>CM066048.1:4247727-5447727 GCA_033557465.1 Ichthyophis bannanicus
TATATAGTTTCTCTATTATATATATTTGAAAATTGTGTATATATAGAGAGAATACTGTCTAAAGATGATTTGCCACTTCTTTAGACGCTATCTGAAAACCCGTTCCAACCTCTTAGATATAAAATGCCTCCATTCTGTGTAAGTCATAAAATTGCTGATAAAAACTTAACAATTAGACGACCCTCTTCCAAAAGGGGAAAAACAGGCTATAAAAAACATTAAAAATACATTGGCTCGCATGGCCTTCCAAGGGGAACCAAACAAAACTCACTTGTCTTGTCTTCAAAAAACGCCGGCGCATGCGCCTTCTTCCGCTACTCGGGCGGGAAACTGTAATCGCTATACAAAGGCAAATGGAATGACTCCTTAAAACCTTCAAACAAAATGCCCTCTATATTAAAAACTTTCTTTAAAAGTATTTCAAGCCTAAGTGTAAAAACGAAAGGGACTCCGTTCCAAAAACCATCACTTGTTTATAGTATCGATACTAGAACTTAAAAATTTAAGTACAATAGTAGATAACATCTTTAAAATATAATTATAGGGACGATAACTTTTTAGATGCTATGAATATATGTTAAAAAGAAGGTCTAACCCTTAGAGATGTTTTACCGCTGAGAAACTTTCAATCCGTGATACCAAACGATTTAAAGGGGCTAATGCGAACCGCTTCAATCTGCAATCGTCTAGGCGGCAAATGTCTCTGCACATGCTCTATAAATACTTATTTACTTCTAAAGGGGGAGGAAGCATGTTAGAATCACATTCTTCTAAATTGTATTCTCTATGGATATGCCTTCATTATTTGCAAGTAAAAAATATATAACTTGAAAAAAGTAATATATGTATCTACAAAAAAGCAGAAAAAATAATATAATTAAACTCATGAATTAATTATCAATTACTTTACAAAAAAACGGAAAAATCTCGTTCCATATTCAAACCATGTGGAGCAAGGGAATCTAAAAGAAAGATATACCTTTGCTCTAATTGTAAAATCGTTTTATTCACATCTCCTCCCTCCAGTTTGGTTTGACTTTTTGATCACAAAAAATTTGATATATGTTAATTTATGTTGGAGCTCACTCCAGTGTGCAACTAGGGGTTTATCTTCTATATTTCTTCGAATGCAACTTTTATGCTCTATGATCCTGGTCTTGATACTACGTACGGTCTTCCCAACATATAATAATCTGCAGGGGCATTGGATGACATAAATGACACTAGAGGTGTCACAGTTGGCGAAATCTGTCAGAGGAACTTCCTCAATGTCACTGGATGGGTAAAACTATTCCTAACTGGAAGAACATTTAAACAGACTGAACATTACCACATTGGAATTGTCCTTTGTGCTGATATAAAATTTTTTCTCTGTGAGAGCTGAAGGGACGAGAAGATTCCGCAAGTTGGCATTGCGTTTATGTGCAATTAAAAACTGAGCATCTTGAAATTGCCGGTAGGGCTTGTAATATATGCCACTCTTTCTTGAGAATTGTATTAATTCTTGCCGAATGTTGTGGAATATGTTAAGGGACAAACTAACCCTTGGTGTGTTTTTTTACTTTTAACTGTAAGAAGGGTAGACCGTGGTGTATCTCTAGCCATCTTGTATGCTGATTCTATATATTTGTATAGGATATTTTTGGCTAAGAATTTTTCTTTCATATTAGATGCCTCTAGCTCAAAATCACTTTGTTTAGAACATAGCCTTTTAACCCTGAGAAATTGGCTCACAGGAAAGATTATTCTTAAGAGAAGGGTTATGAAAGCTATTATAATGCAGGTAATGATTTTTATCTGTTGGTTTTTTGTAAAGAGAAGTGGAAAAAAACCTATATTTTCTTTCTTAATTAGAAGATCCAAATATGCTATTTTATCATAATTGAACATAATTTGGAATCTTAAATTGATGTCCAATTGATTAATCCAAATGTTAAATTCAGATAGAAGGTCCTCTGTACCTTTCCATAGTATAAGTATGTCGTCTATGTAACGGATCCACAATTTAACATTATCTTTGTATAAATGATTCTTGAGGAACTTCTCCTCAAAATTAAACATATACAAATTTGCCACATCTGGGGCCATTGCTGACCCCATTGCTACACCTTTGATTTGTTTATAAAATAAATTCTGAAAACAAAAAAAATTCTCAAAAAGCACAAACTGAGCTAGAGATACAAGAAAGGAAGTGGAATGCGACGATGTTCAGCCCGTTTCAAAAAATAATAAACAAGAATATCTAATGCTTCCTTTTGTGTAACTTTGGTTTAGAGCGACTCTACTTCTTAAGTGACTAAAATAATGTCATCTGTAACATCATTAAAAGTAGATAAATTTCTATTACATGGGATGAGTCCCGCACATAAGACCACATATCTTTAATAAAAGGTCTTAGAAATACATCTATAAATTTAGAAAGGGGTTCTAAAACAGACCCAATCGCAGAAACGATTGGACGTCCTGGTGGTTTATCAAGTGATTTGTGTATTTTAGGTAAAATATAAATAGTGGGAATAACAGGTGCTTCGACAATTAAAAAATCCCTCTCTTTCGGGTAATATACCCTATCTCGAAGGCAGTATTAATAATATTATCAATGCTTCTTTTAAGATCTGGGGTAGGGTCGTCATCTAATCTATGATAGAACATTTTGTCATTAAGTTGTTTGTTCTTCTCGTGGAGATACTCTGTCTTTCCCCAAATTACCACAGCTCCTCCCTTATCTGCAGGCTTTATAATGATTTGACTATTTTTTTGTAATGATTTAATAGCAGCCCGTTCACCTTTTGTGATATTTTGATAAGAAGTTGTGGTATCGTTTAATAACTTCATTAATTTGTTTTAAAACTATCTTCTCAAAGGTTTCTAAAACGGGGTCACTGTTTTGGGGTGGGATCCAAGTGGATTTCTTTTTGATAACCGACACATCAACATGAGTTATCCGATTGATTAAAAAAGAAATGGTGTATTTTAAGTTTTCTAAAGAATTGATAAAGGTCAATCTGAATCTCAAAACTATCCGTTTTTATATTCTTGGGTACAAACGAAAGACCTTTGCCAAGAATAGATAATTCGTCTTGTGTGGGTGTATATTGAGAAATATTTATTACACTGTTTTTATCTTCTTTATAAGTTGAATCTACAGTTACCATCTCTCTTCGGATGGATCTGTTCTCCACTGTCCCCTCCCTCTCCCTCTGCCTCGGACCGCGGCCTCGCCTCTGTAGTATTGTCCTTGTTCTCTCCATTGAGGGCCCTGACTGATATCTTGCCCTTGATCTCTGTCTACTTTTCTTTTTTCGTAACGAGTACGTGAATTTCTCGACCTCCTCCTTTCCAGAGTTGGTCCATTTGAAAAAATAATCTTGTTCTGATTGATCTTTCTTCTTTCTGTCATTAAGGGGTCTACTAGATTCTCTGGTGGAGAATAAAGAGGCTGAAGTATCAAATTCCCCTGATTCGCTCCTGCTGCGTTTCTTCTTATGTTCCAAAGAACTCTCTCTGGGATCATCATTGGCTGTACTATCTTTACGGTCAAAATAAGAGGTCCTTCTTTTAAACCAAAGGCGATCATTATCTATCTTTTTACTCCAATGGTATACGTAACCCGAAAAGAGAGGGATTTTTTAATTGTCGAAGCACCTGTTATTCCCACTATTTATATTTTACCTAAAATACACAAATCACTTGATAAACCACCAGGACGTCCAATCGTTTCTGCGATTGGGTCTGTGTTAGAACCCCTTTCTAAATTTATAGATGTATTCTAAGACCTTTTATTAAAGATATGTGGTCTTATGTGCGGGACTCATCCCATGTAATAGAAATTTTATCTACTTTTAATGATGTTACAGATGACATTATTTTAGTCACTTTAGATGTAGAGTCGCTCTACACCAATGTTCCACCAAAAGGAAGCATTAGATATTCTTGTTTATTATTTTTGAAACGGTCTGAACATCGTCGCATTCCCACTTCCTTTCTTGTATCTCTAGCTCAGTTTGTGCTTTTTTGAGAATTTTTTTTGTTTTCAGAATTTATTTATAAACAAATCAAAGGTGTAGCAATGGGGTCAGCAATGGCCCCAGATGTGGCAAATTTGTATATGTTTAATTTTGAGGAGAAGTTCCTCAAGAATCATTTATACAAAGATAATGTTAAATTGTGGATCCGTTACATAGACGACATACTTATACTATGGAAAGGTACAGAGGACCTTCTATCTGAATTAACATTTGGATTAATCAATTGGACATCATTTAGATTCCAATTATGTTCAATTATGATAAAATAGCATATTTGGATCTTCTAATTAAGAAAGAAAATATAGGTTTTTCCACTTCTCTTTACAAAAAACAACAGATAAAAATCATTACCTGCATTATAATAGCTTTCATAACCCTTCTCTTAAGAATAATCTTCCTGTGAGCCAATTTCTCAGGGTTAAAAGGCTATGTTCTAAACAAAGTGATTGAGCTAGAGGCATCTAATATGAAAGAAAAATTCTTAGCCAAAAATTATCCTATACAATATATAGAATCAGCATACAAGAGGGCTAGAGATACACCACGGTCTACCCTTCTTACAGTTAAAAGTAAAAAAACACACCAAGGGTTAGTTTGTCCCTTAACATATTCACAACATTCGGCAAGAATTAATACAATTCTCAAGAAAGAGTGGCATATATTACAAGCCCTACCGGCATTTCAAGATGCTCAGTTTTTAATTGCACATAAACGCAATGCCAACTTGCGGAATCTTCTCGTCCCTTCAGCTCTCACAGAGAAAAAATTTTTAATCTCAGCACAAAGGACAATTCCAATGTGGTAAATGTTCAGTCTGTTTAAATGTTCTTCCAGTTAGGAATAGTTTTACCCATCCAGTGACATTGAGGAAGTTCCCTCTGACAGATTTCGCCAACTGTGACACCTCTAGTGTCATTTATGTCATCCAATGCCCCTGCAGATTATTATATGTTGGGAAGACCGTACGTAGTATCAAGACCAGGATCATAGAGCATAAAAGTTGCATTCGAAGAAATATAGAAGATAAACCCCTAGTTGCACACTGGAGTGAGCTCCAACATAAATTAACAGATATCAAATTTTTTGTGATCAAAAAAGTCAAACCAAACTGGAGGGGAGGAGATGTGAATAAAACGATTTTACAATTAGAGCAAAGGTATATCTTTCTTTTAGATTCCCTTGCTCCACATGGTTTGAATATGGAACGAGATTTTTCCGTTTTTTTGTAAAAGTAATTGATAATTAATTCATGAGTTTAATTATATTATTTTTTCTGCTTTTTTGTAGATACATATATTACTTTTCAAGTTATATATTTTTACTTGCAAATAATGAAGGCATATCCATAGAGAATACAATTTAGAAGAATGTGATTCTAACATGCTCCTCCCCCTTTAGAAGTAAATAGTATTTATAGCGCATGTGCAGAGACATTTGCCGCCTAGACGATTGCAGATTGAAGCGGTTCGCATTAGCCCCTTTAAATCGTTTGTATCACGGATTGAAAGTTTTCTCAGCGGTAAAACATCTCTAAGGGTTAGACCTTCTTTTTAACATATATATAATAGCATCTAAAAAGTTATCGTCCCTATAATTATATTTTAAAGATGTTATCTACTATTGTACTTAAATTTTTAAGTTCTAGTATCGATACTATAAACAAGTGATGGTTTTTGGAACGGAGTCCCTTTCGGTTTTACACTTAGGCTTGAAATACTTTTTAAAGAAAGTTTTTAATATAGAGGGCATTTTGTTTGAAGGTTTTAAGGAGTCATTCCATTTGCCTTTGTATAGCGATTACAGATTCCCGCCCGAGTAGCGGAAGAAGAAGGCGCATGCGCCGGCGTTTTTTGAAGACAAGACAAGTGAGTTTCGTTGGTTCCCCTGGAAGGCCATGCGAGCCTATGTATTTTTAATGTTTTTTATAGCCTGTTCTCCCCTTTTGGAAGAGGGTCGTCTAATTGTTAAGTTTTTATCAGCAATTTATGACTTACACAGAATGGAGGCAGTTTATATCTAAGAGGTTGGAACGGGTTTTCAGATAGCGTCTAAAGAATTGCAAATCATCTTTAGCAGTATTCTCTCATATATACACAATTTTCAAATATATATAAGAGAACTATATATATACACATTTTACAATTTATATTTCTAATCTTTTAATTTAGACAGGATCACGATAAGAGCATCCCCTGTCTATGCACATTTGTTTATTTTATTTGTTGATGAAAATCATACTTTTATGAATATATGGTGCTTATCTTATGTATGATTTTATTTATTTATGATTATGTATGATTTTATTTATTTATTGGATATAAATTAAATTTTATTAACATAATTTTATGACTATACGGCAGTTTTAAATCAAATTGAGTTTATGTATAATGGTTTTTAAGGATAATTTATGTTTTTATTTATTTATTTATCTATTACTTTTTATATTTACAATTTCCCTCTTAATTATTCTATTATCAATTTATGATATAGATTTAAATTTGTGATGATTTGCAATTGTTTTTAGATATATTTTCTCCCTTATTAAGATTATGTATCAGATTCACTAGTTTGTTCGCTCCTGCTGCTCGTCTTCTTCTTTTTAGTTACATTAATAGATAATTTTGATGATATTATTTTCACTATTATTTACTGTGATTATTATTATTATTTATTATTTAGATTATCTGTTTTAATGTATATCTATATGGTTTTAATGTCACTATTATGGTATTAGTTTATATAGAGGTCCACTCCTTACCTCTTAGCATGTCTCACCTATTTGTTGTGCTTTTAAGGTATTCATATATAGAGGTTCATTTTATGCTTGTTATACTTGTTTTTGCGGTTACATGTACTTAGTTTTTAATTTGATTTTATTATTATAGTTTTATAATCATTATTATAGCGTTCCAACATTATTTATATTATATAATTTATTTATTCAATTATTGTTTACTCAATTCTATTATTATTATCATTATGATTTCTTATTATTATGTTATATTATGTTTTTATGTTTCGTTAGATGAATTTGTTTGTTCCTTTATTTTAATATATTATGTTTCTATGTTTATAGTAATTTACCTTACAACCCCTGACGAAGGTTACGAAACACGGCCTGTGTCGGGTTGCCTAGGTTTGTGAGTAAATAAATTTGTCTTCCACTATCCTCACGTCTTGGACTGTGTTTGTTAGGGCTGCAATGGTGCCCTCATGTCCTGTGTCGGAAGGGAAAACAGAATGGTGAGATGGTGCCAGGGACATCCTGCACAGGTGTAGTGATTGTCACTGAGGGACTGTTGATAAGGCACAACCGAGAGTGTAGGTGAGTTGCAAAGTCCTGAGGGTGTATCTCCGCTTGGGGCCCTGGGGATGGCCCCTAGACAGGGTCCAAACTAGTTACAAATGTTCACGTGGACCATTGTGAGATCTCCACATGGTATCATAGTGTTACCATGTCATTGACACTGAGATTGCCGTGCGGCTAG
Source organism: Ichthyophis bannanicus (assembly GCA_033557465.1). Taxonomy (NCBI): domain Eukaryota; kingdom Metazoa; phylum Chordata; class Amphibia; order Gymnophiona; family Ichthyophiidae; genus Ichthyophis; species Ichthyophis bannanicus. The sequence goes on from CM066048.1 coordinate 4,255,244, forward strand.
CAGATGGGTGGCTATTGACTGTTCCCAGGGCAACATATGCATGTTAGCGATGCCAGTGTTTCCCGTGGTTCTGTAATGGGACGAGGGTATCTCCACGGACCGCTGTGTACCAGGGAGCATCCGCTCCATCCCGTGACTGCGTAACTGTTGAAGGTCGCACAGCGATAGGACTAGGACTGATGTGCCAATCTAGCAGACTGATGTCCGGGCAAGGTAATGTTGTGACGCATAGGATGACACGTTCAGCACACATCCATGTATATTGCTGTCATTGCCCACCAACACACACCGCTACCAAGTAGCTCACAGGACATACCTGTGATCAGCATTGCAGACCACGCAGCCTCGTGCAACCCCACACCCCGTATGTGTCTCACACGCCACACCCTGTAGCCATCCCCAATAGGGCATGTGGGTATGCTGTCCTAACACAAACCCTGATGTGGGGCCAGGTCGCAGGACACAGTTACCACATGTTCCTCATCCCATCCGTACCCCCACCTGTCCCATATCTGGTAATGGCAATAAGACACACCCCCACCCCCACAGCAGTCTATGACGTACCCTGTATTAATGTGTGGACATGCAGCAAGGCATGTATAGGGAACATGTGAGCTGCCAGGCACTGCATGTGTGTGGCCAAACGCATGACGGTGCTATAAGGGTCTACTGCACAGCATCCCAGCCCACAGCCCTGAATGTCACGCACCGCGCAGAACACTATCCGTCATGGTCGCATGCCCAATATAATGGCCCTGCACACTCTGAAAGGGGGTGGCAGAGGCGGGTGCGACCACAGGGTAACCAAGGGCAAACGGTGACATGAGAGGCACATAGGGAGGGAGGTATGGGACGGGGGCAGGAAGGGATCTGCGACTATGAGCACCTTACTGCCAATCAGAACACACAGACAGGGACACTGCACCCACCTGTACCCGAGGTGAGGGGACATGGCACTACCGTATGGGTTGTTGAAGGAAGCAGGTGAGTGTGTAAGCAGTATGCATGCCAACATCACCGCATGTATGTGTTGACCACAGCACAAGCGGATATACAGTTGTTGCGTTGATACATATCACAGCCCTCCTCTATTGCTCACATCACAGGTGACTACAGCAGCATGGGTGTGCGCATGAGGCTGAGCAGGGGGAGGATGTAGATGAGCCAGACGAGGATGTGGCTGAGACCCGGGAGGACAGAGAGGCCCAGCAATCAGGCGCACGCACAGATGCAACTGGCCCACAGCCCTCGCCCCCCAGGACCAGTGGATCATCACTTGGGATGGCCGGAAACATGCAGCAGCCTGTTGACAGCCAGGCTATGGGTCCCCCACCACAACAGCTGCAGGCCCCTTCCAGCCACATGATGGACGTTCCGATGTCTGAGTTGCGCAGCCATGGCGCAGGTGGAGCACACAATGCTGAAGGTGGGTGGCATGAGGTGGTCACATACACAAGATATATGTAACTGTTCCCTGTGTGATGTGATTGTGTTGTTTGTCACATTGTACATCAACAGCTGCTACTGGTGAGGGTTATGTACGTGGCATATTGGCGGAATAGACACAGGGGTATGGCTTTGGGTGGCGGGTGGTCAGGTAACAAACAGCACACCATTTGAGGGCCAATGAACACAGTCATATGCCGGCATAACTGCAGTGTTGTGTGAACCTGGTGAGGAGCGAGCGTGTCCTAGGTCAGGAGCGAGCCCCTGATAGGGTGAGTGACCCTGGACAAGCAAACTGTCAGTCCTGTATGGCATGTGACAGCAGGTACCTGCGATGACACACCACCGCTCCCAGAATGCACCAGGGTCCCCAGAGACAAAAAAGGAGCTGGTGTGTGGTACCGTGTGTCCATGCAAGAGGGCTATGAGGTGTAACCCAACTACACACCACAAAGGTCAGGGCCTGAGTCAGCACAGCTGTGCAGTGCTAGGGTGGAGCACACAACAAGGCATAGGCCACATGGAGTGCCATCTACAGTGGACTATCATGTCAGGGAGCATGATCATGATCCCCAGCGACATCAGCGGATGCAAAGGACACGGTGTACAGACAGAGATGGCATGTGACCCTTCGAGGGATGAAGCGACGATGCGCTGTGCGGTGGCGCCGACGCAGGAGAGGTACGTGTACTGGGACACAATCAGAAGGCAGTCCCACATCAGAGTAGTGGTGAGGGTCAGGGAAATGGTGCTGTAGAGCTAGGCATCTCCAGACGGTACCTCTGCCAGCGGTGTCTGCACGTCATAGGGACCCAGGGACACGTGCCAGATGGTATGTGACGAGAGTGCCGGTGTCCCTGGAACTGTGTTGGGCGGCTGAACATGGTAACTGGTGAACATAATGGCCAGAATATCTGGCGAGGAACCCTCACAGCGATGGGAGCACAGGTGGAAACACTGACCTATGCCCTGGCTACACCCCTGGAGGACAGCTGGGAAATACGTATGCAGCATGACCGTCTACATTGGGGAATCCCTCTGTGTCAGGCCCTCATATGGAAACATAACTGTTGACGGGGGGGAGGAGCCCCATGGTACAAGCTGGGGATACATGGATTACCGCATGTCCACATCCGTAATGTCATGATATGTTGGAACGTACACCTACCATCGCACAGACATACAAACCTGCTATCAAATCCACCCAGTGAGGCCCCTGGGTATGACTGATAGCCACGCAGTGGGAGGCAGGCCAGGTGGATGATGAGCTGGGTAATTGCTATCAATTGAGCCGTACCTACATGAATGTGTGCCCTGATGCAATGACCCTGGAGTCCATGTGTGGGAGATGGAAGGTCAACCTTCAGAGAACAGGTGATCCATACGGCATTGGCTATGGGTATGGTAATGTTCTGGGTCACGGATATGGTTATGGGTATGGGTATGGTTTGTAAAAAGGGATCGAGGGGTTATCCGGGAACACACAGACCGTTGAGCCTGATGTCAGTACCGTGACAAATGGTAGATACCATCATAATGAATATATGTACTCAGCAGGTAGATAGGCACAACCTGATGGGGGACAGCCAACGTGGCTGTAGACCAGGAGGATCCTGTCCCACTAATCAGTTATGTTATAATGAGGGTGTGAAGAGGCAGGTGGACAAAGGTGAGTCGGTTGATGCTGTGTATCTGGACTGGCAGGGACCCTCTGACATGGTCCCGCATGAGAGACCGTTTGCACAGCTGAAGATTCCTGGGATGGGAGGCAGTGTACTATTGTGTATCGTGAACAGGTTGGAAGATATGAAGCTAAGAGTGGTGCTGGATGGCCAGGTTCCCCAATGGGGAAAGGTGAATAGTGGTGTACCACCGGGATCTGTGCTGGGTCTGCTGCTTCCTCAGATAGTCCTCAATGGCCTGGAAGGTGGTGTGACAGGTGAAGTTATCAGATATGCACATGACACACAACAATGTCAGGTTGCTGACACCCACAGGGATTGCGGATACATGCAAGAGGACCCTGATAAACTGGGGGACTGTGCATCAGAATGGCAGATGAGGGATAATGTGGTGAGGTGCAGGGATATGCACCTAGGGAGGCCCAACCCAAACTATGGTGTCATGATGCTGGGTTCAACATTTGGCGCCACCACCCAGGGAGATGTTGTAGGCGTCATTGCAGATACCATATTCATACCCTTGGCCCATAGTGCAGCGGCGGCCAAATTATCATAAAGGGCGATAGGTATGATCTGGACAGAAATGTCAGTTATAACAACATATGTTAACATGCCTCTATAGCGTTCCATGGTGATGACACACCCTGTATATTGTGTGCAATACTGGTCACCGTAAATTTAATTGGGATCTAGCAAATACAGAGGTGGGTCAGATAAGGGCCACCAAAATGGCAAAGGGGATGGGAGTCCACTTCCATGAGGTGAGGCTAAAAAGGTTGGTGCTCTATAACCTGGGAGAGAGACCGCTGAGGGGAGAAGTGATAGAGGTCTATATATCCATGGACGGTGTGGAATGGGTAGACATAGATGACCTGAACACCTTATCAGAATATCTAGAGGCTGGGGGACATGCACTGGAGCGACAGGGTAAACTATTTACAACTGATAACAGGATGTCGTCTTACACAAAACGTGTACACAAACGCTGGGATATTCTGACTGAGGATGTAGTAAAGGCTGTTAGTGGAGCTGTGTATAGAACATGTTTGGACAGGTACCTGTGGTAAGGTCCATAAACCATCATTAGGACGTTACCCTGGATATCACTGCTTGATCAAAGACAAGCATTGTGGGACCACTGTCCCTTGGGGAAACTGCTAGGTACATATGACCTAGATTGGCCACTGTTGGAAACAGCATACTGTGCTTGATGGACCCTGGTGTGACCATGTATGGCATTTCTCATGTTCCCATGTTCCTATGTTTGTTTTCCGATGCTTGGTATGGATAACCTTGCCACAGCCTGCACATCAAAAGCCATGCTGTGTACAGACAGGTCTGCACACATCTCTGGGGATTCCATGACATGTCCAACTGTTGACACCCCTGCCCCGTGTCACCGCACATCTAACACTGACAGCAGGTATCCTGTTGTGTGTGCTACCAGGCATATCTGTGTTGGTGGACGTCACCCCACATAGCAATATCCTGTTGCCGTCACACCTGAGGAGGCATAACTGATCAGTGTGAGCAGCTGTGTCTGTCATAGATGGGCTACATCCCCCACATACCCCTGCGCAACATATTAGTATATACCCCTGACAGGCCTGGGATGAATCACACCCAGGCATCTGTCTGACAGCGGCCACATGTTAACAGACAGGGGATGCATACATGCATTGACCTAGCAATAGTCTTCCGCATCGCACACATGCAGCTGACACACACGCATATGAATGGCATTTGCCACATTGTCCGGGGGAACTGGGACAGACCCACCATGCCCTATGAAGCCCTGCACCTGTTGTGGCCCACTGCCCCTTGTCACACCATGCTAGAGATGTTGTTGCCCACCAGAATATGATAGCCCTACAGCAGACAAGGCCTGTCCAGACACCCAGATACCTGGCACCCACCAGATGTCCAGGTCAGGGACAATGTAGAGTTGGCCCGGGTGAGGGACATGTCCCACCGGGCCCCTGATTGCGCACATATACGATGTCGTGCATGACATATCAATGTGTGCAATAACATGTCCCCCTCGTGGGGACATGACAATATGCCCCCACATTGCACAGCTGGGTCGGTCACCTACATGGACACACTGGTCATGTGCTGTCCTCTGTTGTGTATAGCGTTGGACCATACCCCGCAGGTGCACACCCATCTGCAGGTCACGGCACTCCCCCCCTCCATGCAGTGTTGTGACGCACCACACCCCATGGGGCAGCACCTGCTATGTGCATAACCAGCATTACATTGCCTGTATGTGTGTGGGGCAGACAGCCCCTGCGGATCCATCTCTTGTCCAATCCTATCGGAACATGCCCGCCGCTTGTCTTGCCCAGGTAGTACGCACTGGTACCATGTCCCTCCCCACAAACAACATGTCCCTGCCATCACACAACATGGCCCGTACCCTCTCCTAACATCATTGCCAGACGGATGCTGCAGCTGTGCACATACGCCAGTGAGGGTCTGTTGTACCAATGCACACATCGCCCCCCTGTGACCTGAGCCCCCTCCAACATGGACCTGTCAAAGGTCTGTGTTCCTGCTGCACTGTGGCCCCACCCTGTCCCCCTGACCCCCACCCTTTCGGGGACACCTGTGATGGTGTGCATTTGTTGTCCCTGTCCCTGTATCAGCCATCAGCTCCCATGTCCTTGAAACATGTGTTCAGTCCCCTGGATGCACAACCGTAGCAGACCATGCATTACATGTGTGATTCAGCACAGCCACATGGGTCACGTGCATCAGAACATCTCTGAGTGTGGACCGTGTGCTGTGTGTGGGGTCTCCCCACACTAGTGGGGCACACGCTGCCACATCGCCACACACCTTTGTCTACAGGGGTAAGCCACACCACAGTACTAGCCCTGGTGATGATGTGCAACCTGTCACTGTGTTGATGTAGTTCCCAGACCACGGACTATCTCTCATACAACGCTCTGTCTCACACACAGGCCTGCGTGAGGCGTTGATGGACATCAGAGCATCCATTGATGTCGTATGCAACAAGCTGGACCAGTCGACCGCACAGATACAGGGCCTCACAGAGGTCGTGAGAGCTATACCTTTCGAACGCATGTGTGTAGCCCTGGAGGGGATGCTGGCGGCAAGACAGCAGGGGGTACATGCACCGGCACCAGCAGCAGCACCGGCACCAGCAACAGCACCAGCACCAGCACCGTCACCGGCTCCTCGGCCACGAGCGCCTCCATCTTCACAGGGGGAGGGTGTTGCACTGCAGAGGGTGGGGGGGATGGGTCAGGCCAGGCGTGGTCGGCCGCACCGTCGAAAGTAACCTTAGCCAAATAAAACTGTAGCAAACAGTGTGTGCCAGGTCTGTAGCATATTTGTGCACCTGTGGTCCCGTATGTATTGTGCACATGCATGGTTGGTCCATGACCATTTACCCTTTACCCTTAGCACGTTGCCAATGTGTGGTTTGGCTGGCCAGTGACACCTGCAGCACTGGCACAACAGGATGGCTGTGACCCTCACAGGGTGTGTCAGCTGCCCAGGGCCAGGAGCTGGGTGCTGCTCACACACACCCATGGTCAGGGAGGGTGCATATTCCCAGACCTCACGCGTACTGATGTGTTCCATAGTAATGTTGTCCCCTACCTACACTCGCCACTGTGTGCAGCTGCCTGACATTCGCCCCTGCTTGCAAAGCACATTGCACGCCATGGCACACCCCTCGGGCATGTGGGTGGTAACGGCTGTCAGACGGCTGCCTAGGGTGAGAGCTTACACAATCTTGACGATGCATATATACATATGATTCCTGCAAGGTATTGTGGGTATTGTAGTTCATTCACTCCCAAACACAGCTGATGACAATAATTTGAGTTGTGAAACCATGTGGTAAGATCAATAACATACCTCTTTTATTGATGGGGTTTAATTCACCCAGCACATGTATGCTTGATAGCACTATAAATGAGGTTACTTGCTTGCAGTGTTTAAAATGGATAACAAAAGGTCACAAAGTAAACCAGACAAAACCTTCAGCATGTCAGGCAATTAGCTAATGTTTTATTAGCAGATAATTAACAAATATAAAGGCACAATGTAAAGAATACACTTTGCTGGTTAGGTTAACCTCTGCTTATTTTCCACGCCGATCTCAGCAGTGATTCTCCCTTGCTCACACACACAATCATGTGCAGCCCTCATTACTATCAATGGACCAGCTGAAAGCCTTTAGCTGGCTGGCTGCTACTGTGTGAGCCCAAATCCTGCTTTAAGAGCTGTTTGCAGTGGGAATAAAGAACAGAGTTAGGTTTCTTTGTGATGGCTGATGTGTTTGCTCAGAGAAAGCTAGCAATAGCATCTAGATAGAGAACAGTCCATATAAACTGTACTTTCATCTGCTGTATCAATCAGCATAGGGTCATTATCATACGTTGGCACAGACGAGTCTTTCATTAAGGCACTATCATGAGAATGCTTATTCCCTTGCTGCCATTCTCTATTATAGATAGGGTCTGGATCAGTGTTCATACCTGAGCCTCTCCTGCTATCATGATTCCTCTCTGTATAGCCTGGCCAATATGTAACCCAATTCTGATGTCCAGCCTTCCAATCTTGATCCCTGGACACTGGATCTCCTCTCACATACCTTCTGGCCTTGGTCTGAACGTCCCTTCCACATGCAGTCTTCTCTCTTACAGGTGGCCACTGGTGATTCCTATCTCTGCCACCCCATTCCTCTGGCTGAATCCAGTGCAATGGACTCTGCTGGCTTTTGGACTACCTCCCAGTATGAGTACTGCCTTGGAATCTCCCAGACCTTCCAATGGCCTTTCTTCTCTTCCATCCAGAGAGTTTCCTTCTCTCTCCATCTGCTTGGCATGGCTTCTGTTTCACCAGGTGATACTGGTGCTTGAGCTTGTAGCCGTTGCTGTCTCTGTCTCTGTATCTCTTCCTCCCTCTGTAGCAGTTGCTGGAGCTGTTCTTGAAACTGTTATCTGTAGAATAAGCTATTTTCTTATCCTGTTCTAATGTGTGCTGCTCCCTAACACAGCGCAGCTGTCTTGAATCAGGCCCAGCCCTTTGAGATGAGTGCTTAGGGATTACCTCATAGCTCTCTTGTTTGCACACACATTTCCTCACGTCAGCCCCTCTCATGGCTGCTGGAAACCTGGTGCAATCTGGGACTGGTAGTCTTTTATGTGACAACTCTGTTTTCTTGCTTCTACCAGAACTGACAGGTTGCTTGTTCAGGGTCACATCATATTTTCTATAGCTCCTACCTGAGCTATGATAAGCTTCCTTATCATAAGGCAGACAGGGGTGTCATGTGTCAGGTGGTCCAGGCAGTCAGCAACACATGGGGCTACATAGCACACATCCATGTGTCAGTGTAATTTGGGTGGACCCCCGCCAGGCGGCATCCCATGGCCCCACCCAGTACCCACAGCCCCACACATATATGGCCCCTCTGACTGCATGTGCGCGCACGACACGTATGACACCCAAGTCCGCCCCACCTGGCCCTGCAGGTCGCAATACATATCCCGTGCTTGCATACATGTTGAATGTAGGAATGGCACGTGACCATTGGGTTACGAAACTATGTAAACTTTATTTGGTCCAACATTAACAATGGCCAACATGGCCAACCCACAACACACACTCAGGGGGGTGAACACAGCCCAGCACAGGGCACATGGGGGCATCACAGGTGCCATCGCTGGTACCTGTGATGCTCTTCGGCAGGTGGTAACCGGGATGCCAAATGCACCACATCAGTTGCCACCTGCCGAACAGCCACAGTCAGAGACTGCACCGCATGTAACACGACATGGGTGTCATGTCGTGCATCAGCCAGGGCCACTAACACCTCGTCCATGCACCTGCCAGCACACAGACACACAGTGGCTGCAGTCTGTGTGCTGGCATGTGCATGTGGTGTGACAGTGGCCCTGGGTGGTGCACGCTCATGCTGCCACCCATGCCGTTCAGATGCCTGCAGTGTCTGGCTGCTGCCCCCTCGGCCCTGTGCTGGGCTGTGTTTGCCAACACCCCCCTCCCGCCCCTCCCCCCTCCCTGTGCACCCTCCCCCCTCCCTCCCTGGCCTGTCCGTGCCCCTCCCTCCCCCCACCCTGCCTCCACCCAGACCCCCTGTTCCCCCCTCCCCTGCACCCACTATCAGGACATCATCGTCCTCCTCCTCCTCCTCCTCATCCCCCTGGTCATGGGTGGGTGGGGTGACGTCCTCCTCCTCCCCCTCCTCCTCCCCCACATCTGTCACATGGAGCGGCTCCGCCTCCATGGCCACCTCCTCCTCTTCCTCCGTCGGCCCCTCCGGTTCCTCTGCGTCTGGCTCCTCCTGCCTCGCGTGCCGGCTGGTGGGTCTGCGCAGGCAATAGCTGGATGTGTGTGGCGCCCCATCGCTGGTATCACTGTCTGTGAAGGATGACAGACATCAGGGCACATCCATGTGTGTCACATACAACAATTACAGATACAGGTGAGACACAGGCTGGTGGTCCCATGGCCGACCTGACCTGCAACCTAGCCCTGGCAATACTGACCATCATGGTGCTGTTGTCGCTCCGTCCTGCACCTCTCCAGGAACTCCGGGTGGTAATGCCGCAGCTCCCGCGCTTTTTTCCTCAGGTCCTCCACCTGTGGATATATAAACGTTGTCTGTGGTCAGCACCTAACACCTGTCACTGGAGCAGACAACCAGATTACATTGCCCTGTGTGTGACGCATGTACCTGCAGCACCACCCCTGCTGTTTGTGGCATATACAGCTGCGTGACACAACCCCGGATGCCCTTGCCTTGGACATGTGGGTGTAGGTTTGCACAGCTGTGTCACAGCAGTATCAGACGAGCCTAGCTGGCACACACATGCAGTGTCACATAGGGCAGCTCTCAGCAGCATCACATGTTGACTGCATGCTGACCCACCCATATCACCACAGCCACACATGACATTGGTGGAATGGTGTTTGCCACAATGATGGACAGAGGGAGAGGAGCGACGGGGGCAACCGGTGGGGCGTGACAGACACACAGTGGATGAGGGGGGGAAATATCACCTAGGGGAGATGATCTACCTTGCCAGACACATCCCAGCTGTGCATTGACAGCAGCTGTCCATGGTGGGTGTGTCTGTGGTCCCATGCTTCACGTGGGACATTGTCACCATTGGTGGCGCCCCCTGGGCACCATTGGCAGGGTATGCACCCCATAATGTGTGTGCCCTGTGTGGCAGCTCACCCACACATTAGGGATCTGTGACATTCCCTATGGGGGTTGGCTCAGGGATGTGTATGTTTGTGATTGGTGTTTCACAGCATCCCTATCACACAGAGCATCCCTATGTGGGCCCCAGCTGAGCAGTACTGGCCCTTGTTGGTCATCTGCAGTCTCCATGTCGTTGCTCGTGTGTTGACATGCACACAGACAGACTAGGGTGGGGCCCATGATGCGTCCATGTGACCCACCTGCTGGTGCATTTCAGGGTCTAGGTGGTGATTTACTTGCAGGTCCCATGTTCCAATGTGCACAATGCAGGGATGTCACAGCTGCAGCTGGTGTGTTGTTGTCAGTCTGCGAAGCTGTCATGCTCGTGTGACCACAATGAGATGTGCGAGGGGCTGTGCCAGCTCCCAGGGTATCTCTGCAACCACATACATCGTAGCATGGACCTGGTGTGTGGGAGGGGAAGCAGGCCTACCCCCTGCAGTGGCTTTTTCCAGATGTCCATCACGTCCAGGTGTGGTTATACACATGTGCCCTGCCACACAGCTCGGCAGCTTTCACAGCCATGCACCATGTGCATACTGTGTGTGCTGTGTCTGAGCCCATGGTGTGAGCTGTGTGTTGAGCCGCCCCACCCCTACCAATATAGGGGATACTCTGTGGACTGACGGACTGAGGGGTGGCTGTGCACATGGTTGCCGTCATCCATGTGCTCGGGTGGGGGGGTTAGTGTGGCCTGTGGGGGAATGGTAATAAATGTTTAAGGTCGTGACATATGTCCACCTATCGCAGGGATAGACCTGGCCAGTCCTGTGGGCTCCCAGATGTGTCTGCTCCCTCCGGTTGACTCAGGTGTGCACAGATAGGGGCTGTGGAACACACCGTCCATTTCTTGGGGTGCTAACACGTGTATCCCTCCTGACCTCTCTCACACATATCCCCTGGGGTCTGATGGGGTCTGCTTCTGGGAAGTGTTCCGATGTTATGTTGTGGGTGGAGGGGTTGTTCGGGGGAGTCTCCTGGGCTGCCTCATGTGCTGGGCATGTTCCAGGCGTCCTATGGTCTGTCCCACAACACATGCATGGGTGGACATGGGCCTCATGGGATAGACTACAGATGTTTCCGTGGATGGGCAAGGGGGGGGAGAACTCACCAGGTACCCTGGGGTCCTGTGGGTGGTGTCGCTGGTGGACCATATACGTCTGGGTGTCTCCCACATGTGATGTTTTGTGTGTCGCTGCCAGTTATATCATCTTAAGCTGGGGTGTGCCATGTTGGGCATCTGACTGCTAGCATCCATTCGTGCTGCACAGAGGGGGTTTGTGGGTGGTCCTTCAGTTGCGCACGCATCGTTTCTGGGACCACCTGGCCAGGACTGGCCTGTCAGCATCCACGCTCGGGATGTTTGCATGGGGATTGTGCTTGACAGTGGGAGACACATACAGGGGCTGGATCACACCTCATCCTATGACAGGTGGTCCATTGCTGGTGCAGCAATGCAGCCACAGGTCCGTGCCACAATGGCAATGGCAGGGACCCTACCTATGCCCCGTCACCATTCCAATGCGACACTGTAAGCATGATTTTCGTTTGCCACAGGCATGCCTGACATGGCCTACCTGGACCTCACACTTGTCATGTGTGAGGTGCGCATCTAGGTGTCAGCGATGTTGGCAGACCCACATCCATGCCATCCACAGGGAACAGGGTTCTGGACAGTATCCTGGGTGACAGCAGGGATGCATGGCACAAACTGCGAGCTAGGCATCATTGTTCATGGGCACCTACCAAGCTGTTTCACGGCATGTCCTCTGTGTCATGCTGTCCTCAGCATACCTGCGTACCCCACACTGGTACGATTAGGGTGCCTTTTCCCTGGGGACGCAGGTGACGTCAACGCAGCATAGCTGTTATATAGCTGTACGGCATGTGGGGGGTTGTTGGGGGGTGTATCCCATCCTGTTCATGGGGATAACCTGCACGTTTGGGTTTCCTGTAGGTGTAGCATCCTCCCATGAGGTCTGTGTATGGTGGGGTTGTCTACCTCATGTGTCCGGTGTTGTACATCAGTTGTGACTGCACGTGATTGGACCCTGCCCACAGGACATGGCAGCCCCTGGTGGGACATGTCATCGCCCAACAACAGTTGTGTGTTGGGACATGCAGGCACCCCCTTGCAATTGACAGTACTATCCTCTGAGTGGTCACATTCACTGGTCAACACAGCGGGTTGGACGTGTATTGTCCCTGGGGGATGTGGCAGACTGCGGTACAAGGACAGAGGCACATACTACCAGGTGTGACCCTGCACCAATGGGTACCACATGCCAAACACATGCACTGATGGTCCATATGCCCATGCTGTGGCCATCATCTTTGTGGCCTGTAGTCACACCATGTGTGTGGTATGGGGTGGTTACAGATACCCTGTTGGGGCAGGGCTAGCTGCACTAGCATGTTTTGTGGCCAGCACCCTGTGCGCTGGTGACACCTGCTCTGCGTGTGTCTATTTAACTGTCACAGCCCATGCCACTCAGCATGGCACATGGGGTTTAGACACATCTGCTGACCCCATACCTTGCTGTGGGCACTGAGTCGCTTTTCATGGCCAGTGATACCACCAGGGATGTTTGTGCAGTGTGCGCTCCTCAGTCCCACCACCAGGGAAACCCCATGTGCTAGGGTTCGGGACCCCTTTAGAACCAGCACACTGTATGTTGTGTCAGATGTGATACACAGGGAACATGGGGCTGCACAGGGGACATTGCTCCCCACCCAGCCATGTTTGTGTGGTGGTGGCCACTGTGCCTGGCTGCCTGCTACAGCCTACCACCCCTGTGTGCCAACCCACTGTACAATCATCGTGACATCGCACATGCGGGCCCTCGGCAGTCAGCACACTGGGCATGGCTGACAGTGACTGGGGAGGGATCAGCACCCCCACGTCAGTCCCCTGACACAGGGCATGGCTTCCATGCTGGTGTTGTGGCTTTGGACTGGGCACAGATATTGTGAGGACATGGGTGTGTCATTGCCAAGGACCCCCTTGTCTTGTGCTTCGGTGAGGTCCACACAACCACTGGTGAGGGTCTTTCACATACACCAGTATCAACGGTTCTGGCGGCATCAGCAGACACAGACACAGGGATGGCTATAACGTCGGGTGTAGTGCACATACAGGGACACAGAGATGGGGAGTCGGACTAACCTAATGATCTGGGGTGCAGCATTTTGGGCTGACATCAGGGACGGTGACAGGTGCTGTGTGATCCCCCCCTGTGCTTACCAGATGTCTGGTGGGGAGCTCTGGCATGCTGGCCTCAACAGGCCATCAGGTACCATCATGTGTCAGCTCATTCCTGCTTGTTCCAGATGTGTAGCTGTACCCAGTACAACCTACATGCCTAGCTGTGTGTGTTGCCATGTGTGCAGTCACACCTATGTGCATTGTGCAGGTCTCCCATAGCGCACATATCTGTTTCCCTTTGGCACCCTTGAGAGACATGGCATTGCCATGTCCATGTGTTGTGGCCACTGATGGTGTCCATGCTCAGCCCTGTCACCCTGTGGGTGTTACATCATACACATTTGGGGTCACACTATGTACACATGCCATGCACTCCACGACCAATGGCAACAGTATTTACCAGCACACATGGGTGTTTGAAGACACATGAGACATTGGGTGGGTTCCCCTATGCACCTTGGCAGGGGACACGTCCATGACACATGCCTTTGTACATAGCCAGAGATGTCACTTGCCATACCACTACAGGATCAGTGTATCCTGTATGTCATGGGGATGTTGATAGCTACATCAGTCCAACCTTGGCAAATGTTGGACATAGCATACTGGTCATGGTGGACAGGCATCTGTCCCAAACAGGCGTATCGGGTGTTCATATGTTCCTCTAACCTGTGTCGTGTATGTGTCTGGGAGGTGTCACTGCACACACTATGGGCTATTCGCACCTCTGGTCATGTGTGCCTCTTAGGCTATCTGGGCCAACCTGACTGTGTGCTTGCAACCTTTCAAGGGCATCTGTGAGATACCTATGCACACAGGGGCGGTATGCCTGTGGGCTGTGGGTAGGAGCGACCTGAATCAACATACATAGCTGTAGACAGGTTGCCATTGCAGAGGTTGTGACCTGGTTCTTGGTGATACTGTGTGTGGGTATTTGCTCACGCGCATCCAGATCTGCATCCTACATATCATCTCCATACATCTACAGTGTTTGTCCTGGGCTATGTGGCCCCTGGACTGCGGATGCCGTGCAGCCAGACCACTATACCTTATTGCACACATTTGCCTGACATACCCTCCGTCACGATCAGCTCCCCCGCCACCAGGGTCTTGTGTGTGCCAGGGCGCATCATCATCAGGATACAGCATTGCAACATGTTGACACCCTGCCCACACAACGCATGTATCATGTGTGCCTGAGATACGGGTGATTGGCTCATCTGCTGTGTCACACTGCACCATATCACCTGGGTGACAGAGCCCACTTTGGTTGGCCTCTCTGGCCCCCTTGAGGTAGGGGGATGCTTCCAACTACATTAGTACACACAGCCATATCTCCAGGGTGACACAGAGCCCACTTTGGATGGTCTCTCTGCACTCCTGGAGGTAGGGGGATGCTTCCAACTACATCAGTACACACAGCCATATCTCCAGGGTGACACAGAGCCCACTTTGGATGGTCTCTCTGCACTCCTGGAGGTAGGGGGATGCTTCCAACTACATTAGTACACACAGCCATATCTCCAGGGTGACACAGAGCCCACTTTGGATGGTCTCTCTGGCCCCCTGGAGGTAGGGGGATGCTTCCAACTACATCAGTACACATAGCCATATCTCCAGGGTGACACAGAGCCCACTTTGGATGGTCTCTCTGCACTCCTGGAGGTAGGGGGATGCTTCCAACTACATCAGTACACACAGCCATATCTCCAGGGTGACACAGAGCCCACTTTGGATGGTCTCTCTGCACTCCTGGAGGTAGGGGGATGCTTCCAACTACATTGGTACACACAGCCATATCTCCAGGGTGACACAGAGCCCACTTTGGATGGTCTCTCTGCACTCCTGGAGGTAGGGGGATGCTTCCAACTACATTAGTACACACAGCCATATCTCCAGGGTGACACAGAGCCCACTTTGGATGGTCTCTCTGCACTCCTGGAGGTAGGGGGATGCTTCCAACTACATTAGTACACACAGCCATATCTCCAGGGTGACACAGAGCCCACTTTGGATGGCCTCTCTGGCCCTCTGGAGGTAGGGGGATGCTTCCAACTACATTAGTACACACAGCCATATCTCCAGGGTGACACAGAGCCCACTTTGGATGGCCTCACTGCACTCCTGGAGGTAGGGGGATGCTTCCAACTACATTAGTACACACAGCCATATCTCCAGGGTGACACAGAGCCCACTTTGGATGGTCTCTCTGCCCGCCGGGAGGTAGGGGGATGCTTCCAACTACATTAGTACACACAGCCATATCTCCAGGGTGACACAGAGCCCACTTTGAATGTTCTCACTGGCCCCCTGGAGGTAGGGGGATGCTTCCAACTACATTAGTACACACAGCCATATCTCCAGGGTGACACAGAGCCCACTTTGGATGGTCTCTCTGCACTCCTGGAGGTAGGGGGATGCTTCCAACTACATTAGTACACACAGCCATATCTCCAGGGTGACACAGAGCCCACTTTGGATGGTCTCTCTGGCCCCCTGGAGGTAGGGGGATGCTTCCAACTACATCAGTACACACAGCCATATCTCCAGGGTGACACAGAGCCCACTTTGGATGGTCTCTCTGGCCTCCTGGAGGTAGGGGGATGCTTCCAACTACATCGGTACACACAGCCATATCTCCAGGGTGACACAGAGCCCACTTTGGATGGTCTCTCTGCACTCCTGGAGGTAGGGGGATGCTTCCAACTACATTAGTACACACAGCCATATCTCCAGGGTGACACAGAGCCCACTTTGGATGGTCTCTCTGCACTCCTGGAGGTAGGGGGATGCTTCCAACTACATTAGTACACACAGCCATATCTCCAGGGTGACACAGAGCCCACTTTGGATGGCCTCTCTGGCCCTCTGGAGGTAGGGGGATGCTTCCAACTACATTAGTACACACAGCCATATCTCCAGGGTGACACAGAGCCCACTTTGGATGGTCTCTCTGGCCCCCTGGAGGTAGGGGGATGCTTCCAACTACATCAGTACACACAGCCATATCTCCTGGGTGACACAGAGCCCACTTTGGATGGTCTCTCTGCACTCCTGGAGGTAGGGGGATGCTTCCAACTACATTAGTACACACAGCCATATCTCCAGGGTGACACAGAGCCCACTTTGGATGGTCTCTCTGCACTCCTGGAGGTAGGGGGATGCTTCCAACTACATTAGTACACACAGCCATATCTCCAGGGTGACACAGAGCCCACTTTGGATGGTCTCTCTGCACTCCTGGAGGTAGGGGGATGCTTCCAACTACATTAGTACACACAGCCATATCTCCAGGGTGACACAGAGCCCACTTTGGATGGTCTCTCTGCACTCCTGGAGGTAGGGGGATGCTTCCAACTACATCAGTACACACAGCCATATCTCCAGGGTGACACAGAGCCCACTTTGGATGGTCTCTCTGCACTCCTGGAGGTAGGGGGATGCTTCCAACTACATTAGTACACACAGCCATATCTCCAGGGTGACACAGAGCCCACTTTGGATGGTCTCTCTGCACTCCTGGAGGTAGGGGGATGCTTCCAACTACATTAGTACACACAGCCATATCTCCAGGGTGACACAGAGCCCACTTTGGATGGTCTCTCTGCACTCCTGGAGGTAGGGGGATGCTTCCAACTACATTAGTACACACAGCCATATCTCCAGGGTGACACAGAGCCCACTTTGGATGGTCTCTCTGCACTCCTGGAGGTAGGGGGATGCTTCCAACTACATTAGTACACACAGCCATATCTCCAGGGTGACACAGAGCCCTCTTTGAATGTTCTCACTGGCCCCCTGGAGGTAGGGGGATGCTTCCAACTACATTAGTACACACAGCCATATCTCCAGGGTGACACAGAGCCCACTTTGGATGGTCTCTCTGGCCCCCTGGAGGTAGGGGGATGCTTCCAACTACATCAGTACACACAGCCATATCTCCAGGGTGACACAGAGCCCACTTTGGATGGTCTCTCTGCACTCCTGGAGGTAGGGGGATGCTTCCAACTACATTAGTACACACAGCCATATCTCCAGGGTGACACAGAGCCCACTTTGGATGGTCTCTCTGCACTCCTGGAGGTAGGGGGATGCTTCCAACTACATTAGTACACACAGCCATATCTCCAGGGTGACACAGAGCCCACTTTGGATGGTCTCTCTGCACTCCTGGAGGTAGGGGGATGCTTCCAACTACATTAGTACACACAGCCATATCTCCAGGGTGACACAGAGCCCACTTTGGATGGTCTCTCTGCACTCCTGGAGGTAGGGGGATGCTTCCAACTACATTAGTACACACAGCCATATCTCCAGGGTGACACAGAGCCCACTTTGGATGGTCTCTCTGGACGCCTGGAGGTAGGGGGATGCTTCCAACTACATCAGTACACACAGCCATATCTCCAGGGTGACACAGAGCCCACTTTGGATGGTCTCTCTGCACTCCTGGAGGTAGGGGGATGCTTCCAACTACATTAGTACACACAGCCATATCTCCAGGGTGACACAGAGCCCACTTTGGATGGTCTCTCTGGCCCCCTGGAGGTAGGGGGATGCTTCCAACTACATCAGTACACACAGCCATATCCCCAGTGGGTGTGGGGACCACTTTGTGTGGCCCTGTAGACTCCTGGAGATGGTGATGGTGATCCCCAGAACATTCTGACACACACACATATCCACAGAGTGACTGAGTGCACACTTTGAGGGGCTCTCTGGACCCCTGAGGATAGGGTGGATGTATTAAACAACATTGGCAGACAACCCCAGATCACCTGTATGTCTGAGGCCCCATGTGCTTAACATTGCACCACCCCTGATGGGTAACCCTATGTGTTACCCTGCTGATGCAGATACCGCCATCAACACAGGATGTTTGCATACGCTCCTTATGCAGATGCATGGCCTAGGTTTGTTACAGTCTGCTTTGCTGTATCAACACCAGCAGCTGTCATGACGCCAGGGGGCCATCATGCCCTCTTTGGCACAAACCGTCAACACCTGGCTACATGGCCACACAATCAGATGTGATACCACATTTATATGGCATGTGTTTCACCTGCTACACTAAACTTATACAGACTACTTACAACAGCATGGACAGCTGACATCAACCCTGTATGTGTGTATGTTTATTTTGACCTAGGTCCATTCACTTACCTCCCGTGGATGGTCTGCCTGCCTGTTAAAACGCCTGGTCACCCTCTCCCAGGCCCTCAGGACCCTCCCCATGTTCTTTTTCCTGGAGGGCCCTGGGAACAGCCTGTGCTGCTTTTGGGCTATCAGGGAGCCCAGGTGGCACAGCTCTCTGTGGCTAAAAGCCGGCTTCCTGGTTCGGGACGCCATGTTTGTTTCTGGGCGTGGTGACGCGCGGACGCTCCCGGCGCAACTTCCGGAATTGCGCGTGACGTATCGCGCACGTGCGTTTCGCATGGCTGCGCGTCAGATCTCTGCACGCCCTTGCGCTCCGCATGGCTGTGCGTCTGCAAATTGCAAATACTATCTACACGCACCATTCATATTGATTAGTAATGGTTGTGCTCAAAATATGTTTATTGTTCTGTGCCTAATTACATAGTTACTGGGGTGTCTCTAATGTCACTTTGACAAACAATTATTATTATGGTTTACCCTTGTCCACACAGTGTGGTATTGAACCTCTGGACACATAGCAACTGATTGCTGATGCATTGTCAGATGAGGTGTGCTATGTGTGTCACATAGCAGGTAGTGCTCAGACACTACTAGTTATGGGTGCAGACAAACCATCAGCATCAGGTGTCACTCAACCTGGTGATAGGGGGTTGTGTGTGCCAGTGCAATATGTTGTGTGGTGTATCTCCATGTCTGGACAGACATTTTGTGTTGTTTGCCATCGGGGTTGGGGGGGAGATTCATATATGAGCATTGCACATGCAAAGTAGGTTGCGTGTTGGACATTACAGGACTATGTGGGTCCCCATGTCACCACACTGCACATTATCCTTTGGTATGTGTGACGGCATACAGTCCTGGTTTTTGCAAAATAGCTCAATGGTTGATACATGGACTGCTTAACCAGCCGTCATGGGTTACATCTTCCAGTTGAGCTCAGGACTGCCTTCTCAGGCATCACACATTCTCATACTTGAGTGCAACAGTAGCCATGGTTTTTTTCATGTACATCTGTGCTGCACCAGACATATATCTTCATACATTGCAACATTGTTACCTGCCCCAGACCGGTTTCCACATTACAGAGGTGCTGCTATTGGCAAGACCCTCACACTGCTACATACATCATGTGCAGTACACCATTCTCACCAATGGAACAGCGCACCCCTGGTGACCATTGCACACTGTCTGCATGCCTGCCTCTTTCACCAGACAGGCATCTGTTCTTAGCAATCGAGCTGTGGCCCACACCTAACCTTGATACCTGTGGAGCCAGAGGTTGCATGTTTCCATCCACAGTGTGGTTCTTGGTGAGTGCAGCCAGTGACAGGTCCCTGACTGTGAAATAGTGCTGGAATCTCTGTGATCCTCACAGTGCTGTCTGCATCATGTGCTCCTTACACAACCGTATAGGGTGGACTTGGGTTAATGCACTGTGATGGTTTCGGAATTGCCAGTACTACAGGACATTACACACATTCCAGGCTTGACAGTCCCCATGAACCTTCAAAATGTTTGCTATATGTTACAATGTCATCTTCAATGTATGTTATTTTTATGCAATGTAGGCGCTGTTCCATGTAAAACCATGTTCATTATATGTTAAGTGTACACCGCCTTTGATCTTTGGAAAAAGCAGTATAGAGGACATGCATAATTATATAGATTCAGACCTGCACTGCTGCTGACTGGCGGCGTATAGGGGCCAAGGACAATATATATATCACTTTGCTTATACACACACACTTTGGATTTGAACCAACAACCTTTCACTTCAGAGGCATTGCAGTCACCAGGGGACTACAGCTCTGTGGCTGTGATGTGAGGTCTGTCTGGCTAGAATATAACCTCTGCAGACTTTGTGCTGCAGTTACCAGGGTGTAGTCGATCCAGTCGCACCCATGATGCACTGCACATGCAAGGCAGCAGTCTAGTGATGGTCCAGTGATAGGGTGTGCAACCCCACAGCACCTCGGCCTCGTGTTGGACATTGACCTTCTGTGTTTCTTGTGCAGAGTGGGTACTGACCATCCCAGTGTGTGTGTCTGTTGCTCACCCTGAGGGTGAGGTGAGACACACAGCACCTATCCTGGCTGAGATGGCCTATACATCATA
Organism: Ichthyophis bannanicus; assembly: GCA_033557465.1. Classification (NCBI taxonomy): domain Eukaryota; kingdom Metazoa; phylum Chordata; class Amphibia; order Gymnophiona; family Ichthyophiidae; genus Ichthyophis; species Ichthyophis bannanicus. Next base: position 4,276,119 of record CM066048.1, read on the forward strand.
TCAATTTGTTTGCCAATGTCTGATAGTTTGGCACATCTGACCATTTCTGTCTCCAAGACCCAGCTGGGCCTTGTGAGCTACAATGTTCCCGAAGGGGGCATATCCTGTGTGGGTGGCCTGCCCTTCATGATATATTTGCAGGGGGGGTGGGGGAGAGGAGGTTACAGGACCTATAGGCCGGGTATGTCTGACCACCAAACCTTCCCTGTGCAACACAGTTTCCCCAAACAAAACATATCCACATTCTACATCCCAGCTATGGTGGGTGTAGCTGCCACCATCAGCAGACTGGGTCCAGCTGTGGTACAGAAAACCTACAGGTCACTCACTGCTATTATGGACGCATCCATATTTCAGGGTGCAGCAGACAGACAGTATGGCCTGAGAGCCTAAGCTCACCAACACCATCTGACATTTTCCAGCAGCAGGCACATTCTGTGCCCAGCTACTGACCCTGCACGGTGTTCTAGCCAGACACATGCAAACTGCAGACAGACCACTGGCCAGTCCATGGTGCATGCTACCAGGGAGACTGTGTGCACCCATAACTGGGATGTCAGCACACCCACCGCACAATTACCTCAGTGATTGGGCCTCACATATACACAGCACCCATATATATCACATGAGAGAACTATTATATGGCACTATGTCGGGACCTAGCCATGCCATGGTCACTGATCGTTCAGGGGGAGAGAGTGACCTCCACACAAGGCATGCTATGGACACCATGTCTGTGGGGGTGATGCCAAGGCACAGCATGGTCCTAGGCATGCACATTTGCCCTGTGTAGCTGCATCCTGCTCCAGCCACCCTGTTTGTTGTGTACCCACAGTACTTTGCTCCTCATTATGCACATTGGCAGGCCAATAATGGCAACGGTGCTATTAGTGTGGTCTGTGGGAGGTGTTGACAGCCACCACACACTGGATAGACAGACACACACTCCCCACACCTAGGACAACATTGAACAGATGTGGTGTTATTTGGGAGCCATGGCCAACATAACAGTGATGAGCACAGTGTGGGCATGGCAACGTTGGGATGTACTTTTGGAGTAATTTCCGAGGGTGCTACTCTCTGAAGGAGATCTGACCTGACACACATTGCACATACATCTGAGACGTTGGTTTGTGACAGCTCGCTGTTCTGCTTGTGCGTAGCATGAGCATTTTTATCGGTCAGTGATCATATATTGCTTTGGATATATGTGTGACATCTCCAAATGTGTAGTGTGGGATTGTTGATGTATGCACATGCTAGTTTTCTGAACGCCACACAGGGCCCTACATCCTGCCACTTCATCGGTCTTCCAATACTGGTGCCTGCAGGTGCAACTGTTTCTGCCCCTGTTGCCCACTGCTCTAGGGAGGTTTGCACAACTACAGTCAATGTGAATCAAACACTTGTTGGGCTTTCATGCTATCTGTGATTAATATGCCTGTGATACAGCTGCATACCATGGTGGTGTTCAACTCACCTGCATCACACACATCTTTCGTGCAGACATCAGACAACCTGATTGATGTGTGAGCCTCCATGGCTGCATATGGGGGACTCTGCTGTGGGTGAGGCATATGTTTATGTGGTGTGTGGTATTTATAGCAAACTATGGTATCGTGACCAACACTTATGTTCTCAGCACGGGAGTTCCATTCTTTACTTTAAGGTTTCGCGAATGGGTAAAACATTGGGACTGTGATGGCAGGTGCCCCAGCCGGGAATTGAACCTGGGGCCTTCTGTGCTTGGAGGCACTTGCTACATGTACTGCACCACCGTCTTAGCACAGCAACAGTACATTCCCAGGGGAGTCCATGGCTGTTTGTCACACAGGGCCTGTCTGTTGGATTGTACTGCAGCCACATGAGGGTGGCTAGGCCAGGATCTGCTGTGGGGCAGCAGCCTCTGCCCCCTCTGCCAGCAGTTGGCATCCGCCACCATGCTGACATGGGCCTATATTGGGTACAGCATCACAGCTGACTGACATGTGGCCCTCCAGTGATGCATTGTGTGGACTCTGCTGTAGGTGTTGTACATATTTGAGGGGTAAGTGATCCTTATGGTATAATAGAGGTCCTCTGAACATGCTGTTGTTATCTGCAAGACAAACAAAAACACCTTCTAGTCAGGGCAAATCAATAACCAATATGTGTAGAGCACCCAACCTTTTTCGGTGACCTCACAAACTTTTTTCTTTTTGTCGGAGCTAGCCGTAGGAAGGTCGGAAGAGAAACCGACCCACACCAAGCAAGTAGCTACTTTTATTATTATAGGTTCTTCACCAAAATAAAGTTAAAGTTCATTTAACCATAATATAGTCAAAAGACTTATCTCAGTCCAGAAATGCCAGTTATGAGAGATACACGACGCGCACGTTTCGGGCACTCTAGCCCTGTTTCAGGTGCAATAACTAGGATTCCTCAATCTTCAAATACCATCCTCTGAACGCCGTCAATGCAGCTAAGGTCATTATTACAATGGCTGATTAATCACTTTTAAAATAAAAGAACCGACCAATCAGTATCGGGAAAACCCCCACATGATGTGCGGTACTTTCTGCACCCATGGTCTCTCATTGTATAGAATATTCTCATACTATTGACCAGCTTCAATGGTCTATTATTGATCATGTGCCAGCTAATCCTCGGGGAGGACAGCAGGAAGAACGTCTGCAATACATAGAACAACGATGGATTTTTCGTCTTGTAACAATGGAGCCAGGAGGTTTGAACAGGGAAATAGACTGGCAGAGTCTTATTTACGTTACAATTCTATGTGACCATCGGGAATGACATAATAATGATATATCCCTATTTCGGAAGGATGATACCAGGTGTTTTGAAGAGCATAAGATGATGATGTCGTCATAACTTTTGAAAACCAATCAGATCAGGGGTTCCCCATCATGTGGGGGTTTTCCCGATACTGATTGGTCGGTTCTTATATTTTAAAAGTGATTCATCAGCCATTGTAATAATGACCTTAGCTGCATTGGCGGCGTTCAGAGGATGGTATTTGAAGATTGAGGAATCCTAGTTATTGCACTTGAAACAGGGCTAGAGTGCCCGAAACGTGCGCATCGTGTATCTCTCATAACTGGCATTTCTGTACTGAGATAAGTCTTTTTACTATTTTATGGTTAAATGACCTTTAACTTTATTTTGGTGAAGAACCTATAATAATAAAAGTAGCTACTCGCTTGGTGTGGGTCGGTTTCTCTTCCGACCTTCCTACGGCTAGCTCCGACAAAAAGAAAAAAGTTTGTGAGGTCACCGAAAAAAGGTTGGGTGCTCTACACATATTGGTTGTTATCTGCAAGACATGTTTTGATTTCCTCTCACGTTTTACTGGTGGGTAAAATATGTGCACAGTGTTGCTGCTGGCCCCAGCTGGGAGTTGAACTGGTAATCTTTGGCTCCCCAGCACACTGGCTGTGTCCCCTGCACCACACTGCAGTCACAGAGTGAATGTGGACCCTGGAGATGGCATGTCTGTTTGTCATAGCGGGCCTTTCTGTTGTGGTCCGGTGCATCCACATGGCATTGGCTCAGCCTCCATCTTCTCTGGCCACCTGCCACTGGCCCCCTCAGATACCAGTAAAGTTCTCCCAACATGCTACAGGCCCTTCTGCTACTGGTGCTGGGGGCGCACAGTTTTAAACCATACAGTGTGCATGTCGGCAACTACCTCTACTGCACATTCCCCCCAACTCACACATGCTGTTGTGCAACATGTGCATGCCATAGGGGACCTGTCCATTGCTGTGGGGAAACCTGCTCTATCCTACATCAATGTGTGATCATTCAACATTTATGCCGCAGGGGCTGGTGACCCTTCCAACATTCATATATTTTGGCCCTGCCTTTCTTGGGTGTGTCTGATGATGTTTCACATTGCTGTGACCATTACCCAGGTTGGTCCTCTCTTGTGCTACAATCGAGAGGTTTGACAGCTCTGGCCAACACACCAGTCCTGGTGACACTACAGGCATGGATATGTTAGGCATAGACTGTTGGGGGTCACTCCCCAGGGCGGTACGCACTATCAGACACAAGACCTGCTGCACACAACACACACATCTGAATGATTGTTATGTTGGTGCTCAATGGGACACATGTACTGAGCATTTGAATCATTATGAACATATTTTCACATGGGACCTTGGATAGCTGTGTACCATGTACATAGGTGTGGGGTGGCATTGCTAAGGTACACATCTGCTACTTTTGGGGATTACAGGCAGGGCCCACTGTCCTGCCTCTCCAGGATGCATTGTCCAATGGGGCCTGTGGGTATGGGTGTGTCATGGCCTGTTGGTTGATGCCTTTCATATGGGTTACACACATCAGGTCATGGTGTGTCAGACACTGTTCTGGTTTTAGGATGTCCCTCATGGATATTGCAGCGCGCATGTGCGGTCCCCTTCCCGCCCAAGGATGCCATCTTGCTCCGTTGCGCCCTCCAGCTCCTGACTGGGATCTCAATGTGGTCTTGCAAAGGCTTACCTGTCCGCCTTTTGAGCCCATGGCTACCTGCTCTCTTCGTTTCCTCTCCTGGAAAACTCTCTTCTTGGTAGCCCTTACCTCCGCTAGGCGTGTTAGTGAACTACAGGCCCTAGTGTCGGAGCCCCCATACACTAGGTTCTACAAGAATAGGGTGGTACTACGGACTCACCCTAAGTTTCTTCCAAAGATGGTCTCCACTTTTCACATCAATCAAGAGGTGGTTCTTCCGACCTTCTTTCCTTCTTTCTCCTTAGAGAGTCGAGTCACGGCTCACCGTGTCAGGGCGAAGGCTGCGTCAGTGGCTCACCTCCGCTCTGTTCCGTTGGCGGACATCTGCCGGGCCGCTACTTGGTCTTCAAGCCAGACATTTGCGGCTCATTACTGCCTGGAGAGGGAGTCCCGCAGGGACAGTGCTTTCGGACAGGCAGTCCTCCACAATCTCTTTAAGGTCTAGGCAACTCCTACACTCCGGCCCTGGTGTTGGGCTATCGGCCGGTATGGTATTCAGAGAAGATTCCTTCCTTCTGTACTGTTGAGCTTGAGGGAGCTCTTTTTCGGCTTGAGGTCTCCGGTAGCCTTAAGCTTGGGAGTCCCATAAGTGAGGACTGACTTCCTGCTTGGTCCTGGAGAAAGAGTAGTTACTCACCTGTAACAGGTGTTCTCCAGGAGCAGCAGGAATCGGTCCTCACTACCCTCCCTCCTCCCCTCAGAGTTGCAGTCATTATTTTTATATGTTTTTGCTGTCTTTTCGCTATGTCATCAGACTGAGCAAGATGGCATCCTTGGGCGGGAAGGGGACCGCGCATGCGCGCTCCAATTCCCAAAGGCTTTCTTCGAAAGCTGGGGAAAATTGCTCCGTGAGGGCTCCGTCGTCGCCGACGTCACCCATAAGTGAGGACTGATTCCTGCTGCTCCTGGAGAACACCTGTTATAGGTGAGTAACTACTCTTTACATACAAGTGAGTGTCATATTGTCTGAAAAGTGTACTGTTAATCTGGTAAAGTAGTGTAATGTGTAGTTGAGTCAGGGAAGATTACGTGGTCGGAAGGTAATTATTGCTATTTGGGTGTAACTGTATTTCTTCACTAAACTTCAGGAAAACAAATCAATCCGCCTGCAATAGAGCCTTCTCCCCGTTTTCACCCCAGCTCTGCAATGATCTCCCTACCTCAACACGTGAAATAAAAAGTCCTAGTGGACTTTAGGAAAACAATAAAAATCCACCTTTTCATAGAATACTTCGGAGCTACCCAAGATGACAATGATCACTAATGAAATGGACCACAAAACACTGTGATAGTTTCCTTGTAAATAGTTGCAATTGTTAATTGCTTGTTATACCACAGTTAACCACCAAGTTGTATAACCCCGTTCAATGTAAAGCTCATTGCTATAACTGTTCTTTGTAAACCGCTTTGAATGTATGATAAGGCGGTATAAAAGACCTGTTAAATAAATAAAAACCAATGCAACCCAGCTATAAAAATCAAAGTAAAGCCATAAACACAATTCTCCATGTATGCAAACCAAATCATCAATAGATATAAAAAAGTATAATGCATAAAAGGAGGCTTACTTTGAGGTATCCAACCCGTGGCCAATGGCAAAGGATTGAAAGATCAAAACGCAGGTCACGTATGCGAAAATCACTTACTCTACCGTATCAGCCACATAAAACTAAAAAAAAAGGGGAAAGCCAAAGGTCACCCACAGCTTAAAACGCGTATGTATGTATAAGAATAGCCCACAACCATGTCTAATGGAACATTCAAGCCACACCATACTGTGTCACCATATAATAAAAAAGCTCCATTAGATGACCTAAAGTAAAGAAATTTGCAGGCTTCCTAATTATAAATAAAACACACAAGCTGTGAGTGACAACCATATCAGGCTACCCTACTGTGCCATGGTGTAGAAAGAGTAGACAGCCCTGATCACACCAAAAACAAGCAAGGGGAGAAAACAAACTCCCCAACACATGCTGTCATAGTATCAAAGCTGAATATTGCCTTAAAATTTACCCGATCATCCAGTCACATTGTAAGAATGCACTCAAGAATCTGCAAATGAGCAGAGGCGCTGCCTTTTAAACTGGCATTCCTGCCAGAGCAGCCTGACTGACAGTGCTGCTGACAATGAGGTTACATAGATCACAATATCAAAAAGACCTAAACATTTTCAAAAGTGCTGAACTTGCCACTTTCTTTTAAGACCATCTCCAAAAGAACAAAAATTAAACAAATATAAAAAGTAAAAAGGATAAATAAAAATAATGCAATAAAAATAAAAATATAATAGAACAAATACAACCAATCATAAAACAAACATAAATATTCTTCAAACTCAATCCCTTAACAGTTGCAAAAATACAGTTACTTAAGAACTATTGGTATCCCCATCGAAGAGAGAAAAGGGGAAAACAACCCCTTCATAAAACAATTTTTATAGAAAAATGGAAAAATCCAGTTCTTGATTGAAACCTTTAGGATACGCAGCTCTCAATGAGTTAAAAAGGCTACACCTTTGTCAGAATGTGTTGGCGAGGTAAAAATTTGGCACTTTGAAACATGATTCTGTCTCTCCTTTATTTGAAAAACTACATTAGCTTAGGATATCTGAGTGGACATTTTTTAAGTTTTATTTGTTGCTGTACAAATCTTTTATGATTTTATTCTGTTTTTCTGACCTCTTTGCCATCTTTAAAGATTAAGTCTAGGCGCCTGTGGGAAACTAAGGGGTATGTTTACTAAAGTCCGGGAATTTGCGCGCCGCAAATTAGCGCACGGCAACGCGCCACTTAAACGGTGACAAACGCTCCTAAACGCCCCGCACAGGTGCGAGGAACCCCCGTGAATGTGCGCGACACACTAACGGGCCCCGCACAAATACGGGCCCGCAAATGTCCGAAAGAGGCGTGTAACGGCGAACGGAGGGCGGAGGAAGGTCCCCGAGGGGCGGAGAGACGGGGTCAATGGGCGGGTAAGGGGAGGGGAGAGGCTCCCCGCACATGAACGGGGCCGAATTTCCCATGAAAAAATAGCGCGAGTGAAACAGTCGCGCTAGAGGTCATATAAAGGCAAGAGAAACCATTTCCGTTAGCAATGTACAGCAAAACCGGGGAAACCTGCAAAACGTAAGCAGTGTGATACATGTGCACAGCAGAAAGGTGAAAGTAAAAATAGACAATGACCAGAAAATCAATAATAAAAATAGTAATGCAGCTTGTGAACAGTTACAGTAATGGGCAAATATAAAAATCACACCCAGGACAGTCCCAGAAAAAAAGATATGAATGTAGGAAGGGCCATGGAGCTGAGACTCCCCCAAAAATAATTCCCAGCCCTGTGGCTGTCCTGGGTGTCTTCCAAATGGTTGCCCACCAATATCACTGTTGCCCAGCTTAAAAGTAAAGCCCCGGTATATGTGTCTATTTCTGTGGTTTAGCTGCATGTTTGTCACCAGACAAGGTGAATGAGGCCACAGTAAAAGACTGAAGAGCAAGCTGTGCGTCCCCATCCTGACAGGTGTCCTATCACCAGGTACTGCACTGCCTCTGCGGCCACAGTGTGGTGCAGCAGACAGAGCCAGCACCTCCAAAACAGGAGGGTCACAGGTTCAAATCCCAGCTGGGGCTCATGCCAGCCCAGTCCCAATATTTTAACCATCACCAAACAGAGATAGTAAAGACACCCCATTATTGCAGAGAGCATAAACATCTTGCAAACACCCATATTTTACCCTCCAGTGCACATGCACCTGAACAATGGGCATCACCCACAGCCGAGTTCCCCAAATGCAGTCCTGGAGTGGCTCAAACTAATCAGGCCATATGCGTTTGCTAAGATGAGGACATGCCAGCATGTTGGTGGAACAGTACAGAGGGTGGAGGGGGCAGGGGCTGTGAGCCACAGAAGACAGTGGCTTAGCCATGTGCAGTCTGGCACCGTCCACTGCTACAGACAGGCCGTGATGGATGTACAGACATGGACCTCCCAGGGAACCCAGTCAATCTGTGGCTACATGGTGGTGCAGTGCACACAGATAGTGTATGCAAGAACATAAGGTCACAGGTTCAAAGCTCAGCTGGGGCTATGGCCAATTCCACCCACATTTTTGTCCAACAACTAAACTGTGCTGGTAAGCACAAACCTGTAATGCAGAGGAGATAGGCATTGTCTATACGGCTATCATTTCCCATCCAAAGCACATACACCATTAACCGTGGCATCACTCAGATCAGAGTATCCGAAATGCAGACCTGGAGGACCACACACCATTCAGCATCCATGCTGCGGCTAATACTAATGATTGTGCTGCATATCTATGCACCACCCCCATGTTACCATTACCATTGATTTTCCCATCTTTAGACGCGAGGGGCTGATGGGAAATTTCCCATTAGCCCCTGCGGGCTTTACAGACACGCGAGGGAGCACTCTCCCTTCGCGAATCTGAAAGCCCTTGCAGAGGGCTCGACGAGGAGAGGGGGCCCCGCGGGACACGCCATTCTGCCGCTGCTGCGACGGACGCGGCAGCGGCAGCAGCTAGAGCCAGGTTTTTTTTTTTTTTTTTAAATTTGCCGGAAGGGAAGGGAAGGGAAGGGGGTGGGGCTGATGGAGGCTGTCTGGAAATGGGGTGATGGGGGGTTAGGACTGGAAATTTGCAAGGGGGGGGGTTAGGACTGGAAATGTGCAAGGGGGGGAGTTAGGACTGAAAATGTGCAAGGGGGGGAGTTAGGACTGGAAATGTGCAAGGGGGGGGTTAGGACTGGAAATGTGCACGGGGGGGTTAGGACTTGAAAAGGGCTGGAGGGGTGTTAAGGACTGAAAATGGGCTAGGGGGGGTTAAGACTGCTAATGGGCTGGGGCTGATGGAGGCTGACTGGAAATGGGCTGGGAGGGGGGGTTAGGACTGGAAATGGGCTGGGGGGGTTAAGACTGCTAATGGGCTGGGGCTGATGGAGGCTGACTGGAAATGGGGTGAGGGGGGGTTAGGACTGGAAATGGGCTGGGGGGGGTTAGGACTGGAACTGGGCTAGGGGGGTTAAGACTGCTAATGGGCTGGGGCTGATGGAGGCTGACTGGAAATGGGCTGGGGGGGGGTTTAGACTGGAAATGGGCTGGGGGGGTTAAGACTGGTAATGGGCTGGGGGGGTTAAGACTGGTAATGGGCTGGGGGCTGATGGAGGCTGTCTGGAAATGGGGTGATGGGGGGGTTAGGACTGGAAATGGGCTGGGCGGGTTAAGACTGGTAATGGGCTGGGGGTTGATGGAGGCTGACTGGAAATGGGGTGATGGGGGGTTAGGACTGGAAATGGGCTGGGGGGGTTAAGACTGGTAATGGGCTGTGGGCTGATGGGGGCTGGCTGTCTGGAAATAGGGTGATGGGGGTTAGGATTGCTAATGGGCTATGGGGGGGTTAGGACTGCTAATGGGCTATGGGGGCGCTAGGACAGGAAAAGGGCTGATGGGGAGGGGTTAGGACTTGAGGTGGGCTGATGTGGTTAGGACTAGTAATGGGCTGTGGGCTGATGGGGGGGTTAGGACTGGCAATGGGCTATGGGGGGCTGACTGGAAATGGGCTGATGGGGTTAAGACTGGAAGTGGGCTGATGGGGGGTTAGGACTGGTAATGGGTGATAGGGGGGGGTTAAACTGAAAATGGGTTGTTGTGGGGCTAGGACTGGTAATGGGTTGGGTGATTGCTATGACTGGAAATGGACTGAGTGGACGGGGAGGCTTGAACTGCAAATAGCTGATGGGGAGGGAGCTTGGAATGGAAATGGGCTGTGAGGGAAGGGAGCTAGAACTGAAAATGGGCTGATGGAGCAGCTAGGATAGGACTGGAAATGGGCTGTTGGGGGGAGCTAAGATTGGAAATGGGCTGTGGTGGGGGCTTGAATTGAAATGGACTCATGGAGGGGCTAGAACTGGAAGTAGGCTCATGGGGGGGCTTGGACTGGAATTGGGCTGAGTGGAGGGGAGCTAGGATTTGACATGGGCTGATGGTGAGGCTAGGAAATGACTAGAAATGGGCTGATGGGGGGCTAGGATTGGAAATGAGCTGATGAAGGGACTCAGACTGAAAATGGATGGGGGAGCTAGGACTGGAAATGGGTTGATGGGGGGCTAGGACTGGAAATGGGCTGATGCAGGGACTAGAAGGGAATGGATGCTGGGTGAGACTGGAACTAGAAGGGAGCTGATGTTGGGGGAGGATTAGAATGGGATGGGGCTGGGAGAGTAAAATGGAGAGGGGAAAAATATTTTGTGTGGGAGGGATGAAAAATCTACAATTGGCCGGGTATTGGGAGAGTAAGTGGGGATTGAGGATGGAGGGGTAAAATTTGTGTGGATGAAATAAGAATGAGGAAAGAGCAAAAGGATAAAGATTAGTATGTTAAAGCAGATGTAGAGAGAGAGGATGGAAAGAAAACTAGAAGAGAGAAGAAAGGACAAATGGACAGCAGACGATGGAGAGTTAGCAGAAAACATGAAGAAGAAACCAGAAGAAAGTGGCTGGAGCAATTGCAACTGAAAAAAAATGCACAAAAGGTAGAAATATATCTCTTTATTTTGAATTTATTAACTGGAATATGAAAGCTCTGGGAAATGTGCATCATTAACGTCTGCGCTTTGTTTGGTACAAGAGGAAATTGATTTATAGTTTATTTCTACAGTGTTGTTGTACATTCCAAGTTTGGCTTTTGGGGTTCCCAGTTTAATTATTGCCTTCCTGTTTCTAAATTGCGATTCCTTGTTTGGTGATGGTCTATGTTCTGCATGTGTAACTGAGCTGAGGTATTCTGTTTATGTAATTCCTATTTGACATTGCCACTTGTTCTCTTTCCCCAGTATTCTCTGAAATGTACTGGTTTAATATTTGCAGTGTTTCCTTTTGATAGGTAGGGTCTGGTGCTTTGTGAGTCCTGGTAATGCTGTCAGGATACAGCGGGTTTGCTATGGGTTCTAAATGGGCAGCGTTTGTAGTAGTTCCTAATGTGCCTGGCGGTTGGCACTGGATTATAGTAATGTAGAAATCTTTTAGTCTTTCTTTATCCATACACTCATTAAGAGACATGTTTACTAAACGTTAGTGTATGGTAACATTATGCAAATATTTATGCAAATAAGGCCACTTATGCAAATGAGGCCCCGCACCGAGTCTCCGCACATGGCCCCGCACCCCCCTTGGGCCGCCCCTGCGAGGAGGGGCCTCAAACCGAGGAGCTCGATGCCCTCCAGTATGATTTTCCTCCAAAGGAAGCCTTTACTGTACCGGTTGCTCCAAAGGGCTCACAATCTAAGTGTACCTGAGGCAATGAAGGGTTGCCCAAGGCCACAAGGAGCAGCCATGGGACTAGAGACCCCAGTCCCGCCGGCCTGAGGTTACTTGTCCCAACCACCCATCCACTTCTCCCACTGAGCCACTCATGTTAAGAGTTTGCTATGTCTGAATGAAAATTGTTAGTGTTGTAATTAATATTCTGACAATTACAATATTGTAGACCCCCATGATGCTATTTTTTTAATCAAATGGCACTATACTAAATGAGAATAAATAAATAGATAAGCTATAGCCACATTTGTTACAGTATTTTGTGCTAGTATTTTAGAAACATAAACATGGAAAACAGTGGCAGCCAAAGACTATATGGTCTATCCAGTCTTCACATCCATGAGAACCACAAAGTTCTACAATCCCTGTCCCTCAGAGATCCTCTGTATTGTCCCACACTTTCTTGAATCCAGATACAGTTCCCATCTCTTCCACCTCCACTGCAAGGCTATTTCATGCATCCATAAGGAAATATTTCCTCAGATTACCCCAGAGTCAATCCCTTTTCACCTTTATTCTATGACCCTTTGTTCCTGTGCTTCATTTCATCTGGAAGAGGGTCATTTCCTGTGTTATTATATCATAGAGGTATTTAAATGCCTCTATCATATCACACCTCTACTGCCTTTCCTCCAATGTATACATTTTAAGATATTTAAGTCTATCCCCCTAATCCTTATAGGAAAGACAACTGACCATTTATTTATTTACATTCTCTTATATACCACACTATTCTGCATCAGTGCAGTTTACATTGAACAAACTGAAATTACATTAAACAGGGCATTATAACTTGGAGATAACTATTTTACAGGGAACATGGGCTATGGAGGGTTAAGTGGCTTGCCCAAGACCACAAGGAGCACCTGTGGGACTAGAAACCCCAGTCCTTCCGGCCCAAGGTTGCTGTCCTCTAGTGTGATTTGAACCCCCGACCTTCCAGCCTGAAGTACCTTGCCCCAACCACTAGGCCACCCCTCCATTTAGTGCTACTATACTACTTATCATTTGTATAGTGCTACAAGGCATACACAGTGCTATACAGAGACATGTATGAGACAGTTCCTGCTCATGTTGTTGTTGTTAAGTGCTGTTGACTCAGTGTTGACTCATGGTGACCCTCTGGATAGTTGACCTAAACTGTGTTCGGTCTTCAGGCAGTTGACTCATTGTTGATAGAGTGGCACCTATAGCTGCTCTTATTGTATTGATCCATCTCATTGCTGGCCTTCCTCTTTTGTGTTGACCTTCTACTTTCCAAGTATAAGTCCAGAGTATGAAAGTAAAAGTCTTCTCATCTGAGTTTCTAAGGAAAGCTTAGGTTTGATTTCCTCTAGTACCGAATCTTAGGGGTATGTTTACAAAGCAGTGGTAGCAGCCTCTGTGTGATATTGGAGCCGCAGCCCCATTGGATTCATGACTTTACCCAATGGATTGTACATAAATCAAATTGACTACATCTCTGGAAGACAACTATGGAAAAGCTTGATAGCTTCAACTATGACAAAACCCAGAGCTGACTATGGTACAGATCACCAACTAGCATGTGAACTCAAGCTAAAGTTGAAAAAGAGCAAGCCACTCATGAATGTAGCAAAATATGACCTTGAGATTTTACCACCTGAAAAATCGATTTGCTCCTTTAGATTCAAATGATAGAATTACAGAAGAGTTATGGAATGACATCAAGAAGGTTGTGTTGGAAGAAAGCGAGACGTCTCTACATAAGGTAAAAAAGCAAAAATGGCCCAAATGGATGACTAAAGAAACTCTGAAAATTGTTCAGAGATGCACTGAAGCTAAAGTCAGAGGAAAAAGAGAGGCAGTTGCAAAAAACAGAGATTTCCAACGTGCTGCAAGACAAGACAAGGAGAAGATCTAAAATAACACATGCAAGGAAATAGAATCAGAAGCTATTAGAGGAAGAACAAGATCGGCTTTTCTAAAGTTATGAGAGTTAAAGAAAACAATTCCAGCCTCAAATTGGAATGCTACAAGATCTCAAAAATCCATGTTGAATGATGCTGAGAAGATCAAGAAAAGGTGGAAAGAATATACAGAGTCATTATGCCATAAAGATTAAGTGGACCAACAGCCGTTTCAACCTGCACCTTATGATCAGGAACCACTGGTGATAAAAGAAGAATTCGAAGCAGCTTTGAAAGCCTTATCAAAGTACAAAGTACCGGGCATTCATGGCATTCCCACTGAAGTATTACAGCAATTGGATGAAGCTGTTACCATACTTACAAGGCTCTGCCAGGATATTTGGAAGACAAAGTTATGTCCAACTGACTGGAAAAAATCTGTGTTTATACCAATACTGAAGAAAGGTGACCTGACTGACTGAAAATTATTGCTCTAATCCCACATTCCAGCAAGATTCTACTCAAGATCATTCAGCAGAGACTACAACCATACCTGGAACGAGAACTGCTTGAAGTGAAAGCAGGGTTCAAGAAAGGGCAAGGAATGAGAGACATTATCATGGATGTGAGATGGATCCTTGAAAAGACAAAAGAATATCAAAAGTATATCCAAATGGATTTTATTGATGACCACAAGGCTTTTGGCTGTGTAAACCATAAGAAACTCTGGGCCACATTAAGAGGCATGTGTATACCAGAACACCTAATCATTCTCATGCACAATCTTTACATCGATCAAGAAGCAACAGTTTGAACGGAACAAGGAGAAACAGAATGGTTTAAAATCAGCAAAGGGACCAGTCCACGTGATGCATGAGCGAGTGAGGACACTTCTCTCCTCGCTCCAGGGCTGCCTCATGAACTATTCAATATAACTTATTGATACTGCCCCAGGGAAGCACAACAGAAGAAAGGAAAGAGGTCTAAACAAGTTGGCTGCAATTCAAAGTAAAAACTGTAGCAAAATGCCCTTACCTGCAAAGAAAGATCAGGAGAGAGGAATTAAGGCCGGAGCCTCAAGTTCAGCAATCCCAACTTTCCCGTCTTCAGCGTATTCAGAACACTGCGGTTCATCTCTTAACTCACGCTTCCCGGTTCGATCACGTCACCCCCCTCCTCATACATCAACATTGGCTCCCCATTTCATCTCGAATCCAGTACAAAGTTCTTACTTTCATTCACAGGGTAATTCATACAGGCACTCCCCTTTACCTTGCAGATCAGGTTCTCTTTCACACTTCTCACCGTTCACTCCGTTCCATTCACATTAATTGTATGTCCCTTCCCTCTCTATCACAAGCTCACCTGGAATCTACTCGTTCTTCAGCTTTCTATTTTCTAGACCCAAAGCTTTGGAACTTGCTCCCCCCCTCCCTCCATTCAGAACTATCCTATAAGTCCTTCAAAACAAAATTTAAAACTCACCTTTTCAGTTTGGCATTTGATCTCTCCCCCTTCCTCACCCCTCTCTCCCCCTCCTCCCTGATGCACTCGAATTACTCGTTCTCCTGCCTCTTTTCTTTCTCTCTCCTATTCTTTTGATTTTAATTTGGCGTTCTTTTCCTGTTTCCCGCAGCCTTACATTTTTTTAATGATTGTAAACCGCTCAGATGCCTATGGTGTAGGCGGTATAATAAGTTTTAAATAAACAAACAAACAAATATAATTCAACCAGCGTCACCAGGAGTGGAGAGTGCTGATTCCGCGACGGAGGAGGTGACAAAAGAGGTGGTAAAGTTTTTGGACCCCAAATTTGATCAAACATTGAAGAAGTTGGAAGATGTTGGGGATTCGTTGGTGGAAGTAGGGTGAAGAGTTGATGAATTGGAGCACCGTGTGGCCACCATTGAAGATGAGGAAGGGTGCCAAGCGAGAGAAACTGCAGCACAACAGGCACAAATAGAGACCCTGCTAGCTAAAGTCGATGATTTAGAAAATAGATCAAGGCGGAACAATCTACGGCTAGTGGGGATTCCAGAGTCTACAACGGATCAAATGCTGATGTCTATAATCGGAACCTGGCTGCTAAGAAAACTGGGCCTAGAAGAGCTGGTGGGCATCATGCAAGTAGAACGAGCACACCGCCTGGGAGCAAAGATGGAAAATAGGCAGTGCCCAAGAGTAGTAATTGCACGCATCCTTAACTTTCAACACAAGATGAAGTTGCTTCAGGCATATCGCAAAAAAGGGGATTTACAGTTAGAGAACCAGTGGATCTTGATGTTCTAGGACTACTTAGCGGCAGTGACAGCGAAAAGAAAAGAATTTGCCCCTATCTGTGCCTTGCTTTTCAAAAGGAAACTACGCTTCACCTTGGCCTACCAAGCAGTTCTCAA
This sequence comes from Ichthyophis bannanicus, assembly GCA_033557465.1. Classification (NCBI taxonomy): domain Eukaryota; kingdom Metazoa; phylum Chordata; class Amphibia; order Gymnophiona; family Ichthyophiidae; genus Ichthyophis; species Ichthyophis bannanicus. The sequence continues at coordinate 4,292,230 of CM066048.1, forward strand.
AGTCAGCAACCAGGGAGCAATGTATGTTTGACACCCTGGCAGCGGCAAAAACGTTTATGGCTGACCTAGATAAGAATAAAGAAAGGGAGGTGGCAATTGAGCAGACGTGAGGCAAAAGTGGACAATTTATTTATTTACATTCTCTTATATACTGCGCTATTCTGTATCAGTGTGGTTTACATTGAACAAACTGAAATTACATTGAACAGGGCATTATAACTTGGAGATAACTATTTTACAGGGAACATGGGCTATGGAGGGTTAAGTGGCTTGCCCAAGACCACAAGGAGCACCTGTGGGACTAGAAACCCCAGTCCTTCCGGCCCAAGGTTACTGTCCTCTAGTGGGATTTGAACCCCTGATCTTCTGGCCTGAAGTACCTTGCCCCAACCACTAGGCTACTCCTCCACTCCAATGCTCACAATAATGGTGAGCAGTGTTTTATGTGAGGAGGAACTTTAACAGTTCTATAGAACCTGTGTGGTAGCAACTGTATGGACATATTGTTTGATGGCTGAGTAAGGAAAAGATGCTATGATGCTTGAGACTACGGCATGAAGAACTAGGGATTACAGCAGAGACTGTGCTTCAGAGGGACAGGCTGATGGAGTCGAGGCAGCCCTGCAGTGTCTAACCGGGACCACATCCCAGCAGTGAGAGCTGGGAAATAGTAGATTAGACTCTGTTTGGGGGAGTGGGGGAAGGGGGAGGGAGGGGTGGGGAAGGGAGGGGGAGAGGATGAATAGTGTGCTTGAGGAGGGTGAGAGGAATGAATGGGGAGAGAAGGTGGGGGGAGGGGGAGAATGACTGTGACTTGGGCTGTACACTGCTGGTTAGATCGGCTGATCCTTTGGGAGAAGAGGTGAAAGATGAGATCCTGGGACTTTGGGTGACCCAAGGTTGGGGCTGGGCAGCCTCGGGTGAGACTAATGCTAGCATTGAAATTTGGGAGAAGAACCAAGCTAACGGAGAATTTTGGGACGTGATCTAAGTATGATTTCTTGGAATGTGGGAGGAGTAAGCACGCCTATTAAGCGTACCAAAATTTTGCAGACGTTAAAGAGAGGGGGAGCTCATGTGGCCTTCCTGCAAGAAACTCATTTGAGTGACAAAGAGCATGGGAAGTTAAGACATGATTGGGTAGGGCAAGTACATGGAGCGTCGTCGGGAGGGAGGAAAAGGGGAGAGCTGATATTGATAAACAAAGGAATCCCAGTTGAGATACTTAAGGAGGAGGTAGATCACCAAGGAAGGTACATATTTCTGCATGCAAGGATCTGTGGAGAAGAAATGTTATTAGGTAATGTGTATGCCCCGAACGTATATGACCATAAGTTTTTCAAATGCATCCTTCAGAAAATATTTCATACACCCTGTGACATAGTGGGTCCTTCCAGCCCGTTAGAAGAAGCTAAAAAGCAGGAAACAGGAGCAGTGCTGAGATGTAAACAAGAGCACATGGCTTCTGGTTACCACAGAAACCAAGCACAAGGGAAAGGGATACGCCCGTGCTACCACTTAGAGAATGAGTCACAAGTTGATTCAGCACACCTGTTAGGGGGAGGAGTCAAGCTCTACCCTAGAATTCACTCTAATAAAGGGGTCACAGTTGAGCCTATGGAGGTAGACAAAGACAGAGACAGAGGCAGAGGTGAGGTGGATCACGAAGGTGACGAGAGCTGCAGTGAAGAGAGCAGTGAAAGGAGAAGGATAGAGTCTCCATGGAAGGGTGAAACAGAGCCTCCCTTCAGGAAGAGAACAGAAACACCAAGGGAAGGATACAGCAAAGGCAGTCTGGATTACCTGCCGTATTCTGGGGAGTACAGGAAAGCGAGAAAGCCTGGAAGGCAATTGAAAGCTTCTGAGCACAGTTCAGGTTGGGAACCTACAGCCAGTTCCAAGCCACAGAGAAAACCTCTGCCAGCTAGGTTTAAAGGTAGGCCTAAAAGCTGGGGTGCTAAGGATTATAGTGATTTCATTTACCCAAAAGGTTGGGGTTGTAATGAGTAGGACTGTACTGAGAATGTTTATTTGAACCAGTACTTAACTCAGGAATATCAAGTGAAGCCTGGAGCATTAAGGAAAGGCGTGGCACCAGGGTTGCAGTTACAAACATTTCCTGTTTCAGAGGAAGAATTAATGGACACTGAGCCAGAGCATGTAAATAATAAGGAAGAAATAATGGACTGTACGATAACTCTTTCTAATGAGATAATATCATTACGCAGAGTTCATGCTTTAAAGGGAAAGGCAGCATTGCTTGGAGTTAAAAGCATACAGCTGTGAAGAAACAGAACTGTTACCGTGAAATGCTGGAAACTAATGTGTTTATGCTGAAGTAAGCCTTTATGTTGAGAACCTTTAATTTGTCCTTATACCAGAAAGCTGGTCGCATGTGTTACCTTGTTTCCTGGTTAAAAATCCTACCCCGGGAGGGGAAATAAAATCCTTTGTTTGCTTTAACCACTTTTGAATCCACAACTGCTTCTCATTGGTCAGCAAAGGGACTACATCTCCCAAGAAGCCTTGCTTTAGGATTTGTATAAGTAGCTGCACAGTGGGGAAAAACCACTCGCTTAAACCCTACCTACTGATACTGGGGTTTTTTAAAGGAGAGTTGGTCACAACCCAAGATACCTATAGTAGTGGCGGGAGACTTCAATTGCCCTCATGATCCGGAGATGGTCAGGGCAACCTCAAAAGGGCAAGGGGGTGGAGCCATAAAGGAGTGGGCTATTTGTGCACAGTGGGGGGGGGGGGGGGGTAGTAGATGCTTGGAAGTTATTGCATGAAGGTGAAAAGGATTACACACATCTGTCTAGAGCTCATCAGACTTGGTCCAGAATTGACTATTTCTTAGTTTCTAAATATAAGTTTGAGAGAGTTATTAATATTAAAATTGGTCCAATCATAATATCAGATCATGCAATGGTAAAAATGAATTGGCGAGGGAGAGGCCAACCTGATCGGCGATGGTCTTTTCCAAAGCATTTATGGAGGAGTGAAGACTTTAGGAAGTACTTAGAGCAGAATTGGGAGGAGTATGAGCTGTTTAATGAGTCACAGGTTAAAACCATGGCATTGTATTGGGAAGCTGGGAAGGCGGTGATGCCTATGTAGCAAAAGAGCGGAAGCGGATAAACAACGAAATCATGCAGTTGACACAGGAGCTTCAAGATCTTAAGAGGGAGGCCCTGTCAAGTTTAAAGTCAGTAGATGTGGGGGCAGTCTACTCCATGCAATACTACACACACCAACTCTTTCGCTATGGAGACAAATTTGGAAGGTTATTGGCAAGATTGGTTAAGAACTGGGGCACCACTAAAGTGGTGGCGTCAATCAAGGATGGAGCCGGAGTAAAACTTAAGGAGCCTCAGAGGATACGAGAGGTCTTCAGAAGGTTCTACAAAGAGCTGTATACCCCGGATAGAGAGGATAGAGAAAAGGACAAGGCTTTTTTGGATGCAGTATCGCTGCCGGCCCTGACTTCTGCAGAGGTATCAGAACTTAACAAGCCCACTGAGGGAGGGGAAATACAAAGAGTTATAAAATCAGGAACCCCGCATAAATCACCGGGGCCTGATGGATATGGGGTTGAGTTTTATAAAATCCTTGAGAACCAGGTAACACCCACTTTAATAGTTCTGTATGGGGAAGTATTGGAATTAGGACAATTCCCAAGAGATATGCGGACAGTAACTATAACTCTTATACCTAAGGCAGGTAAGGACATGGAGGAACCGGCTTCATATAGACCAATATCGTTAATTAACTATGACATGACATTACTAGCCTCGGTCCTAGCCAATCGTCTGCAGACTATTCTCCCCTGACTAATAGGTCTCCACCAATCGGGCTTTGTGAAAGGACGGGATGCTTTCCTAAATATTAGTAAGGTACTGTTAGGAATGGAAGCGTGTGAGGTGCGGGAAATCCCATTGCTGTTAGTCAGTCTGGATGCCTAAAAGGCTTTCGATAGGGTTTCATGGACCTATATGTTTGAAGTAATGCATCAATTTGGGTTCGAGAGGGCCTTTCTGGAATGGGTTAGAGCATAATACGCAGACCCCCTGGCTTGCGTTTTGGTAGGGGGTAGTTGGTCTGAACCTTTCTCGTTTAAAAGGGGGAAGCAGCGGGGATGCCCACTCTCCCCCCTTTTGTTTGTTCTTCAACTAGAGCCTTTACTGCTTACATTACTCCAGATGAAGGAGGCGAGGGGCATAGAATGGGATGGAGGGAGAGTAAAAATCAGTGCATTTGCAAATGATATGCTGCTCTGTTTGCAGGACCCCCAACATTCATTGGAGAAAGCACTGTGGCAGATTGAACTGTTTGGCTCCTTTTCTGGTTTGAAGGTTAATGCGGCCAAATCCTTGGCACTGGATGCAGGGAGTAGAATTCAAGCAAACTGGCAGGGAGATTTTCCGTTGGTGTGGGCTAAAGGGCAAATACGATATTTGGGTATCCAGATTCCGGAGAAAATGTCACAACTTTATAATGTCAACATTAAATCACAGATAGAAAGGACAATAGAACAATTGGTAAAATGGTGTGATCTTCCTATCTCGTTGAAGGGGAGGATAGCCCTGTTCAAGATGATGAAACTTCCCCGGTGGGTATATTTATTACGCAATGTTCCATTGTGGATTACGAGAAGAGACCTGATGCTTTTGCAGGGGCATATTGGTCGGTTTTTATGGAGATGGCCGAAATTGTGAATAGCACTCTCTGTGTTGATGAGGTCAGTGGAAGCAGGGGGGCGGGTTTACCATCAATTCGTGCCTACAATCTGGCATGTCTAGCCCGACCTTTGAGAGATTTGTTGGAGGGGTCAGCGGAAGTGTTACTGGTGGAGTTAGTGGATGAGATGTCTGGGACCCTACATTTGTCTCACTTACAGACCACCTAATGCTACAAAAGACCACCTACCAACAATCCTTCAATTAATTTGTTCTTACACCTCTCTGTATAAACCACTAATTGCTTTAGGTGATTTCAACTTGGGCTCTTCACCTCCTGAAGAATCTCAAGCTTTCTTAAAGGCTTTGGAATCTTTAGATTATAAACAGGCAATTACTCAACTAACGCATCAACATGGATCAATTCCAGATTATATTTTCCATCCAAAGCAGGTGGTTTTTTTTATTATTTTTTTTTTTATTTATGCAGTTTTTACAAATAAATCAAGAAAGCAAACAATGCACTCTCTTGAAAGAAAACAGGTTGGCAAAGGAAAAGAAAAATAAAGAAAAAGTGTACAATTAATAGCAATACAAACAAAACATTGTCCAACCTATCTAGTCCACAAAAGGAGAGGCGATTCATAGAAATATAATACATATGTAATAAAAACACCAAATAAGCGAAGAAACAAGCAGCACTCAAATTCAAACAATCCATATCAGAGCACCATTATGGAGGAGGAGTAGAGGATTCCACACACCTAGCACTAATAAAGGCAAGCAGTTGGGAGGGCTCGAAAAATACATACGAAACATCTTGATATTTAATCAAACACTTACAAGGATGTTTTAAAAAAAAGAGCCCCCCCAACTGTAAAACCCAAGACCGCAACAACAGAAACTCTCTACGATGTTTTTGTGTTTTTCTTGATAAATCAGGGTAAATACGGACCGTAAAACCTCGAAAGGGAATTTTCCTTTTACGGAAGAAAAGCTTCAATAACCACTCTCTGTCTGATAACAGAGCAAAAGTAACTAGGAGAGTAGAAGACTCCAGAGAGTCTCGAGAATCCTCCAACAAATTAGTAACGTTTAACATATCTCCTTGTAACACCACCCCCCCCCCCCCCCTCTGCGGGGCTACTCGAAGTAGCTTGCTTCGCTTTAGATAGATAATGCACTTTAACTAAGGGAGGCAATAACTCCGGGGAGACCCCCAAGACTTCCAAAAGATATTCTTTAAACATCTCTTTAGCCCCAACAGAAGGGGATCTAGGAAAATTTACAATTCTTAACACTTAATCAAATCTCAACACCAAGAATAACTCCAGTACCCTGGTCTGATCATTACACTAAATCTAAAACTTCATTCCCAACAAATAGAAACCAAATATGTTATTGTTGTTGTTAAGTGCCGTCGAGTCGGAGTCAACTCATGGCGACCCTCTGGATAGCTATCCTAAATTGTGTTCGGTCTTCAGTCAGGTGGCTCATTGTTGACAGACTGGTACCCGTAGCTGCTGTTATTGTATCGATCCATCTCATTGCTGGCCTTCCTCTTTTGCGTTGACCTTCTATCTTGTCAAGCATGATGTCTTTCTCTAATGATCTCTCTCTTCGCATGATGTGTCCAAAGTATGAAAGTCGAAGTCTTATCATCTGAGCTTCTAAAGAAAGCTTAGGTTTAATCTCCTCTACTACCGACTGGTTTGTTCTTCGGGCAGTCCATGGTATACACAGTATTTGCCGCCAGCACCATAATTCAAAGGCATCAATTTTCTTCCTGTCTGTCTTTTTCACTGTCCAGCTTTCACATCCATATGATGTTATTGAAAATACCATGGCTTGAACAAGTTGAATCTTTGTATGGAGAGAGAAATCTCTGCTCTTGAGAATCGTATCTAGGTCTTTCATAGCCATTCTGCCAAGAGCAATGCATTGTTTGATTTCTTGACTGCTTGTTGCTTCTTTATTGATAGTTGATCCAAGTAGGTTAAAGTTGTTCACAATTTCAATTTCTTCTCCTTCAACGATGAACCTGTTGATTATGCCAGTTGTCATGATCTTTGTCTTCTTTACATTAAGGTGCAGGCACATTTTGAGACTATGTTCTTTGATTGTGAGAAGCAAATATTTCAGATCATCTTCACTTTCAGCCAGTAATGTAGTATCATCAGCATAGCGAAGGTTGTTGATGAGTCTTCCACCAATCTTCACACCTCTGTTGTCTTCATACAGTCCTGCTTCTCTGATGATTTGTTCTGCATATAAATTAAACAGGTAGGGGGAAAGTATGCAGCCTTGTCTTACACCTTTGCTTATTTTAAACCATTCTGTTTCTCCTTGTTCCGTTCGAACTGTTGCTTCTTAATCAATGTACAGATTGCGCAAGAGAATGATCAGGTGTTCTGGTATACCCATGCTTCTTAATGTGGCCCAGAGTTTCTCATGGTTTACACAGTCAAAAGCCTTGCTATAGTTGATAAAGCACAAATAGATATCCTTTTGGTATTCTTTAGTCTTTTCAAGGATCCATCTCACATCCGCAATGATGTCTCTCGTTCCTCGCCCTTTCCTGAACCCTGCTTGCACTTCAGGTAGTTCTTGTTTCAGGTATGGTTGTAATCTCTTTTGAATAATCTTCAGTAGAATCTTGCTGGCATGTGGGATCAGAGCGATTGTTCGATAATTTCTACAGTCAGTTGGATCACCTTTCTTTAGTATTGGTATAAACACAGATCTTTTCCAGTCAGTTGGCCATGATGTTGTATTCCATATTTCTTGGCAGAGCCTTGTAAGTATGGTAACAGCTGCATCAGATTGCTGCAATACTTCTATAGGAATGCCATCAATGCCTGGTGCTTTGTTCTTTGATAAGGCTTTCAATGCTGCTTCAACTTCTTCTTTCATCACCAATGGTTCCCAATCATATGGTGCAGGTTGAAACGACTGTTGGTCCACTTGATCTTCATCATATAAACACTCTGTATATTCCTTCCACCTTTTCTTGATCTTCTCAGCATCATTCAGCATAGAATCTTGAGCATCTTGTAACATTCCATTTCGAGGCTGGAACTTTTTCTTTAACTCTCGTAGCTTTAGGAAAGCCGATCTTGTTCTTCCTCTAATAGTTTCTGCTTCTATTTCCTTGCATGCGTCATTGTAGTACTTTTCCTTGTCCTGTCTTGCTGCACATTGGAAATCTCTGTTGAGTTCTGCAATTGTCTTTCTTTCTCCTCTGGCTTTAGCTTCTCTGCGTTTCTGGGCAATTTTCAGAGTTTCTTCCATCATCCATTTTGGCTGTTTTTGCTTTTACACATTTTGTAGAGACTTCTCGCTTTCTTCCAACACAACCTTCTTGATGTCATTCCATAACTCTTCCGGAGCTCTGTCATTTGTATCTAAAGCAGCAAATCAATTTTGCAGGCAGTTTTTAAATTCCAGTGGTATATTCTGCTGCATTCATGAGTGGTTTGCTCTTTTTCAACTTTAGCTTGAGTTTGCATACTAGTAGTTGATGATCTGTACCACAGTCAGCTCCAGGTTTTGTCTCTGTTGATTTTATAGAGCTTTTCCATCGCTGACTTCCACAGATGTAGTCAATTTGATTTTTATACAATCCATTGGGTGAAGTCCATCTGTACAGTCACCAATTGTGTTGCTGGAAGAAGGTGTTTGAGATGAATAGATCATTGGTCTTGCAGAATTCTATCAGTCTTTCTCCAGCTTCATTTTTGTTGCCAAGTCCATATTTTCCAACTACTTTGCCTTCTTCTTTGTTGCCAACTTTTGCGTTCCAGTCACCCATGACTATCAGGATATCCTGTTTGCATGTTCTGTCAATTTCACTGGGGATAGGGCAGACCTGCGCATATAAACAGGCACACCTACCATACCACCAGGATTAAACACAGACCTCTGTAAATAGGCCTGGGGCCACCTGGGGATAGGGCAGGCCTGCACACATCAACAGACGCAACTACCATAGCACATGGATGAATAACAGACCTCTGTAAATAGGCCTGAGGCCGCCTGGGGTTAGGGAAGACATGTGCACATCAACAGGCGCACCTACCATAGCACCAGGATGAATAACAGACCTCTGTAAATAGGCCTGGGGACACCTGGGGATAGGGCAGACCTGCGCACATAAGCAGGCACACCTACCATAGCACCAGGATTAAACAAAGACTTCTGTAAGTAGGCCTGAGGACACCTGGGGATAGGGCAGACCTGCGCACATAATCAGACTTACCTACCATACCACCAGGGGTAAACACAGACCTCTGTAAATAGGCCTTGGGCCACCTGGGAATAGGGCAGGCCTTCACACGTCAACAGGTGCTACTACCATAGCACCAGGATTAAACACAGATCTCTGTAAATAGGCCTGATGCACCTGGGGTTAGGGAAGACCTGTGCACATCAACAGGCGTACCTACCATAGAACCAGGATGAATTACAGACCTCTGTAAATAGGCTTGAGGCCGCCTGGGATTAGGGAAGACCTGTGCACATAAGCAGGCGCACCTACCATAGCACTAGGATTAAACACAGACCTCTGTAAATAGGCTTGGGGCCACCTGGGGATAGGGCAGACCTGCGCACATCAACAGGCGCACCTACCATAGCACCAGGATTCTTGGCAGACATCTGTAACTAGGCCTGAGGCCACCTGGGGATAGGGCAGACCTGCGCATAGCAAGAAGCGCAGCTGTATTGCTCCCAGGTTAAGCCACAGACCTCTCCTTTTCCCCTGCCGTGCTTCTATGATATGTGTGTTGATTGCTGGCTACTGTGTTGCACTCCTTGGTTTGTGTGACCTGCTCCCATACACTTGCCTCACGTGGGTATTGTGCAGGCGCATTGAAGCGCCTGGTCAGGTGCCCCCAGGCCCTCCTCACCCTGTTGAGGTCCTGTCTCCTTGAGGACACAGGAAAGAGGCACCTCTGCCTGCAGCAAATCAGTCTTCCAAGGAGGAGAATGTCGTCGTCCAAAAACGCAGGCTTTCAGGACCTCGCTGCCATTTTGTCTAGTGTAACCTGCAGGGCCTCATGATGCAGTGATGTTGTGTATGCACAGTAAGGTGTAGTAATGCACGTTACTGTATGCGTTGCATCACAACACACTCGAGCATGTGTAGTAATGCGCATTCGGCTGTTTTTGGAAATATGGTGGACACATACTTTACATTGATGTCTTGACGCGCGGTGCCTCTACCACTATGCACACAGCGTGTGTCGTACACTATGTGCACATTTAATTATTCTCTCTATGTGCATAATGTTTAGCGCACGGTCCATATAACACGCACATTGCATGTGGCGCTATACAGCTCTGAAGGAGCATTATGCACGTTGGCGCGCCTTGGCCATTTCATGTACATTAATGGGACATTGCACATTAGGGTGACCAACAGCTGCCACCGTTCACGGATGTGAGCTCAGGTGGGCAATGTACATCTGCTGTATACCACTAAATACTGCATACTGAATATGCTCTGCTAACGTGAACAGTGGTTTTCGTGACTGCCCACCATTTTGTCTGATGTGTTTTGAGTGGGGCCTCATGATGCCGAATGGTTGCGTATGCTTAGCAACGTGCTTTACTATTCATGCTGCATCACAAAACACCCATAGTGTGCACAATAACACGCGTGACTTTCCTTTCACATGCGTTATTGTGTGCAGTGTACGTCTGCGACATTGCACCACACATAGTGCCACAGTACTGCATCTTGACGTAACGCGCATACTACAGTAGACAGGATGAGGCACCTCATTACCACTTCTTTGTCTTTCCTTTTTTCTCTCTCCAGTTTTGGGGATACATCTGGTGTTCTGCCTTACAGCTCACGCTTGTCAAACTGATGTATCTTACAGCCCTTACAGGACCTTAACCAAAGGGGCCTTAGGTTGTGAATGTCTTTGGGGGGGGGGGGGGGTGGTAGCCAGATCTGGACCTGTTGCTAGGGCACTGGCAGACCAACAGTAGAACTGGGAGCCTCTGCTGCCTTCAACCATGGTCTGACATTCACCAGCAGCAGGCACAGTCAGACTGTACCTGCTGCACCCCGCCAGGTGTTCCAGCCATGCACATACAAACTGCAAACAGTCCGCTAGCCAATCTATATTGCATGATCACAGAGGAACTATTTGCACCCAGTCCTGGGTTATATGGCACAGGTGCCTCAGTGATTGGGCCTCCAGAAAAGGGGGCACACATATATCACTTGAGACAAATGCTATGTAGCACTATGTGGGAACATAGCCATACCATGGTCACTGCTCGGTCCTCCTAGCAAGACGTTCTGTGGCCACCTTGTCCATGCAGGTGGTGGTTAGGCACTATAATGTCCCAGCCATTACCCTACCACCACTGCAGTCGCATCCTGCCTGATCTGTCCTCTCTGGTTCATACCCACAATACCTTGCTCCTCAGAATGCAGATTTGCAGGCTGGCGCTGGCAATAGTGTATGTTTTGTGGGCCCACTGCAGAGTAAGACGCCACAGCACAATGGATGGACATGCACGCACCCACTCCAATTGCAGCATTGTGCAAAGATAGGGGTGGTTGGCAAACATGACTGCCACACTGGTACCGATCACAGTGCAGGCATTGCTATGGGGTGCAAGAGATAGTTGTGGGCTCTGCTGATAACTGCTGCTCTGAGCCGGTGCAAACAGCCTGACTCTCTATGGAGCTTTGGATAGTGGAGCCTGTGTGTGTGGATGTTTGTACTCCTGTTGGCTGATGCTTTTCGGATTGCACATGTTGATGTTGTATCTGTAAAGTAGGGTAAAATGTAGGGACATTCATTGCAGGATCCATAGCTGGGACGTGAATCTGTGACCTTCTGCTCCAAGACACACTGGCTACGTGTACTGTACCACACTGTTGCCACAGAGGCAGTGCAGTCCCTGGGGCTACATTTGCTCTTTCTTAGACAGACCTTGTTTTGCACTGCACACGGCACACTGGGGCAGGTCATGACCTTGGTCCACTGCAGGCAGGTGTCGCCGCCACCAGCACCCCTCCTGCCATGCTGACATGCCCATATACCATTGGTGCTGGTTGTGTGTAGTCCCAGGCCATCCACTGTACAGGTAGATGAGTGTGTAGGTTCAGGATCTGGCGTGCGGTGGCATACATGGACATCCACACATCCCCCCATCACTGCCTGCCACTGTTCTGTCACTTCCACATGGGGGTGGGATGGCTGTGGGGTGTGCAGTGTGTGATCTGGCAACAATTGGCTAGGATGGGCCTGATTGATTGATTGTGTTCTGCTGGCAGACTGTGTTCAGGCTGGGGCATGCAATGCGGGTCCGGTGTCTCCATTATGGACTACTGGGTGTTTTCATATTTCATCCAATGTGTGGTCACACCCTGTACTGCCTTAACCCGTTTTGGACAGCTCCCATATTCTCCCTCTGTTCTGTATGATTTATTAGATTTGGTACACTCAAGCAACTATGAAATACCGGCAATAATAAAAAATATTAAAACTTTGCAGAAAATAGAAGTTTCACATAGTGTATGTTTTTCATACACTGGTCCAATATATTATATTTTCCGTCTTCAGAAAAGATAGGATTCATTTCCAATATTTATTGACATAAACATACTGTATACTATTGAAACTGCAGTTTTCATTTAAAACACTTTATTATGATATAATATAGTTTGTCAACAGTCCATTCTGATGGCGGAATATGATACACGTGAAAACACTTCTGATGCAGTGCGTTGATATTTCACCATTGAAACACCTAGAACAGAATTCTTGACAGCAATTAGTTTCAACAACATATTAGCCCAGCATATGAAAAACACACAAGGCCAAAATACGCACCAATAACTCTGACACTAAGTAACGTACAGTTATCTAAACCTATTTCTAAAGTCTACAAATACTTTTATTTGCAAAATAGTAGCTATTACAGCATTATAAGCTACTTAATATTTTTTGTGATCTTTTTATGTTGAGCCTTGATAAACTTTGAATACCTATTAAACTAGATCTCAGATAAAAAATCTGTATATAACGCTTTTTGACATAACGATAATAGCTAAACATTGTTCCATTGAATTTATAACCATTAATTAGTAAACAGTTGAGCAGTAAGTATGGAAACCTTATGTATGTAAAACATACGCTGGTCCAAAACCCAGGGGCTGTGATAATGGGTATTCATTTTGCTGTGTTTACGGACAGTTTGGGACTTATCCTGGGGACGGTCCATAGACCCTTGTTAGAGTGGTCCCCAGATGTGCACTGCTTGCCCCATTACAGGCATTGTGGTTCCTGTGTGATGTTTGGGGTACCTGCTGGGTATGTGTCCCCTGGATGGGACACTGTGGTACACAGAGCACTGGGCATTTTGACCTAGCTCAGACACTGATATGCTGATTTCCGGATTCTGTGTTCCTATGTGCCACCTAGGTGACAGCCTAGTCCACCCTGTGCCCCAATTGCCACCACTGCATGTCCCGCCTGCAGCCCCTTATGCCTCATTTGCACCAGCACCATTGTGGCCTTTCATACTTGGGCACTATGCTGTTGCTGCAAATGGAGCACTACTATCACTTTTTCTTCATCTCCCTGTCTGTGCTGTACATTGCTGACACAGAAATGGTTTCTCTCTCCTGAAAATGCGCATCTACTGCCAGGTTTTCACTGGCGGTTCTGTCCCGGCGTTAATGTTGCAGCGTTAATGTAGCAGGGGCCTCTCCCTGCCCATTCACTGCCCATTGACCCCTTCTCACCACCTTCTCTCCGCCCTCTGGGACAGTTACTGCTGCCGGTAACGTTACCGCGTGTTAACGTCGCCTGAGTAACGGTACTGTGCGATAATGTTACATATGGCGACTTTAATGTGCGGTAACGTTACCGATGCTACTTTACTATACTGCGCCTTAGTAATCATACCCCTATATGTACCTGCAGTGGGTGATGATTAGCCATCCTATGAATGGCTGACATAATCCAGTGTTGTACAGCAACTGCTAGGCTGTAATGGCTCTGCCTGATTAGATTTCTCTGAAAGAGGGGGTAACTGCTTTCTTGGGCTGCCTCTAACCTGCTGTTGACTATGATTTTGATAGGATATGCAAGTTGGGGTAATCTGCCCTCCCCCTCTTTGCCTAGACACCACTCACTGCATTCAGGTTCCTTAGAAAACTGCCCAAACCCTAGAGCATGATTCTATACAAGAGTTCCTGGCCAACAAGTGCGTGATGCATACTTCACTTGATACCTACAGTATTCTGACAGTAGAATACATCTGTCTCAGGATCTGGAGAGACCATCTAGTGCACTGCTTGGTCTGGGGACCAGGTTATTTGTGCTTGTCCCATCATTCGGGGTGGTTGGTGAAAAGTTCATTTGTACATCTGGTAGCTGTTATGTCCATGAAACACACAATGTGCCTGCACATTCCAGAGCTGATGTGATAGATCGCTGTATTCTCCCTTTGGGTAAAAAGTGATATATAGGTGCTCAGATTGTGAAGTACGTCCTGGGAAATAATGAGGCCAACCAATACAGGCACACATAGCCCAAATTATAGCCATAGTGGTGACCCTGATCACTGGAGCATTGCCCAGTACCTGCATGTTTTGTATGATGAAGGAGCAAGTGTGCATGGCCCCCTGGAGAGGGCAGGATGATCTGGGATGAACCTCATGGGTCATAACTGAGGTTTGAGTTTGGTGTATGTGCAAAGTACTTATCTTGTAGTGTAGAGCAGGTCACAAGGGAATGCACGCCTGCACATGTGCTGCCTGAGAGATTAGTGCCACACTGCAGCCCAGCAGGCCTTTGTGTGCCAGTGTTGTTTGGACTGGGAGATACAGTGGTGGGAAGGGCATCTTGCCCTCACATGTGGCTTGGTGTTTGCACAGGAAATTATTACTGCTGCTGTGTGCCTGTTATGCATTGCAGTACTGAGTGTCTAATGCAGTCCACACTGCAGGTGTACCACTGCAGGCAAGCCCTAGGTGTCATTTACAACTGTCTCAAAATGTGCCTGCCAGGTTGTTTGACGTCCACGGTTTAGGCCATTACAGGCAGGGACCTGTAGTCTGGTGTATTCTAGAGAGTCTTCCACTCCTGGCTAAATCCAAAGGCCTTTACTCAGTCCTTATTTTTCTTGACCTTTCTGCTGCTTTTGACACTGTTGACCACCACCTTCTCCTTGATACATTGTCCTCACTTAATTTTAGGGGCTCTGTACTGTTCTGGCTCTCTTCTTATCTCTCCCATCACTCCTTCAGTGTCTATTCTGGCAGTTCCTCCTCTTGTTATCCCTCTTTCAGTTTGCACAAGGGTCTGTTTTAGGCTCTCTCCTTTTCTCTCTATACCGAGTCCCTTGGTTCTCTCATCTCCTACAATGGCTTTCAATATCATTTTTATGCTGATGACTCTCAGATCTGTCTATCTATACCTGATATTTCTCTACACTCCAAGGCCATATATCTGCCTGCATATCTGACCACTGCCTGGATGTCTTACCGCTGTTTGAAATTGAACATGGCCAAAACCGAACTTCGTATTTTCCCCCTAAACCCTCTTCCCCCTTCCTTCCTTCTCTATCTCTGTTGATAGCACTCTTCTGCTTCCTGTTTCCTCAGCCCACAGCTTTGACGTCATCTTCAACTCCTCCCTCTCTTTCTACACATATATCCAACAGATAGCAAAAACCTGTTGTTTCTTTCTCTACATTAACAAAATTTGCCCCTTTCTCTCTGAACACACTACTAAAACACTTATCCACTCTTTAGTCACCTCTCACCTCAACTATTGCAACTTCCTCCTTGCTATTCTCCGTCTGAGTCATCTTTCTCCAATCTGTTCAAAACTCTTTTGCGCGGCTAATATTCCGCCAGCCCCAATATACTTATATAACACCTCTTCTCAAATCACTTCCTTGACTTCCTTTCCATATCCAATACAAACTTCTCCTTCTGACCTATAAGTGAATTCATTCTATTGCTCTTCACTACCTTTACTCTCTTCTCTTTCCCTCCAGTCCTCCTCATGAACTCCGCTCTTCCACTGCCAATTCCAGACTTGAATCCTTTCACCTTGCTGCTCCTTATGCCTGGAACAAACTACCTGTATCTTTGCATCAGGTTTCATCTCTCTCCCTTTTCAAATCCATGTTAAAGGCTCACCTCTTTCAGGCCCTTTTTGGATCTTAACCCTTTGTTCTCCTTCTGTCTAATTACCCTTCCCTACTGTATCCTATTAGCCTTCAAGGCAATCAAAGGTATTTCCTCCTCCTCATTTACACATCTTATCCACATTGTACCCCCCCCAACAGATCCAGAAGAGCAACAGCTGTCAACCTGCTAATCACACCAAAGGCATCGACAAAGTGCAACAAGACAACCACAAACAGGGCGTGCAGTTTCTATATCCCCAAATGCTGGAATGCGCTACCCCCTGACATTAGGGTCATAACCAATCTATATCAGTTCAGGAAGGCACTCAAAACCTACCTCTTCCTCCAATACTTCCCAGCCAGCAATTGATCCTAGATACCCCTCCCACGAATGACCCACTCTAGAAATGCCCTCATATTCATTATCTGATTTTTACCTATCCTTGCTGTGTAAATAGCTTATGTATATAGTTTACCCTGTTATCCAAGTTTGTATCCCTGTTCGATGTAAAACCTGACAACTTGTCGTTATGGTAGTTATGTCATGATGTAAACCGCGCTGATACCGAATAGCGCGGTATATAAGAAACTGTAATAAATAAATAAATAAACCCTTGTTCTCATCTGTTGTACAGTTTGTCTTGATTAGATTCTAAGCTCTGATAAGCAGGAACCATCTTTTTATGTGTCTGTATAGCACTGCGTACACCTCATAGCACTATATAAATGATCTTTATCTTTTTATCTTTATTTTGTCACTTGATATACCGCCCAGGCATGCGCGTCAGGGCGGTGTATAATAAAAACTTGATGCAAATCAGAAATAGAAAAGAAAAAGAATGCCAGTTGTTAAACAGGAAAGAGAGAGACAGAGAAAGAAAAAGCAAAGGACAAGGAACTGAAGACTCCTGATTGTAGGTGGAGGGAATGGGGAAGAAGGGGACTGACGAAAAGGAGGTACATCAGTGGTCGGGGAGGTTGAATGCTTGTTGGAAGAGGTGGGTTTTAAGTAGACTCTTGAATCATGGAAAGGATAGCTCTGTGTAATTAACATGTTAAAGTGTGGAGCTGTATCTGACTGGTTAGAACACTGGTTCATGAAAGAACAGACCACGATTCAAAGCCCTCTTGTGACTATGGCAAATCGCTTCACCCTCCATTTCCTTTGGAGAAAAGCCTGCCATTATATTTCTGGTCACACTGCTATGAAAACCCAGGAGCTGCTGGGTCATGAAGAGTCAGCATTGACTTGAGGGCACACAATGTTATTAGTATTATTCTTTTTTATATGGTATGCACATTGGTTCTGCAAGCATTCTCATTGCAGTCATAACCATCTGACAGCATGACTTTATTGCCTCAGCTGCAGCACATTGCAAAGGGTCATCCAACTGGACCCTGTAGATGCATAACACATGAGTTGTACATGATATTGGAAAGTGTTGTGATAACTGTGAATGAACATCTTTTGCCCCATCACATATATGCAGTACATGAAGGCACGCCACACTCCTGGGATGCCCACCTGCACAGATCATCCCACGTCCTTACTCCATATGGCCGATATTAGAGAAACATGAATTCAGAGACATGTGTAGATGCATCATGCTAGTGACTTTGTTCCACCAGACAGTATTTGTGTAGACCTTATTGGCCCTGCTATTCATGCCTTCCCCTGCTGCGTCTAACCTCCCTGCCAGTTGTGTGGGGGTGGAGTCTGAGCGGGTGGTGGGCGGTCGTCGCCCTGGACATACAGGGCCGATTCTAATGTCAGTCCTGTACTTCCAGGGCTGGCAACTTGTGTAGGGAAGTTATTCTACTTCCAAGGTGGAATAACTTCCTTAGAAGCATTTTTTCATGTGCCTGGGGCGCGGATGGGGCAGGGGTCCAGAGGACATTCCCCGCAGTCTGACCCTGACCTTAGGAGGCCAAATCAGGGGTCGGGCTGCAGGGAATAAGCTTTTTTTTCTGGCTGCCGTCATCGTGGTTCTTCAATGGAGCCACAGTGCTATGGCAACATGACACCATGGTGCCACAGCTCCATTGAAAAGCCTTGACTGAGGTAGCCGGGAAGGTTCTGTACGTGCAAGCCGGGCTGAATAGCAGTCCTAGCCTGCACATACAGCACTGATTTCGATTCTGATCATGCAGGACTAGATGTTCCCCGTGGGATCAGAATGGCGATCCCCTCTGTACGTCCTGCTCTCATGCAAACATAACGTCTGTGCCTTCTATAGGCACTATTGCTGCTGGATTTGTGCTAATATTTTGTGAAGACAGATAGGAGCCTCTGTGTATTTATAAACTACTGCCAAAATAGGCAATGTCCTGCACACTTAACATAGCTGTCCTGTTTTAAATATACCCTCGTGGAGGTCAATTCTGTTCTAGATATCCTGCCCCTGTACGGCCAGTTACAAGCTGGGTGTACATGCCCATGGGATTAGAATTGGGTCTATCGGCCTGGACATGCAGGCCGGGCTCTGATTTTGATCAGCCACACATCCAGCACTTACCCAGCTAGCCTAGCCAGGTTCCTAAATGGAGCCGCAGTGCCATGGAGTCCTGTTGCCATAGCACTGTGGCTCCATTTAGGAGCCGCAATCCCTGGCAGACACACAATTCCCTTTTTCCCGCCACCTGATCCCCGATTAAGCCTGTCACGGCCAGAGATGGAATAAGTCCCCCTTTATATGGCTGGCCCCGGACGTACAGGGCCGACCTCAGAATCGGGCCTGTACATCCGGGATCAGTCGCTACCAGTGCCTGCCTTCACTTCTCCCTCGATCTGCCCTCTACTGCCCATGAACAGAGCTCCCCACACAAACAAGCAATATGTGCAGGGAACTCTGTCCCCAGCACACAATCCAGGCATTTAGCGGGTCTGGACATCCAGATCGGAATGACTCCCATAATGTCCAAAGGAAAAGAATCTACTGAACAAGCATTGGTATGACACTGAAAGGAGGTAGACTGAAGAGTATCGCAGGGTGATATTTCTTCGCAGAAAGGGTTGGAATAGCTTCCAATTGGAAATGCTGGTAGAAAAAATAATACAGCAATTGAAGAAAGCATGAGATGAGCACAGACAATCCTTAGCTGTAGGGTAATACAAATATTTGTACGGATCAAGGAAGGTCTGATTTTTTGCAACAGGATGTTTCTAAGTAGCAGCTGAGGAAAATTCTCTAAAATTCTTCAAAGATAACGTACTCCAATGGTTCCATTCCTACCTGACCAATAGACAACAACTGATCCGCACAAACCTATCAACCTCCCCCCCGTTCCAGCAACACCAAGGAGTACCCCAAGGATCCACATTATCTGCCATGCTCTTCAACATCTACCTGCAAACACTCTGCTCAATCATACACACATACAACATTAACTACCATATCTATGCGGACGACATAATGCTCTATGCTCCAATCACAACATCCAACCCAACCAATAAACACCTATCGGAATGCTTCATCGAGGTATCCAGCTGGCTACAAAAGAACAACCTATCCATCAACATAAAGAAAACTGAAGCCCTCATAGTAACAAAGGACCCAGACTTCACACCACCTACACACCTCGACATTGGAACCAAAAAAATACAAATACAACCACAAATAAGATACCTGGGAATCATCATAGACCAAGCACTCACACTCAATCAGCAGATTAAAAAAAAACACCGCAACAATCTACCACAAGGCTAAAACAGTACAACGTCTCAGACCTCTTCTTGAACCACAGGACTTCAGAACAGTGATGCAAGCCTTGACACTCCCCCACCTGGACTACTGCAATATAATATACCATGGACTTCCAGCCACTCATACCAACCCACTTCGAATTGCCTTAAACACCACAGTAAGAATTATCAAGAATGCAAAAGAACAGGACCATATCACCCCAGTCCTGAGGGAGCTACACATACTCCCTCTAGAAGCAAGAATCAAATACAAATCCGCCCTACTCACCCACAAAGTTCTCTACCAAACTCAAACCTCCCAGCTCCGCACTCTAATGCCTCAGCCAGCCCACAACAGAACAACCAGACAAACCACCAATAACTCCCTCACCATCCCACACAAAAGAACAAAGTACAATCAACGGACCTGCAACAGAGCCTTCGAACTATATGCACCATCCCTCTGGAACTCTCTACCAAATCACATCAGAAGCAACACAGACCTCTTATCCTTCAGGAAACAACTTAAAACTGCACTATTCCAAGAATTCCTCGGACCAGAGACAAGCACCCACCACTGACTCCCTCCCAACCACCATATTTCGTCCCCCTGAACATATGTCATATGTAACCATAACACAATGTCTATGTCTACGTCCCAATTAATTATTAACAATCATTATTGTTGGCCACCAGGTGATGGCCCCAAACCCTTGTAATTGATTATTGTATGTTCCACCACTTTGACCCGGTGAAAAGCGGGATATAAATACAGATAAATAAATAAAGCAACTACACTCTGTCTACATGTCTGCTTAAGAAAGACTGTCCTTTCAATGTCAGCATCTCTTGGTTTAAAGAAAATAGGTTGTGATATTTACAGTACATTCAAAGATCATTTGGAGAGTAGGGGAATTAGCATTTACTTCAAAGCTTTCAGTTTAGTGACTTTAACATGCAGGATTCACATATCAAGAATGAAAAACAAGGCATGATCTTCAGTCATGAATTATGATTTAAGTTTCACTCAGACAGTAGGCAGTCTTAATGCATTTTATATACCTTCTAGAGCCAAGAGCCTATACATCACTTTCTTTACGGAGTTTTTAACATCCTCGTTCCTCAAAGTATAAATGAGCGGATTCAATACTGGGGTCACAACTGTGAATAGAATGGCAGCAATTTTGTCTTGTTCCACAGATTGATCTGTTGTAGGTCTCGTGTATGTGCAAATTGCTGTACCATATAAGAGGAGAACAACTGTCAGATGGGAGGCGCAGGTAGAGAAGGCTTTACGTCTCCCCTGAGCAGAACGGATCTTTAGTAGAGATGAGCTGATATAGGCATAAGAGATTAGAGTTAAAAGAAAAGTGCTGAGTGCTATGAATCCAGTGACTAGAGTCAACAAAGCTTCATTAAGCTTGGTTCTAGTGCATGCCAGCTTCAAAAGGGGTTTAATATCACAAAAGAAATGATTAATTTTATTAGACTTACAGAAAGGTAACCTGGATGTCATAATTGAGTGTAACAATGCATGGAAAAACCCAGTTATCCAGGAACCTGATGACAGCAGAACACAGACCCGTTTATTCATAATCATATGATACCTCAGAGGATGACATATTGCCACGTAGCGGTCATAGGACATGGCAGTGAGAATTATCACCTCTGTGCTCCCAAGAAAGTGAAAGAAATGTAATTGGGTGATGCAGGCCTGAAAGGATATGATTTTCCTTTCTGAGAGAAAGTCAACTAACATTCTGGGTAGTGTCACAGTTGAAAAACAGATGTCAAGCAGGGAAAGGTTTGCAAGCAGAAAGTACATTGGGGTATGTAGGTGCACTTCATTGACTACCAGTACAATTATGGTTCCATTTCCAAACAAGACGAGGAAATAGAATATAGAACACAGCACAAAGAACAAGATCTCCAGCTCCGGCATCTTCGTAAGTCCCAAGAGAATGAATTCTGTCACCACAGTTCTATTTCCTTCGTCCATTGTTTACTTTTATTTGGTTGGTTGGTCCTACTGTAAGGAAAAACAATATGAGAATGATATTAAAACAACGTCATCAATATGAGATCATGGTGCCTAATGGAGGGACTGAAAACTCGCTTGGCAATAATGAACATTTACTATAAAAGTATTCAGAGTAGTCTTCCATCTTTCCAATTTCCTTGAGTGACCCGGGGAAAATTGGTGAATGTCTGTCATTTGCAAGAATAACTCAGAGGAGACTTAAGATTTTCCTTATATATCCTAATAAATAAAAGGTTGGTGCATGATTCAATATTTTATTCTGCTTAGGTTATGTCATATACCACATTCAATAAATAAACATGGAGGACTTATAGAGAGTAATTTATAAGCTGGTACCTAGTTAATGCAAGTTTTCACATATACTTTATGTGTATTTTATAGCATCAAGTAAACTTATACTTCACATTCTAAAATACAGCATTGGTCTGAAAGTATGTGCGTATGTTAAGGAGTGAGCATGTACCTGAATGTAACTCACCTTGATCATCTCCTGCAAAGAAGTGAGCTAAATACTACTACTAAATAAATAATAAATAATACACCAGCACTAGATATGGTGTAAATGACTGCACTTCCTTGTTGCAATCATATGTGCAACTAAACAAATTTTATAATCTGCATGTGCAATTGCTCACATCACCCATGCTCTGCCCAACTCTGCTCATGTGCATGCCCACAGTGAAAGTACTTGAGAGGCTAACTACAGGTGCATTTCCATGCTAGTTGGTATTATAAAGAGGTTATTTGTGAGCATTGGTCACCACATATGCACATAAATAACTAAAATACTAGAACACACTGTCATTGTTCACACATATACCTAGGAATCTCCTTATAAATTTATCCCCTTAATGGTGAGTAAGCCAGAATAAAGCCACGAACGAAGCAGTGTTTGCTTTGTTGATTCAGGAAGAGAGAATCAGCATCACCTTACAATATGTCTGTTTTCTAGGGATGTGCATTCATTTATTTATTTAACAATCTCTTATATACCGCAGCTTCCTAAGATCAGCTGCGGTTCACAAATAACAACAGGCAACAAATCATGGATTTGTTTTACATATAACGTCATATAACTATAACCAATGTACAGTAAACAGAAATGTTGAACAGATAGCACTGAACAGTGCAACACTATATACATTATATACATTAACATTATATTATTAAATACATATACAAGTTATGTGGGATATAATCATTATGAGTAGTACAGATGCAGATAGGGCAGGATTTCTTTTCTGTTATAGTGAGATGTAGATAAAACTGTTTAGCCTTTGTCTAATTCTTTTGATGGCTGTTCTATAGTGTTGTAGTGCATTGTAAAGAGGTGTGTTTTCAGTTTTTTTCGGAATTCATTAATCTCTGTTAATATTCTTAGTTCAACAGGGAGGGAATTCCAGGCTGTTGGGGCTGCATGTGAGAACGCTCTGTTGTTTGTTGATTTATTTGTTTTTATGAAATCTATGGGGGTTTTAAGTTTGTTTAGTTGATTTTTTCTTTGAGTAGGTTTTGGATGTTCTTTGGTAATTAAGTTACTTAAAGTAGATGGTGTCAAATCAAATAGTGATTTAAATACTGTTATTAGTGTTTTATATGTTATTCGGTTTTGAATTGGAAGCCAGTGAAGGGATGCTAGAATTGGTGTTATATGTTGATGAGAGTGTGTTTTTGTTATTATCCTAGCTGCTGAGTTTTGTGCGAGTTGCAGTCTTTTGATGTTTTGTTTTGATGTACCTAATAATATAAGGTTCGCAAAATCAAAGTGGGGGGTTATAGTGGCTTGGATTATACTGATAAAATCATGTATGTAAACAAGAGGTCTAAGTTGTTTAAGTATTTTAAGTTTGTAGTAAATTTTCTTTGTGGTATTTCTGATATGGGTATCTAGAGTGAGATGTTTGTCTAAAATGACTCCTAAGTATCTCACTTCATTCTTTATTTTAATTTCTTGGTTTTGAAGTGTTATATGTGTTGGTGGGGTATAATCTTGGTTTTTGGTGACTATTAGCACTTCAGTTTTTGAATGGTTTATTAGGAGATTGTGGGCATTTAGCCATAATGTTATTTCATTAAAACAATCCGAAAGGAGTTGCAACGGTATGTTAGGGATAGTGAATGGGATGTACATCATAATATCATCTGCATATAGATGATAGAGTACACCATATTTCTTAAAGATATTGCAAACTGGTTTTATGTATATATTAAATAGTAGAGCTGAAAGCGCTGAGCCTTGTGGTAATCCTGTTTCAAATTTATATGATTCAGAAGTTTGATTGCTTATTCTAACATTTTGCGTTCTATTGCTCAGATAAGAGGTGAACCATTTGTGAACTGTAGAGTATATTCCTATGTGTCTTAAGTAGTTAAGCATTATTGAATGGTTAACACTATCGAAAGCGGCTGATATGTCAATAAATAAGAGGATAAAAGCTTTTTTGTGGTTGTCTATTCCTCTTAGTAGTGTATCGGTAAAAACAGTCAGGAGTGTTTCAACTCCATGCTTGGGGCGAAATCCATATTGCTGGTCATCTAGCGGGTAGGATGAGTCAAGAAATTCTTGTGTTTGTATTTGTACAGTTTTTTCGATGACTTTTGCTAAGAATGGTATACTTGAAATAGGTCGGTAAGATTTTGGGGAGGTTTTGTCAAGTGTATTATGCTTCAGGATTGGTCTGATTTGTACTTGTTTAAGGGTGGGTGGGAGGTAACCTTGGAGTAGTGATAAATTGACCATAGGAAGTATGAATGAAAGAAGTGTTGGTAGTGTGTTTTTTATCCAGGTTACTGGACAAGGGTCTAGATAGGATGTTGTGGTGTTAAGATTGATAATGATATTCTTTAATGATATTTTGGATAAAGGGTAAAATTCTGGCCATTCATTTAGCATATAGAGAGGTTTGTAGATAGGATCTAAGGTCATTGGTGAGTGTTTTGATTTGTTTTGATAATAATTGGCTAGAGTTTGTGCAGAGATGTCAGTGATTTCCTTGTTAGAATCTTGAGGGTTGGTTGTTAGGTTGGTAATTATGGAAAATAGTTCTCTTGGTCTGTTATATGATTTTGATAGGATTGTAGCATAGTAATTTTTCTTTGAGTTATCTATGGCATCTTTATAGTTTTTGAGGTGGTTGTAGTATATTTCTTTCTCAATAGTGGATTTGGTTTTGCGCCATTTATGTTCTAGTTTTCTTAGCTCTCTTTTCATTTGTTTTAAAGTGCTATTAAACCATGGGGTGTCGTTGGTTTTTGATTGGGTTGATTTTTATTAGTTTGATGTATTTGGGCTGCATTGTTTATGGTAGTATGCCAGTTTTTGACTGCTTCATCCAGGGTTGTTGGAGAAGGATCAAGGAGAGGTATTGTGGCATCCAGAAATTCAGTTTCGTTAAATTTTTTAAATTTAATTGTATGGTCATTTCTTTTTTGTTTTATGGTGTCGATGGTATTGTAATTGAGATTTAGTTTGATAAGGTGATGATCAGACCACGGTATTTGGGAGCATTCTATAGAGTCTGGATTAAACAGTTTAAAGCATAAGTTAGGTAGTAGTACTAGATCAAGGGTACTACCCTTGGTGTGGGTAGGTATGTTTATTACTTGATGGTATTCGAGATCTTGAATTGTTTCAAGAAAGAGGTTAGAGTCATTCGTTGGTAGTGAGGGAAGGTTGAAATCACCTAGGACAGTGATGGCTAACCTTTTTGAGCCCGAGTGCCCAAACTGCCGCACAAAACCAAAGAATTTCCTCAAAGTGCCAGCACGTCATTTGCATAAGTGGTCTTATTTGCATAAATATTTGCATAATGTTACCATACACTAACTTTTAGTAAACATGTCTCTTAATGAGTGTATGGATAAAGAAAGACTAAAAGATTTCTACATTACTATAATCCAGTGCCAACCGCCAGGCACATTAGGAACTACTACAAACGCTGCCCATTTAGAACCATAGCAAACCCGCCGTATCCTGACAGCATTACCAGGACTCACAAAGCACCATACCCTACCTATCAAAAGGCAACACTGCAAATATTAAACCAATACATTTCAGTGAATACTGGGGAAAGAGAACAAGTGGCAACGTCAAATAGGAATTTCCTCTTGTACCAAACAAAGCGCAGATGTTAATGATGCACATTTCCCAGAGCTGACATATTCCAGTTAATAAATTCAAAATAAAGAGATATCGTTCTACCTTTTGTGCATTTTTTTTCAGTTGCAATTGGTCCAGCCATTTTCTTCTGGTTTCTTCATGTTTTCTGCTAACTCTCCATCGTCTGCTGTCCATTTGTCCTTTCTTCTCTCTTCTAGTTTTTTTTCCATTCTCTCTCTCTCTACATCTGCTTTAACATACTAATCTTTCTCCTTTTGCTCTTTCCTCATTCCTATTTCATCCACACAAAATTTAACCCTCCATCCTCAATCCCCAATTACTCTCCCAATACCTGGCCAATTGTAGATTTTTCATCCCTCCTACACAAAATATTTTTCCCCTCTCCATTTTACTCTCCCAGCCCCATCCCATTCTAATCCTCCCCCAACATCAGCTCCCTTCTAGTTCCAGTCTCACCCAGCATCCATTCCCTTCTTCAAGCCCCCCACTTCCCCTCAGCCCATTTCCATTCCAAGCCCCGTCCCCATCAGCTATTTGCAGTTCAAGCCCCCCACTTCCCCTCAGCCCATTTCCATTCCAAGCCCCATCCCCAACAGCTATTTGCAGTTCAAGCCCCCTTCCACTCAGCCCATTTCCAGTCCTAGCAACCCCCCAACCCATTACCAGTCCTAGCCCCCCATAGCTCACTCCCAGTCCTAATCCCACCAGCCCATTTCCAGTCCTAACCTCCCCATCAGCCCACTCCCAGTCCTAATCCCCCATCACTCAATTTTAGTTTAAGCCCCCCAGCGCCTATCACCACTCCTAACCCCCCCAGTGCCCATCACCACTCCTACCCCCGCAGCCCAGCTCACATCACCACTCCTAAACCCCCCAGCCAGCCCATTTCCCATCACCACCCCTAACCACCCCCAGCCAGCCCAGTGTCCATCACCACTCCTAACCCCCCAGCCCAGTGCCCATCACCACTCCTAACCCCCCCACCCCAGCCCATCACTACTCCTAACACCCCCCAGCCCAGCCCATCACTACTCCTAACCCCCCCCAGCCCAGCCCAGCCAATCACCACTCCTAACCCCCCCCAGCCCAGCCCAGCCCATCACCACTCCTAACCCCCCCCCAGCCCAGCCCAGCCCAGCCAATCACCACTCCTAACCGCCCCCCCAGCCCAGCCAGCCCATCACCAATCCTAACCCCCCCCCACCCCAGCCCAGCCCCTCACCACTCCTAAGCCCCCCAGCCCAGCCCAGCACCACTCCTAACCCCCACCCAACACCCACAGCCCAGACAAGCCCAGCCCAGGGAAAATTAAAAAAAAGAAAAGAAAACCTGTTTGCTGCCGCTGTCGGGGCCGCCGCGGCAGAATCGAGCGTGCCGCGGGGGCCCCCCTGTACCCACCGGCAGAGCCTGTCCTCCCCGTAGCAGCTCTCTCTTTGGAGCTGCAGTCAGACGCGCCGGCTTGCAGAGCGCGAGGGAAGAGTTCCCTCGCTGCTCTGTTAAGCCCGCGGGGGCTGATGGGAAGTTCCCATCAGCCCCCGCGGGCTTAACAGAGTCGCGAAAGGGAAACTCTTCCCTTCGCGCTCTGCAAGCCGGCGCGTCTGACTGCAGCTCCAAAGAGAGAGCTGCTACGGGGAGGACAGGCTCTGCCGGTGGGTACAGGGGGGCCCCGCGGCACGCTCGATTCTGCCGCGGCGGCCCCGACAACGGCAGCAGACAGGGTTGTTGTTTTTTTTTCGATGGCGGACCTTCCCGCGTGCCAGCTGCAAGGCCTTCGCGTGCCACAGCTGGCACGCGTGCCATAGGTTCGCCATCGCTGACCTAGGACAATTAGAGGACTCTGTTCTGAAGATAAGTTGAGAAGTTCAATTAATGATTGGAGGCTATCAGCATTTTGGTTGGGGGGTCTATAAATTAAACAGATTCTGAGGTGATCTATTTTTATTATGAGCATGTCCATGTTGTTGTTTGAATTAGCTAGTATTTTTTTGGCTTTTAGGTTTTTATTTGTCATAATCAATACACCACCTCCTTTTTTGTTGGTTCTATGTGAGTAGGAGATATCATAGTTTGAGTTGTGCAGTTGATTTAGGAGAACTGTATCTGTATCTGTGAGCCAAGTCTCTGTTATGCATAGAATATCTGGTTTTGAGTCAGCGAGTAGATCATTAATTATAGGGATTTTATTTTTCAATGATCGGGCATTTATAAGGGTGCATGATAAAGATGTAGACTTGTGATGGTGGTTAAGCTGTGTGGTATGTTGTAGATTAATTTGTTTTATTTGGATGAGTCTGTGGTAGTTTATTTTAGTCTGATTGTGTGGGGAATAATGACCAATATGGAAGTTGTTCCGATTTGGTGTATGTATGATTGGAATTGTCTGGTAGTTTTTAATGTTAAGACTTAGTGTTAGGTTAATTATGATTGTTAGGAGGATGCAGATATAAGCCACTTTTAGAAGCATTTTTGTTGTATGTGTCAGTTTGGATCTGGTACTGGTTCAGTGTTACAAAACTAAACAGTATCAAGTGAATAGGTAACAATAGTAAGTAGGTAGCTAAACAGTAACAAGTAGGAAGAGGCCTGTTAGCTGCTTTTGTTAGCATTGGATATAGTAGTGTGGCTGGTTACCGTGAGGTATTTCTTAGTATATAATACTGGCAACAGTAACAATAGAGTATAGGTAACAGTACAATGGTCTCTGGTTAACAGCAATCTAAATGTAGACTACTGGGGATAGTATATCGTTTAAGGTGCAGTGAGCTATTTGCTGGCCTTGTTTCTTATCCTGATGCAATAGATTTAAAACTATTTAGTTACAAAGTTCAGTTTTTGTTTTTAGTGTGGAGAGGCTGTTTAGATGGTTGTAGGAGGTATACTTGCGGTTGAGGAGATGTAAAAGAGGCTACTAACAATGCTATATAGGTTAGTGACAACAATATATGAGTGCACAGTTAGCACACCTTGAAAATGTTACTGTATGTATAATCGATTTAATATGTGTTAACCTAGAAATTAAAGCGTGTTATATTGATTTGTGCATGCTAAAAAAGTATAACACATGTTCTAAAAAACATTTATTAAAATGAATGTATGAAAAAAATGAAAAAGTCTGAAATTCATTAAAAAAGATCACATATACTAGAAACAAACCAAAAATTTCTAGCCTGTGAACATTCCTACCATCCTGAAGTCTCAAGGCCTCAATGGACACTGCCATATGTACAGTATGAGAAGATAATAAGAAAGACTTGTTCATATTGTTAACAAGTTCCTTTTTTTTAAAGGAGGAAATCTGTCACCTGCTGATAGAAAGGATTATTTTCTTACCAGCCTTTCCTTTAGGAGATACAGTATGCTGTAGGACAATAAGACAGGTGTTTAGGGTGGGAACATCAGTGGATGTCAAATGCTATAGGAGAGATGGTGGAAGAATGATGGAAATTATTGCAGGAAAAGTATCCAAAATGAAGAAAAAGCAATCTAAGGGGCTTGTTTACAAAGCCGCGGTAGCGGTTTCCAATCATTATTGGAGCCTTGGCCCCAACGATCGGAAACCGCTACCGCAGCTTTGTAAACAAGCTTCTAAAGCACCATCCACAACCACTGTAGAACAGGTTACATAAAAACATAAGATATTCCATGAGTCTATCAAGTCCGATACCCTGCTTCCAACAGTGACCAATCCAGGTCACAAGCAACTGTCAGGTTCCCAAAGAGTAGACAGCTTCCATGCTGCTTATCCCAGGGGTAGGCCGAGGATTTTCCCAGTCCACTTTAATAATGGTTTATGAACTCTTCCTCCAAACCTTTTAAACCCAGCTACCTTAACAGCTTTTATTACATCCTCCTGCAACGAATTCCAGAGTATGCGCTGAGTGAAAAATATTTTCTCTGAGTATTCTTAAATGTGTTATCTTGTAGCTTCATTACATAAGAACATAAGAACATAAGATATGCCATACTGGGTCAGACCAAGGTCCATCAAGCCCAGTATTCTGTTTCTAACAGTGGCCAATCTAGGTCATACGTACCTAGCAGTTACCCCAAGGGACACAGGTTCCACAATGCTTGTATTGGTTCAAGCATTGATATCCTGGGTCCCTTCTTAATAATGGTTTATGGACCTTTCCTCCAGGAACTTGTCCAAACCTTTTTTAAACCCAGCTACATTAACAGCCTTTACTACATCCTCCGGTAACAAATTCCAGAGTTTGATTACACGTTGAATGAAAAAATATTTTCTTTTATTAGTCTTAAATAGTTTACCCTGTAGCTTCAATGCATGTCCCCTAGTCTTTCTATATTCTGATAAGTTAAACAATCGATCTACGTTTACCCGTTCCACTCCGTTCATTAATTTATAGACTTCTATCATATCTCCCCTCAGCCGTCTCTTTTCCAGGTTAAAGAGCCCCAACCTTTTTAGCCTTTCTTCATAGGAGTATCCTTCCATCCCCTTTACCATTTTGGTGGCTCTTCTCTGAACCTTTTCTAAAATCGCTATATCCTTTTTAAGATACGGCGACCAGAATTGCACACAATATTCAAGGTGCGGTCTCACCATGGAACGATATAGAGGCATTATAATATCTTTTGTTTTATTTTCCATTCCTTTCCTTATCATACCTAGCAATCTATTTGCTCTCTTGGCCGCCGCTGCACACTGGGCCGAGGGTTTCAACATGGTATCCACAAGGACGCCTAAATCTTTTTCTTGGGTGGTGGTTCCTAATGTGGAACCTTGCATCGTGTAACCATAGTTTGGGTTGTTCTTCCCTAGGTGCATAACCTTGCACTTCTCCACATCAAATTTCATCTGCCATTTTGATGCCCAGTCTTCCAATTTATCAAGATCCTCTTGCAATTTTCCACAATCCTCCTGGGTTTTAACAACTTTAAATAGTTTTGTGTCATCAGCAAATTTGATAACCTCACTCGTTATTCCACTTTCCAGGTCATTTATGAATATGTCAAAAAGCAGCGGACCCAGCACAGATCCCTGGGGTACACCACTATTCACCTTTCTCCATTGGGAAAATTGGCCATTTAGCCCTACCCTCTGCTTTCTATCTTTTAACCAGTTCCTGATCCACAGTAGTACACTGCCTCCTATCCCATGACTCTTTAGTTTTGCCAAAAGTCTCTCATGAGGGACCTTGTCAAAGACTTTCTGAAAGTCCAGATACACAATATCAACCGACTCACCTTTGTCCACCTGTTTATTCACTCCTTCAAAAAAACATAACAGATTAGTAAGACAAGATCTTCCTTGTCTAAAGCCATGTTGGCTGTCTCCCATTAGGTCATGACTATCTACATGCTGAGTAATTTTATTCTTTATGATGGTTTCTACCATTTTTCCCGGTACTGATGTCAGGCTCACCGGTCTGTAGTTTCCCGGATCACCCCTCGAACCCTTTTTAAAAATTGGTGTTACATTGGCGATCCTCCAATCCTCAGGTATTAGAGATGATTTTAATGATAGTTCACAGATTACTGATAGCAGGTCTGCAATCTCAAATTTCAGTTCTTTCAACACCCTTGGATGTATACCATCCGGCCCAGGTGATTTGCTACTCTTCAGTTTATCTAATAGTTGTAAGACATCTTCCCGATGTATCGATATTTACTTCAATTCTCCCACACCTTTAAATACCACTTCAGTCATGGGTAACATCCCTACATCTTCCTCAGTAAAGACCGAAGCAAAGAATTCATTCAGTCTCTCTGCTATCGCCTTGTCGCCTCTTAGTGCTCCTTTAACCCCTTTATCATCTAATGGACCAACTGACTCTCTCACAGGTTTTTTGCTACGAATGTACTTGAAAAGGTCTTTATTTCGCGTTTTTGCTTCCGCAGCAAGCTTCTTCTCAAATTCTCTCTTTGCCTGCCTTATCAATGCCTTGCATTTGACTTGCCAGTGCTTGTGCTTTTTCCAGGTTTCATCATTTGGCTCTTTTTTCCATTTCCTGAAAGATGCTTTTTTGGCAACAACAGCCTCTCTGACCTCACCTTTAAACCATGCTGGCAGTTTTTTGGACTTCCTTCCACTTTTCTTAAAGCGTGGAATACAGCTGGTCTGGGCTTCCAAGATAGTATTTTTCAACAACACCCAAGCTTGATGTACGTCTTTAACCTTTGCAACTGCTCCTTTTAGTTTTTTCTTAACTGTTTTCCTCATTTTATCATAGTCTCCCTTTCGAAAGTTAAAGGGTAGTACTGTGGATTTCCTTACTATCCCTCCTCCACTAATTAAATCAAAGGCGATCATGCTATGATCACTATTGCCAAGTGGCCCCAACACCCTTATCTCTTGCACTACATCTGGTGTTCCACTAAGGACTAGGTCTAATATTGCTTCCCCTCTGGTCGGTTCATGAACCAGCTGCTCCAAGAAGCAGTCATTTATTTCATCTAGGAACTTTATCTCCCTAGCATGTCCTGTTGTGACACTGACCCAGTCGATGCCGGGGTAATTGAAATCACCCATTATTATTACTGTACTGTAACTTTTGCTAGCTTCCTTGATTTCTTTGAGCATTTCATCATCCATTTGTTCATTCTGGCCAGGCGGACGATAGTACACCCCCACTGCCATCGCCTTCCCCTTTTTACATGGAATTTCAATCCTTAGAGATTCTACAGCAAATTTTGTTTCTTGCAAAACTTTAATCCTTTCTGACTCAATGCCCTCTCTAACATAGAGCGCAACCCCTCCACCAATTTGATCAGCTCTATCATTTCGATATAGTTTGTACCCGGGTATCACAGTGTCCCACTGGTTGTCCTCCTTCCACCATGTCTCTGATATTCCAATCATATCTAACCTTTCATTTAGTGCTATATATTCTAACTCTCCCATCTTGTTTTGTAGACTTCTAGCATTTGCATACAAGCATTTTAGAGACTGTATTTTATTCATATTAATTTGGCTATTGGTAGACATGGGTAATTTGGGATCTTTAAGTTCTGTCTGCTCCATACTCGAGGGCATTTGGGCTACTTTACTCATTTTTGGAACCTCTCTGCTTTTTGTAGTATCCTTCAAGGATACATTCTTCCGAACCATCCGCTCTTGGGCGACTGTCGGCTTTCCCCTATTATCTAGTTTAAAAGCTGCTCTATCTCCTTTTTAAAGGTTAATGCCAGCAGCCTGGTTCCATCCCGGTTAAGGTGAAGCCCATCCCTTCGGAAGAGCCCCTCCTTTCCCCAGAATGTTCCCCAGTTCCTAACAAATCCGAACCCCTCATCTCTGCACCATTGTCTCATCCACGCATTGAGACTCCGGAGCTCTGCCTGCCTTTTGGGTCCTGCGCGTGGAACGGGAAGCATTTCGGAGAACGCTACCCTGGAAGCGTTGTATGTCTCCTAGTCCTTCTATTTCTTGAAGAAGTAAAGAAGTGATCTACATAAACCCATGCCACTCATTATTTTATAGACCTCTATTATATCTCCTCTCAGCAGACTCTTTTTCAAGCTGAAGAGCCCTAACCTTTTAAGCCTTTTCTCATAGGGGTATCCTTCCATCTCCTTTAATATTTTGGTCATTGTTCTCTGTACTTTTTCAAATTCTGCTATATCCTTTTTAAAATAAGGCAACCCAAATTGCACACAATATTTGAGGTGGGTTTGTATTATGGAGCGATACAGAGCCATTATAATATCCTTTGTTTTATTCTCTATTCCTTTCTTTATGATTCCTAGCATTTTATTTGCTTTCTTGGCCAACACTGCACAATATATCATCCATGATGACGCCTAGATCCTTTTTCTGGGTGGTGATTCCTAATGTGGAACCTTGTATCATATAACTGTAGTTTGTGTTGTACTTCCCTAAGGGTCCAGTATTCAAAAGGTATTTACAGGATTCCCAGCCCTGTAAAGCATGTAAATGCCGCTCAGTGGGATAGTCAATGGCACTAACCAATCTTTTTCCCTAAGTTCCCCAATGTCACCAATTTAGCATAGGGCCATGTTGTGGGCGTTCCAGGGCATGCTGGCCTATCTTTATCCGTAGAAGCTAACTGGGCGGCAGTGCAATATCACCGCTACCCAGCTAGCCTCTTTGGCTTCCGGGCATGGTGGCGATTCTGGTTATTTAATGCTGGATCCACATATGACCCTAGCATTGAATATATGGGGATAGAGGATGGCAGCCATGGCTACGCATTGTACACGCACCTTGCTGTCTTAACTCAATATCAGCCCTAAGTGCATAACTTAGCTCTTATCCACATTAAATCTCATTTGCCATTTTGACGCCCAGTCGCCCAGTTTCTCTTGCAATTAAAGATTTCAATTAATCCAAAGCATGTTAATAAAGTTAATCTACCAGTCAAAACATGCAGATCATGTGACACCTTATTTGATAAAATAGCACTGAGCCATCTTATGCACCCTACCAACTCTACGTGGTGTGATTAAGAAGTATTGAGACTTGTTGTGTACCTATATAACAATACATCACACCATGATGCTTTTAAGCACAGTGACCTACTTATGTCCCCTGCACGAGCAGAGTGCAGCATGTCTGTACTTTTTAATCATGTCTTATCCCCCATTTTATTGCATTGACTATTTCTTCTTCTTTTTGTATCTTTGCTTCCCTGACTACCTTGCTTTTCTAAATGTAGATGTCTGTCTTCTTCTCTCTGTGATCTTTTGTACTTCATGAAGGCCTCCATATTTTTCTTCACCTTTTCAGCTACTTCTTTTAAGAACCATAGTGGCCTACTTTTCCTTTTACATTTATTTATTTATTTAGCTGTATTTATATCCCGCTTTTCACCGGGTCAAAGTGGTCAATTGGGGGATACATTTAACACGAGGGGATATGAGACACATACACTAATACTTACAGGGAACATGGGCAATGGAGGGTTAAGTGGCTTGCCCAAGACCACAAGGAGTGCCTACAGGACTAGAGATCCCAGTCCCTCCGGCCTGAAGTACCGTGTCCTAACCACTAGACACTCCTCCCTCATTTATTTACCTTTCTAACCTGTTGGGAAGTGTGGGAGTCTTTGGTAGAAGGGATTTTGTTTAATGTATGTTGGAGAGATACATCAGTCGTGGGTGATATTAATGCTTATGAAGATGTATTAGGGAATGAGAAATTGGCCTTTTTGCTATCCACGTTGACAGCAGGAGTACTGAGGCAAATGGTAAGAGGACCGAGGCATATATTGGATTTGGTGTTTGTTAGTGAAAGTCTATTGGAGGGAATTGGGATACAGAGTCTAGATATTAGGCCAGTTTCCTGGTCTGTCCTCGGAAGCTTTGAATGAGGTGGCCCCTGTTAGGCGGGTGTATGTGCATGCAGGGGAACAGAAATTGTGGTACACCCAGGAGTTGCCTGTATAGAAGAGAAAGTTGCAGCAAGTGTGAAGATGGACACAGTTAAGAGATGATAGGGAAAGATGAAGATAGGCTGCTAATATATATATATACTACAAGACAAATGGGTTCGGTTTCTATAGAGCAACTCTGGTATGACCCGTTAAAGAAATTTTGCTGCCCCAATGTTATCTTATTGCGTACATAGGAAGTGCAAATTAGAATCAGTATGAGGCCTCAGACCTGTGGGCTTTCTCAATGGAAAACGCTGTAAAACTTAGTGTTTACCAATGCCCAATTGCATCAACGGCCCAATGTCCATTCCTTTTTTATATTTTTTTATATATTGCACACCTCCCTTTTTTCCATTGTGATATCTTAAAAACTGAATATAATCTTGTGGACTACCTAGTCCAATGAAATAAAAATGGTGTACTTATCTTTCAGTACTATTAAGAGTGTCCAAATAAGACTCGTTGTTAAAGCTGATCCTTAAGTTGCATTTATATATGGAACGCTCTTTTAATTCCCAACGCCTCACTTCAACGTTGAACCTCGTTTCTCTCAGTTATTTGAGGTTCTTCAGGGGAAAAAGTTCTTCATACAGCCATGTTTTTTAACTGAAAAATGATAAGCATCTGTTAAAATACACACCACCAAAACGCTTATGCAATAAGTATTAAAACTTAAAAATTATATATTATCAACTTTTAAGTTAAAATTAAAAATACCCCAAAATTAGCTGTGACTGGTGCACGGTCAAAAATAAGAAAGCTGCTTAAAACTTAGTTGAAAATCTTCGATGTTTCGTCTTTCAAAAAGACGCCGCGCATGAGCAATCGCTGCACACCTCTCTCTTTATAGCTCCTCCCGGTTGTGGAACCAATCCACATCTACTTTCTCTTAGCATACTCCCCAGTCGATTTCAGCATTCAAGCCTTTTGGTATCAAAGTCTGTAATAGAAATATCCACCGTTGTTCATGAAATAATAATGTTTGATCTAACGACTTACCAAACATAGGTTGATATATCTGTTCAATACAGAAACAGCGGAGATCTTGAAACATATGACTATGTGCTTCACAATGTGATACCAGCGGCGCTGTTAATATCTTGTGTTTAAGGCGACTCTTATGCTCAGACATTCGAATTTTAAAAGGTCTGCTTGTCTTGCCTATGTAATATAGATTGCATGGGCAAACTACCACATAAACTACGTTCATAGAGGTACAGGTGGTACGATGTTTCAAAACGTAGTTTTTATCATGATAGGAAAAATGTTGTAGCTCAGTAGTAATGGCACAGATGGAACATTGACCACATATGTAGTGCCCCCTAGGGGCCTCTCTGTCAGACAAAGTCATGACAGAACGCAAAACAGTTGGGCTTAATCGTTCTTTCAGATTCTTACCTCTACACCAAATGCAACGGATAAACTTTGAATGCAATCCAGGCACAGTGCTGAGGACATTTATATGTTTTTTCAGAATTCTTTTAATCTTATAGCTTAGAGGCGAATATTGAGTAATAAAATGAACTATGTCTGGATCATTAATCCCATGATGCATAGGTGGAGTCAGCAATCGTGCTCTATCATTATAGAGTGCTCGCTGATACGCTTTAGAAATAATCTGCGCAGGGTACCCCCGCTGTCGAAATTGGGAAGCGAGTACCTTAGCTTTTTTCTTGTAATCTACCGTCTCCGAACAATTCCTCCGATATCGTAGGAATTGGGAAAATGGCAATCCTTCTTTCAGACGAGCCGGGTGTGCGCTATCAAAATGTAAAAAGGTGTTTCGATCAATGGATTTTCGGAAAATTGATGTTTTCCAATCAGTTGACGTCTTGCTTATATGTACGTCCAGAAAAATGATATTAGTATGATGCATCTGATGTGTAAATTGGATATGATCATCTTGAGCATTCAGCCTTGTTAAAAAAAGTTGTAAACTATCCTGTGATCCTAACCAGAGCATGAAAATGTCATCAATAAAACGTCGCCAAAGTTTTATGTTCGACACAAACTGAGATGGAAAAATATGACAATCTTCAAAATGCCCCATAAAGAGATTGGCGATGGAGGGTGCAACTGTTGCCCCCATCGCTACTCCCGACTTTTGCTGAAATATAGCAGTTTCAAACTTGAAATAATTGAATTGAACTGTTAATCTGGTTAAATCCATCAGAAAAGATAGGTGGGATTCTGACAGATCCCCTCTGCTAAGTAAAGCCTGCGCCACTGTGTCCATAGCCTGTAATTGAGGAATACTGGTATATAGCGCTGTGACGTCGAGCGTAACTAGTAAAATATCCGGATTCATAGCCCACTGAGAACAGGTCTCTAAGGTAGACAAAAAATGAGACGTGTCGCGTATGTATGATGGAATGGCCGGCAAAAGCGGGTGCAAAAATGAATCAATATATATTGACAGGGGCTCTAACAAGGAACCTTTTGTTGAAACGATAGGTCGACCTGGTGGTTGAGTTAAAGATTTATGAATTTTTGGAACTAGATATAAGTTTGCCAGCCGAGGATGAGCCGGATTAAGAAATTTAAATTCTTTATAAGATATTAACTTTTGTTGTAGGGCCTGTGCTGTAATATCATGAATTTCCTTTTGTAATTGTGCCGTTGGATCTTCAGTTAAACGTAAATATGTTGTAGCATTGGATAATTGGCGAGAGGCTTCCGATAGGTATTGATCTCTATTTAAAACAACTATGGCTCCCCCCTTGTCAGCCCGCCGCACCACTATGTCTGACCGTTTCTCTAAGGCTTGCATGGCCTGAAATTCCTTACGGGTAAGTTTAGTAGAAACCAATCTTTGCGTTCGTTCCAGTTTTTCCACGTCTTGCAAAATCAGAGCTTTGAACACATCTAAAGCAGGGTGGGTTGGACCGGGGGGTAACCATACCGACTTAAACGGAATCGGAAGCCTACGCGCCTGAACATATGGATTTGACTGCTGGGGTAAACCCTCCTCCACAGCAGTCTGGACAGCAAAAAAAGGTTTAATCTTCAACTTACGCAATAGTCTTTCAAGGTCTATGCGGAACTGAAACGGATCATACCTTATTGTCGGAACATATGACAGCCCCTTATTTAACAACAGAAGTTCATCAGCTGTAAGAGATCTACCAGAGATATTAATCACTAGCTCCATTTCCTCATTTCGGGGGTTAACCATTAATGTCGATATTGAATTTTGCGTTCGGATTGCCGAGTTTTCATTGCCATAGGCTTCTTCTTCTTCTTGGTGTTGCCGCTGTCGTCGCGAAAATTCTCTTTGGATGTATTCGTATCAGTGGAGCTTTTTGTCTACCTTAGGTGGACAAAGGTGAGTCGGTTGATATTGTGTATCTGGACTTTCAGAAAGCCTTTGACAAGGTCCCTCATCAGAGACTTTTGGCAAAACTAGAGTCATGGGATAGGAGGCAGTGTACTATCATGGATCAGGAACTGATTAAAAGATAGAAAGCAGAGGGTAGGGCTAAATGGCCAATTTTCCCAATGGAGAGAGGTGAATAGTGGTGTACCCCAGGGATCTGTGCTGGGTCCGCTGCTTTTTGACATATTCATAAATGACCTGGAAAGTGGAATAACGAGTGAGGTTGTCAATTTTGCAGATGACACAAAACTATTTAAAATTGTTAAAACCCAAGAGGATTGTGGAAAATTGCAAGAGGATCTTGATAAATTGGAAGACTGGGCATCAAAATGGCAGATGAATTTTAATGTGGACAAGTGCAAAGTTATGCACCTAGGGAAGAACAACCCAAACTATGGTTACACGATGCAAGGTTCCACATTAGGAACCACCACCAAGGAAAAAGATCTAGGTGTTATTGTGGATAACATGTTAAAACCCTCAGCCCAGTGTGAAGCCAAGGGCCAAGAGAGCAAATAGAATGCTAGGTATCATAAGGAAAGGAATGGAAAATAAAACAAAAGATATTATAATGCCTCTATATCTTTCGATGGTGAGACCGCACCTTGAATATTGTGTGCAATTATGGTCGCCGTATCTTAAAAAGGATATAGCATTATTAGATAAGGTTCAGAGAAGAGCCATCAAAATGGTAAAGGGGATGGAAGGATACTCCTATGAAGA
Organism: Ichthyophis bannanicus; assembly: GCA_033557465.1. Lineage (NCBI taxonomy): Eukaryota > Metazoa > Chordata > Amphibia > Gymnophiona > Ichthyophiidae > Ichthyophis > Ichthyophis bannanicus. The sequence continues at coordinate 4,331,376 of CM066048.1, forward strand.
AAGGCTAAAAAGGTTAGGGCTCTTTAACCTGGAAAAGAGACAGCTGAGGGGAGATATGATAGAAGTCTATAAATTAATGAACGGAGTGGAACAGGTAAACGTAGATCGATTGTTTACATTATCAGAATATAGAAAGATTAGGGGACATGCAATGAAGCTACAGGGTAAACTATTTAAGACTAATAAAAGAAAATATTTTTTCACTCAACGTGTAATCAAACTCTGGAATTTGTTACCGGAGGATTTAGTAAAGGCTGTTAGTGTAGCTGGGTTTAAAAAAGGTTTGTACAAGTTCCTGGAGGAAAGGTCCATAAAACATTATTAAGAAGGGACCCAGGATATCAATGCTTGACCCAGTACAAGCATTGTGCAGCCAGTGTCTTTTGGGGAAACTGCTAGGTACGTATGACCTAGATTGGCCACTGTTGGAAACATGGTACTGGGCTTGATGGACCTTGGTCTGACCCAGTATGGCATATCTTATGTTCGTTATGTTCTCATGATAGGACTGGAATTGGGCTGATGGGGGGCTAGGACTGGAAATGTGCTGATGCAGGGACTAGAAGGGAGCGGATGCTGGTTGGGGCTGGAACTAGAAAGGAGCTGATGTTGGGGGAGGATTAGAATAGGATGGGGCTGGGAGAGTGAAATTGAGAGGGGAAAATATTTTGTGTGGGAGGGAAGAAAAATCTACATTTGGCTGGGTATTGGGAAAGTAAGTGGGGATTGAGGATGGAGGGGTAAAATTTGAGTGGATGAAATAGGAATGAGGAAAGAGCAAAAGGAGAAAGATTAGTATGTTAAAGCAGATGTAGAGAGAGAATGGAAAAAAAACTAGAAGAGAGAAGAAAGGACAAATGGACAGCAGACGATGGAGAGTTAGTAGAAGACACTAAGAAACCAGAAGAAAGTGGCTGGAGCAATTGCAACTGAAAAAAAATGCACAAAAGGTAGAAAAATATCTCTTTATTTCAAATTTATTAACTGGAATATGTCAGATCTGGGAAATGTGCATCATTAACGTTTGCACTTTGTTTAGTACAAGAAAAAATTAATTTATAGTTTTATTTCTACAATGTTGTTGTATATTCCAAGTTTGGCTTTTGGGGTTCCCAGTTTAATTATTGTCTTCCTGTTTCTAAATTGTGATTCCTTGTTTGGTGATGGTCTATGTTCTGCAGGTGTAACTGAGCTGAGGTATTATGTTTATGTAATTCCTATTTGACATTGCCACTTGTTCTCTTTCCCCAATAGGTCATGTATTGCTATGCTCTAAAATGTATTGGTTTCATATTTGCAGTGTTGCCTTTTGATAGGTAGAGTATGGTGCTTTGTGAGTCCTGGTAGTGCTGTTACAATACGGCGGGTTTGCTATGGGTTCTAAATGGGCAGTGTTTGTAGTAGTTCCTAATGTGCCTGGCGGTTGGCACTGGATTATAGTAATGTAGAAATCTTTTAGTCTTTCTTTATCCATACACTCATTAAGAGGCATGTTTACTAAAAGTTAGTGTATGGTAACATTGTGCAAATGAGGCCCCTTATGAAAATGAGGCCCCGCACCGAGTCTCTGCACATGGCCTCGCACCACCCTTGGGCCACCCCTGAGGATGAAGGTGAAAGAAGATAGACTCGGGAGTAATATGCAGAAATATTTCTTTACAGAAAGTGTGGTGGATCCATGGAATAGTCCCCTAGTGGAAAGGGTAGAGATGAGGACAGTATCTTAATTCAAAAAAGCATGGGACAAACACAGAGGATCTCTAAAAAAAAAAGGGGGACTGTTGTAGTGGTTGATATGGAAGGGCAGACTAGACAGGCCTTGTGGTCTTTTTCTGCCATCATGTTTCTATATTTCTAGAAAAAGGGGAAATACTTGGGGTTTTTTTAGTGGTGTAGTTTAAAACTCTGCTGTTAGTTTCTCTTTTCTCAGCTCTTTGAAGCCACTCACACCTTATCAGGGCTTAGTGGACCTAATCAGCCTGTGAAAAAAACGAGCAAGGTACCAAAGCTCCATCAACTGAACAATGGCTGGGAAAAATCGTATTGCCAAAGCTGTTGCCCCCGTTCCCCCACGTATCTATGTCCAGACAGAGATCCCAATGCCAATTGACGGACCGGTTCCAGGAACAAGATGCCTACATGCTGATGCTCTCAGGAAACAGGTGGAGAAGCTCAGAAAAGAAGAGGCAAAACTGAGTGGTATTCAAGGCAGTAAGAGGTACATAATGAGATGGTTCTTGAAACATCCAATCCCTCTAGCAGACATGAGGATGGGAGCCCATAGTATTTATTTATTTAACATTTCTTTTATACCACGCTCTTTATCATCAGTGCAGTTTACAGTTAACAGAATGACTCGAGGACCACAGGGCACTCCTGAGTTTACATCAAACAGGGAAGACAACTTGGAAAGAAAACAGGGAAAACTATGTACAATTTACATACTGCTGTGTCAATAATGTTACAAGGGTGGAACAGGGAGTGAGATCCATTGTGGACCATATTCCATTTAAGGACCACTTCCTCCTATAAAACTAGTGTAGTGTAGTAGGACCAAGGTTGGACACAAGTCACCAGGGCCTGCAGAATCACCAATCCAACTCCTCAAGTCCTTGAATTTAAGAACCATTATGCAGCCCTGGAAGTGGAGGAGGTGGAAGCATCCCAGGAAAGGGAAGAACCAGAGCTCCCCAAAGTTGCTGAATCAGTGATCACTAGGAAGTGAAGGGTAGTGGTAGTTGGTGACTCTTATGAGGGGTACTGCGGCATCCATCTGCCGACCATACTTGATGTCCAGAGAAGTATGCTGTCTGCCAGGTGCCAAAATCCAAGATATTACAGAGAGTTTGCTGAGACTCATCAAGCCTACAGATGTTGCTCATCAATGTTGGCACAAATAATACTGCCAGGAATCTCTCTAAGTGTATCAAAAGTGACTTCAAGGCTCTGGGACAGAGGGTGAAGGAGATAGGGGTGCAGGTGGTGTTCTTTTCAATCCTTCCTGTTGAGGGTAAAGGACAGGGCAGAGAAGCTTGCATCCTGGAGATAAATGCATGGTTGCATGGATGGTATCATCGAGAGTGTTTTGGTTTCCTGGACCATGGGATTATTTTCCAAAGGATGCAGAGCAGAGATGGCATCCATCTGTCCAAAAAGGGTCGACATGTCTTCTGTAGCAGACTGGCTATCCTATTGAAAAGGGCTTTAAACTAGATTGATTGGGGATGGATGAAGAAATCCCCCAGGTAAGGGAAACATTAAATACCTTTATAGAAATATGTACAAAGGGCAACATCTGGAAAGTAGTATCTATAAATGCCGGTAGCATGGGAAAAAAGATCCCAGATGTTGAGGCTTTAATGGGAGAGGCTGACTTGGATTTAGTGGCAATTACAGAGAAATGGTTCATGGACAACCATGACTGGGATATAACTATACCAGAAAGGACAGGTAAGGAAGAAGGGGAGGAGGAGTGGCACTATATGTAAAAAATAATATTAAAGTTATGGGAATACAGGGCTTAAAAGGGAGAGAGGAGGCAGTATGGGTTAAACTAGAAAGAGGGAAAGAGAAATCCATTTTCATTAGTATGATATACAGACCTCCATGAAAGGGAGAAGACGTGGACAGAGATTTAATAGAAGACATACACAGCATTGCCAGGAAAGGGAAGTGCTACTAATAGGTGATTTCAATATGAACATAAGAACATAAGATATGCCATACTGGGTCAGACCAAGGTCCATCAAGCCCAGTATCCTGTTTCCAACAGTGGCCAAGCTAGGTCATAAGTACCTGGCAGTTTCCCCAAAAGACACAGGTCCCTCAATGCTTGTACTGGGTCAAGCAGTGATATCCTGGGTCCCTTTTAATAATGGTTTATGGACCTTTCCTCCAGGAACTTCTCCAAACCTTTTTTAAACCCAGCTACACTAACAGCTCCGGTAACAAATTCCAGTATGCCGGATTTTGATTGGCACATCCCTGCTGCAGTGTCATCTAGAAACAAGGAGATCCTGGATTCTTTACAGGAAGAAGAATTCAGACAACTGGTAACAGAATCCACACATTAAGGGGCCATTCTGGACTTGGTGCTTACCAATGGGGAAAGTGTTTCTGATATTATAGTAAGAGATCATCTCACATCCAGTGATCACCAGATGGTGTGGCTCAGTATTAGGACTAGGGCTGATAAAATCCATTCAAATGCGAGGGTCTAAGAAAAAACAATGGGCCTGGCGGAGGGAGGGGGAGTGGCTGATTTCTAAGATGGCGGTGTGAGCATTTTGGGCTGAACATGCCTAAGCGCAAAGATAAACAGAAGGCTCTTCCTGCGGAGCCTCTACCTGATGTTCCTGGTACCTTTACTGTCGGTCCTATGGATCAATTTGTTCAGCTGACAGAGAAGTAGATGGGGGAGATTCGAGTGGGTGCTGTGATGTCAGAAGTGGTGGCTCCGGCGATTCCTGCCCTGGAGGTGTCTCTCTCCCCCGATGAGCGTTTGCCGCCTCCGCTAGGGATCTGCCTGGAGTCCCCTCTCGCGAGAGGAGACCCAGCCCCGCCCGTAGCTGGTAGTCCTGCGTGTTGTGCCGGCCCTGCTGGAGGAGAGCTCCGGAGTTCAGCTCTCAGAGTGGAGGGCTGTGGAAGCGGTTTCCTCGTTAATATCGTAGGCAGTTGCACCTGTGTGCTTGGAAGAAGAAATTCAAGTAAAGACTTTTCCTTTGACGGCAGACATTCCTAGAGGTATTCTTTTGAAGCGCCCTAAGGAGATCTCCTTAGAAACAATATGGGATGCGATATCGCAGCTTTCCTCCATGGTTAGTAAGCAAGTGGAGCTGACAACTGCGCGTTTCGAGAGTTTGGAGAGTGTTACGTCTGGGGTACGGGGAGAGCTTGCCAATCTTTGCTCTAGGATTGAAGTTGGGGAACAGAAAATGACTCCGAATTCATTAGTAAATGAGACTATTATGAAAGACAATGTTTCGATAAGAATGAAGCTGGAAAACTTGGAAAATGCAGTGAGAGCTTCAAATATTAGATTGTTAAATTTTCCAGTATTAATAGGTTTGTCCCCGATTGAGTTGTTTAAGAAATATATGCAGGAAGTTTTAAATGTTTCAGCTGATTTAATTCCCCGAGTAGTGAAAGCTTATTTTCTGCCTAAAGCTAGGAAAGAAAGAAATATATTTCAGGGTGGTATAGATACGGATGTTTTGGATGTTTCTGCTCTCCTGCAATCACCTAAAGAAGCTGATTTATCAGTCTCTACAATGTTGGTTACCTTTGTGATATCATCAGATAGGGATTGGATATTAAAACTATATTTTAAGAGATGGTCTGCGTTATTTCTGGGGAAGAGGGTTGTGATGTTCCCTGATGTTTCTAGGGAGACTCAGAAACGGCGCAGAGTGTTTTTGCTGTTGAGACCAGGTGCTGTTCAGATTGGCGCTTCATTTGTATTGCGTTTTCCGTGTAAATGTATTATTTCCTTTAGAGCTAATAAGTATGTATTTTTTCAGCCGGAAGAACTCTCTTCGTTTATTAGCTCGCAGATTGTTGTTACTTCTTCTCCTTAGTGAGTGGTATCATTGGGTGTCCTTATCATGATGGATTTTCTCTGTCCTTACCCATCATCTTATCTTTAAGGGTATCTTATTCTTATAACTATCAAGGAACCACTATTTCCTTGAGCTTGTTTTTCCTTAAGCTGACCTCCCTTTTATTGTGGGCTAAAATACTCTTGTATCTTTTTATTTCCTGATACTTCTTAAGTGTATTAACTAATTTCTTTACACATTGTTGTTTGCTGTACAAGCTTTTGCTTGATTAATTCTGTAAAACTGTATAAATAAATAATAATAAAAAACAAAACAAAATGCGAGGGTCTTAGACTTTAGGAAAACTAACTTTGCCAAGATGGGCCAATACCTCAAGGAGTCATTAGTGGGGGATGTAGAAAATCAGTTGACAAAACTGAAAGGATATATTTTAAGAGCAACCAATCTTTTTGTTAGAATGTTAAATAAAAAGAAAAGGCAACAGCTATGGTTTTCAACAGAGGTAGCTGAAAAGGTGAAGAAAAAGAGGGAAGCCTTCATGAAATACAAGAGATCACAGAGAGAGGAAGACAGACATCTATATTTGGAAGATCTTAGAGAGGCTGGCAAAGCAGTCAGGAAAGCAAAGGTACAAAAAGAAGAAGAAATAGCCAATGCAATAAAATGGGAGATACAACATTTTTCAGGTATGTTAGTGAAAGGAGGAAGGGCAAAAGTGGTACTGAAGGGTGAAGGGGAGAAATATATAGAAACTGATGGGGATAAAGTGGAATTGCTTAACAAATATTTCTGTTCTGTATTCACAGATGAAGGGCCGGGAAAAGGATTTCAGACAACACCCATGAACAGGAACAAAAGCGAAGGGAATTTCAAATGATTTTCAGAGGTCTGTGTTTGTGAGGAACTAGCTAAACTAAAAGTGGACAAAGCTATAGGACCAGATGGGATGCATACAAAGATACTGAAGGAACTTGGGGATGTTCTAGCAGCTTCACTGACTGACCTTTTCAATGCCTCTTTGGAGTTGGGAGTGGTGCGAGAGGACTGGAGAGAGGAAGTAAGGATATTGTTGAAAACTACAAGCTGGTTAGTTTAGCTTGGTGGTGAGTAAAGTATTGGAAATGCTGCAGAAAGAAAAAAGTGTGAGGTTTCTGGAGTCCAACGGATTGCAGGATCTGAGGCAGCATGGATTCACCAGGGGCAAGTCTTGTCAGACAAATCTGATTGATTTCTTTGACTGGGTGACCAGGGAGTTGGACCGAGGGAGAGCCCTAAATGTGGTGTATTTAGATTTCAGTAAAGCATTTGACACTGTAATGCACAGGCGACTTATAAACAAACTATGCACCCTTGGGATGGACCCTAAAGTTACTGCTTGGGTTAGAAATTGGTTGAGTGGGAGATGACAATGGGTACAAGTAAATGGAGTTCACTCTAATGAAAAAGGAGGTTACTCGTGGAGTGTCACAGGGATCTGTCCTTGGTCCAAATCTTTTTTATCATCTTTGTTAGTGATATAGCGGATGGGCTGATGGGTAAGGTTTGCCTCTTTGTGGATGATACCAAAATCTGCAACAGAGTAGACACCCAGGAAGGTGTAGATTACATGAGGAGGGATCTAGCTAAGCTTGAAGAAAGGTCTAGAATTTGGCAGCTGAGATTTACTTATGAAGCAATACAAGCATGTGGAACCTGTGTCCCTTGGGGAAACTGCTAGGTACGTATGACCTAGATTGGCCACTGTTGGAAACAGAATACTGGGCTTGATGAACCTTGGTCTGACCCAATATGGCATATCTTATGTTCTTATGTTCTTATGTACTTAGACTCTCAATTTAACAGATGGAATGCAATCATGACTATAGATGCACAAGCACCCTCTAAACGACCCCACAGAAGCTCCGCGAAAGAGCACCTTGGTTTTCCTCCTCTCTACAAAATTTAAAAACAGAACTCTGATGACTTGAACACTGCTGGCGTCGCCTATGTGACCCCTCTAGTCTCACCTCCTACTCTGAAAAGCTCCAAACCTACTTCCATGAAACTCTAAGATGGAAAAGAGAATATAACGAAAATATAATCCTGCGTTCCATAAACAAACCAAGGGAACTATTCTCCATTGCTAAAGCCCTACTAAAAGAAACACCAAATCAAGAGATGGAAGATAAAATTTCCCTACAAACCATAGCAGACCATCTCCGCTCTAAATATTCTTCATCCCTATTTGGAATCAGCACCCATACAGAGATTCATACCCCTAATGTAACTGTCATAACAACTTTGAACCAGTTTGACCCTCCCTCTCTCAAAAACATAATTAATGTTATTAAAAACCTCAACACCACCACCTCTGCCCTTGACCTATGCTCGGTCACATGGATTAAAAGTACAGAAGAAACACTCAGACCCTTCATACGGATCATGGTTACAACCTCCCTTAGAACTGGAATCATGCCAGCACCACTAAAAATGAACTCCATTCGTCCAGTCCTAAAAGGGAACATACTGGACACCACATCACCAGCCTCCTACAGAGCGATATCAAGTATCTCCCTCTTAGCAAAAATAACTGAAAAAATGTACAAAACCAGCTGCAAAATCACATTGATGACCACACCCCTCTTGACCCCTTCCAACATGGCTTCAAAAGGGACCATGATATGGAAACGATGATCATGTCCCTTCTAGACTCGGTAACATCATACATCTAATCTCTCAACCAAGGTTGTCTACTAATTTTCCTTGATATCTCTTCAGCTTTTGACTCCCTCCCCCATAAACAGCTTCTTAACAGACTCCATGACATTGGCCTTAGAGACACCACTCTAAACTGGTTCCATTCATACCCTGAAAATAGAACCTAATAGGTACGAATTGGCGACAAAACCTCCCTTTATTCTCACTCTTCCAAGAAGTCCCTCAAGGCTCCAGCCTATCTGCCCTCCTCTTTAACATCTTCCTTCAACCCATATGCAAAATCTTTCAAGAATACCACATACAATATCAACTATATGCAGACAATATAATGTTCTTCATCCCCTTCAACATCTCCATGCCAAACTTCACCAATATCAGCAACTGCTTCAGCAAGTTAAGCCAAAGGCTCTACCAACACAACCTTATAATCAACCAAAAAAAAATGGAAGCCATCCACATCTTTTCCAACCTATCCTTTGTTCCCCCGACATTTATTGTCCTCTGAGATTACACATCACAATAAAGACCAAAGTCAAATATCTAGGCTTAATAATATACCAAAATCTCACCTTTCAAGAGCAGATAAAAAGGACAACTAACGCTATCTACTTGAAAATATGAACTCTGAGGAATCTCTTATCCTTGCTAAACCTAGACCCCTTCCGAACTGTCTTCCAGGCCTTAACAACCTCGATCCTTGACTATTGTAACCTCATATACCTTTATTTTTATCTTTATCTTTTTCTTTATTCCACACTTTATATACCGCCCTTGTTGGAACATGAGAGCGGTTTACAATAAAATATGCTAACGCTATAGAAAAGGAAAAGAACTCCATTGTATGATAGGAAAGGAAAGAATATCCAATAGGTCATTAGAGATAGTCTGAAAACAGCCAATTAAACGGGACTAGGGGAGGGAAGGTCAAAAACCTGTTGGAATAAATGTGTCTTTAATGATGTTTTGAATTGTTGGTATGAGGATTCCAGCCGGAGGGAAGATGGTAAGGCATTCCAGAGCGAAGGTCCAAGAAAAAAGAAGGCAGTGTGATGTGTCTGTTCAAGGTGAGCTTGCGATGGAGATGGTAAAGACAGTCAGTTCACGTGTAGTGAATGTAGGTGTCAGTAGGGAGTGTGGAGAGAAATAAAATTAGCTAAATAAAACAGGTTTGATGTGTAAATGACCTTATGAGTTAAAATGAGGAACTTGCACTTGAATCTGAAGTGAAGTGGCAGCCAATGAAGATGCAACAGAAGAGGTGTTACATGGTCTGATTTTTGAGCATTGGTAAATAGTCGAACAGCAGTGTTCTGGATTAATGAATTAATTTATTTGTTTATACCATGCTCTTTAGAATCAGTTTACATGTATACTAACAGGTACTTTTTATTCCCTTGTCCCCAAAGGGCTCACAATCTAAGTGTACATGAGGCAATGAAGAGTTAAGTGGCTTGCCCAAGGACACAAGGAGTGGCCATGGGACTAGAAACCACAGTCCCTCCAGCCTGAAGTTGCTTGTCCCCATGCGGGAATTGAACCCCTGGCCTTCCAGCCTGAGGTAACCTGTCCCAACCACTGATCCACTCCTCCCTTTTTGAAGGTGGTAGGATGGTAAATTGGCAAGGACAACATTACCGTAGTCTAATCTGGACATAACCAGGGCCAGTAAGAGAGTAATGAGAGAATCAGAAGGCAAGATGGAACAAACTTCTCTAGTTTGACATAATGCAAGGAAAGAATGGCGAGAAAGATTTGAAATGTGGTTGTGAAAAGAGAGTGAGAAGTCCAAAGTTATGCCTAGGTAACGGAAAGAGGAAGTGAGGGGGATAGAGGTAGAATTAATTTGAGGCGATATTGTTGGAAAAGAAGTACTCAAAGAAACCCACATGGCTGTTGATTTTGCTGGATTCAAATGGAGAAAATTATCAGAGAGCCAAGAGGCAATGTGGGAGAGACAACTGTTTAGCTGCGTGAGATCAATTTTTAGCGGAGAGGTATGGAAAAGAAGCACAATATCATCAGCGTAAATATAAACTGAAACAGGGAATTGTTGGATTATAAGGGGTAAGGGGGCGAGAAAAATATTGAAGAGCAATGGGGAGAGAACTGAGCCCTGAGGCACGTCACAGATTAAGGGAACAGGGGAGGAGGACTGATAATTAACACAGACAGTGAAAAAGCGAGTGGTAAGAAAGGAACGAAACCAATTAAGTACTGTACCCTACAGCCCGATATCATAGAGACGGGAGAGAAGGGTCCGGTAGTCAATTAAATCAAATGCAGTGGATAGATCTAAAGAGACCAAGAGGGTAATATCTCCTCGATCGTGGGCCACATGGATTTCATTCAAGAGAGCTAAGAGAACTGTTTCTGTGCTATGCCTGGACCTAAATCCTGCTTGTCGTGGGTGGAGGGCATTAGTAGCCTCCACATGAGATGCTAGTTGCAGAAAGACAAAGCGTTCCAGACTTTTGGCTAGGAAAGGGAGGTTGGATACTGGACGCCAATTGGATAAGACAGAGGGATCAAGTGAGGACTGTTTTAACAAAGGATGTACAATAGCTGATTTCCAGGGTAAAGGGAAGCAGCCTGAGGACAGGCTAGAGTTAAGGATAGTTACAATAATAGGCACTAACTGCAATGTAGGCTCCAGCAGCCACCTGGAAGGAATAGGATCTAGCTGGCAAGTGTTTTTCTGGACTTAGTTAGGGTTAACAGCAGTTCTGAGGAAGTAATGGGATGAAACATAGACCAAGTATGGGCTAATGCTCTATTTACTGATGGGGGAGAAAGAGAGGTAGACTCGGAGGGGATTATTTCCTTACAAAAAGATGGGGTAATAGGAGCTGAAGAAGGGGAACAAGGAGGAGAGAGAGGTAAAGGAGGGAGTGCAGTGAAAGACGTATGTAGTTTTTGGATTTTCTAAGAGAAAAAAAGTTGCTAAAGCCAAGGGAGTTGGAGCTGCAAGCTGGGGGGGGGGGGGGCGGATACAGGGGCAGTAGAGGAAAGCTGACGTAAGATTGAAAAGAGTTGCCTAGAAGAATTAATGGCTCCAGATATTTCCAAAGTATAATAGGAACGCTTAGCCAATTGAACTGATGTACGGTAGTCAGAAAACAATTGCTTGAAGTGCGACATTGTATCAGATGAAGGATATTTCAGCCAGCGGCGTTCGGCTTGGCGGAGCTGTGTACGCTGTAAGCGCAAGCCCGGATGGAACCATGGGGCATGGTTTGAAAGAGAAGATCTGGTGGCAGGACGAAGTGGAGCTAGGTTGTCTAAGGCGCCAGTAAGAGTGGTGTTCCAGAGATGAACCTGCAAGTCGGTAGAAAGAGAGGAAAAGTCTGAGGGGGATAGAGTGAGCTGAAGGAAAAGCAGTTAGGGTGGATGGGGTAATCCGACGACGTAAGCGAGGTGGAGACTGAATTGCAGAAGAACTACTAAAGTACACACAAGCCACATGTAACCAAGTCTTTTCCCTCTATGCTCCTATATGGAATGCTCTCCCTACCCCCCACCCCCCAACCCCCCAGGCTAAGAGGATGCTCCGACCATTCCGAATTCTGCAAAAAGCTTAAAACCTTCATCTTTAGAGAATGCTTTAACCTGCCCCCTAATCACTAGAGCCCCCTCCTTCATCCTTCTATCCCCCACTCCCAATGTAAATATGTAAATAGTTGTTGAAATGATTCTGCCATTGTTCAAACCATTATTGTTCCATGTAAAACAATTGTGAACACACTGTTACCTTATGTTCATTGTAAATCATTTTGATTTGTAGAAAATCAGTATATAAAAAAATGTTAAATAAATAAATAATGCTAAAAAATGTAGGGTCATGGGAGTGGTGCACTATAGGGGGTGATGTACTTCTGTCCACAAAAGAAGATCGGCACCTAGGCGTGATTGTGTCTGACAATCTCAAAGTAGCTAAACAGGTAGAAAAGGTGATGGTGAAAGCTAGAAGAATGCTTGGTTCCATGGGGTGAGGAATGGCCAGCAGAAGAAAGGTGCTGATAGTGCTTCTGTATAAGTGTTTGGTGCAACCTCATTTGGAATATTGTGTGTAATTCTGGAGACCACACCTTCAAAAGGATATAAACAGGATCGAGTCGGTGGAAAGGATGGCTACTAAAATAGTTAATGCTCTTTGTTATAAAACATATGAGGACAGACTTAAGGACCTTAATATGTATACTTTAGAGGAAAGGCGGGACAGAGGTGATATAATTGTGATTTTTAAATACCTCCATGGCATAAATGCACAGGAGGGGAGCCTCATTTGATTGAAAGCAAGTTCTGCTACTAGGGGACATAGGATAAGGGTGAAATGATTTAGACTCGGGAGTAATATACAGAAATATTTTTTTACAGAAAGAGTGGTAGATGCGTTGAATAGTCTCCCAGTGGAAGTGGTGGAGATGAGGACAGTATCTAAATTTTAAAAAGTATGGGACAAACACAGAGGTTCTCTAAATGAAAAAAAGGGGACTTGTAATGGGTGATATGGAAGAGCAGACTAGGTCTTTTTCTGCCATCATGTTTCTTGTTTCTATGTTGTGTTGAATGATGGTTGGGAGGCTGAGACAGGTATGTAGCCATCATGGAGGCCTTCTACATGGCATTGGCACATGTTTTTTTCCACACAGTACAAGTGCATTTGGGATAGAACCTCAGGTACATTTGTACTGTATGCCCATACCACACTCTCATCTAACACCATCCTTCCCTTAGCCCATCCATCAGCCTCTGGCAGTTATGTGCTGTCACATATTCTCCTGCTAGCTGCAACACCATGGCCCACTCAGATATTCTTTTCCCCATTTCCATTTTTCACGCAAGTCTGACTTCTGCCTGATCTGCACAACACCACTCCTGCTCCATCATCCTTTTGATGCACACATGACAAAATCCACAAAATCACTCTCCAATTCCCCTCAAAGTCAGCTACTTCCCCTCCTCCCCCTCTTCACTCCCAACTTTCCCCCTCTACCTCTGCTCCCTTTCTTACTTTTTCTATGATCTCTGAGGAGGAAATCACACACCTTCTTTCCTCCTCCAAACTCACTACTTGCTCCTCTAATCCTTTTCCATACCATCTCCTAAGCCCAATCTCCTCCATATCCCTTCCATCTCTCATATTCTCAACCTATCGCTCTCCACTGCAACTGTCCCTGTAGCCTTCAAGCATGCTGTTGTTACACCTCTCCTCAAGAAACCTTCACTTGATCCTTCCTGTCCTTCTAACTATTGACCCATCTCCCTCCTCCCCTTCATTTCTTGTTGAATGTGCAGTTCACCACTGTTGCCTTGACTTTCTCTCCTCTCAAGCCCTCCTGGATCCTTTACAATATGGCTTTCATCCTTTACATTCTACTGAAATGGCTCTTGCCAAAGTCTCCAGTGATTTATTCCTGGCAAAATCCAAGGGCCTTTACTCAGTCCTCATCCTTCTTGACCTCTTTGCTGCTTTTGACACTGTTGACCACAATCTTCTCGCTGATACCCTGTTCTCACTTGGCTTTAAGAGTTCTATACTATCCTGGTTCTCCTCTTATCTCTCCCATCCCTCTTTCAGTGTTTGTTCTAGTGGATCTTCCCCTGCTGCTAGCCCACTCTTAGTTGGCATACCCCAAGGATCTGTCTTCTTGGGTACACTTCTCTTCTCTCACTATACCCAATTTCTTGGTTTACTTATCTCTTCCCATGACTTTCAGTACCATCTTTATGCTGACAATTCCCAGATTTACATCTCTACACCTAAAATCTCTCTGGCAATCCGGAACCGAGTCTCTGCCTGCCTTTCTGACATTGCTACTTAGATGTCTCACCGCCATTTGACATTGAACATGGCCTCTTCCTCCTTTCTCAGTATCTGTGGATAACTCTCTACTTCTCCCTGTTTTCTCAGCTCACAACCTTGGGGTTGTCTTTGACTCCTCTCTCTCCTTCTCCACACACATCCATCTGATAGCTAAGACCTGCCGTTTCTTTCTCTATAACATTAACAAAATCCACCCATTCCTTTCTGAACACATTACTAATACACTTATTCACTCCTTAATCACCTTCTATGTTGACTATTGTAACCTACTCCTTGCTGGTCTCCCACTGAATCATCTCTCTCCCCTTCAACACTCTGTTGCACGGCTAATTTTCCGCCAGCCTCATCATGCTCATATTACCTCTCTTCTCAAGTCACTTCTTGGCTCCATATCCATTTCTGCATCCAGTTCAAACTTCTCCTGCTGACCTATAAGTGCATTCACTCTGCAGCTCCTCACTACCTTTCCTCTCTTATACCTCCCTACACCCCTCCACATAAACTCCGCTCTTCTGGAAAATTGCTTCTATCTGTGCCCTTCTCTTCTATTGCTAACTCCAGACTTCGCTCCTTTCACCTTACTGCTCCTTATGCCTGGAACAAACTACCTGAGTTTGTATGTCAGGTGCCTTCTCTGGCCCTTTTCAAATCCAGACTGAAAACTCTCCTCTTCACTGCCACTTTCGGATCTTGACTCACCTGATCTCCTTTGTGTTTCCTTCCCATTTTCCCTAAATGTATCTCTGTCTACACCTACTGTGTTGTCTGTGTTGACTAAATTGTAAACTATAATGAGGAGGGACTGTCTTTTAATATACAAGTCTGTGCAGCACTGCTAATGTCTTGTAATGCTTTACAAATGCTCAGTAGAAGAGGTATTAATAGTAGTAGGATGTCACGTTGTCCTCTGCATCACCCCTCACAATATGGAACGACTGTGCCTGGAGCTGAATGATGGGGTTGTGGTAGGAGTGTGGGGAACAGTATCTTACATGTTTAGTATGTGCCCTTCACAGGTGGCACTGCTGGCTAAAGACTATGGGCCCAATTTTGAACCTGGAGGTGCTATGCATCATGTCAGCGCATAGCACGCCCCTTCCACCTAACCCAGATTTTCAATGCCAGGGTCATATGTGGCCCAGGCATTGAAAATACGGGTCTCGCCACACAACCCAGAAGCCACAGGAGCTAGCCGGGTGGCAGCGATTTTCAATGTTACCTGCTTAGCCTCTGTGCCTGAAAGATCGACGAGGAAAAACCTCACCTACCTTTAAGGCACAGAGGGCTAAACTGGTAGCATTGAAAATCGTTGTTACCCGGTTAGCTCTTTCCTCCACCCCAGAATGCTCCTAACATGCCCTGATGCTAACCGCGTAGCATCTGGGCACGTTAGAGACTTATCCAGATTTTCAAAGGACACTACCCTTGTAGGTGCCCTTCAAAAATACCAGATAAGGCATTTACACAGGTAACTAGGGCATGTAACATCCAACCCCATGTCCAACCTGCCATGATTCCACGTGCTCTTGGGAGGGGGTCAATGCATCTGCAGCATGGGAGAGTGCATGAGCTACACAGGCCAGGTTTGGAGCATCCATAGCTAGGGACATTACATTTTATACAGTTACGGGCTTGGAACTAGGTACAATAGCCATTGGCCAGAGCTGTGTAGGGGAACACCAATATTTGTGTACATGCCAGATGTAGACCACTGTTGGCCAGCATGCCCTCTCCGCCTGCCTCTGGCCCACTTTCCACTTTTGCTCACATTGCATGAGCTGTCTCCAAATCCAAGATAAAGGGGTACATAATGAGTAGCAGAGAATTCTGGGTATTGCCTAGAACAAAGTGGTTTGCACAGGATGTATATGTGTTGGAGGGTAGCTCTATGGCTGAGCCATCTTAGCTTGGATCTGCTACGGGCACGGCCTGGGTGCACATATCTTTTCATGCTGAGAGGCCACTCTCACTCTGACCACGCTTTGACCATGTCATAAGAACATAAGAACATAACATATGCCATACTGGATCAGACCAAGGTCCATCAAGCCAGAATCCTGTTTCCAACAGTGGCCAATCTAGGTCATAAGTACCTAGCAGTCTCCCCAAAAGACACAGGTTCCTCAGTGCTTGTATTGGGTCAAACAATGATATCCTGGGTCCCTTTTAATAATGGTTTATAGACCTTTCCTCCAGGAACTTCTCCAAACCTTTTTTAAACCCAGCTACACTAACAGCATTTACTACATCCTCTGGTAACAAATTCAAGAGTTTGATTACATGTTGAGTGAAAAAATATTTTCTCTTATTAGTCTTAAATAGGTTACCCTGTAGCTTCATTGCATGTCCCCTAGTCTTTTTATATTCTGATGATGTAAACAATCGATCTACGTTTACCCGTTCCACTCCATTTATTAATTTGAAGACTTCTATCATATCTCCCCTCAGCCATCTCTTTTCCAAGTTGAACAGCCCCAACCTTCTTAGCCGCTCTTCATAGGAGTATTCTTCCATCCCCTTTACCATTTTGGTGGCTCTTCTCTGAACCTTTTCTAATAACGCTATATGCTTTTTAAGATATGACGACCAGAATTGCACACAATATTCAAGGTGCGGTCACATCATGGAACGATGCAGAGGCATTATCATATCCTTTGTTTTATTTTCCATTCCTTTCCTTATGATACCTAGCATTTTATTTGATCTCTTTGCCGCCGCTGCACATTGGGTGGAGGGCTTTAACATGTTATCCATGATGACGCCTAAATCTTTTTCCTGGATGGTGGGTTCCGAATGTGGAACCTTGCATCGTGTAACCATAGTTTGGGTTGTTCTTTCCTAGGTGCATAACTTTGCACTTGTCCACATTAAATTTCATCTGACATTTGAGCATCCAGTCTTCCAATTTATCAAGGTCTCTTGCAATTTTCCACAATCCTCTGGTGTTTTAACATCTTTGAATAATTTTGTATCATCTGCAAATTTGATAACCTCACTCATTATTCCCATATCCAGATAATTTATGAATAGGTTGAAAAACAGCAGACCCAGCACAGATTGTTGGGGTACTCCACTATTCACCTTTCTCCCCTGGAAAAATTGGCCATTTAGCCCTACCCTTTGCTTTCTATCTTTTAGTCAGTTCCTGATCCACAACAGTACTCTGTCTCCTATCCCATGACTTTTTAACTTCGCTAAGAGTCTCTCTTGAGGGACCTTGTCAAAGGCTTTCTGAAAATCCAGGATGCACGCATGCTATTCACAAACACATCCCAACGACACAAAAACATTGCAAGCTAGGTTGCATTGCATGTTGCACTGCTTTGAGTCTATACGCACCTCTAGAAGAGCCATAATTATTTATTTATATATTTGTAGATATTTGCTATCATACCTCCTGTAATAGAACTACAAAGTGGTATAATGCCAATGCAGATGAAAATGACTTTATAAAATTGCCCCATATATGCATGTAGTTTTTGAGCCCTCTCAGTAATGATTTTGGGGGACTAGAGAAATCTGAGGTAGTGGACCTACTACTCATACTATATAAAAATAGTATAACATAATATGGTTATAAATAAGACCACCCAATAACTTTTATATAACCAAGAATCAAGGGAGGAAAATCTGTAGAAAAACACATTGTATTTCAGAATCAGGTACAGCATCATGACATTTAAGAAGTGGGAAAACATTTTTAACAAATAATGCCCAGTTAGCCCCAGTGGATTTTTATTTCTCTATGCAAGATGATCTTCAGAAAATTTGGAAACATGATTCACAATGATTCTGTGGTGTTTGTGTTTTGTATTGTAAAGATGTTTATTTGTTTTATTGTTTGTTGTTTTTAATGTAAGCTGCTTAGTGTGATTAATTTCACTTAGGCGGTATATGAATAATTTTAAATACAAAAATAAATAATGTTCTCTGTCTTTCCAGCATCAGCATTCACAGAGTTAGATGCCTTTTGAAGCTGATTCAAGAGGATGTATGTACCTTGCAGTTTTCGATTACCTAAGATTGTCACCAACATCCAAGGCATGGTTTTTGAGCTGTTCTATTATATTACTGTAGCACACCAGTAATTATGTCTCCAGAAAAATGCTCTCATAAAACTAATGCTGTTTTAAATTAGGAAAACAAACACTTGGCCGTCTGTTGGTGAGGTCCTCATTTACTAATGTGCATTAGCCAGTCAATGCATGTTAATACACATTAACACAATTTAATGCAATTTAACGCATGCTAAATAATGCAAGCCCGGTTACTTTTAAGTGGCCTATTTGCTACCTATACTTCACTCAAAGCATGTTAATGTCGGCATTTTCAGACTCCAGTTACAGTATAAAGTATCCAAGCCACAAACCAAAATGAAGCCACATAACTATAAGAAAAAGACATTCACTAATCATCTTTTTTTATAATCCACAAACAAACGTTTCATTTGCCCAAATTATACCAGTACCTCAGAAGAGTTTGCATTCAAACCATTTAGTTTCTTATTTGACTTCTTACCGACAGATCCTTGACATCACACCAGTGTGTCAAACTCAATTCTTCTGATACACACAAGTCTTCCTTTCATTGACATGGTGAGATTCACCTATTCAGATGTTTTCAAAAGCCAGCGTTACTGTACACCGCCTTGTTATGTACTCTAGTTGTAATGGCTGAATAATTAAAATCAGGTGCAAAGGGACTATGGCACACTGAACTCCTTCATGACTTATAAATTCTAGGGATATAATTACATTTTGCAATTGTCAGGATCTTGTCTACTTAATTATTAAACATATTCCTGGAGGTTCTTCATCATTATACTCAGTGGAGATTTGAATTAAACTTCTTCTTTCCTTCTATCTGACCTCTGAATTGTTTCCTTTCAAATCTCATGGCACATTGCCCTATCTGCATGTTTTCTCAATATAGACACAGTCAATTGAATGGATATCAAATACATTTTCAAGTATAAATAAATAAATATAAGTTCTAAACTCCTAGGGCCCGATATGCAGCTGGGCAGGCTTTGCGCCACTACGGTGCATAGCCGTGCCCACCGACCCCTAACACCGGCTATTCAATGCCATGGCAACGGCATCACTGCACATACCCTGGAGTCACTGATGCCAACCAGGTAGCAGCAATATTGCACTGCTAGCCGGTTAGCATCCATGGCTAAAACTAAGCGAGCCAAAAGCTGACCTAGTTTTAGTCTCAGACTGCTAACCTGGTAGCAGTGCAATATCGCCGCTACCCAGTTAGTGGTAGTCTCCGTCTTCAATCTGCCCCGGAATGCCCCCAACATGCCCTGATGCTAAAAGCAGAGCATTGGGGCATGTAGCAGGCTTTGCAGGATGTATTCAACAGCACTAACCATGTAGGTGCCATTGAATATCCCAAAGACAGACATTTACATGGTTTACTGGGCTGTAAACCGTGTAAATGCCTTTTGAATATTGAGCCCTTAACACAGAGCTTTATTTTATTCACGACAAGGTATTTTTTGAAAGGGGCAAGAAAACCCCATAGTAAACATCTAATGCAGCTTAGCAATTGTTGCCAAGTGCCTTCAAGTTGATGTCTACTCCTAGTGACTCTGGATATTGTCCAGGTTGGCTTCTTTTGCAAAGTGCAATTGAAAGTAGATTGCTAGGCTTTTCTTAAGAACATAACCCTAAAACACCTGGGATTCCAAGATGGTCTCCCATTCAAGTACTAACCAGCTCAGTCCTGCCTAGCTTCCAAGATCTGGCACACTCAGAGAGACATAAGAATATTAGATATGCCATGGTGGATCAGACCAAGGGTTCATTAAGCCCAGTATCCTGTTTCCAATAGCAGCCAATCCAAGTCACAACTCCCTGTCAGGTTCCCAAAAAGCTACACAGATTCGATGTTGCTTATCCCGATCCTCTTTAATAATGGTTTATGGACTTTTCCTCCACGAACCTGTCCAAACCTTTATTAAACCCAGCTACAGTAACAGCTTTTACTGTATCTTATGGCAATGAAGCCCAGTGTTTGATTACTTGTTGAACGAAAAAATGTTTTATTTTTTTTTTAAATTCTTTATTTTCGTTTTATAACAACAAAGGAAAAGGAAGACATACAACTAAAAGACAGATACATACAGTGTAATGCATACACCAAAGTAAACCCCTGCCACCCCCCTCCCCCCTGCTTCTTCTCTAGAAAACTAATCATTCCCGAAGCGGGCGTGTACTTACATTATTGTGTTACAAAACCTAACGGTGATCTGAAACATGATGAGTGCACATTATACAGGCAGGTTGGAGCAATGAGCAGATTGTACATAATCATTAAGCATCTGCCATTTAGACAAGCGAGAGTGAGTTTGGGCATGGGGAATAGCTCTCCGAGGTATCTGCTCATATTACTATATAAGCAGACGAGGTTCCACCATTCATTGACAGTAAGTCGAGAGCTATCCTTCCAATTCCTCGTGATTAAGCATATGGCTATACCCAGCATGAAATCAAGGAGAAAGCGACCCTTCTTAGGAAGAGAGGGGACCTCCGCCGTGATGTGACTCTTGG
The DNA here is from genome assembly GCA_033557465.1 of Ichthyophis bannanicus. Classification (NCBI taxonomy): domain Eukaryota; kingdom Metazoa; phylum Chordata; class Amphibia; order Gymnophiona; family Ichthyophiidae; genus Ichthyophis; species Ichthyophis bannanicus. The sequence continues at coordinate 4,352,015 of CM066048.1, forward strand.
GGGGACCACTTGTCCTAGGCAGCTGTTTGTCAATCAGGGGATCAAGGACTAGATTGAAATCCCCCCCAATTATCAATGAAGTATTAGCAGAGGCCTGCGCAACCTGAGCAATGGTAGCAAAAAAGGCAGGGTCATCCACATTAGGAGCGTAAAGGCATATACATGTAACTTCAAGGCTACCTATCTTGAGGTGAACTCTGGACCATCTACCTTCTGTATCTGAGCTAGTCGCAATAATAGTAGCATGCAAAGATTTCCTAACCAGTATGGCAACCCTACATTTCTTAGAAACGGCTGGGGAATAGGCGGCCACCATGTAAGGTTTAATATTGAGTTTAAGAGTTTCCTTCGAATTTAAATGCGTTTCTTGGAGAAAATCAGATCCGCAGCTTCCTGACTTAGGTAGCTTAGGATTTTCTTCCGTTTTATCGGATTATTGATTCCTTTTACGTTCAATGAGAAAATCTTACATGGTGCCATCAATCGGTAATAGACATTTTAGGTAAGGGCGCTTGAAACATACAACATAATCAGAATCTGTGCAACAATGATATAATCACCGAGTATGCTGGCTAATACACCCCATATTGAAAAGTATGTACCAAAGTATCTTAGAGAAGAAGCAAAACCCCCAAAGAATATGGCGACCAAATGTCTGCGGGAGGAGGCCCTAGAGAGGAAATAGAAAGACATGAAAAAAAGAAAAGAAACACCAGAGTCCATAATTAACACTGTCTCTGATACTCATCGAGGCTACTGTGGGTAGATGGAGTCGGGTCACAGATATCATCAAAAGTAAGGCAAACAAACTGCCCTCGCCAGACTCTTTGCTGGGCTGCGGCAGATCCAATATGGCAGGTACAGCGGATATGAGAATACTTGCAGGAATTTTCGGGAAGTCAGCGCATCAAGTCGGCTTCTTTGGAATCCAAAAACTCCGCTAGTAGATCAGGGTCCTCAAATGTTCTTGTCTGATTGTGAAGCGTGACTCGGAGCTTGGCCGGGTACATCAGGCCATAGCGTGCTTGTAGTTGTTGAAGCCTCGGCCGGAATTCCAGAAAGCGCTTTCGGCGGTCGACCGTGGGTTTAGCCAAGTCAGGATAGAAGGAGATCTTGCGGCTCTCAAACTCCATATGGCCCTTTGCCCGAGAGGCACTTAGAATTTGCTCCACGTGTTGATATCTCAAGAGTCGAAAAATGATAGGCCGCGGGGTCTTCCTGTTGAGCGTTATGCTTGTGGGTACACGATGAGCGCGATCGATCTCCAAATCTTTGGTAAAGGTGATTTGGAGCAGGGAAGGGAGGATTTTGCATAAAAACTCTTTCATGTCTCCCGATTCCGCTCCCTCCGGTAAGCCCACGAGTCGTATGTTGTTGCGGCGCGCTCTATTATTGCCATCTTCCACTTCTTTCTGCAAGGCCCGCACCTGACGTTCAACTTTGTCGAGTTTGGACAACCGGGCCGCATGGGAGTCCAATATGCTCTCCATTTTGTCCTGACGCGAAGAAAGCCCTTCTAGCTTGCTTTGCAGCACACCAAGATCTTCCCGCAGCGCTCGGAGTGCTTCACCGTTTGACTGCACGAGGTTTTTGACCCCTCTAATCTCTGCGAGGATTTCCTGCTGCATTTCGGGGCCCTCGCGCAAGGCCAGCCCCTTCTGCGGGGACGGGGGTTCAGTTTTGGAACGTTTGCCGTGAGAAGCCGCTGGAGATCCAAATTCCAGGCGCGTAGGTTTGGTCCCCGCCATCTCACCAATGTGCCCTGGCAAGATCAGAGTAGAAGTTCCAAGTATGTACGGTGTTAATTCAGGATTCTGAGTAGGCCTCTCGGGAGCCTCAGCGTTATGCGACCATCCCGCTGGACATCAGGCTCCGCCCCATGAAAAAATGTTTTAAATGGACTACATTGTAGCTTCTTTGAGTAGGGCTAAATGGGCAATTTTCTCAATGGAGAAAGGCGAATAGTGGAGTATCTCAAGGATTTGTGCTGGGCCCACTGCTTTTTAACATATTTATACAGTAAATAGGTACCATTCATATGTTGCGACACTATATAAGTGTTTATTAATAATAATAATAATAATAATAATTCAGGCCTATATCTCCAGTGCTCCTATCTCGGCTGTGCTGAGCAGACCTGGCGCAAGCACCCTACTCCTGACTCTCTGGCCTTCTTTCATCAATACCAACAGCTATACCGCTCTCTGATACACTCAGCTAAGCAGTCATACTATTTGGATCTCATTGCCTCTTCCTCCAACTCCTCCAGACAACTTTACCAGGTTCTTCACTTCCTTTTGGCACCCACCACCTCTGCTATTCCCTCCACCCTCCCTTCTGTTACCCCAGCCTCAACTGATCTGGCTTCCTTCATCTACAGCAAGGTACAGTCTCTCCATGATTCATTCCAATCCTGTCCCCCCTCTCTCCCCTTCCCCCTCCTCTCCGTCCTCTTCTTTCCCCTCCCCTCTCCCTCCACAACTTTCCCCCATACTTGCACATCTTTTATCCTGTCACCACTGCTGAACTTACCAAGGCCATCACTTCTTCCCGCAAAACCCCCTGATTGACCCCCTGCCCTCCGCTTGGCTCCTGAACTCTTTCCTTGTACTGTTATCCTACATCCTCCATATGATCAACACCAGTCTCTCTTCTGGTCTCTTCTCCTCTGCCTGGAAGCATGCTCTCATCTGGCCTATCCTGAAGAAATATTGCCTTGACCCCTCCATCCTGGTCAATTGGCGTCCCGTTTCTAACCTCCCCTTCTTTTTGAAAGTTTTAGAGAAACTTGTCTTTTCACAACTCTCCACTCATCTTGACACCACCATCTCCCTTCACTCACATCAATCCGGTTTCAGATCTGGTCATAGTACTGAATCCATTCTTCTTGCACTTCTAAACGAGGTCCACCAATCTCATGACTGTGATGAACTCTTCCTCGCCATTTCCCTGGACCTGTCCTCGGCTTTTAATCTGGTTGATCATCGCACCCTCCTTACTCATCTCTCTGACCTCGGGATTCATGGTACTATTCTCTGTTGGTTTTGCTCTTTTCTCTCATCCCACACTTCTTCTGTTCAGACTGATCTCACCTCCTCCCCACTGCTCTCCCTTCACTGTGGTGTTCCCCAGGGTTCTGTGCTTTCTCCCCTTCTCTTTAACATTTTTCTTGCACCTCTTACTCTTATTATTCTGCAGTCTGGGATTTCTGGGTACTGTTATGCTGATGATATTCTCCTCTTACATCACACTGATTCCCTCTGCCCTGATCTCACTGTCCTCAACACCTGTCTTTCCCGTGTCACTTCCTGGCTACAGGACAACTTTCTCCATGTGAATCCCTCCAAATCCATGGTCATGTGGTTCTCTTTTGGTGCTCCTCCCCATCCCCTACCCTCTCTGCTACCCCGGTTCCTCTTGTCCCTACCCTTCGCTATCTTGGTGTCACTCTGGACTCCTCCCTCTCTTTTCACCATCATATCTCCTCACTTGTCCACTGCTCCTTTCTCTCTTTACATCAGATCCATGCTGTTCGCCCTTTCCTCTCCCTCCCTTGTTACACTTGTGCTGTCCCTTGTTATCTCCAGGCTCGACTACTGTAACATCATCCTCGCCGGCCTCCCCCAGTACCAACTCCACCATCTGCAACTTATCCAGAACACAGCAGCTCGTCTTCTCACCGATTCCTCTTCAACTGACCATATCACTCCTCTGTTCATCCGCCTCCAATGGCTCCCGATTAAATTCAGGTTAGTTTATAAGTTACTCATATTCACTCACAAAGTCCTTCACACTGTTGGAAATGGGATACTGGATTGATGTACCTTTGGTCTGACCAGGTATGGGATATCTTATGAGTGGAAGGGAGAGGAAATGAAAGTCGAGTGGTAGGGAGGAGAGTAAAAGGCTATATAGCAAGGAAAGTAGGGGAGGGAGAATGCATGGATGGGTGGAAGGGAAAGAAGGAGAGTACAAGAGAGAGAATGCTTAAGGGAAGGAAAATGGTGGGAGGGATAGGGAGTAGGTGTAGGAGGATGGGGGAAATTTGAAGGAGAGAGAAGCCTTTATGTCATAACCACACACTCACAGAACCACCTGATACACACACGCACACGCACACACACACACACACACACACAAAATGTCCTTTGATAAATACACACGCACAGCCTGCCTGCATGTACACACACTTGCAGATGTACACACACCATCCCAGGCACTGCTCCCCGAGACACGCAGTTACACACAAAGCCTCTGATAAACACACGCATGGATGAAACACTCAGAGCTCCAACATATGCACGAGCACACACACATGTGCACACATAGACACATGCATATGCATGAATGCACACACACGGAGCCCTGATGCATGCATACAGACACACTCCACCCCCCTCCAAAGCACTCACACTGTCCCTTATACACACTGCTGGGATGCACACACTCTATCACCAATACATACAAGGAGCAGAAATATATAGAACCCAAAATGCAAGCATCTATATGTTAAAATACGTCTCAAAATAACTGTACCATCAAAAGGTATAGGAGGGGTATCATAATAAATAAGAAGGCAGTGGTCATGAGATCTAAAAAATTTCTAAATCTTCACTACTGTCTCACAGCTTCCAACAGATGTAATCATTTACCCTTCATCACATTATCAAAGTGTCCAAACTGTTCACACACATACCCTTCTCACATCTCCACAGCTAAATTCTCCTCACAGAAATAGATATGCACATCATATACTGATGCAGAGATTTCTATGCACATTGCATACACCATCAGTCACTAAGCACTTTGGAGGGAGGGTATTCAGTAGTGGCTAACACTTGTAAAGCGTATAACCATCGCTGCTGAATACTAACCCTGGGGCCACCGACATTGAATATATGGCTCACCGCATAGCCTGAAAGCTAACCGGGCAGCAGTGATATTGAGCCGCTGCCCAGTCAGCTCCCATGGGTAAAGTTAGGCTGGCCTTTGGCACTCCTAACTTGCCCATAGGTTACTCACCGGGCAGCAGCTTAATATCGCTGCTACCTGGTTAGAGATGGTGCCGCCTCTGCTCTACCCTGGAACGCCCCGATGCTAACCGTGTGTAGTAGCAGCATTGGCAGTTATCCAGCGGCACAAACCATGTTAATGCTGCTGAATATCCAACTAACTGGCATTTATACAGTTTTTCAACTTTGCAAACTGAGTAAATGCATGTGAATATCCCCCGCCCCACTATGTTATTCAATTCTAGCCGTGTAAATATCTCATGTATATAGTTTACCCCTGTTATTCAAGTTTGTACCCCTGTTCAATGTAAAACAAACAGCTTGTTGTTATGGTCGTTGTGTTATAATGTGATGCCGAATAGTGCGGTATATAAGAAATTGTAATAAATAAATAAATGTCCGTCCTCCCAGACACCCCACTCACACTACCTTACTGAGACACACTTTACCAAGACTGTTTCGAGTCCCCTCCTGCTCCTCCTGAGTCCACATGTGTATTTTTTTAACGTGTTAAGCATTAAATCTTATCTTCCATACTCTACACCATTCCCCAAGCTTGTGCTTTATTCCACCTCATGTTTTCCATACCTTTCAGGTACCGGTCTAAATGATATCCACAAAGCTGCTAATATTTCTCAACACTCCTCTGTAATATCTTTTACTATACTACCTTCAGAGACATGCACACTGTTGAAAAGTACTGGACCAAGGACAAACACTGCAGGGCCCTACTGGTAATGCCCCTGTCCTCAGAGTGAACTCTTTTGTTACCTCTAGGAAACCAGTTTCTGACCCAGTCATTCACTTTAGGGCCCACATCAAGGGCACTCAGTTTATTCATGTCTCCTATGTGCAATTGTGTAGCAGATTTTACTACATATATGTATAATTTGCTGCCAGAAACTGCACACCCAGGATGGTCAGTAAGGAGCCACATTCCAAAACTCAAGTATTTTGCTTCTGAAGTGGTTTTGATATCAGAAAGGTTGAGCACAGTTCCTCCCTGAAACACTCCTCAATACCCGAGTTCCAAACTAGCAAGTGTAAATGCTGATGAGAAATTTTCGTTGAAGTACATATGTATTGCCATTGCCAAGCAGTGAATGCATGCACAGTACAGTCTATAGGATAATGTTATAAGGAGGCATCTAGTGTTAGGCATAAATGTCGGTGTTCTAGTGATTTATGTGCAGCAAATACTGAGCAACGTAAAAGTTTGTGTGTTGCTTGCATTAGAACATAAGAACATAAGATATGCCATACTGGGTCAGACCAAGGTCCATCAAGCCCAGTATTCTGTTTCCAACAGTGGACAATCTAGGTCATATGTACCTAGCAGTTTCCCCAAAAGACACAGGTTCCACAATGCTTGTACTGGGTCAAGCATTGATATCTTCGGTCACTTCTTAATAATGGTTTATGGACCTTTCCTCCAGGAACTTGTCCAAACCTTTTTTAAACCCAGCTACACTAACAGCCTTTACTACATCCTCCGGTAACAAATTCCAGAGTTTGATTACACGTTAAGTGAAAAAATATTGCATGTACGTTCACTGCGGGCCATGCACATTGGCGCGTTTAGGTGGAGCGTGGCTGGTGTGAGTATATGCAGAGATTCTAGAATGCAATAATTCATACACGTACTTGCAAGAAGTGGGCACAGTCCTTCACACCGGCTCTAGGGCTGCTGCAAGTCATTGTGTATTAATTTAAGTCACATCCCTTGCCTCTTACACTAGCATTTTAGAAAATCAAGTATGCACATAACTAACTTTATAAAATAAACATAAACCGGGCATGCGAAAATAGGTGATTTCATAAAATTACCCTCCAGAAGATGCCCAAACCCTGCCCAGAACACACCCCTTTTAAAGCTCTGCACCCCACATGCACCCAGACACTGTGCCTCTTCTAACACTGCTACTTGTATGAATGCACCAGTCTACTTATGTAAATGGAATATTTTACATGTGTAATCCTTCTAAAATGACCTCCAAAACTGGCAAGTATTGTGTTTCATGTTCTGATCGATATGAAGGAATTGATTTGGATTGTCTTTTCAGAGTTAATTGAACATGAGCACATTGGGCTAGGCGCTCCTGTGTTAGTGCGAGCTAGAGCCCGTGAACGTGCGCTATTTACGGCAGTGGCACTGACTTGCTAACATGGCGGCATCTATTAGCAATTCTAACCTATACTAGCTTGAAGTTTTTTCTCACTTCTTACATCACTTCTTTTTCTGTAATTTGCATCGATGCTGGTAGTATTTCTCACCAATCCTTTGATATTTTCTAGCCTTAAAGATATGCAGATATTTCACAGTTGGATTAAAAACCGGCAGCCCGATATTTCAAAGGACTCATCTAAATTGCAATGCCTGCTAACCAGATAAGTCCTGCTGAAAGGAACAGACAGTGCTAGGGAGGTGCCAAGGCAGAAATGGGGGCAGAGCAGGTGTTTAGCTGGATAGTGCAATTTACGGTGCCACTGTCTGTATAACTATCAGTATAACTTAGGACAGCAAAAAAGCCATCCTAAGTGCTGTGCAGGTATCTGCAGGGATGTGCATGCCAAAAAATATCATTGTTTTGTATTTTTCATCTTCTTATCATTTCCTAATAGTGCACCTTATTGCATAGCAGAGCACACTATCTTTCAACAGTGCACACTCTCACACGAGCGTGCATGATTGATCAATAGGAAGCACTTTCGTTTTAAAACAAAATCACATCCCAAATAGCCTATCTGGATACGCAGTGCCAACCACTTTCCAGATTTAAAAAAAGGCTGTCGCAGTTAAAAATCAGGCAGAGGAAAGCTACTTCAAATAAAATCCCCAGATAAGTGGTGTTGAGGAATTTTAAATTCTTTGTGGAAACAATTTCTTTACTATTGCTTTCTTTAGGGAGTTTTTCACCTCCTTGTTCCTCAAAGTATAAATAATGGGATTTAGTGTTGGGGTCACAACAGTGAATAACACAGCAGCAACTCTGTCTTGCTTCACAGATTGATCTGATGTGGGTCTCATGTATGTGCAGATGGCTGTCCCATAGAAGAGGAGAACCACTGTCAAATGGGAGGCACAGGTAGAGAAGGCTTTGCGCCTCTCTTGGGTTGAACGAATTTTCAGTAGTGATGAACCAATATAAGCATAAGAGGTTAGAGTTAAGAAAAAAGTACAGATCGCGGAAATCCCAGTAACTATGGTCAGTAAATTCTCATTGAGTTGGGTGTTGGCAGAAGCCAGCTTTAAGAGGGGTTTAATATCACAGAAGAAGTGATTAATTTTATTAGACTTGTGGTAAGGCAAATGGGATGTCATAACAGAGTGTAGCAGTGCATGGAGGAACCCAATTGTCCAGGCAGTGACTACCATCAGAATACAGACCCTCTTATTTATAACGATGTTGTAATGTAGGGGATTACATATTGCCACATAACGATCATATGACATAGCGGTGAGGACTATTGCTTCCGTACCACCCACAAACTGAAACAAATGCAGTTGTGCAAAGCACCCCTGAAAGGAAATGGTTTGGCTTTCAGATAACAAGTCCACTAACATCTTGGGCACAGTTATGGTTGAAAAACAAATGTCCAGGAAGGAGAGATTAGCAAGCAGAAAGTACATGGGGGTATGCAAACGTGGGTCAGTGACTACCAGTATTATTATCGTGACATTTCCCAAGACAGTGAGCTGGAAGAATATAGAAAATAATACAAAGAGAGATATCTGCAGCTCTGGCACATTTGTAAGTCCCAAAAGAATAAATTCGGTCACCACAGTTATATTTTCTTCTTCCATTTGCTTTAGTTGTCTGTAGAGAAAAGATAATAATAGTTATAATTAGTTTGTCTAGTGGTTGTGGTTCTAGATTTTACTGCCAATATTGAATTCCAGAACAGGTCAGATACTGCCTATAAATCCAGTGTCATTTTATAAGTGACTCAAGTATGCAGAACATCATTTTACCAGGCACAACATATGTACGCATACTCAACTAAATAAATAGGCCCTTATCTTAGAAGCATCCCCACTTGTAAATAGCAGCATATAGATGCATATATTGGCTACAAGTATAAATAATGATTTTAGAAAGCCACTATGTACCCATAGGGATCCACACCAGACAGAGGGCTAAAGAGGGCATGAGTTGAACGTGCATAGGGCATGGTTAGGGCAGATGTGTATACCAAAATATTTCCACTTCAGCTTTTACATCTGCCTCAAGGCATGCACAACTGGCAATCAAAGGGCAGGTGCAAAGGTTAACCATATTCAATGCCAATCACATCCTCAAACCCTTCACTCCCTATCCTTCCTACCAGCCAAGGACCCCACCCCAATATCATCCTCTACTGATCTCCTGATCTCATTCCCCCCTCCCCCCCACCGATCCCCTGATCTCACCTCCTGTCAGTCAGGAACCGCACTCAGAATCCCACCAGTAAATTCCTCTCCTTCTTTGCATAGAAGACTCCCCACCACCCCAAACTCCCCATCTAACCCCTCCCATGTCTACCTCTGAAATCTCTGGTATCTACCAATATGGAAGAGGAGTGATTCCCAATTCACGACTGGGTTCCAAATGGCACCACTCAACCTCTAGCCATAGTCTCAAGATACTATACCACTAGGAATAAAGCTACCAAATACGGAGCAAAAGCCTTCCTTTCACATTTAAGCAGCACCGCAGAACCTCCATACTGTATATATCTGAAATGATAGAAATGAAAGACCATGATAGACAGCATGGGAGAGCATCCTGATACCATAGATCTGATGCTTACAATGTCAGCACGATAAAAATAAAAGGCCGTAACAGGAAGCACTGTGGAAAATTAGCATAACATAGGTATGATGCTCACAATGTCAGCACAAAGAGTGAAACCTTTTAAAAAGGCAGCAGAGGGGACAAATGCCATTGGGGCATAAAGGGCAAGTTAGAAGGCATTGGGATTAGTAACAGTGAGTGGCAAGACTGAAGGTAAATTGTAAGGCCTGGTTTAGGTACCACACTGAGATGGGAATTGCGATATCCAGGTAGGGATGTGCATAATTCCCCTAGTATTTTAAAAAGGCGCTGCCAAATGCAGAGCCTTTGTAAAATACCAAGAAGGGTCTGCAACATGCTTCATGTCTAAGTCTGTGAACATTAGTAGGTGCACTGCAGTCAGTATACAACAGGGAAGTGGAGCTGAGGAAGGTGGGGAGAAGAATTATCCAGGTTATTAGAAACATAGAAACATGACAGAAAAAGACCACATGGCCTATCTAGTCTGTCCTTCCATAACAACAACTACAACAGTCCACTTTTTACCTTTAGAGATCCTCTGTATTGGTCCCATGCTTTTTTGAATTCAGTTACTGTCCTCATCTCTACCACCTCCACTGGGAGACTATTCCATGGATCCACTACTCTTTCTGTAAAGAAATATTTCCGCATATCACTCCTGAATCTATCTCCCTTCACCCTCATCCCACGTCCCCTCGTAGCAGAACTTGCTTTCAATTGAAAGAGGCTCTCTCCCTGAACATTTATGCCACGGAGGTATTTAAACATCTCAATCATATCACCTCTATTCCGCCTTTCCTCTATCCCACCTATCCCACCTTATTGTATCTTACAAGCAGATACAGAGAAAATCTATTTCTCTGTAACAATCTTTCTGAGCTATTGGCTTTAGAGAAAAGTCATAATGGTAAAAGTTGTGTAACAGAGGAAAATAATGAAGTTGCCTGTAGGAAATTGAACATTTTTATTTTCAAGTTCATCTAGCTTTGAGAATTTCACCTTGATCAAAGTCTTCTCCCAAGTGAGTGGAGCAGCAGCTGAAAGGAGTCTAGAGCATGAGACACCATACCAGGTTCTTGAGAAACCCCAGCACAAAAATCTGAGAAATCATAGTTGTGGTTTATAGTAATAAAGTCATATAAAAAGGAGACAATCCCTGTCTTGTGGAGCAAGCAATCTAGTTGGAATATACTATGTTTGGGTAGGGTAGGTATGAAAAATTAAACAGCTGTAAAAGCAAAGAAGGGAAATCAGGTGAGAACCAAAGTGACACAGATGCGGAGAAAGAGATGGGTCTGTAGCCTCCTCTAGTCTACCAACAAAGCTAAAAGGGAACTTCTTTAAGAGGATGACAAGAAGAGCTGCAGCTTCCAGGGCATTTGTGAAAGAGAAAGTGTCTGGTTCCATCCTCACAGAGGCAAAGAAAAGTTGAGTTGGTACAGGGTGGGGAAGGGGATGTAGGAGAGAAGTAGTAAAGGCAACAGAGTACAGCAGCAGGCATACCCTATTACCTCTTGAAAAATATCTTTAAATGATCATGGCAGATGCAGAATCTGAGGAATCCCCATGAGTGGGATTTGCATTAAAATTATCATATTGGAAGTTTAATGACTGAAGGTGGTTTTGAAGATCTTGTTGTTAGCATGCTACGTTGAGAAGAAGTGGGACGTGATACTAATAGTGCTAGGATCAAGAGCATCATATGAGTAGAGGAGAAGGAGAGTGGGAAGAATATTGCTAGTCTTTCATCTTCTCCTCTATCCTCAGTGCTAGATCCAGCAGCAGCAACAATAGTAGCAGCCCTCCACAAGAAAGTAGAAGGAAGTCTCATGGAACCTCAGAACTGTGTAGGCATTTTAAAGTGCTTAAGGATCCGTGATATGTAGAATGCAACTACAATAGGAATTTATTTATTTATTATTATTTATTACAATTTTTTATATACCGCACTATTCGGCATCAGCGCGGTTTACATTATAACACAACGACCATAACAACAAGCTGTTAGGTTTTACATCGAACAGGGGTACAAACATGGATAACAGGGGTCAACTATATACAACTATATGCATACATGAAATAATTATATGGCAATAAGTAATGATATCATAATAGGAGTAAGGGTTATTTCCTAACTGTGGCAATTCTTCAGAGGGGATGTCTAGGTGGCATTGGTGGTTGGGTAGCATTGGAGGAAAAGATGGAATTTGAGTGCCTTCCTGAACTGCACTAGGTCAGTGATAGCCCTAATGTCAGGGGGTAGGGCATTCCAGCATTTAGGTACATAGAAACTGAACGCCCTGTTTGTGGTTGATATGTTGCACTTCGACGATGCCTTAGGTGTTACTAGTAGGTTTATGGCTATTGCTCTTCTGGCTCTGTTGGGGGGCACTATGTGAACAAGGTCTGTGAGTGAGGCGGAGGAAATACCCTTGATCGCCTTGAAAGCAAGGAGTAGGGTTTTAAAAATGATCCTCCCATGGATAGGTAACCAGTGAAGTTGTTTGAGAATGGGAGTCACGTGGTCACTTCTGGCGGCTCCATGTAGGACCCTTGCTGCAGCATTCATGGCCAGCTGTAATGGGGCCAAAGTGGATTGAGGGAGCCCTTGAAAGATGGCGTTTGCAAAGTCGAAGTGAGGCAGAATTAGCGCTTGGTATATGGTCCGGAAGTCATCTTGGTCCAGCAGGGAGCGCAGATGTCTGAGTGTGCGGATTTTAAAATATACAGCTTTGACAATGTTGCTTATGTGGTGTTTCATATCTAGACGTTGGTCCAACGTAACTCCAAGGTACCTTATTGTTTCTTTGGTTAGTAGGTCAGCTTCCTTGACACTGACATGGGATGGAGGAGTAAAGTCGGGGTCTCTGGAGATGAAAAGAACCTCCGTCTTTTTATGTTGAATGCGTAGATTCTGTGATTGAAGCCACGCTGAGACAGCATTGAAACAGTCTATTAGTGGAGCTAGGTCCATTTGGGCTGTGGAGAACGGCATGTATAAAAGAATGTCATCTGCATATATCAAACAGCTCACGTTAAATGATCTTATGATGTTGCAGATGGGCTGCATGTAAATATTGAACAGAATACCATTAGTAGAGGAAAGCTGGTGGACCATCTTACCAACAGTGGCATGTAGCTTCCTTTTCAGAAACAATACCCTTTCTAGTGCAATACAAAGAAAGGTACTGATCCTTGGAAGTGAATTAACGTGGCAGTAGAACTATAAATAACAATGGTGGGAAAGCTACAGAAAACAGGAAATCTGTTTCTGAAGCACATCTACCAGCCTCTTCACTGAGTAAGGTGGTGTGTAAGCAGCAACGATGTTCATCAAAGCAAGTCGTCATGAAGGAAATGAGATGATGTTCGGCAGCATCAAGGGAGGCGGCACGGCACACCAAGAATATTATATCCTTAAATGACCAGCCCCCAAAGGTGGTTCAGAATGTGGTATTTAAGAGGCTGCTACATCTCTTAGCTTCCAGTTACTGAGAGTCCTGCAGGTCAACATCAAGTAGCCAGATGATCCCCAGCCTATATAATCAGTTGTCTGGCCAACTACAGGAAGAGCTGGCAAAGGCAGAGGCCAGGAGGAGTGAGCATTTCATCACTGACATCTGACAATCAGAGCATTACATACACTACCTTTTCTGGACAACACACTGGTGGCAATTTGATGAGGCAGAGACAGTCTGTAGGTATAAGGGCAAAGAAACAAAAAGAGTGTATCAGGGAGCTGTGCTGCACACCCTGATGATGGATGATAGCCATGCCTGGACCTATATTTTAGCAGAAATAAGGGTAATCCTTCAAAGCTGTCATATAGGGCATACCTCTAGCACCATGCTTCCTAACGTTTTGTAACAGATGGTGGGACAAGCATCATTAAGGCAGTGAAGGAGGGAGGGTCTTTCATGAGATCATATGCTTTGCATGCCTGCTGCACCTGATTGTCAGAAACTCCCTAGGTCAGGGGAACTGGGGAAGTAGTTAGAGCAACTGCCTCATACCCAGAAGATCAAAGGTTCAATTCCCACTGGTACTTTATGTGACCTTGGGCAAGTCACTTTATCCTCCATTGTCTCAGAAAAATCCAAGTTATCAATGTCCTTGTTTAATGTACATTACCAAGTTGAAGTTACAATGTAAACCGCTTTGATTGAAATGATAAAGCAGTATAAAAAACCTGTTAAATAACTAAATATGTGGGCATGAGCTGAGTGAGAAGCAGGAAGCAATAAGGCCACCTGCTCACAAGCTTATCCAGGATGTTGGCATCATCTTGCCTCACTAATCTCTTGTTGAAGGTGTGAATGAACAGGTAGATAGAGGTGAACCGGTTGATATAGTGTATCTGAATTTTCAGAAAACATAGAAACATGATGGCAGGAAAAGGCCACATGACCCTTCATGTCTGCCCTTCCATATCAACTACAACAGTCCCCTTTTTACCTTTAGAGATCCTCTGTGTTGGTCCCATGCTTTTTTGAATTCAGATACTGTCCTTATCTCTACCACATCCACTGGAAGACTATTCCACGCATCTACCACTCTTACCGTAAAGAAATATTTCCGCATATTCCTCCTGAGTTCTATCCCCTTTCACCTTCATCCTATGTCCCTCGTAGCAGAGCTTGCCTTCAATTGAAAGAGGCTCTCCTCTTGTGCATTTATACCACGGATGTATTTAAACATCTCTATCATATCTCCTCTATCCTGCCTTTACTCTAACGTATTCATATTAAGACCTTTAAGTCTGTCCTCCTATGCTTTATAATGAAGACTACTAACCATTTTAGTAGCCACCCTTTGCACCAACTCCGTCCTATTTATGCTCTTTTGAAGATGTGGTTTCCAGAATTGCACACAATACTCCAAATGAAATCGACCAGAGACTTATACAGAGGCAATATCACCTCCTTTTTTCTGTTGGCCATTCCTTTCTCTATGCACCCAAGCATCCTTTTGGCTTTCACCATTGCTTTTTCTATCTGCCTAGCCATCTTAAGATTATCAGAAACAATCACGTCCAGGCCCCTCTTCTTTCATGAACGCAAGCATGTCGCCCTCTACACTGTACCGCTTCCTTGGATTTTTGCAGCCCAAATGCATGACCCTGCATTTTTTAGCATTAAATCTCAGCTGACAAATTCTAGGCTATTCTCCAAGCTTAGCTAGATCCCTCCTCATGTTATCTACTCCTTTCATTTACCTGTACCCTTTGCCGCCTCCCACTCAACCAATTTCTAACCCAGTCAGTCACTTTAGGGTCCATCCCTAGGGTGCTAAGTTTGTTTATAAGTCATCCAGTCAAAGAAATCAATCAGATTTGTCTATAAACCCATGCTCCTCGGATCCTGCAATCCATTGGACTTCAGAAACTTCACTATCCTCTCTTTTAACAGTGTTTTCAATAATTTACTCTACAGATGTAAGACTAATCAGCCTGCAGTTTTCAATGTCATCCTTACTTCCACTTTTGTGTAAAGGGACCACATATGCCTTTCTCCAGTCCTCTGGTCCACTCCCGATTCCAAAGAAGCATTGAAAAGTTCAGTTAGTGGAGTCGCTAAAACGTCTCCAAGTTCCTTTAATATTCTCAGATGTATCCCATCTGGTCCCATCACTTTGTCTACTTTTAGTTTGGTAGTTCCTCATGAACACAGTCTTCTGAAAATCATTAAAGTTTCCCGTCACTTCAGTTCCTATTTGTGGGTGTTTTCTGAGGTCCTGCTCCTGACCCTTCATCTGTGAACACAGAACAAAAATATTTGTTAAACAATTCTGCTTTATCCTCATCAGTTTCTACATAATCCTCCCCTTTACCCTTGAGCCTGACAATACCACTTTTGATATTGTCATACTCAAGGGTGAAGGGAGAAGAATATCAGAATAAAAAACCCTGGGGCACCCTGCTAATCACCTTCCTTTCATCCAAGTGAGCTCCATTTACCATCACCTTCTGTCGTCTGTCAGTCAACCAATTTCTGATCCAGTTTACCACCTTGGGACCCATCCCCAAACTACTGAGTTTATTGATATGCCTCCTATGAGGGACAGTATCAAAGGCTTTGCTGAAATCCAGGTAGATGACATCCATCGCATGCCCCTGATCTAGTTCTCTGGTCACCCAGTCAAAGAACTCAATCAGATTTGTTTGGCAACATCGTCCTTCGGTAAAACCATGTTGCCTCGGATATTGCAACCTGTTGGTTTTGAGAAAGTCCATTATTCGCTCTTTCAGGAGCGCCTCCATTACTTTTCCCGCCACCGAGGTAAGGCTGACGGGCCTGTAGTTTGACACTTCTTCCCTGTCACCACTTTTTGTAGAGGTACGACATCAGCCATTCTCCAGTCCTGAGGAACTTCTCCTGTCTCCAAGGATCTGTTGAAAACATCCTTTAACGGCCCTGCAAGAACCTCTCTGAGCTCCTTCAGTATCCTGGGATGTATCCCATCCGGTCCCATGGCCTTGTCCACTTTCAGTTTTGCAAGTTGTTCTAACACATCATCTTCTGTGAATGGTGTGGCATCTACTTCATTCTCATTTTTATATTTGGGAGTCGCAGATGGTCCTTCTCCAGGATTTTCTTAAGTAAAAACAGAGCAGAAGTATTTGTTTAGCAATTTCACTTTTTCAATGTCACTTTCCATGAGTCCGTTCCCAGCACTTTTGAGTCCTGCAGTTCCACCTCTGATCTTCTTCCTTTCCCGAATATACCCGAAGAAAGTTTTGTCCCCACACTTAACATCTTTAGCCATCTTTTCCTCTGCCTTTGATTTTGCTATCCTTATTTCTCTTTTTGCCTCTTTGAGTTTGATCCTGTATTCATTTCTGTGTTCCTCTGTTTGCAAGCTTTTGAATTTTGCGAAAGCTGTGTTTTTTTGCCTTAATTTGAGCAGCCACTTCTTTGGAAAACCAAATAGGTTTCCTTCTCTTCTTGTTTTTATTTACTTTTCTTACATATTTATCTGTTGCCCCTTTTATTGCCACCTTTAGTTTAGCCCATTGCAATTCCATTTCCCTTATCCCCTTCCACCCTGCCAACTCCTCCTTTAGGTACTCGGCCATTTTACTGAAGTCAGGAGTGGAGGAGTAGCCTAGTGGTTAGAACACTGGCTTGGTAACCAAGCAACCAGGGTTCAATTCCCACTAGCACTCCTTGTGGCCTTGGGCAAGTCACTTAACCCTCCATTACCTCAGAAGAAAGGCCTGGCAATCTACTTCCAGTGACACTGCCAAGAAAACCCAGGAGCTTCTGGGTCACCAGGAGTCAGGACTGACTCAAAGGCACACATTGTATTGCAGTGTTTTTGAAGTTTAGGACTTTGAGCTTGCTATGATTGGACTGCACCTTGGCTTTTATCTCAAATCACACTGTGTGATGATCGCTGCTGCTCGCAGAGGCACCCACCCAGTCATTCGACACGCTATCTCCGTTGGTGAGCACTAAATCCAGCGTTGAGCTTTCCCTGGTTGGTTCCATCACCATTTGTCTAAGTAACGCATCTTGGAGAGCATCCACAATTTTTTTGCTTCCTTCCAGATTTGCAGAAGGAGTAATCCAATCCACATCAGGTAGATTAAAGTCACCCAATATGATTGTTTCCCCCTTTGTGGCTATCTTGGCAATATCTATAATCAATTTGTTATCTATCTCTTCAATTTGAGTTAGAGGTCTGTAGACTACAGCAGTAATGGTTGACAGTGCCATCTCCTCTTTCTAACACAATCCAGAACGCTTCTTCTTTTCCCCATGCCCCCTGCATTTCAGTAGCTTTAATATTGCTTTTGACATACAAAGCTATTCCTCCTTTTCCATTTTCTCTGTCTCTTCTGAATAGATTATAGCCAGCTATGGCTATATCCCAATCATGTGATTCATTAAACCATGTTTCTGTAATGGCCACAATGTCCAAGTCCTTTTCCACCATTAGGGCTTCCAGGTCTGGAACTTTGTTGGCTAAGCTTCGAGCATTTGTGCTCATTGCTTTCCAGCATTTAACTGGCTTGCGTATATTTTGCATTGATTTTGTTCTGCCCAATGCTTCCCACTTGCTTTTGATGTGTGGTTTAAAAGTGTGGCTGTTTCTGATGTTATTCTGCTTTAGCAGGGAGTGACGTCCTGAACTTGACCTTCCACATCCATCACCCCCTTTTTCTAGTTTAAATACCTATCCAAATAACTGTCTGAATTTTTCACTTAGGATTATTTTCCCTGTGACAGAGAAATGTAGTCCATCAGCACAGTATAGTCTCTTGTTGATCCATCTGTTTCCCCAGTCGCCTATAAATCTGAATCCTTCGTCTTTGCACCAGGTTTGGAGCCATGTGTTAAAGCTGTTTATGCGATGTAGCCTTTCTGCCCCCTTACCAAGAACAGGTAGAACCTCTGAGAATGCTACAGTGTTAACAATGGGCTTTAGTTTCTCCCCCAGAGTCTGGAAGTCCCTTTGAACTGTAGTGGCACTGTTTCTAGCCAGGTCATTTGTACCCAGGTGGATGACAACATCAATTTTGGAGTGTTCACTTTCAGTGCTAAGTACATCAACAATTTGGTTTGTATCCCTGCTAGCTGAAGAGCCTGGGAGGCATTTGACTAACTTTCTCTCCTTTGAACTGTGTTCCCAAGTTGGTGCCTCTGATGATAGTAGTAGTTTTCTGTTCTTTGAGTTTTTCTTCATATTTGGTGCTTTATCAGGAGATTGGACATTGACTGTCTCATTTAAGGGCCCTTCAGTTTCCATGGATTGGGCATCCTCATTAACCAAAGCAGAGAAGGCATTATGCAGCGATATCTCATGATGTGCAGGGTGTTTCTGCATTTCAGGACACAGTCTACCAGAGCCCACTTTGATCCATTTGTTCCTGGGATGTTTGATTCTCTGTGGGAGTGGTGGTAGACTTTGTTTGGTTTATATCATAGAAGAGGATTGCAGCTACTTCTTCCCTTAATAGAGTCAATTCTTTATGTATGACTGCTAACTTGAGGCATATAGGGCAAGCTCTTAGGTTCCAGATGATGCGTCTCAGAATGAAGGAACCAAAATTATTGCACTGAATACAAGACATGTGTGGTCCTAGAAGGAGAAGAGAAGGTGGACGTAACACCAAATTAAGAGGATAGATGTCAATGTATATGACTGCTATTTAGGCAATGCAGCCCTGGGGTGGGTGGGGTGAGCAGTAGGGTGGGAGGGAATCCAAATGTGCCCTTCGCCAGCAGGCCTTACATGAACTGAGGGCACACTTAGATATCTGATTTAAGGACTACACAAGGAATGTAGGCAGTCAGAATATTCCCAGAAGTGAATATAAAATCAGCAGTTAAATTTTAGATCAGCTACAACAACCAACAAGATAGGTAAATGATAGAGCAGTTACATTTTATATCAAAGCTATATCAGCTAACAAGATACAAGATACAAAGCTAACAAGATACAAGATACAAAGCTAAAATCTTAGCTGTTTGCAGGATCTGGAAGCTGTGAGCCCAGGGATAACCAGGTGGCTGTAAGACTATTCAACCAGCCCCTCCCTGTCAGTAAGTTTGCAGACTATTCAACCAGCCCCTCCCTTTCAGTAAGTTTGCAGTGTGATGGCAAGAACGTAGCCGAGTCTATGGATTGGGAAGAAAAACAGACATTTACCTTTAAGGAGAGAGACAGCCAAGAAAGTAGTAGCCCTCAAACTGCAGGCAGAGAGAAAAAAACACAAGTAGTTGCTGAGTGCAGACCACACCCAAGCTCTGCTAATCCAGAGGCAAGCATGGAAGTTAACAAGAAACACCTGGGGGAAGGGCAGTGCACGGGAGTTCAGGCACACTCTTATAAACCCCAGGGAATAGAAGGAAAGGGGAGCACCAGGAAAACAGAAGGAAAGAGAACCACCAGGGAGACGGAAGGAAAGAGAATTGCCAGAGACAGAACCAGAGCAGATTCCAGAGGGAAGCAGCATGCAGGAAGGCAGCATACTGGGAAGGAGGCTGTGAGAGTGAGTCACAGGAGAGACTTAACCAAGGAGAACGCTGGAGAAAGCAGTGGGGTTCTCAGAGGTGAAAGCCATGACCCAGAAATAAGCCAGTACTACAGGGGAACTGCATCTGGTTCTGGAGACAGGGAAGCTGTACCTGGGAGGAGTGCTTACGAGGAGCAAGATACAGTGGCAGCTATTTATGAACCTGCTGGGAAACTGCCAGCTCCAAAAAGGTGCATGAATAAACCTGTAACAAAAAGTAACTTGAGCCAGTTAGAGGCTTTGTGTCAGTTACTGAAGGGACAGAATCTCCACGTGCTTGGGGGAAAACCTGTGCACAAGGAAAAGTCTCACTGGAGGAAAGTATTAAAGCTTTTAGAAGACATTAAGCCTGAGCTTTTGCAGGGTAACTTGAAACCAGAGTTACCAGACTCAAGTTATGAGGAGATGCAAATAGATCCTTATGAATCTGTCAAGGAGTCTGTTGATTCATTAATGGATTGTTCTCTATGTAAGAAGACAGACTAAGGAGTTCCTGATTTAAAAGGAGAACATCTTAAAACCTGAAAACGCTCTACAAAGCAGAGAGAGGAAACAGGGATAATATTGCTTGGCTAGAGTTTGCTAAGAATCCTGTTCTATCTGAAGAAAAGAACATTTCTTTTGGGTTTTGTGAAAAGAATAAAAAGCTTTATTTTGAATGCTGCAAGTTTTGGGAAAACAGCTACATGTGTTTGAAGGCTAATTGAAGCACTTGCAGTGCCTTGTTTGGGATAAAAGGTCTTTGGAAACTTGTTTGGACAAAAATCCTATTTGAGCCTTTAAATGCTTTTTGGAAAAGGAACTAAATAAAATTCCTGTGTTTGCCTTGAAAACCCTCGGGTCTCAACATTATTGTCTTGAAACCACACAACTACAACTCCCAGAAGCCTTGGCCCTGGGAAGATTCCAACCATTCTTTATTTAAATGGACAATATAAAGGAAGGCCCGTGCCTATAGGCGGTTGCCTGGGTACGGGTTGCGACAGGTGGCGTAGTTGGCGGGATTGCTTCCTTTTTCCACGCATGCACCAAAAAGATTGTAACCACGCAAGAACTTCCACAGAAGACCTGTGATAAACGCTGAAGCCCTGCGGAGGATTTAAAAAGCAGAGTTGCGTGGAGGTCAGAGCTGGAGTCGGGAGGACAAGCGGTGTTAGTCATTGCTGATGAGCTTGACCCTACACCTGTATCAGGTAACCCGTAAATAAGGGGGTTGTAATAGGATACTGGTGCAGAGGTAGCAGTGGTTAGCAGAAGCCTGAGAAGGAGCTGTTGTTCTGTTATTGCCACACTTGGTGGTGTTTTTCTCTTTTCTTCTTGTTGCAGCACAGACACCAACATGGATTGTAAGGAGCTTCTCCAATGGATGTCCGGACAGTTCGAGAAGCAACGCAAAATGTCCATACAGGCTCAGGAGCAGACTGCTGCAGTGATGCAGGCACAGCAGAAGCCTCTTCTGGACATGATGGGAGCTTGACTGGGAGCGCAAGAAAAAACAGCGGAGCCAGCCCGGACAGTTCCAGGTCCCATGGGGGCTTTGCATGGGCTAGGGTGATGTTGTAGTGAGATATTCTCTTTTGGTCAGCTTACTCAAAATGATGACATTGATGACTTTATAGAGACGTTTGAGAGGGTAGCACACATAACCGGTTGGCCTAAGGACCAATGGGCAGTGCGCCTGGCCACCTCCCTTACCAGAGAAGCATTGGCAGCATACAGGGCCATGCCTGTAGCCTTGGCCGGCGATTATGATGAGCTAAAGAAGGCTATAAGAGACCGCCTAGGTCTAACGCCCATGGTTTATCATCGTCTCTTGAGAAGCAGTAAGTTAAAGCCTGGTGAAACACCAAGGGCTCTCTGCCAAAGAATTAAAAGTTTGGCATTGAAAAGGTTGACACCAGAGGCGAGAACTATAGAGTCCATTATAGATTGCATTGTATTGGAACAATTTATGGCCGCAGTCCCGAAGGACATACAAACCTTCCTGATTGTCAGACGGCTGCCTAGGGTGAGAACTTACACAATCTTGACGATGCATATATTCATATGATTCTTGCAAGGTATTGTGGGTATTGTAGTTCATTCACTCCCAAACACAGCTGATGACAATAATTTGAGTTGTGAAACCAAGTGGTAAGATCAATAAAATACTTATTTTATTGATGGGGTTTAATTCGCCCAGCACATGTATGCTTGATAGCACTATAAATGAGGTTACTTGCTTGCAGTGTTTAAAAATGGATAACAAAAAGTCACAAAGTAAACCAGAAAACAACCTTCAGCTTGTCAGGCAATTAGCTAATGTTTTCTTAGCAAGTAATTACCAAATACAAAGGCACAAAGTAAAGAATAAACTTTGCTGGTTAGGTTAACTTCTGCTTATTTTCCACGCTGATCTCAGCAGTGATTCTCCCTTGCTCACACACACAATCAGGTGCAGCCCTAATTACTATCCATGGACCAGCTGAAAGCCTTTAGCTGGCTGGCTGCTACTGTGTGAGCCCAAATCCTGCTTTAAGAGCTGTTTGCAGTGGAAATAAAGAACAAAGTTAGGTTTCTTTGTGATGGCTGATGTGTTTGCTCATAGAAAACTAGCAATAGCATTTAGATAAAGAACAGTCCATGTAAATAGTTTCATCTGCTGTATTTCCCCCTTCTGGCCTTGGTCTGAAAGTCCCTTCCACATGCAGTCTTCTCTCTTCCAGGTAGCCACTGGTGATTCCTATCTCTGCCACTCCATTCCTCTGGCTGAATCCAGTCCAATGGACTCTGCTGGCTTTTGGAATACCTCCCAGTATGAGTACTGCCTTGGAATCTCCCAGACCTTCCAATGGCCTTTCTTCTCTTCCTTCCAGAGAGTTTCCTTCTCTCTCTATCTGCTTGGCTTGGCTTCTGTTTCTCCAGGTGATACTGGTGTTTGTAGCCGTTGCTGTCTCTGTATCTCTTCCTCCCTCTGTAGCTTTTGCTGAAGCTCTCCCTGAAGCTGTTATCTGAAGAAGAAGCTCTATTCTTATCCTGTTCTAATGTGTGCTGCTCCCTAACACAGCGCAGCTGTGTTGAATCAAGCCCTGCCCTTTGAGATGAGTGCTTAGGGATTACCTCATAGCTCTCTTGATTGCACACATTCTCTCACTTCAGCCCCTCTCATGGCTGCTGGAAAGCTGGTGCATTCTGGGACTGGTAGTCTTTTATGTGAAAACTCTGTTTTCTCAATTCTACCAGAACTGACAGGTTGCTTGTTCAGAGTCACATCATCTTTTCTATAGCTCCTACCTGAGCTATGATAAGCTTCCTTATCACATGATCCTACAAAACTGCCGGAACACCAATGACGCGACCTTGTTGGCCGAGTGCTTTATAGAAGCGGAATTGGCAGGCCAAGAGAAAGGGGGTGTTTCAAAAAGGGCACAGTTGGTACTATCAGAAAGGAAGGTAAGGCCAAAGATGGAGGAAATGAAATTGTATATATCAATGGATAAAAACTGCTATACACGGAAAAAAATGTTTTTCATGTGGTAGTGAGGGACATCTAAAAAGAGACTGTAGAGCAAAGACAACTTTGCTAACAGCCAATTCCAAGGAGAGTAGGGAAGGTTTTCTTTTAGCTGTGGAGGTAGAAGGTATCACTACGGAAGCCTTGTTAGATTCAGGAGCAGATCAAAGCATGATCTCTCAAAAACTCTGGCAGGCGATTGAAACACATTATAATCAGGTCTCAAAACAACCTGAGGGAAACGTGAAGATCAGGTGTATTCATGGTGCAGCATCATTTTACCCCATACACAAAGTGCTAGTAAAGGGTCTAGGGTTAAAGAGGAAAATTCCTGTAGCTATAGTGCCCAGATTACCACATGCCCTGGTATTGGGGAGGGATTGGCCCCAATTCAGGAAAGGGCTGGAAGAGGGGTTGTATCAAAAGATGGGTATGGTATCCACCCGAGCGCAGTCTAGGACCCTAGAGGGGGAAAAGGGATCTCCAGTTGAAACAATAGGGACTTTATCTCTTCAGAGAGACTCTAAGGTTCCCTCTATAGATAAGGCTAGGAAGGAACTGAATGCATCCCCAGCTAAGGTAGGCGCTAGGATAAGCTCAGTCCCTGGTCTGTTGTTTGGAAAAGTGCAGAGGCAGGGACAGGGAAGAATAGCCCAAAAAAAAGAACCTGGCAGTAAGCAAAAGTTTGTCTTAAAGTTTTACCGAACCACTCCTAATGCGAGGAGCCCTAAGCGCGCTTCAGAGCAGGCAGCTGGCTATGATTTAAGTAGCGTGGTAGATATGATTATTCCAGGGCAAGGGAGGGCCTTAGTGGATATGGGCCTCCAAATGGAGATGCCGCTAGGATGCTATGGCCACATCGCTCCACGCTATGGGCTAGCTCTGAAAAATTTCATAGATGTGAGTGCGGGTGTTATCGACCCGGATTTTAGAGGGGCGGTTAAGGTGCTACTTTTTAACTTTGCGAAAGAAAATTTTAGGGTAAACATAGGCGATCGGATAGCCCAACTTATATGCGAGCAGGTGGGTTTTCCACCGCTGGAAGAAGTTCCTTTGGTGACCACTACCACCCGAGGATCAGGCGAGTTTGGACCCACCAGGCAGGCAGATATGAAGGGATTAACCGCAAGCTTTGAGGAGAATTTAAAGGCCAGCCAGATACGCCAAAAGAAATATTACGACCGACACACAAAGCCTCGCCAACTAGAGATAGGGGAAAAGGTAATAGTAATGGTGGCGGGGGCCAGTCCAAAATTTGAATGTAAATGGAAGGGGCCCTATAGGGTAGCTGAACAAGTGGGTCCTGCATCTTACTTGAAGGTAAATAGGAGAGGGCGGCGACAGATCTATCATATTAATGTGTTGATACCTTGGCATGAGCGGATAGCATTGGCTCATTTGGCAGCGAGAGAACATAAGGTGGATAGGTGGCAGACAGGCTTTCACATCCCAGCGAGAATTACGAGCTGTGCGGATTCTGTTACGCCAACCCGTAATATCTTAAGGGGGGGATGTGTGATGGTGAGAATGTAGCTATGGATTGGGAAGAAAAACAGTCATTTACCTTTAAGGAGAGAGACAGCCAAGAAAGCAGCAGCCCTCAAACTGCAGGCAGAGAGAAAAAAACACACATAGTTGCTGAGTGCAGACCACGCCCAAGCTCTGCTAATCCAGAGGCAAGCATGGAAGTTAACAAGAAACACCTGGGGAAAGGGCAGTGCACGGGAGTTCAGACACACTCTTATAAATCCCAGGGAATAGAAGGAAAGGAGAGCACCAGGAAAACAGAAGGAAAGAAAACCACCAGGGAGATGGAAGGAAAGAGAATTGCCAGAGACAGCACCAGAGAGGATTCCAGAGGGAAGCAGCATGCAGGAAGGCAGCATACTGGGAAGGAGGCTGTGAGAGTCAGTCACAGGAGAGGCTTAACCAAGGAGAACGCTGGAGAAAGCAGTGGGGTTCTCAGAGGTGAAAGCCACGACCCAGAAAGAAGCCAGTACTACAGGGGAACTGCATCTGGTTCTGGAGACAGGGAAGCTGTACCTGGGAGGAGTGCTTACGAGGAGCAAGATACAGTGGCAGCAGTATATGAACCTGCTGGGAAACTGCCAGCTCCAAAAAGGTGCATGAATAAACCTGTAACAAAAAGTAACGAGCCAGTTAGAGGCTTTGTGTCAGTTACTGAAGGGAAAGAATCTCCACGTGCTTGGGGAAAAACCAGTGCACAAGGAAAAGTCTCACTGGAGGAAAGTATTAAAGCTTTTAGAAGACATTAAGCCTGAACTTTTGCAGGGTAACTTGAAACCAGAGTTACCAGACTCAAGTTATGAGGAGATGCAAATAGATCCTTATGAATCTGACAAGGAGTCAGTTGATTCATTAATGGATTGTTCTCTATGTAAGAAGACAGACTAAGGAGTTCCTGGTTTAAAAGGAGAAAGTCTTAAAACCTGAAAATTCTCTACAAAGCAGAGAGAGGAAACAGGGATAATATTGCTTAGCTAGAGTTTGCTAAGAATCCTGTTCTGTCTGAAGAAAAAAACATTTATTTTGGGTTTTGTGAAAAGAATGAAAAGCTTTATTTTGAATGCTGAAAGTTTTGGGAAAACAGCTACATGTGTTTGAAAGCTAATTGAAGCACTTACAGTGCCTTGTTTGGGATAAAAGGTCTTTGGAAACTTGTTTGGACAAAAATCCTATTTTTGTTATGCGTTGAGCCTTTAAATGCTTTTTGGAAAAGGAACTAAATAAAATCCCTGTGTTTGCCTTGAAAACCCTCGGGTCTCAACATTATTGTCTTGAAACCACACACTACAACTCCCAGAAGTCTCTGCCCTGGGAAGATTCCAACCATTCTTTTTTTTATTTTTTTTTTAAGTATATATTTATTGATTTTCAAACATAATCAAAACACTACAAAAACTAACACACAGTATGTAATAACAACAAAGAAGAGAAAGAGCAAACAGAAAAGAAAAAAGAAATAACAGAAAAAGAACATAATAATAATAATACACTACATTCCCCAACCCCCCTCCCTCCCCAGAGCTCCTTTACTGAAGGAGGCAGAGAAAAAATAAAAGAAAAAGAAGAAAGAAAAGGATACCATATTATAACTCCATTAAGAGTACATTACATCACAATGTATGACTGGTTACATAATCGTCAAACAACTTCCACTTCGATACATTTGTCGCAATCGACCCACAGCAGTGCACCTTATGATACGTTTTTTCAAGGTTAGCACTAAGGCGTAACCTGTTCCACCAGTTGTGCCAGTTCAAAAGGAAAGTGGATTTCCAGTTCTCCAAAATAAGTTTTAAGGCTGTCGCCATCATGTAATTGAATATAAAATGATTAGCTTTGTGCAACTGCGGAATGTCAGCTGCAGAACGCAAACAAACAATACGCCATGTCAAAGGGATAGAAAAGCCCAACATCTCCTGAATTTTATTCCAAACGGGCAACCAGAAACCTTGAGCCCCCGAGCATTCTAAGAACATATGACAGAGTGTTCCAGCTTGCTCCCCACATGTCCAACACTGACCAGTTGTCTGGTTATCCCATTTGGATAATTTAATCGGGGTGATATGCGCCCTGTGTAGGAAAAAGAAAAGAGATTGCGTAAGCGCTGCAGATCTAGATACTCTGGTGACTGCTTTCCAGAGCTGCTTCCACTCTGCAGCGGGGATCTCACCCACTTCACCTTCCCACACCTTAGCCAGGCCCACTAGGGGACGCGCGGAGTAACCAACAAATAAAGAGTAAAGCTTCGAGATTGCCTTTGGCTGTGCAGCTATACTACCAAGTATATCAGTGAGATATCCAGAATCTGGCAGGCAGGCAAGGTCAACAACAACTGATTGTATACAGTGCTTCAGTTGGAGCCACTGGAAAAAACACTCCTTTGGTAGAGAGAATTCTTTGCGCAAACTAGCATAATCTTTCCAGCGGCCCTCCTCAAGCAACTGCCCAAGGACCCAAATTCCATTTTCTTGCCACCTTCTCCAATCTATAAGGTGATTACGTATTTTAAATAGGGGATTCCGCCACAACGGTGTAGCTTTGGACGGGGAATTGTCCTTCTTTACCCATGCAGCCACTGCGATATACGCATCTTGTGTATTTCTAATAATCTGAAGGGCCACGAGTGAATCAGCTACCTTTGATCCCAGAAGTACCTGGATTGGGCAGGGAGAGGCCAATCTCACCTCAACCTCCAACCAGATTGGCCTATTCGGAAGTTCTTCATAGGCCAACCATAAAGCACCTTGTCGCAGGATAGCAGCGAGATGATAATGATAAAAATCAGGAAACAATACCCCACCCTCTTCCTTAGATAATTTTAACTTACGGACTGCAATTCTGGATCTTTTCCCTGCCCATAAAAAATTTAACACTAATCTTTCTAAATTCTTATAGACACGCGGGCAGAGTAAATGGTAGCATTCCCAGGGTATAATTTACTTTGGGGGTAATGGTCATTTTTATTGTCTCCAACCAGCCCCACCATGTGAGATGCAGGGGCGACCAGGACAAAGTCAAATGCCTTACAGTTTCGGTTAATATCTTACTATTGACCTGTAATGTTTCTTCAATAGAGGCACAATATCGGACCCCAAGATATTTGATAGGCTCTGCATCCCACTGAAAAGGAAACGCTGCCATTGAGGCCGTTGAGCACCAATTATTTAAAGGGAAGGCTGTCGATTTCCCCCAGTTTATTTTATAGCCCGAGAGAGACGAATATTTCTCTATCAAATTTAAAATAGCATCTACCGACGAAGGCTGGGTAAAAAGGAGCAAATCATCCGCATAAGCGGAGAGTTTAACCTGAAGGTCCCCAACCTCGATCCCCTTAATGAGCGAAGATTGCCTAATAGCCAAATTCAGGGGCTCCAAAGCCAAGTTAAAAAGGAGAGGAGAAAGAGGACACCCTTGACGAGTGCCTCGGGATAACGCGAAGGACGAGGACAACAACCCATTTGCAAAAATTCGGGCCATTGGCTTGGAGTAGAGAACTTGTAACTTGTGTATAAACAGTGGACCAAAACCAAACCATTCCAATACCTTAAACAAAAAAGGCCATTCAAGCCTATCAAATGCCTTTTCGGCGTCTAAGGCTAAGCCCACCATTGGGAAATCCAGAGTATTGGCCTTAAGGATCATGTTACAGAATAGTCGGGCGTTATCTGTGGTCGAGCGACTGGGAATAAATCCACACTGATCTGCATGTATCAAACCTGGTAAGACCTGTGTCATACGCCGTGCTAGCACTGTGGCATATATCTTATAGTCAGCATTCAACAACAATATTGGGCGATAATTACTTACCAACGTAGGATCCCGACCTGGTTTTTCAAGAACCACTATCGTGGCATCTGAGAGGCGACCTGGGTCCTCCTGTGGTCCCTGTAACAACTGAAAATACTGCAATAGATGGGGAGAGAGATCTTGGAGAAAGGTTTTATAGAATTCTACGGGTATACCGTCAGGTCCTGCTGCTTTTGCTGAAGCCAACGAACGAACAGCCTGCTTAATCTCATCTTCCCCAAAGGGTTCTTCTAATTCCTCAATTTGATCTGCAGTAAGAAACGGGTGCTCTAACTGACTCAAAAACTCTTCAATATGCCGACCTGAGACCTCTATCTCCGATTCATATAACTTGGCATAAAATTTTGAAAAAGCCGCCAAGATTTGTTCATTCTTATTAAGGTGGGCCCGATCATCACCAACTAAATGGGTTATATACGTTCTATTGCGTTTCCCTTTTAACGTAGAGGCCAATAATTTACTCGCCCTATTTTGTTCAATATAATAACGAGAGCGCTGCAAACCCATGACCTGCTCAACTTCTGCACTTAAAATAGAGTTATACTGCCCTCGCAACCTTTGCAGACTCAGCAATATGCCTTTCTCCGCAGTTCTACTCCAGAGCCGTTCCCCTGCTTTAATTTGTTCTTCCAGCAGCTTAAGCTGCTTAGCCTTTACTTTAGCGTCATTTATAGAGTAACTCGTAATCACGGCCCGCAAGGACCCTTTACATGCCTCCCACCATGCCCAGCCCGTAGTTTCTGATGACACATTATTCCGAAAATACTCCGCCAAAGCATCTTTAATAGTAGTCTGAAATTCAGCCTCTGCCAAAAAGGACCTTTTGAAAGACCACACGTCTGAGCAAACTTCTCTTTCCAGAGATCGAAGCTCCAGAGTGACAGCTGCATGATCTGAAATATGACGAGCCAAAATATCAGTATTTGACGTTACAGAGACTAAAGCTTTAGAGATTAAAAAATAATCAATACGAGACTGGGAACTGTGTGAAGGCGAAAAAAAAGTAAAATCCTTTTCAGTGGGATGCATAAGCCTCCAAACCTATCTAATGTATATATAATTATGTATAATTATGTAGATAGTTATCCCCAGTTTACACCCAGTTTATCCTCCCTATTATCTGTAAACCTAGATCAGTCATGTATTGACAGGTATGTTGTTGTTCAATGTAAACCGCACTGATGATGAATAGTGCGGTATATAAAAAATGTTAAATAAAAAAAAAAAATAATAAAATAAAATAAATAAACATCAGCCAGCCCCAATGAGGCCATTCCTGCTCTAAGTACCACACTAGCACGAGTATGCGTTTCCTTTTTGTAGGGACAACGATCCAGAATAGGGTGCAGGGTCATATTAAAATCTCCGCCTATAACTATGGGCCATTGCATGACTTCATGCACCTTAGCTATCAAGGATTGAAAGAAGACAGGGTCATCTACGTTTGGAGCATATACATTGAAAATCACCAAACGCGACCCCTTAACAAGCAATCTTGTCATGGCCCATCTTCCATCTGTATCATTACACTTGGCCTCTAGCAATGCTCCTAGGGTCCGACGGGCCAGTATAGCCACCCCTCTTTTCTTATGGACTGCGGGAGCATGACAGACCAACTCATAAGGCCTCCCACCCAGTTTCCTTGATTCTATAGTATTCAAATGTGTTTCCTGTAAAAGTAAAATATCTATACGCTGCTTCACAGCATAACTTAAAATCTTTTTCCTTTTGATAGGATTTTGAATCTCTTTGACATTGAAGGACATCACCTTTAATCCCTTAGAAGTAGTCATCATTTCTAATATTATAAAGATTCTCAAAGCCTGCCAGATCCATGTTCACCCTGCCAGCCAAACCCAAAAGAAGAAACCCTACAAATCCCAAGGAACTGACCCGAACAGTAAAGAGCTCTCCCTCCCCCCTATGATAATCCCCACCCGCCCCCAGGTGAGACAGTGCGGCACTCATGGCCCCCATCGGACCTGAGCGAAACAGGAATAAACTGCAAGCAACAGATGACACAACAGCATATCTAACATGATACTCTATACCCATTCCACCCAAAAAAAAAAAAACAATTCACCCATCCACCAACCCCAACTAGGTACTCCCAGCTCACATACAATGATAGATGCTAGGAATTAAACCATAAAATGACAGGCTAATTAAGCCACCAAGCCACTAGGGCTGGGAGAACCCGAACATGCCGATTAAGTTAAAGCTATGACTCTTGAAGCCCCTAGCTGGATATTTGAAGGCACTCTTGTTCCTCTATATACTTTTCCAACAACACAGGTTCATCAAATGTCCTTGTAGAGTTGTGCAATGTGATCTTCATGGATGCAGGATAAAACAGGCCATAGCGCGCCTGAAGATTTCGCAGTCTGGGGCGCAGCAACAAAAATTGCTTCCTCTTTTCTGCAGTGTTCTTACTATAATCCGGATAGAAGAAGAGCTTGTGCCCTTCCAATTGCAACGATGAAAAAGCCCTGGCCGCTGCCATAATATGCACCACTTGCTGATGGCGTAGCACGCACAAAATCATGGGCCTAGGTCTACCTTCACGCGCACCCAGCTGCGCCGGTATTCTATGTGCTCTTTCAATTTCAAACGGCTTACGAAAATCCAATTTGAGGAGACGGGGAAGTAAATCCTCCAAGTATAACACCGGGTCCTTCCCTTCAATCCCTTCAGGTAGACCAATGATGCGAATATTATTTCGCCGTGACCTATTGTTCATGTCCTCAACAAGCTGTTCCAATTTTATCATACATTTCGTGGTCTGTTTCACTTCCTTTACAGCGTCCTCCTGCTTATTCACCCGGCCTTCCAGATTATCCATCCGAGCATTTAAAATGTCCAATGCGCTTCGCACCTCTTTTAAATCCGCCTGAACCGCCGCCAGCGCTTCAGCGTTATTCTCAACAAGGGCACGCACTGATCTTATTTCACTTAGCACTTCTTGAAAGCCTTCCGAATGCTCCTTTTGCGCCGCCATCTTGAGAGGAGACGGGGTATCCGACTTCGCTCTCTTTGAGCCAGAACTCGTCCCAGCCACAAAATCCAAACGAGTTTGCTTCGAGCAAGACATGGTATCTTTACCCGATGCCTGAGAGTTGGGGTTAGCAGAATACAAATCCAAAAAGGAGTGTCAAATTAGCTCAGGTCCGCGGGAGAAGCGATTCACGCGACCATCTTAGTCCGCGGCTGGCTCCGCCTCCAAGATTCTAACCATTCTTTATTTAAATGGACAATATAAAGGCAGACCCATGCCTATAGGCATTTGCCTGGGTACGGGTTGTGACAGCAGACAATTCAAACAATGGAAGCTGAATCAGTCAAACTGAACCTTTAACATCTTTCTATCTGTCTATTGTGCAAAGGTCCCTGTAACTTTAAATAATACCTTTGCTTCTAAAAATTAGGAGACTCAGGTATGACCAGGTCTCTGCAGATCAAAGTATTCCTATTCCAAGTAGCTTTATATCCCAAGTGTCCTTGGCCAGCAGGCCTTATATGAACTGAGGGCACACTTAGATATCTGATTTAAGGGCTACACAAGGAATGTAGGCAGTCAGAATATTCCCAGAAGTGAATGTAAAACCAGCAGTTAAATTTTATATCAGCTACAACAACCAACAAGATAGGTAAATGATACCGCAGTTAAATTTTATATCAGCTACAACAACCAACAAGATACAAGATACAAAGCTAAAAGCTTAGCTGTTTGCAGGATCTGGAAGCTGTGGAAGAGCCTTAAACCTAGAGTAGGACTAATCCTGACAGAGGGTGAGTGGGAGGAAATTCCAAAGTGAAGGAGCTAGAAAGAAAAAGGCGGAACGATGAGTTTGCTCTAGATGGGCCTGAGCTGGAGAAGGAAGGAGCAGCCGATAGTTGTGGACAGAACGGAGGCTTCATGGAAAAGAATAAAAGTGAAGGGAGTCAACCAGATACTGGGGAGTGTGAGTATGAAAAGCCTTATGAGTAAGTATCAATACTTTATGCATAAAGCAGTGCGAGATAGTTAACCAATGCAGGTTGATGAGGTGTGGTGTGGTATGTGAGAAAAATAGAAAGTATGAGAAAGGATCCTCATTGCCGTGTTTGGATCAGCTGGAGACAGTGAAGCTGATGTTGGTAAGACCTGCAAAAATGGTGTTACATTAGTCAATCCTAGAAATGACCAAAGCAAGCAGAAGGGTGGTTAGGGCAGGGGGTTGCAAAATGTCTTGGACAGCTCCAATCTGGCAGAGAAAGAAGTGGGAATGATGGGCAAGGGCGGAAATGTGATCCTGAAATGATAATACTGAATGCAGAATCACACCAAGGTTCCACATAGAAGACACCAGTGGAATGGGGGCACCAAGGAGGGTGGGGGAGACCGCTGGGGGGGGGGAGTCAAAGGAAAACCACATGGCTGAAGTTTTAGCTGGATTAAGTTGCAGGAGATTAGTCTTCAGCCAATCAGCAACATTCTGGAGACAGGCATTAAGAAGGGATAGGTCAGGGTTAGTGGGGGAGGTATGATGTATCAGGATAACATAATTCACATAATAATATGTGAAGATGCCAGATTACTGTACTAAAAGAGTGAGGGGAACAAAAAATGTTAATGAGCAAAGGGGTGATAACTGAACTTTGAGGCACCTCACAGCACAGATGGACAGAGTCAAAGACAGAAGACGCCACAGAGACAGAGAATAATTTAGAGGAGAGAAAGTGATAGAACCAATGAAACAGTTCCCTGAAGCCCTGCATCCCAAAGATGAGAGAGGAGGACAGTGTGATTAACGAGGTCAAAAGCAGCAGGGAGATCCAAAGAGATAGCAATAGAGATATCACCCCAATCGTGGGAGACATGAAGATCATTGAAAAGGGAGAGAAGAATAGTCTCTGTGTTGTGGCCGGTACGG
Source organism: Ichthyophis bannanicus (assembly GCA_033557465.1). Classification (NCBI taxonomy): domain Eukaryota; kingdom Metazoa; phylum Chordata; class Amphibia; order Gymnophiona; family Ichthyophiidae; genus Ichthyophis; species Ichthyophis bannanicus. Next base: position 4,385,584 of record CM066048.1, read on the forward strand.
AATCCTGACTGACGGGGGTGAAGAAAGTGGGTGGAATCCAGGTAGGAGAAGAATTGAGAAAATACTGCCCTTTCGAAGGATTTTGGAAATGAAGGGGAGGTTAGAAACTGGACGTTAGTGAGAGAGAACACTAGGGTCAAGGGAAGATTGCTTAAGGAGACGGCATACCGGTGCATGTTTCCAGAGCTTAGGAAAGATACTGGACGAAAGGCAGGAATTCAGCATGATGAGCAGGGGAGGGAGGAGAACTAAGGGAAGGTTCCAAAAACCAACGGGAGGGAATGGGGTCAAGGGAACAAGTGGTTTTCCGAATAGCGAAAACAGACTTGAAGAGTTCGGAGGAACTAATAGGCTGAAATGTGGATCAGGTATGGGAAAGGGAGGGGGAAGCAAGGGGTGAGGGAGGTGGTGAAGAGGAGAGGGAACAGATGCAAAGGAAGAGTAGAGATTGATTTTGGTGGCAAAATGAGCAGCCAATTGCGAGCTACTAGGAGCTGAGGAGGTGGTGAAAGATGACGAAGGCTAATATGGGCTGGAAAGGGACCTAAGTTCTGAGTAAAACTGTCTGGTAGAGTTAGCAGCAGAGGAAATCAAATTGGAATAGTAGGCACGTTTAGCCTCTGTGATGAGGAGGCGGTATGACTGATGACACAGGTGGAAATGGTGTAAGGAGTCAGAGGACGGGGCTTTCCTCCATAGATGCTCTGCACACCGGACCTGAGTGCAGTGAAGACAGAGGCCATGGTGATAGCAGGAGTGGCGTGAGGGGGGCATGGAAAGCATAGATGAAGAGGGGCCAGACGGTCAAGAGTAGAGGAAAGGGAAGAGCTCCAAAGGGAAGCCTGGACTTCAGCGGAGAGGGTGGAAAATTCAGAGGGAAGGAGCTGGTCAACAGGGGGAAAGTTCTGGAGAGTAGTGGAAGTAATCCGTCAAACCTGCTGAGCTGAGCCAGAGGCATGGCAAGACGAGGGCTGCAATATATCCTTGGAGTAAGAGGGGAATGGAATAGAGAAAAAAATGCAAAAGTGGTCTGTCCATGGAAACATTGGGTGACAATGCTGGTGGGAGCATAAGGAAAGCCAAGTGGAGTAATAAGGAGGTCAAGGGTGTGATGGGCCATGTGAGTGGGCACCAGGACGTGCTGCTGGAGGCCGAGGTCCTGGAGCAGAGAAAGAAAGGAACGATCACGGGCCAAGGTGATTCAGGATAATGAGAAAGAAAGCAGAGAAAGAAAGGAACGATCGCGGAGAAGTGATTCAGGATATTGCAGAGCAGAAGATGCCAGTTTGGAAATGGGCAAGGTGGAGTGGAACAGGGCCGCCACCCCACCCCCGGTATGCCCAAGGCAAGGAGTGTCGAAAGCTGAGAAGCCTAATGGTAGACAATGGGCCAGAAGGGGGTCCTCACTCTCCCGCAGCCAGGTTTCAGTTAGAAATAAAAGGTCTAGCTGAGATTTCAGAACTGTGTAAGTCACAATCTCTGCTCATCGGAGCTGGCTCTGCTGCCAGAAGCTGCTGTCCCAGGTGACTGCTTAGTCTAGCCAGCCTGGTTGGCCCTCATCAGTTTCACCAGGGAAATGAACAGTGGACACCTCCAAAATGTAAAGACATTTTTCTTTATTGTACAAATGTGTATCAAAGTGTTTATATAAAAACATATGGCACATGTGTTATAATATTTAACTAAAAAAGGATTAAAAAAGCAACTTAAATAGGGAACTCTGCACAAAACATAACTCTAACCTATAAAGAGAACATATTACACATCCCACCAAAAAAAGTAAAAGGTGCTATGGCCATGTGGCCTATGGGGTGAACATCTGGGTCCCATGCTGTTGTATGGCCTCTGTGAGAGCCCACATCTCTGCTCACAGGACCTCAGCAGCAGGACCTGCATCTCCAAGAGTATTCATGGAGGATGAAGGGCAGATAGTAGTAGTAGGAAATTGAACATGGCCAAGACTGAGCTCCTTGTCTTTCCACCTAACTCCTCTCCCCCTCTTCCCCCTCTCTCAATCCATGTGGATGGATCTACTATCCTTCCTGTTCCCTCAGCCTGCAACCTATGGGTTATCTTCGACACCTCTCTCTCCTTCTCCGCCCATATCCAGCTTGTAGCTCAGATCTGCCGCTTTTTTCTCTACAACATCGGCAAAATCCGCCCCCTCCTCTCTGAACACACCACCAAGACGCTTATCCACTCCTTAATCTACTTCCGCCTCGATTACTGTAACCTTCTCCTTGCTGGTCTTCCTGTGAGCCACCTCCTTCCCCTTCAATTTATACAAAATCACGCTGCTCGACTAATCTTCTGCCAGCCTTGCCATGCCCATATTACTCCTCTTTTCAAATCTCTTGACTGGCTCCCTGTCCAGCTCCGCATCCAAGTCAAGCTTCTCCTGCTGACCTATAAATTTATTTATAAATTTATAAATTTGTGACCAGAGAATGTAGTAAAGGCTGTTAGTGTAGCTGGGTTTAAAAAAGGTTTGGACAAGTTCCTGGAGGAAAAGTCCATAAACCATTATTAAGAAGGGACCCAGGATATCAATGCTTGACCCAGTACAAGCATTGTGGAACCTGTGTCTTTTGGGGAAACTGCTAGGTACGTATGACCTAGATTGGCCACTGTTGGAAACAGGATACTGGGCTTGATGGACCTTGGTCTGACCCAGTATGGCATATCTTATGTTCTTATGTTCTAAATGCATGCACTCTATGGCCCCTCAATACCTCTCATCTCTTATCTCTCCCTACGACCCCTCTCAAAATTTGCATTCTGCCAATAAATCACTTCTATCAATGCCTTTCACCTGCAGCGCGAACTCCCGACTGCATTCCTTTCACCTTGCTGCACCCCACGCCTGGAACGGCCTACCTGCATCTGTGCGCCAGGCACCTTCCCTGGCCCTCTTCAGGTCCAGGCTGAAGACTCACCTCTTCATCATTGCATTCAGATCCTGACTCTTTCCCCATCTCACCCCATCTCCCGGCAACGTTGATAACCAACTTCTTACCAAACTGTATCTCTCCATATCGTGAGTGGAACCAATTAATCCTTGCGTAGTACCGATTGATGCTCTGCTTTGTTTTAACTAATGTACTATTCTAACTGGATTGTAAGCTCCGATGAGCATGGCTCTGACAGGCAAGGACTGTCTTATGTATGCTGGCTACCTCTTGGAGGTTAGTTGTACAGCGCTGCTTGCGTGGCGCTCTAGAAGTGATAAATAGTAGTAGTAGTAGTAGTAAGGTCCTGAGGGACATCTTACTCATAGAATGAAGGTAGCAGGTAAGGGGTCTGGATCTCAACAAAGGAACTTTATGGCTGCTGCAGGGATAGCTAAACTGTGCCAACACCCTGGCCCTCTACATATATTGTGGCCTACTGCTGCTGCTGTGCTTTGGTGACTGCCTCCCCATCATCTTCCCCGCCTCCCTCCTCCACCACTGGCTCACAGGTTAACCCCATATCCATGTCCTCCTCAGTCACTCTTCATTCACCTCTTGCTTCTCTGATGGGCTGCTTGAAGAGCTTGAAAAAAGGAGGAGGAGGAAGAGGGTAAAAATGAAGATTGTGAATCCTCTTGGTCTGCACCAGTTGCCTCCAGTGACCCTTGGTGCTGTGGCTGGGGTGCAGACTTAGACTGGACAACAGCATCTGCATAGATGAAATGACAGAAAAGTCAGGACACAGGTGAGAGATGACAGATGAGGAGAAAGGCAGATCATATGGCCACTGCATAGGCAGTGGCAGCTTAGAAATGCATTAGCTGTTGCATAGTAATTGTCTGTTGGGTGCACCTGGATGCCTTACATTTTGGACCTCACAGTACTGAAAATGCACCTGCCATCATGGGCCTATGCTGGGCATATAGCAGACATATAAGGAGTGCCTATGCTGCCATTCAGGTCATATAAATACACTCTACATATGAGAGTCAGCATGTTTGCAGCGCATGCTTCCACAATCAATTACCCTGCCAGGGTTTGGTACATGGGATGATCAGTTTAGATTTAGAGGCTGAGGTTTGGCATCCAACATGGTGTACACTGACAGACCATAGTAATGTCATGTATTGTAGATGGAAAGTTGACAGCTGCACATTGTTCTTTGATGTACCTGCAGTAGCATTTCCAAAGGGCACTCGGTGCATAGCTCTGGCACTGCCATCCATGTGACTCATGTGCTCCAGCATGATAGGGGCCCCTATTACAAACTACCACTAGAGATGTTGGTCAACATCCCAGGTATCAGCATTCTTGTTCGCTTATACAAAGGAAATGGAAGAGTAAGATTTCACACATTAGCAGCATTCACTAGGTCAGACTCTCCTACACTGTGGGCCATAGAAGCATACATAGGATCACAAATCTCTGCTCCATTTCACACATCTCAAGGGGTCCCTCAAGGATCTTCCCTGCCTGCCCTTCTTTTTAACCTATACATACAGCCAGTCTGCAATGTCTTCAAAAAGCACAAGTTACAATATGCTGTCTATGCAGACAATATCATGGCTTACACCCCAATCAGCATAGACTCTCCAAACTATACCACCATATCCAATTGTATCCAGGAGATAACCATCTGACTTTCCAACAACAATCTAAACATAAATATGAAAGACAGAGGTACTAATCATCACACGGAATACTTCTGCCATCCTCCCTACTTCAATCAAGATAGCAGACACCACAATCCCAATAAAGGACAAAGTTTGATACCTTGGTGTAACACTTGACCGCCAACTAAGCTTACAGCCACATATCAACAGGACCACTAGGAATGTATTACACAAGCTTGCCAACATTCGAAGACAAAAATCCCTCCTCAACCAAATTCATTTTCGATCGGTATATCAAGCCATTATAACTCCCATCCTAAACTACTGCAACAGCCTTTATCTAGGACTTCCAAAGCAAGCTACATGATCACTACAATTGGTCCAAAATACCGCTGCTAGAATCATCACTGGATCAAACAAGCAAGATCACATAACGCCTCTCTTACACCAGCTACATTGGCTCCCAATTACTGCCCGTTCTAAATACAAATCTGCCTTGACCATCTTTAAGGTCATAAATAGCATGTCAGCTGAAGCTCTAGAATTACTTTGCACCAGTCCCAACAACAGGCCAAGGATACAGAGCATTATTGATAAAATTCCAATACTCTGCTCATACATAAGAGCAAATGAATCCACCACCAGGAGAGCATTCTCCCTTGCCACACCTGCCATCTGGAACTCTCTCCCTGGAACTTTGAGGACCACCACTGATATGAAGGACTTTAGAAAGCAACTAAAAACCTTCCTTTTTGTTGTCCATTTCAGTGAACCCACCAATCACCATATTAGCTAGACCTTTACCATATTCTGTTTGTACGCAGATTTAATTATATATACGTTATGCTGAAAAGCACCCCCTGCATGACTCCCTGCCCTGTGTTCCATAATACGTTTTCTGTAAGTGTGCAAGCTTAACAAGTTCTATGTAAAAGTGTGAGTTATAATGTAAACCGCTTTGATTCTAAGAGAAGGCGGTATATAAAAACTGTTAAATAAATAAATAAACAAATAAATAAATAAAATAAAATAAAATAAAATAAATACAGTACTTGTGACTAATAGCATCTACATACCCAGATGGATGGCTGACCACTAATCTGATTGCTTCTGATTAGCTGTCAAAGCCTATTCCCACACACACAATTATGATCATATTACTCCCTTACTTTTTAAACACCACTTCCTACCATTCTTCTTTTGCAAACATTTCAGCATCCTTATTTTAGCTCATAAGCAGTCTTCTTTCACATATATTTCAAGGTCTTCATCCTAGTCCATGAAGCCCTCTATTCTGGTCCTTCATTGATTACCCCATACCCCATGCCTTGCTGCTATCTTCATTACACATTTGAGAATAGACTGATCAGCCCACCTATCTCATGTGCTAAAGTAGAAACTACCATACAGTTTACCTTTTTATCTGAAGCCCCTTCTCTTGGGAATGAGCTCCCACCTTCCCTCTATGCTGAATTCAAAACCACCTTAAAACTCACCTAGTCACCTTGGCATTTGGAGATAGCTGAGGATGCTGGAGTGAAATGTCATAGCTATCCTTTATCCTGTCTCTCTCTCTCCAGATTCCACTGTCCTGTCATACAGTGACATTCTTTTCATTTTCTGATATAACATTTGCAAACCACTTTGCATTTTATGGACTAATAAAGCATAAGCCATATACCATACCCATAATAAAGCAACAGTGTATCTTTACCCATGATAATATAAATATTACTACATAAGGCAGACTAGGTTTGCAACCTACATATTGTGATTGGGGACAATATTTGCCACTGCAGTTTGCACCTTAGGAAAATAAGGTGGAGCACAGTTATAATCCTCCAGTCAAAACAGACCCTTACCTCAGTCAGCAACCATCTCTTCTCTGAGGGACTGCACAAGGTCTGGCCTCCAATTCCTCAGCATGCAGAATTTTGCTTTGAGGGTCTCCAGTTGTTAGCGTACTCTGAACTCCCTACAAGACACGCAGCATGGCATGTGACACCTGCACCCCTGTGATACTTATTTATTTATTTATTTATTTAACATCTCTTATATACCGCACTATTGTCATCAGCGCGGTTTACATGAAACAAAACGTATACATACATGGAACTGTAATGCATTTTACATGTAACAGGGGTTTTTGAACTTGGGAATAAAAGGGTAAACTATATCAACTAGATAACTATCTACAATAATCTATATACATTATTCACATTTGGTTATCATTTGGGGAATGTCTTGGTCGGAATTGTGTCGGTAGTATTTTCCTTGTGAAAGATTAGATGGGGAAATAGCTTAAGAAGAGGTGGTGTTTGAGCCTTTTTCGGAATTGTGTTAGGCTGGCTATAGCTCTCAATTCTGGTGGGAGGGTATTCCAGGCTATTGGAGCGTGGATACTGAAGGCTCTTTTAGTTGTTTCCTTGGTGTATCTGACTGCTTGTTTTGGGGTTGTTAGTGTATTTATAGCAGATGATCTTCTGGATCTATTGGGGGTCTGTAAGTGTATAAGGCTGGTGACCCTTGATGGTGCTTGGTTGTTTAGGGCTTTGAATGTGGTGATCAGGATCTTGTAGTGGATTCTCGCGTTGGTTGGTAAACAGTGGAGTCTTTTTAGGATAGGAGTTATGTGATCTGTCTTTGATATTCCTTCAAGTACTCTGGCGGCGGTGTTCATCGCCAGTTGGAGAGGATTTAATGTTGACTGAGGGAGACCGTATAGAATTGCATTTGCGAAGTCGAGGTGAGGCATTACCAAGGCTTGGTAGACAGTTCTGAAGTCTGTGGGTTCAAGTAGAGGTCGTAAGTGGCGTAGTGTGCGTATCTTGTGATATATTAGCTTTTTTGTGTTTTTTATGTGGGTTTTCATATTAAGGCGCTGGTCGAGGGTGATACCTAGGTATCGTATTGTAGGTTTTACTATTAATTCCTTGTCCTTTATCTTTATCTTTATCCCCTCCATGTATCACTTAGATATCATCCCCCTGGTTGTGGTGTACTTTAGGGTATTTAGTGCCGTGGCTGACCTTAGATCCTTCACTAGATCCTGGTGAATTTTTCCAGAATGGCCCTCTTTAACCTCTGTGGGTGCACGACACCCTCCCAGGCTACCCCCAGGTCACCAGCTGCTCCGTCTCCTCAGCAGAGAAGTTGCCTTGCTGATAGGGAGATGCCATCTTCGAGATAAAATGTTTATAGCCACAGAGGGCGCAGAACTGACAAATTAGGTTTTACTTGCAGTATTCAGACATTTTCAACACTATCCATTATCCGGGTGATTTCCAAACTGCCCGTGATTCTCTGGTTATATATCCACTGTGGCCGCGGCAGCCTGTTCTAGATGCATGTGCCAATGGAGGTGTCCTTTTAACTAGACAATTTAAATGTTAATCCAGAAATAATCAAAGATAATATGGTTATTTTCATGGGGGATATTTAACGCTAGCTGCTTTCCATGATAATCGGTTTCTTTTAAAATTCCCTCCTACCTGATTATCGCAATGCCAATGCAGATTCTCAGAACCTTACTGAAGGGTATTTATGTGCCTAAAAAAATAACATATTTGAAAAATTACTAGAGGTTTCATGGAAATAAAAAAGCCCTGCTCTCTTTATTTTCTCACTGTCGGAGACAAGTCTGGAACCAGCAATCAGGAATCTTGCCAGCTGTGACCAGGGCCAGCCCGAGGCAAGTGCGGGAATGAAGGCTTCAGCTCTGTCCCCTTTCAGATCCAGGCTAAAAACTCACCTGTTTGGGGCGGCTTTTGGATCCTGATACACGTCAGCTCTTATGTCTTTCAAGACTGTGTCTTACTAATCTGTTATGTTTTTTTGAAGGTGTGAATAAACAGGGGGACAAAGGTGAGTCGGTTGATATAGTGTATCTGGACTTTCAGAAAGCCTTTGACAAGTTCCCCATCAGAGACTTTTTGCAAAACTAAAGAGTCAGGGATAGGAGGCAGTGTACTATTGTGGATCAGGAAATGGTTAAAAGATCTTGGAGCAGCTAGTTAATGAACCGACCAGAAGGAAGCCATATTAGACCTAGTCCTTAGTGGAACACCAGATCTAGTGCAAGAGATAAGGGTGTTGGGTCAACTTGGCAATAGTGATCATAGCATGATCGCATTTGATTTAATTAGTGGAGGAGGGATAGTAAGGAAATCCACAGTACTACCTTTTAACTTTCAAAAGGGAGACTATGATAAAATGAGGAAAATAGTTATGAAAAAACTAAAGTTAAAAAGTTGCAAAAGTTAAAGACTTAAATCAAGCTTGGGTGTTGTTGAAAAATACTATCTTGGAAGTCCAGACCAGCTGTATTCCATGCTTTAAGAAAAGTGGAAGGAAGTCCAAAAAACTGCCAGCATGGTTTAAAGGCTGTTGTTCCCAAAAAAGCATCTTTCAGGAAATGGAAAAAAGAGCCAAACAACGAAACCTGGAAACGGCACAAGCACTGGCAAGTCAAATGCAAGGCATTGATAAGGCAGGCAAAGGGAGAATTTGAGAAGAAGCTTGCTCTGGAAGCAAAAATGTGAAATAAAGACTTTTTCAAGTACATTTGTAGCAAAAAACCTGTGAGAGAGTCAGTTGGTCCATTAGATGATAGAGGGGTTAAAGGGGCACTAAGAGGCGACAAGGTGATAGCGGAGAGACTGAATGAATTCTTTGCTTCGGTCTTTACTGAGGAAGATGTAGGGATGTTACCCATGACTAAAGTGGTATTTAAAGGTGCGGAAGAATTGAAGGAAATATTGATACATCGGGAAGATGTATTACAACTATTAGTTAAACTGAAGAGTAGCAAATCACCTGGGCCGGATGGTATACATCCAAGGATGTTGAAAGAACTTAAATACGAGATTGCAGACCTGCTATTAGTAATCTGTGAACTATCATTAAAATCATCTCTAATACCTGAAGATTGGAGGATCGCCAATGTAACACCAATTTTTAAAAAGGGTTCCAGGGGTGATCCGGGAAACTACAGACCAGTGAGTCTGACGTCAGTACCTGGAAAAATGGTAGAAACCATCAGAAAAAATAAAATTACTCAGCATGTAGATAGTCATGGCCTAATGTTCCTCTCACAGTAACCGCCTTTTTCTTCCCTCCCCGTCTCAAGCCCATCTCGAACTTACCCATCATTCCGCTTTCTTTTTCTTAAGTCCTGCTCTATGGAACTCTCTTCCCCACTCACTCCGCACCGAACCTTCATTTCCACATTTCAAAGCCCTTCTCAAGACCCATCTGTTTTCCCAGGCTTTTGATCTCCCAGCACCCCCTGACAGTTACGCAGGCCCTTACACCGTATGCCACTCCAACCCTTCCCTCTTTTCCTTCGTCCTTCCTGTTGCCCCTAACTCTTTAGCCACACTGCTCTGACTCTTTCTTTCTTTCTATCTATTTCTACAGCACTTTCCTGTCATTTGAATTGCATTCCTTTTCCCTCTTTAATTTTCTGGCAGCCTGCTTTTATTGTACACCGCTCTGATACTCCGGTTTGGGCGGTTTATCAAGTCTCATAAATAAATAAATAAAAATGGGAGACAGCCAACATGGCTTTAGATAAGGAAGATCTTGTCTTACTAATCTGTTATGTTTTTTTGAAGGTGTGAATAAACAGGTGGACAAAGGTGAGTCGGTTGATATAGTGTATCCAGACTTTCAGAAAGTCTTTGACAAGGTCCCTCATCAGAGACTTTGGCAAAACTAAAGAGTCATGGGATAGGAGGCAGTGTACTATTGTGGATCAGGAACTGGTTAAACGATAGAAAGCAGAGGGTAGGGCTAAATGGCCAATTTTCCCAATGGAGAAAGGTGAATAGTGGTGTACCCCAGGGATCTGTGCTGGGCCGCTGCTTTTTTGAAAAAGGAATAACGAGTGAAGTTATCAAATTTGCAGATGCGACAAAAGTTGCTAAAATCCATGAGGACTGTGGAAAATTGCAAGAGGATCTTTATAAACTGGAAGACTGGGCATCCAAATGTCAGATGAAATTTAATGTGGACAAGTGCAAAGTTATGCACCTAGGAAACAACAACCCAAACTATGGTTACACGATGCAAGGTTCCACATTAGGAACCTGCACCCAAGTAAAAGATTTACACGTCATCATGGATAACATGCTAAAACCTCCACCCAGTATGCAGCGGCGGCCAAGAGAGCAAATAGAATGCTAGGTATCATAAGGAAAGGAATGGAAAATAAAACAAAAGATATTATAATGCCTCTATATCGTTCCATGGTGAGACCGCACCTTGAATATTGTGTGCAATTCTGGTCGCCATATCTTAAAAAGGATATAGCGTTATTAGAAAAGGTTCAGAGAAGAGCCACCAAAATGGTAAAGGCGATGGAAAGATACTCCTATGAAGAAAGGCTAAAATGGTTAGGGCTCTTTAACCTGGAAAAGAGACGGCTGAGGGGAGATATGATAGAAGTCTATAAATTAATGAACGGTGTGGAATGGGTAAACGTAGATCGATTGTTTACATTATCAGAATATAGAAAGACTAGGGGACATGCAATGAAGCTACAGGGTAAACTATTTAAGACTAATAAAAGAAAATATTTTTTCACTCAACGTGTAATCAAACTCTGGAATTTGTTACCGGAGGATGTAGTAAAGGCTGTTAGTGTAGCTGGGTTTAAAAAAGGTTTGGACAAGTTCCTGGAGGAAAGGTCCATAAACCATTATTAAGAAGTGACCGAAGTTATCAATGCTTGACCCAGTACAAGCATTGTGGAACTTGTGTCTTTTGGGGAAACTGCTAGGTACATATGACCTAGATTGGCCACTGTTGGAAACAGGATACTGGGCTTGATGGACCTTGGTCTGACCCAGTATGGCATATCTTATGTTCTTACTATTCCCCTTATCATTTCCTTGACCTCAGCTCTTTGTGTTGACCATCCTAACTAGGCTGTAAGCTCTGATGAGCAGGGACTGTCTTCTACATGTGTCTGTGCAACGCTGCATACACCTTGTAGCACTATACAAATGGCCAGTAGTAGAATGTTGCCTGCACATGGCCCTGTACCACGGGGGCCCCTTCACTCACACACTCACACTCACACATACATACACACGCCCCTGTACCACGGGAGCCCCTTCACTCACATACACACACTCACACATGCATACATATGGCCCCACACCTCGGGGGGCCCTGTGCTGACCTGGCTTGATTGAGAGGGAGACAGTGAGGACTGAAGCTCATCTTTCCGATTCACTTCTGCACAGCCACGGGAGAAAAAGGAAGCTGCTCTGGCAGGTGTTTACTCCTGCGGCTGTGCAGAAGTGAGTCGGGAAGCCGGGCTTCAGTCCTCACTGTCTCCCGCTCAAGCAAGCCAGGCCAGCGCGGGGCCCCCTGAGGTGTGGGGCCATTTGTATGTATGTGTGTGAGTGTGTGTGAGTGTTTGAGTGTCTGAGTGAAGGGTAATGGGGGGGGGGGGTGAGCAGGAGCCGCTGGCACTGGGACTGCTAGTAATTTTTGTTACCAGTGGGTTAGAATGGGAAATGGGCTAAAGGTGGGGGAAGGAGGGACTGTTTAGCTCTTGATGTGCCACAGTTCCAGCATACTACCCCCAGTCACTGTGTTTTTTAGCCTCTGATGACCTGAAATTCCACACCAGAATTTTCTCACCAGCTTTGGGGCAGGACCATTAGTAGAGGCTATGTTCTGGCCAGAGATCTTCCCTGCCTGCTGCTCCTCTGTTCAGATGCAGAGAACATGGGAGCTGCCCAGAGTCCAAGAGGTAACCCGAGCCCTGTTTCCCCAGGGAGGAGAGGGGGTTCGGGAGCAGAGGCGGGCAGGCAGCAGGAGCGAAGCCTGACACAGCAAAAGCTCCACTTTTCAGCACAAGAAGCAGAGGCACAAGTGCAGACAGCAGGTGTTTGAGAAAAAGCCTTAATTTGCTGTCTCACCTGTGGCTGTAGATTATTTTGTGCAAGGCCTTTTATTGGGAACAAAAGCCACAGTCTCTCCTCTATGGCCTTGTCCCCTCTTAGTGCCCTCTATCATTTAATAGTCCAACCAACTCTCTCATAGGTTTTTTGCTATGAATGTACTTGAAAAAGTCTATTATGTGTTTTTGCTTCCACAGCAAGCTTCTTCTCAAATTCTCTCATTGCCTGCCTTATCAATGCCTTGCATTTAACTTGCCAGTGCTTGTGCTGTTTCCAGTTTTCGTCATTTGGCTCTTTTTTCCATTTCCCGAAAAATGCTTTTTTGGCAACAGCCTCTCTGACCTCACCTTTAAACCATGCTGGCAGTTTTGCATCGAGTCACCCTGGTGACTGGTGTCTTGCAAGCAGCAGTGTGATTAGGACTGGCTTTAGTTCCTTGCCAGTGCTCTGATCTTAGGTAATCTGATTGGTACGTAAGGTCTTGATTGGGCACCGCACTAGACAAGGTATTGATGGATCATTGGTCTGATGCCGCATGGTCTGATGTGGCGTGGTATATCCTTTCTTGACCTTCATTGGCTGTTGAGGGTTGAGAGAATTGAGGAACTACCCATAGAGGCGTGGCGTGGGTTTACCAGGTAGGGCCCGTTTTTATCCCCTTGTTAGAGGGGTTGTATCATAGTGGGCTTAGACCCTGGTCATAATATCACCATTGAGCCATCAAGCTTACTGTTAACCCTGGAACTGCTGCCGTGGTTACATGGGCTCAGTACCCTCGAGACCTTAGCACTTTGTGCCCTGTGTTGTGGCAATGTGCCCAGAGGCAGTGGACTTGGGATATGTCGTTGTGCCATCCCTTTGCGGAGAGCCCTCAGAGAAAACTGTGCCTAGCGGCGTGCACCATCCTGGAGTCTGCCTGAAGCATGTTGCACCCTCCCCACTGGGTCAACGGTTTTGTGGCCACCCACCGGGTCAATGGTGGGAGGAGTGGTCTAGTGGTTAGGACAAGGTACTTCAGGCCGGAGGGCCAGGGGTTCAAGTCCCACCTGGGGACAGCAATCTCAGGCCGGAGGGACTGGGATTTCTAGTCCTATAGGCACTCCTTGTGGTCTTGGGCAAGCCACTTAACCCTCCATTGCCCATGTTCCCTGTAAGTATTAGCATATGTGTCTCATATCCTCTCGTGTTAAATGTATCCCCCAATTGACCGCTTTGACCCGGTGAAAAGCGGGATATAAATACAGCTAAATAAATAAATAAATAAATGGTTTTGTGGCCACACTGGCACTGAAGGGATGTCGGGGAGCAGTGAGCTGCCATGGTGCAGAGACGCATGTATGTCTGCAGTACACAAAGGAGGCTGCCGCTTTTTCCTCGTCCTGTTGGGTGCCACAGGCTTAATGAGGCTGAATGAATGGATTCCCAATGTGCCATGATAGTATGAATCCTGGGGTATGGTATGGTGCCTTTAGAATAGAATGGCCATTTATGGGCTATGTAGAACGGACTTCAACTTTGGCCTGTAGGTGCATCCCTATTGAGGTTAAAACCAGTTTAAGTATGAATGAAACCAGGGCCTGCCCTAGCGTTGGAACCCTGTGGTTACTAGCTTCGAATGGCCTACGCTTGGTGTGTTTATTGCCTGCCAGAGGTTGCTGTTATAGGCGACCACCCTGTCAGGGCTAGGTATAGGGCATGGAGGGCTGGGCCCATGTGCCACTACTAAGGAGGAGTAGAGTTCAGTCGACACTTTGGCCGATGGGCATGTCTTCTGGGATCAGATAGTCACAGGTGAACTTCTCAGTAAGGGAATGAGAGCTCCTTGTTTCGATGTTCTGGAGACAATGATAGAACTCACTCAGGTGGCAGGGGGTGCCAATGGAATGAACCCTGGGCTCTTGAGCACTACGTTTGGCCGTATCCACTGGGTTGCTCTTCCACTTATGTGGCGAGATCTGCCCTTCTCAGCCTCTCCTGCACAGTACTTTAATAGATGAAGGTGTGCGCTCAGCACTGTAGAGCTTCAGGTGGGTGGTGCTGTTGGTCTGAGTTGTGGCTACCAGTCATGTGTGATGATAGGAATGACTTGGGGGCCTCAGACAGAGAGGGAGCGATGGCTGGCTTTGTGTGCGTCAGAGAAAGCACTGTGGTTTGCTGTTGCAGGATGGTCATCACATTGATTTTTTTTTTTGTCCTGTGAAGTTGTGCAGGCAGCAGGGGGCTGCCCCTTCCCTTGTCTTTGCAGCGATCCGCAGCCAGGGAGGGGTGCAACGGTTCGAGGTTGACTGACATGTTGCACCCGGATGGAGAGAGAAAGCTCTGGAGCTTCATGTGTCCTCGTGACAGGAGAGGTGCAGGAGAAACGGCGTCCCCGGCGTCAGCGGTTCTCAATACCAGAGGGTCCTCGAGGGAGGCGAGGTCCTCGGCACCGAAAATCCTCTGCTCGGGATAAAGGGCAGGTAGGAATAGAACTCCTGTCCTCTGCTTATAGAACAGTGCATTAACCAGCATGCTACACTGCCACACACCAGAGAAGCGGAGGATGGACGTGAGGTTCTTGGTGCCGAAGTTTTAATCGGCGCCGAAGTTTCATGAGGTTCTCAGCGCTGAAGTTTTATCGGCGCCGAAGTTTCATGTGCGGAGATCGCCATGGGGGGTGAACAGCTCCCGGAATCCTTCCAAGAGTCGGGTCGAGGATGGAGGCTGGCAACACATCCCGAGTCACGGCCTGCGCCTTGCAGGTCTGTCCGCTGTTGGGCTCATCGGGTGGCGCTGAGGTCCTCAGAGGCTGAGTCTGCTGTTGTGGGACCGCGTAGTGCAGGGCATAAGTAAGGCCTCGTCAGCGCCATCGTTGTTTGTGCCGTGAACCCCGCCTCATCGAGATCATAGCCGATCCGTGGTGGAAGCGCTAGAAACACTAGGGAGCGAAGTGGCGATCAGCTCCAGCAGTGCGTGAGCAGGAGATGGGCTGACTTTGGAACGCCCCGGAGTACAACGGGAGTGCAGCAGCAATCAGTTCCAGCGGATGCTGTGATCAGGCATGTAGCTGGAGTCACAATGCCGCCGCAGCTCTGTAAAGATTTGGGCAGGCCCGAGGCGTGCCTCAGTAGCTGTGATCGCTGTGAGCCAGGCCGGGGATGGAGGCCTTTCAGCACATTCCGTGCCCGGCTTTCTCCCAGTCCTGGTAGGGGCTTCCCAAGCCGTAGGGGAGACGTTGCCACCGAGTGGAAGGCTGCTGGAGTGGCGATCCTCTGGGGCCTCGCCGCCATCTTCAGATTGAGGACCAGGCACCCAACCATTTTGTCTGCGGTGCTTCCCAGGGCTGGATCGCTAATCAGAAAGAAGACAGATGGAATCGCAATCTGAAATGGAATAGGTAAGAACACAAAAATTCAAATTAGTGCATTTCAAAGCGAGGATAGAAAGAGGAGAGTATAAGAATCTGTCCGCATGGCCGGGCGGATAGAATAGATTGAGGAGGAAGGGGCTGGCACTGTGGTGGGGGCTACTGGCACATGCTCAGAAGAGTTTAGACCCTTCTGAGCTATTGGAGAGTATTCCGTCCATGCCGTCGTCGGATGACGTCACTCAGGTGTGGCTGACTCATCCTGCTTGTCCATGGAGAAACAGATGGATCAACAAGAGACTATACTGTGCTGATGAACTGCATCTCTCCATTGCAGGGAAAAAGGATCCTAAGTGAAATATTCAGGCAGAATGTGGGCAGGCATTTAAATTAGGGAAAGGGGGTAATGGATGGAGAAGGACAAGTTCAGGACGTCACTCCCAGCAAAAGCAATATGACATTGGAAACAACCACACTTTTAAACCACACATCAATGGCAAGTGGGAAGGGGTGTGTAGAACAAAATCCATGCAAAACACAGTAATGCCGGTCAACAAATGCTGGAAAGCAATGAGCACAAATATAAGAACATAACATAAGATATGACATACTGGGTCAGACCAAGGTCCATCAAGCCCAGTATCCTGTTTCCAACAGTGGCCAATCTAGGTCATACGTACTGTGGTAAGGAAGCCTATCCTGACTTAGGGGAAAGGGAAAAAGGAAAAGAGTTCACCCTAGTAAAAGGGCCCCTTTTGCAAGGTCAGGGTAACAAAGCCACAACCTCACCTAGGAACCAGAAAACCCCCAGCTGGAACAGGTTTCAAGTTTCCCCTAGTGAAATAAGGGAGAGTGAATACAGACCTAAGGTCCAAGACCCCTACGTCAGTAAGCTCCGTGATTATTCAGGTGCCAGAAGGCAGAGTGATCTCCGTCACCTGGGAAGAGAGGAGGTGGGGCTAGAACCCTTGAGATATAAGTCTATGCTAGATTATAGTAGAGGAGAGAGGGTGGAAGGAACGCCAGAGGCAAGGGCAGAGGCAAAGGCAAGAAGAAGAGAAAGAGAGAGAGAAGCTGATACAAGCCGAGGCACAGGTACGAGCCTAAGAAGCCTGATTAATGCTGAGCAGAGCAGGAGAAGCCTGACTAATGCTGGGCAATGCAGAGGAACAGGAGACGCTCTCAGCTCTAACGAGAGGCTGTTAGCCGAGCCTGGTGAGCCAGAAGGAGAGTCAGAGTCCATGCAGCTAGGAGAGCCTGATGCTGAGCTGAATGAGGAAGACACCCTCATGGATTGCTCTTTGTGCCAAGCCTTAGCCACAGAAGGGTTGAAGGAAAGCCAGCCCTGAGAGGAAGCCCTCCAGAGAAAGGTAACCATAAGAAGCAGGTAGATGGATTATAAATTCCCACGTGGTAAAGAGGGGAAGTTTTACTAAGATGTAAGAACAAGCTGGAGTTGTGAATTGTGCTTGTTAACCACCTGCTACCTGTGAAGTGAGATGGCAAGAAGCCAAATTAACTGTGAGGAAAAAGCTTTCTTTTTACTCTTGAGTTTTCCTGAGAAACCTGAATAGAACTTTGCTTGCATGTTGAAGGTTTGTTCCTGTTTGGAGTTTTTGTTTTGCTTGTTAATTGGAAAACAGCCTGGAAAGGTTTGAGACTGGAAAAGAAGGCAAACTGCCACAGAAGAAAGCCTGTTTTGTGTTTTGTGCTTTAACCAGCAAGGAGTGGAGGAGTGGCCTAGTGGTTGGGGCAAGGTACTTCAGGCCGGAAGGTCGGGGGTTCAAATCCCACTAGAGGACAGCAACCTTGGGCCGGAAGGACTGGGGTTTCTAGTCCCACAGGTGCTCCTTGTGGTCTTGGGCAAGCCACTTAACCCTCCATAGCCATGTTCCCTGTAAAATAGTTATCTCCAAGTTATAATACCCTGTTCAATGTAATTTCAGTTTGTTCAATGTAAACCACACTGATGCAGAATAGCGCGGTATATAAGAGAATGTAATAAATAAATAAATAATAAATAATAAGGCTAAAGGAAGCTGGTAGCCTTGCTGTTAAAAGGCTGTGTTTTTCTGAGCTGAAGAATACTTTAAGCTGCCACTTTGGTTTTGGGTTTTTGTTTTGCTTATCACCTATTGTACTTTGAAGAAGCCTGGAGAAGTATGCCTGAATGTGGTATTTATGAACCATTTTTGTGCTTAATAAATTTCTGTCATTGCCTTACCCCAAGGAGCCCGACTACAGCTTTCTACCTGAAGCCCATTATATAGCGCAATTAAACTACATTTCCCAGAAAACATTGCAGGGAATTAGTCAGTTAAGGCTGAAAGGGGAAAGTTACTCATACAACCACGCCCCTCTAAGCTAGAGGCGAGTGGTGAGGGAGTGACAGTACCTAGCAGTTTCCCCAAATGACACAGGTTCCACAATGCTTGTACTGGGTCAAGCATTGATATCCTGGGTCCCTTCTTAATAATGGTTTATGGACCTTTCCTCCAGGAACTTGTCCAAACCTTTTTTAAACCCAGCTACACTAACAGCCTTTACTACATCCTCCGGTAACAAATTCCAGAGTTTGATTACACGTTGAGTGAAAAAATATTTTCTTTTATTAGTCTTAAATAGTTTACCCTGTAACTTCATTGCATGTCCCCTAGTCTTTCTATATTCTGATAACGTAAACAATCGATCTACGTTTACCCGTTCCACTCCGTTCATTAATTTATAGACTTCTATCATATCTCCCCTCAGACGTCTCTTTTCCAGGTTAAAGAGCCCTAACCTTTTTAGCCTTTCTTCATAGGAGTATCCTTCCATCCACTTTACCATTTTGGTAGCTCTTCTCTGAACCTTTTCTAATAATGCTATATCTTTTTTAAGATATAGCGACCAGAATTGCACACAATATTCAAGGTGCGGTCTCACAATGGAACGATATAGAGGCATTATAATATCTTTTGTTTTATTTTCCATTCCTTTCCTTATGATACCTAGCATTCTATTTGCTCTCTTAGCTGCCGCTGCACATTGGGCCGAGGGTCTTAACATGTTATCCACAATGACACCTAATTCTTTTTCCTGGGTGGCGGTTCCTAATGTGGAACCTTGCTTCGTGTAACCATAGTTTGGGTTGTTCTTCCCTAGGTGCATAAACTTGCACTTGTCCACATTCAATTTCATCTGCCATTTTGATGCCCAGTCTTCCAGTTTATCAAGATCCTCTTGCAATTTTCCACAATCCTCTTGTGTTTTAACAACTTTAAATAGTTTTGTGTCATCTGTAAATTTGATAACCTTACTCGTTATTCCCTTTTCCAGGTCATTTATGAATATGTCAAAAAGCAGCGGACCCAGCACAGATCCCTGGGGTACACCACTATTCGCCTTTCTCCATTGGGAAAATTGGCCATTTAGCCCTACCCTCTGCTTTCTATCTTTTAACCAGTTCCTGATCCACAATAGTACACTGCCTCTTATCCCATGACTCTTTAGTTTTGCCAAAAGTCTCTGATGAGGGACCTTGTCAAAGGCTTTCTGAAAGTCCAGATACACTATATCAACCGACTCACCTTTGTCCACCTGTTTATTCCCTTCAAAATAAAATAACAGATTAGTAAGACAAGTTCTTCCTTGTCTAAAGCCATGTTGGCTGTCTCCCATTAGGCCATGACTATCTACATGCTGAGTAATTTTGTTCTTTATGATGGTTTCTACCATTTTTCCTGGTACTGACATGAGGCTCACCGGTCTCTAGTTACCTGGATCACCCCTGGAACCCTTTTTAAAAATTGGCGTTACATTGGCGATCCTCCAATCTTCAGGTGTTACAGCTGATTTTAATGAAAGTTCACAGATTACTAATAGCAGGTCTGCAATCTCATATTTCAATTCTTTCAACACCCTTGGATGTATACCATCTGGCCCAGATGATTTACTACTCTTCAGTTTATCTAATAGTTGTAATACATCTTCCCGATGTATCGATATTTCCTTCAATTCTTCCACACCTTTAAATACCACTTCAGTCAGGGTAACATCCCTACATCTTCCTCAGTAAAGACCGAAGCAAAGAATTCATTCAGTCTCTCCGCTATCGCCTTGTAGCCGCTTAGTGCCTCTCTAATCCCTCTATCATCTAATGGACCAACTGTACTTAAAAAAGTCTTTAGTTCGTGTTTTTGCTTCTACAGCAAGCTTCTTCTCAAATTCTCCCTTTTCCTGCCTTATCAATGCCTTGCATTTGACTTGCCAGTGCTTGTGCTGTTTCCAGGTTTTGTCGTTTGGCTCTTTTTTCCATTTCCTGAAAGATGCTTTTTTGGCAACAACAGCCTCTCTAACCTCACCTTTAAACCATGCTGGCATTTTTTTGGACTTCCTTCCACTTTTCTTAAAGCGTGGAATACAGCTGGTCTGGGCTTCTAAGATAGTATTTTTCAACAATACCCAAGCTTGATGTATGTCTTTAATCTTTGCAACTGCTCCTTTTAGTTTTTTCTTAACTATTTTCCTCATTTTATCATAGTCTCCCTTTTGAAAGTTAAAAGGTAGTACTGTGGATTTCCTTACTATCCCTCCTCCACTAATTAAATCAAACGCGATCATGCTATGATCACTATTGCCTAGTGGCCCCAACACCCTTATCTCTTGCACTAGATCTGGTGTTCCACTAAGGACTAGGTCCAATATGGCTTGCCCTCTGGTCGGTTCATGAACCAGCTGCTCCAAGAAGCAGTCATTTATTTCATCTAGGAACTTTATCTCCCTAGCATGAATGATTTGGAGCCTGCGTCAGAAGACATATGAGAAGAGACTTTAAGACCTAAATATGTACACTCTGGAGGAGAAAAGGGAGAGGGGAAATATGATTCAGACCTTTAAATACTTTAGTATTAATGAACAAACAACCTCTTCCAAAGACGGGCTAGCTATAAACCTAGAGGGCATAACATGAATCTGCAAGTGGGTAAACTGAAAGGCAACATCAGGAAACACATTTCACCAAGTCAAAGCAGTTTACAGATATATTCTAACAGACACTTTTTATTTCCTCATCCCCAAAGGGCTCACAATCTAAGCATACCTGAGGTAATGGAGGGTTAAGTGGCTTGCTCAAGGCCACAAGAAGTGGCCATGGGACTAGAGACCCCATTCCCTCTGGCCTGAAGTTACTTGTCCCTATGTGTGAATTGAACCCCTTGGTCCTCCAGTCTGAGGTAACCTGTCCCAGCCACTGAGCTACTCCTCCCACTTTCCCTTTCCTTCTTTCTAGTTTAACCCACAGTGCCTCCTCTCTTCCTTTTAAGCCCTGAAATTCTATAGTTTTAATATTACTTTTTACATATAGTGCCACTCCACCTCCCCTTCTTCCTACCCTGTCCTTCCTGAATAAAGTATAGCCTGGAATAATTACATCCCAGTCATAGTTTTCCGTAACCGCCACTAAATCCAAGTCAGCCTCTTCCATTAAAGCCTCAACTTCAGGGATCTTATTTTCCATGCTACGGGCATTTATACACACTACTTTCCAGATGTTGCCCCATTACCCATTTCTACAGATGTATTTATTGTTTCATTTACCTGGGGGGCTTTCTGCATCCATCCCAAATGAATCTATTTTAAAGCCCTCTTCAGTAGATTAGCCAATCTGCTGCTGAAGACACTTTGACCCTTCTTGGACAGATGGAGACCATCTCTGCTCTGCAACTCTTGGAACATCATCCCATGGTCCAGGAATCCAAAATGCTCTTGATGACACCATCCACGCAGCCATGCATTCATCTCCATGATGTGAGCTTCTCTGCCTTGGCCTTTACCCTCATCAGGAAGAATCAAAGAGAACAGCACCTGTGCACCTAACTGCTTCATCCTCTATCCCAGAGCCATGAAATCACTTTTGATATGCTCGGAGGGTTACCTGGCAGTATAATTTGTGCCGACATGCATGAACAACATCGGATAATAGTCAGTGGACTTAATGAGTCTCAGCAAACTCTCCTTAACATGTTGGATGATGAAAAAGGTTAAAAGAAATTAGAGAAGCTAACAAAAGTTACAACACAGTAATATTGGGTGAATTCAATTATACTGGTATGGACTGTGTCAGTGTCACATCAGGATATGACTTATACTTAGCCGACTTAATCCTGCTTCATACACCTTACCGCCAGCTTCGCTCTCTTCATGCAAATCGTTTGGTTCTACCGTCCCCATCTCATGCTCATTTGGAAAAAACACGCCATGCTGCCTTCTTTTTTCTCGGTCCCAGTCTATGGAATGCCCTGCCCTCATCCCTCCGTTTAGAGTCCTCATATTCACAGTTCAAATCTGCCCTCAAAACCCACCTGTTCCAGACAGTGTTCAATCTCCCTTCCTGACTCCTCCCCTCCCTTTGGATTTTCCTTCCTGTCATTATCCCTGGTTATTGGTTTTGTCTTAGTCTATTAGTCCTGTCTTTTCCCTCTGTCTGTTTGTGCTTGAGTGGTCTTGTCTCTTTTACTGTTGTTAATTATTGTTTCTTATTTTGCATATTGTTAATTTGTAAACTGTTTTTATGGTTTTATAGTATGATTTTATTGTTTTAAATATTTTATGTTTTGATATTGTACATAGTTTTTTAAATTTGTGCCTTATTTATTATTACCTATTGTCTTTTGTATTGTTGTTATGCTTTTCTTTCTTTTCTATTTACTTTGGCGTTCTTTTCCGTAGTTTGCAGTGCCGCTTTTTATATTGCTTGTACACCGCTCAAATGTTTCTTTTAACGTAAGCGGTTTATCAAATATGAAATAAAGTTAAAGTTAAAGTTAAATAAGATAAAGGTTTTACAGGAAATAAAATACACTGTAGAATCTTTATTGATAGAAATTCCATGTAAAAAGGGAAAGGAAGTGGCAATGGGGGTGTACTATCGTCCGTCTAGCCAGAATGAACAGACAGATGATGAAATGCTAAAAGAAATTAGGGAAGCTTGCAAAGTTTACAACACAGTAATAATTGGAGATTTCAATTACTCCAGTAATGAATGTTACATCAGGCCATACTAGGGAGATAAAGTTTCTAGATGAAATACATGACTGCTTCAATGAGCAGCTGGTTCAAGAACTGATTCAAGGAGAAACTATTTACATCTAGTTCGTAGTGGAATGCAGGATCTAGTGTGAGAGATGTTAGAGCCTCTTGGCAAAAGTGATCATAACATCATCACATTTGATTTAATAAATGGAGGGAGGATAACAAGGAAACACACTGTGCTAGCATTTAACTTTCAAAAAGGATACTGTGATAAAGTGAGAAAAATGGTTAAGGAAAAACTAAAAGGAGCAACTGCAAAAGTCAAGAGTTTACATTAGGCTTAGATGTTATTTAAATATACTATCTTGGAAGTCCAGAACAGATGTATTCCATACTTTAATAAAGATGGAAGGAAGGCCAAATGACAGCCAGCATGGCTTAAAGAGGCTATTATAGCTAAGAGAAAGTCCTTTAGAAAATGGAAAAAAGAGCCAAATGATGAAAACAGGAAACATAAGTACTGGTAAGATAAATGCAAGGCATTGAGAAGGCAGACAAAGAGAAAATTTGAAAATAAGCTTGTAGTGGAAGCAAAAGCACATAATAAAACCTTTTTAAATTACATTCATAGCAAAACACCTGTGAAAGAGCCAGTTGGACCCTTAGATGACAGAGGGGTAAAAGGGACACTAAGAGAGGACAAGGCCATTGCTTCAGTCTTTACTAAAGAAGATGTAGGAAATTTACTCATGCTAGAAATGATATTCAAAGGTGATGTATCAGAGAAATTGAAACAAATCTCGATAAATCAGGAAGATATAATACAGCTATTTGATAAACTAAAGAACAGCAAATCACCCCGACCGGATGCTGAAAGAACAGCAAATCACCCCGACAGGATGCTGAAAGAACTGAAATATGAGATTGCAGACATACTTTAGAATCTGTGAACTATCCTTAAAATCAACTGTAGTACCTGAGGATTAGAGAGTGGCCAACAAAATGCCAGTTTTATAAAAGGGTTCCAGGGGTGATTAAAGACCAGTGAGCTTGATGTCTGTACCGGGCAAAATAGTAGAAACTATTATAAAGAATGAAGTGCCCAATATTGAGTTGGGCAGCCCTGCCCTCCGACCCTTAACCTCGGATATTCAATATGCGTCCTTAGCATTGAATATCCGGATGTTGCAGTAGCTAACTGGGCAGCATGCAATATCGCTACTGCCCAATTATTGTTTTTCGCCACCTTCGCTTCACCCTGAGCACCCCGACATGCCCTGATGCTAACTGGCTAGCATCAAGGCACATAGGGGGGTTAGAAGGGGATATTCAACAGCACTAGCCATGTTAAGTGCAATTGAATATCTGAATTTAAGACATTTACATGATTTACTGGGCTGTAAACTGTGTAAATGCCTTTTGAAAATTGGGCCCGAAATTACACTGGTCAACATGGAAATCGTTACTGACTTTAAAAGGCCCTAATCTGTAGTATCTTGGTGAGCTGAACACGAATATAACATTAAAAAAAATTATTGGCTCTCGTTTTGAAGATATTGCATGTAGTTTATTTTTGACATTTCACCATGTAAATTTATCCAGTAGGACATCAACAACATCCCAAATAAGCCTTGAATGATGAAATATTGCATCACATTGCATAAATCACTCATGACCCACAAGACTGGAGACTATTTATAGACTCTTCGAAACTGAGTCTGAAGGCTGTGCTTTTGAACAATGGAAACCGTCTCCCATCTATTCCATTAGAGTATGCCGTCCACATGAAAGAATCAATACCCTATCAAAGAGATAAATTATCCTTTCTTCATATGCCCTAAAGATAGAAAGAAAAACTATCTATTTTTTGTTGGATTGTTTGCCATGAGAAGGAACTTTCCCTCTCTCAAAGCAAACCCTGCTTTTTCTCTTTTAAATAAAAGAGTCCACTCACTCTTTTTTTCTTTTTTTACCGAGACAAACTTAAAAACTTGTACTCAGTTTAGACAAATATATCAAGTAGGCAGTACTTAGCTTGACATCCTGTGGGTAAATGATCCCCAAACTGGAACATTCGCTCCGTTCTACTTTGCTCAGCTATATGGAGCCGAGATCAGTGTGGAGTATGGATGTTTCTTGGATGAAAGCCTATAAGCATAAGCCCACAAGCTGTTGTCAATCCCTTTTCGGTGCCCCAACGGGCTTTATACTTCAAAATTGATCAGCAGATCCTCTTATAAAGACGTGGATGAGAAAATTTGTACACGACCTCATGTTTCAAACTCCTGGTCCTTCATCATGCAGTAAACGTCTTGATCTTCAGCTGAACCCATTCACTTTTAAAGTCAGCCTCGTTCACATGCATAGGCTATTATTGGCTGTCTGAACGGTCAAGTAACCAAACTCCACCAGTCAAGAGATAAGTTAAGACCTAAAGGTTGCCACCACCCGCTCCCTAACCTTGAGGGTTTGAGGAGGGGTGGGCCTTGAGGTTAAGGTTGTAGTTGTGAAGGTCGAATGATAAGGCAGGCAAAAGAATATTTCTTTTATAAGGATTTATTTCTCCCACTTCAAAAAGATAGAACAAGCGTAAAGGATAATGTATTTTAGCCAAAAACAGGAACAACGAAAATAAGGCTCTTTAAAGGCTGTGCTCAAAAGTGTCCATTACTGGTGGAGTTCACATTCCCTCATGTGAACTCTACTTGGCAACCCAATAAACAAGGAAAACAATAATGTCCATGTGCTATAACCAAACAATGCTTCAGCTTATTCTTAACTTCAGATAAGCTCTTCAGCTGGGCACTTAAATAGCAAACATTTCAGGTTATCACAGAAAAAGGACCATTCAAGCTTTGCTTTTCTATTCCTTGTCAATCAGACAGGTTGAGCAGTCCATTGGTTGATTCAACTCAATCATTGGCAAGGGAAGAACCAATGGCACATCTGCTTCTGGGCTCTGCACTGACTGCACTACTTTCTGCTCAGGAATGGTTCGTTTGTTTAAGAATTCTTTGAACTCTTTTAGGAGTGCTTCAGCCTGCTTTCTATATGGGCTGGGCTGAGAATTAGCTCCTTCCTGGGGTGAATAATTGTTTGTAGGTTTTGCTTCAGGCAAACAAACAATGTCATCCCTGTTACAACGCTCATTCACTGCACTGGAGTTACCCCTCCCCCACTTGTCTCTGTAAGCCAGTGTTGGGTTATCCAGTTCATTTGCATGTGGAGTGTTTCTAAACAGTACTTCAAACTTAGGACCTCCTAAATCCTCCCGGCATATATCTCTCCCATATAAATCAGCTGTGTCCTTGTAGCTAGCCTGTTTGCTAACTCTTTCAGCAGTTTGGTGAGAAAAGCTGGGTTTATTTAAATGAGTCTCAGGTTGCAGCCAACTGCCTTCATAAAACCTGGGCTTGCCCTGGGTTTTAAAATTAACATTCACACAGTCTGGCTTCTCATAAAAGCTGTTATCAGAATTAAAGACACACTGTACCTTATATTGAGGAATGTCTGAAAGTTCTTTAGCAGTCTGCCTTTCTTTCCACGGGTCAGCTCTCTGCTCCAAAAGCATAGGCTTTATGCCTGGGTCTCTCAGTGCCTTGCCCCTCTCTTGTTCCCAGAAGGTTCTTCCAAGCACTGAGTCTCCCTGGTACCTGCTTCTTGGCTTTGAAAGCGTTCTCCTAGGATTGCAGCTGGGGAGCGTTTCTCCCTCAAAGTCAAAGTTTCTGGCATCCAGGGCTAGTTCCTGCCTTCCAGGTTGCTTCCTTCGTCCTGGCTTTGCTCCGTCTCTAAAGCACGCTTCTGCTGGCTTTGTCCTGAGTTCTGCTTGCTCTCTCCAGCGTTCAGCTTCCTCTGCTTTCTCCACTTCCTGTGCTTTCTTCACTTCCTCTACTTCCTGTCTTCTGTCTTCCTTCTCTCTGTTTAACAAGCTGCCTCTGCTCTGGGGAACCCGCCTCCTGCTAGGGCGTGCCCAATCAGCAACTCTGCTTCTCCCCTCCCCCGAGGTGAGCTGTGTTAGCTGATTAGCCATGTGCTTCTTGTGCTGAGAAGGGAAAATCCTGCATTTACCTGCAGTACCCGAACCTTCCACCGGGTCACTATCTGTTTCCATGGCTTCAGGAAATGCTACCACGTCACAGATCCCCCCCCCCCCTTAAGGCATCACGGGCTGGTTTAGGAGAATCCGGACAGCACGTGATACATCCTATGGGCTCTGGGTTAGAGGGTTGTACTGCATGCAATTGTTTTGGAGAGGCTATTGTGGCTACCTGGGCTAAGGCTACCCTATCATGCCATGGCTTTAATACATTGATGTGGTAGACTTGCTTGCGACCCTTTTTATTCTCAACTAAATATGAGACGGGTCCTACGGGACGTACAATCTGACATGGGCCTTTCCAATGGCTCTCTAATTTCGGTTCAGTCCCTGCCACCATTATTATAACCTTTTCTCCTATCATTAGTTGACGCTATTTGGTATTCCTATCATAATAGGACTTTTGTTTGTGCTGACTACGCTGCAGGTTCTCTACTGCCACCTGTGAGGTTCGGCGTAGCCGCTTCTTTAAGTCTCTTAGGAACTCTGGAACCTCTACCTCCTTGGTGTCCGGTTCCACCCACCGTTCCTTCAAGATATCCAGAATCCCACGGGGAGACCTACCATACAATAACTCGTATGGCGCCGTTCTTAACGAGGCTTGTTTTCTTTCCCTACATGCGTAGAGAACAAAAGGGAGCATCATATCCCAATGGTCCATCTCACCCTCCAGACTTCTACGTAGCATTCTCTTGAGTGTCTGGTTTTGTCTTTCGACTAGACCATTTGTCTGAGGATGGTATGCCGCTGTCTTGATGTGTTGGATACCAAAGGCATCCCATACTTGCATGAGGTATTTCGAGAGGAAGTTGCTCTCCCTATCGGTGAGGACTTCCCTAGGGAAACCTACTTCGCAGAATAATTTAATGAGCTCATTAGCTATCACTTTTGCAGAAGTAGAGCGGAGTGGCATGGCCCACGGGAATCGTGTAGCGTGGTCCACTACCACTAGGATGTAGCGAAACCCTCTAGGCGTTTTAATCAGCGGTCCCACTATATCTATCCCTATTCTATGAAGTGGGTCTTTGATCACCGGAGATGGTATCATAGGGACATCCTTGGGATGGGTCGCGGAGACACATTGGCAAGTGGGGCAAGCCTCACAGAACCGGGTCGTTTCTTTAAAAACACCCGGCCAGTAGAACCTAGCTAGAATCTGGTCGAGGGTCCCTTGACTGCCCTTATGTCCCCCTACAGGATGGTCATGTGTTAACCGTAGCACAATGTTTTTAAAAGTAGTCAGTACTACTAACTGTTTTCTGCTGTCTCCAGTGAAAGGATTTCTACTCTCTCTATAGAGTATACCTGACGTGAGGAGAAATCTAGGCAGTGTATCCCTAGGGTCCTGAGCCCACTTGAATGCATGTGTGAGAGCAGGGTCTGCCTGCTGCTCCTTTGGAAACGTGGGGAACTTACTCATCAGCTCCTCAGGTACCCATGGTAGCTCTTGCCCTGCCTGTACTTCGGCCTTATTTCTAGAGCGTGACTGTTGCTCCTTACGTTTTTCTGCCTTACCCTTCTTTATTTTGGGATCAGGAGTGGTAACTAAGGCATCATCAGAGGGAAGGATTTCGCCAGGATCCTCTGATGTAAGTTCTTGGCTTTCTAGGGCTGAGGTCTGGGCTCTCGTAGAGACCATTGCACATTTCTCTTGCAATTCTCATTTCATTTCCCTATAGAACTGAGGCCAGTTTCTGCCTAGAATAACCGCATGTGGGAGACGTGGGACAACTGCTAGCGGGATAGTTCTCTGGGCACCTAAGCCTGCTATGTGCAGATTGTACATAGGGTAGGAAGATGTTCCTCCATGAACACACCTGATCTTCACTGCATCTACAGGAGGGATTACTTCTGGGGCCTGCCGGGCTTCTATTGCTTTCCAGAACTCCTCAGAGATCATACTTAACTCTGCTCCTGAGTCTAGCAAAGCTTGAGTGGTAATCCCTTGTACAGATACAGCCAGAGGAAACCCTGGTCTATCCTCCATGTAGCTATCCGCAATTAAAGCAGTTTTCACAAAACAATGTTTCTGTACATGTCCTACCTGCCCACATTTGTAGCATTTTAACTTACATGCAACACTTTTCCTAAAAGGCATGCACATTTTCACTGGATCTTCCTGCACCCTCCGTCTCCTTTCTGATCCTCTTGTGCTCAACTCATGGGAAGGGGTGCTACCTCTCTGGGCAGTTAACTCTGCCTCTATATACCTCTCAGAGAGAGCAACCGCTTCCTGGGGAGTTTTGCAATTTTGCAGGATCAGGAAGGTGCGGATTTCTGATGGTAGAGCGTCCATATACTGCTCCAACACTAACTCGTCCAGAATGGAATCGACAGACCTCCCTTCTGGAGTTAGCCATTTGTTAAGTAAACCCTGAATTCTGTGGCATAAGGACTTAGGGGTTTCGCTCTGCCTGAGTCTCACGCTCCTCAAGCGAGAGTGGTAGACCAGCGGAGTGAGACCCAGTCTCTCCCTTATTGCCTTTTTTAAGTCATCATAGCTTCCAGCCAACTCAGTGGGCATGGCGCGGTAAGCTGCCATTGCTTCCCCGGTGAGGGACGCGGCTAGCCTTAAGGCCCAGTGTTCCTTTGGCCACAAGCTAAGCCGAGCTACCCTTTCAAAGCTCTCTAGGTAATTGTCTATATCATCCTGACCGGTGAGTTGTCCGAAATTAAAGAGAGTTCCTGTTGGTACATTAACAGGCTGCACAGTGTTAGTCAAGAGGGAACCTGTATCAGGCGCTGGTACAGTGGCTCGCTTCCTCTCCTGCAAGCACTCCTCCAACAGATTCAGTAGAGGTTGCTGCTGCTCCTTTAAACTTGCAGTCGCCCTCTGCTGCGCTTCCAACGCGAGGTCAGCCTGGCGCTCTAGCTGCTTCGCCATCCAGGTAAATATCTCCTTGGGATCCATCGCCATCTTGGGACTCCTGTAATGGAAACAGAACACAGACCCAAGTGCGGTATCCCAACACTCTAACTTATCTGTATTTTCCTAGAAAAAAAAATGTCTTTTCTTTCCCCCAGTTACCACTAGGGGACACCCTCGCCCTGGTATCCTCACAACCCGGGGTGGATACCCTTTACCTGGCTGAGGTGTATTCCAAGCACGTCAGGAATGGCTCCTGTAGCCTTTTGCAGTCCTTCTTCCTCTGCTGGACTCGTCAGCTCTTCGGCCGGGGTCCAGTGGAAGAAGTTCTCCGCAGCTCCTGCTGTGGCTCCTTTTGCGCCTGCGCCGAATCCTTAATACTACGCCACTTTTGCCACCACCCGCTCCCTAACCTTGAGGGTTTGAGGAGGGGTGGGCCTTGAGGTTAAGGTTGTAGTTGTGAAGGTCGAATGATAAGGCAGGCAAAAGAATATTTCTTTTTATAAGGATTTATTTCTCCCACTTCAAAAGGATAGAACAAGCGTAAAGGATAATGTATTTTAGCCAAAAACAGGAACAACGAAAATAAGGCTCTTTAAAGGCTGTACTCAAAAGTGTCCATTACTGGTGGAGTTCACATTCCCTCATGTGAACTCTACTTGGCAACCCAATAAACAAGGAAAACAATAATGTCCATGTGCTATAACCAAACAATGCTTCAGCTTATTCTTAACTTCAGATAAGCTCTTCAGCTGGGCACTTAAATAGCAAACATTTCAGGTTATCACAGAAAAAGGACCATTCAAGCTTTGCTTTTCTATTCCTTGTCAATCAGACAGGTTGAGCAGTCCATTGGTTGATTCAACTCAATCATTGGCAAGGGAAGAACCAATGGCACATCTGCTTCTGGGCTCTGCACTGACTGCACTACTTTCTGCTCAGGAATGGTTCGTTTGTTTAAGAATTCTTTGAACTCTTTTAGGAGTGCTTCAGCCTGCTTTCTATATGGGCTGGGCTGAGAATTAGCTCCTTCCTGGGGTGAATAATTGTTTGTAAGTTTTGCTTCAGGCAAACAAACAATGTCGTCCCTGTTACAACGCTCATTCACTGCACTGGAGTTACCCCTCCCCCACTTGTCTCTGTAAGCCAGTGTTGGGTTATCCAGTTCATTTGCATGTGGAGTGTTTCTAAACAGTACTTCAAACTTAGGACCTCCTAAATCCTCCCGGCATATATCTCTCCCATATAAATCAGCTGTGTCCTTGTAGCTAGCCTGCTTGCTAACTCTTTCAGCAGTTTGGTGAGAAAAGCTGGGTTTATTTAAATGAGTCTCAGGTTGCAGCCAACTGCCTTCATAAAACCTGTGCTTGCCCTGGGTTTTAAAATTAACATTCACACAGTCTGGCTTCTCATAAAAGCTGTTATCAGAATTAAAGACACGCTGTACCTTATATTGAGGAATGTCTGAAAGTTCTTTAACAGTCTGCCTTTCTTTCCATGGGTCAGCTCTCTGCTCCAAAAGCATAGGCTTTATGCCTGGGTCTCTCAGTGCCTCGCCCCTCTCTTGTTCCCAGAAGGTTCTTCCAGGCACTGAGTCTCCCTGGTACCTGCTTCTTGGCTTTGAAAGCATTCTACTAGGATTGCAGCTGGGGAGCGTTTCTCCCTCAATGTCAAAGGTTCTGGCATCCAAGGCTAGTTCCTGCCTTCCAGGTTGCTTCCTTCGTCCTGGCTTTGCTCCGTCTCTAAAGCACGCTTCTGCTGGCTTTGTCCTGAGTTCTGCTTGCTCTCTCCAGCGTTCAGCTTCCTCTGCTTTCTCCACTTCCTGTGCTTTCTTCACTTCCTCTACTTCCTGTCTTCTGTCTTCCTTCTCTCTGTTTAACAAGCTGCCTCTGCTCTGCGGAACACGCCTCCTGCTAGGGCGTGCCCAATCAGCAACTCTGCTTCTCCCCTCCCCCGAGGTGAGCTGTGTTAGCTGATTAGCCATGTGCTTCTTGTGCTGAGAAGGGAAAATCCTGCATTTACCTGCAGTACCCGAACCTTCCACCGGGTCACTATCTGTTTCCATGGCTTCAGGAAATGCTACCACGTCTCAAGGTGTAACCGATTGTAGGCGGTAAATCCAAAATTGTTCCCTGAGTTGCAGACTCCTTAAACGATCCCCTCACCGAGTCCCTTCAGGGATAATATCTATAATTCGCCACTTAAGGTCCTCAAAAGTATGAGTGAACTCTAAACAGTGAGAGGCCACCGGGGCTGATAAAGTTTTAGTGTTTATGTGAGAACGATGTTCCAGTAATCGTCTATTCATTGATCAGGACGTTCGACCTATATAGTTCTTCTGACAAGGACACGTCAGGATATACGAGTTACACTACGTGCGTGATAATGCACGTCATGTAATGATGGTTTTCTATCCTGACTCCTGTATTGGGGTCTATCCATATCAAGCCTTCCATAGTAGAATCACAAAAGTCACATGATCCACATTTATAGTGACCCCTTAAATCACTCACAGGACCCTTCAAGGGAGAGTGTATTAATATATCTGCCATATTGCGGCCCCTTTGGAAAGCAAACATTAAGCGTTTGTTAAAACAAGAATGTAAAGATAAAGTATGCCAATGGGTCTTTAGAATCTGCATAATTTCTAGTGAATTAGGCATATAAGGTAATACACCCAAATATACTTCTTGATAGGGCTCATGTGTGGCAGTCAGTCCAGAGGACTTCTCAGGCCACCACTCAGGGTAATTAAATCTGGCTCTATTATAAGCTCTTGTAATCAATTTTGATGGATAACCCCTTTCATTCAGCCGCTTTTCAAGATCCTTGGCATGAAAGAGACATCCTCCACATGAAAGAGAGATACGATAACTTAAAGCATCTACTGACTTCCATTAACTATAATAAGTACAGCTGGCACCTCTGTGGTGACTTGAAGGTAGTTGGCCTTTTAATGGGACTGCAGCAGGGATATATAAAATACATGTGTTTCTTATGTGAGTGGGATAGCCGAGCAAGGGATTGGCACTACTTGTGGAAGGAATGGAATTGCAGACAAAATGTAACAGTTGGAGAGAAGAATATCCAGCACCCAGCTCTGGTTGAGGCTCACAAAATCCTGTTACCACCCCTTCACATCAAGCTAGGTTTGATGAAAAACTTTGTGAAAGCCATGGACCGCACTTCGCCAGCTTTCCGATACCTGCATGAACAATTCCCTCGACTCAGCGAAGCAAAGATTAAAGAGAGAGTTTTTGTAGGTCCTCAGATTCGAGAGCTCTTCAAAGATGACCGGTTCAACAACTTGCTGCAGGGTGATGCGAAACAAGCATGGAATGCTTTTCGCCTAGTGTCAACAAAATTTCTCGGGAATGTTAGGGCAGAAAACTACAAGGAACTAGTAGAAGACATGCTGATGCAGTATCAGAAACTTGGCTGCAATATGTCTCTAAAGATCCATTTCCTTGATTCCCATCTTGATTTCTTTCCTGACAACTGTGGTATGGTTAGTGATGAACAAGGCAAACGTTTTCACCAGGATATCGCAACGATGGAGCAAAGATACCAGGGAAAATGGTCCACTACAATGCTGGCTGACTACTGCTGGACACTCCCCAGAGAAGCTCCCTAACAGCTGTACAAGAGACAGGCGAAAAAATCTATGACTTTCTTTTTTACAGGTATTAACCACAGGCCTATTATATTTACTATTGACGTGATGTAAACATTAATTCTTGTACAAAAAAACTAGAGCCAACTTTGCAATTTCACTGTCATATTCGTGTTCAGCATATAAAAACGGATAAGAAATGACTATTTTTATTTCAGTAACATGACTTTTGTAAAAATTTGTTTACCAGTTTTATTGAAGATAGAGATATTTATGGCCTAATGGCAGAAAGCCAACATGTATTGAGACAAGGAAAGTCTTGTCTTACTAATCTGTTATATTTTTTCAAAGGTGTAAATAAACAGGTAGATAAAGATGAGCTGATTGATACAGTGTATCTGAATTTTCAGAAAGCCTTTGACAAGGACCCTCATGAGAGACTCTTGCGGAAATTAAAATATCATGGGATAGAAGGCAGTGTACTATTGTGGATCAGGAAATGGTTAAAAGATAGAAAGGAGAGGGTAGGACTAAATGGCCAATTTTCTTACATAAGAACATAAGATATGCCATACTGGGTCAGAGCAAGGTCCATCAAGTCCACTATCCTGTTTCCAACAGTAGCCAATCTAGGTCAAAGTACCTAGCAGTTTCCCCAAAAGACACAGGTTCCTCAATGCTTGTATTGGCTCAAGAAGTGATATCCTGGATCCCTTTTAATAATAGTTTATGGACTTTTCCTCCAGGAACTTGTCCAAACCTTTTTTAAACCCAGCTACACTAACAGCTTTTATTACATCCTCCAGTAACAAATTCCAGAGTTTGACTACACGTTGAATGAAAAAATATTTTTTCTTATTGGTCTTAAATAGGTTACCCTGTAGCTTCCTTGCATGTCCCCTGTTGTTGTTGTTAAGTGCCGTCAAGTTGGAGTCGACTCATGGCGACGCTCAGGGTAGCTATCCTAAATTGTGTTCGGCCTTCAGTCAGGCGGCTCATTGTTGACAGACTGGTACCCGTAGATGCTGTTATTGTATCGATCCATCTCATTGCTGGCCTTCCTCTTTTGCGTTGACCTTCTATCTTGCCAAGCATGATGTCTTTCTCTAATGATCTCTCTTTTCGCATGATGTGTCCAAAGTATGAAAGTCAAAGTCTTGTCATCTGAGCTTCTAAAGAAAATTTAGGTTTGATCTCCTCTAGTGCCAACTGGTTTGTTCTTCGGGCAGTCCATGGTATACACAGTATTTGCCACCAGCACCATAATTCAAAGACATCGGTTTTCTTCCTGTCTATCTTTTTCACTGTCCAGCTTTCACTTCCATACGATGTTATTGAAAATACCATGGCTTGAACAAGTTGAATCTTTGTATGGAGAGAGACATCTCTGCTCTTGAGAATGTTATCTAGGTCTTTCATAGCCATTCTGCCAAGAGCAATGCGTCGTATGATTTCTTGACTGCTTGTTGCTTCTTTATTGATAGTTGATCCAAGTAGGTTAAAGTTGTTCACAATTTCAATTTCTTCTCCTTCAACGATGAACCTGTTGATTATGCCAGTTGTCATGATCTTTGTCTTCTTTAGATTAAGGTGCAGGCCCATTTTGAGACTATGTTCTTTGATTGTGAAAAGCAAATGTTTCAGATTATCTTCACTTTCAGCCAGTAATATGGTATCATCAGCATAGCGAAGGTTGTTGATGAGTCTTCCACCAATCTGTTGTCTTCATACAATCCTACTTCTCTGATGATTTTTTCTGCATATAAATTAAACAGGTAGGGGGAAAGTATGCAGCCTTGTCTTACACCTTTGCTTATTTTAAACCATTCTGTTTCTCCTTGTTCTGTTCGAACTGTTGCTTCTTGATCAATGTACAAATTAGAAACATAGAAACATAGAAACATAGAAATATGACGACAGAAAAAGACCACATGGCCTATCTAGTCTGTCCTTCCATAACAACTACAACAGTCCACTTTTTGCCTTTAGAGATCCTCTGTGTTGGTCCCATGCTTTCTTGAATTCAGTTACTGTCCTCATCTCTACCACCTCCACTGGGAGACTATTCCACGGATCCACTACTCTTTCCGTAAAGAAATATTTCCGCATATCACTCCTGAATCAATCTCCCTTCACCCTCATCCCATGTCCCCTCGTAGCAGAACTTGCTTTCAATTGAAAGAGGCTCTCTCCCTGAACATTTATGCCATGGAGGTATTTAAACATCTCAATCATATCACCTCTATCCCGCCTTTCCTCTAAGGTGTACATATTAAGATCCTTAAGTCTGTCCTCATATGCTTTATAATGAAGCCCATTAATCATTTTGGTAGCAACCCTCTGCACCGACTCCATCCTGTTCACATCCTTTTGAAGGTGCGGTCTCCAGAATTGCACACCATACTCCAAATGAGGTCGCACCAAAGACTTATACAGAGGCATTATCACCTCCTTTTTTCTGCTAGCCATTCCTCTCCGTATGCACCCAAGCATCCTTCTAGCTTTTGCTGTCGCCTTTTCCACCTGTTTAGCTACTTTAAGATCATCAGACACAACCACGCCTAGGTCCCGCTCTTCTTTAGTGGACAAAAGTACTTCACCTCCTATACTGTATTGCTCCCTTGGATTGCTGCAGCCCAAATGCATGACCTTACATTTTTTAACATTAAATCCCAGCTGCCAAATTCTAGACCATTCTTCAAGCTTAGCTAGATCCCTCCTCATGTTATCTACCCCTTCCTGGGTGTCTACTCTATTGCAGATTTTGGTATCATCCGCAAAGAGGCAAACCTTACCCGGCAGCCCTTCCGCTATATCACTAACAAAGATGTTAAAAAGAATTGGACCAAGGACAGATCCCTGGGGCACACCACTGGTAACATCCTTCTCCTCAGAGTGAGCTCCATTTACTTGTACTCTTTGTCGCCTCCCACCCAACCAATTTCTAACCCAAGCAGTAACTTTAGGGTCCATCCCTAGGGTGCTCAGTTTGTTTATAAGTCGCCTGTGAGGAACAGTGTCAAAGGATTTACGGAAATCTAAATACACCACATCTAGAGCTCTCCCTCGGTCCAACTCCCTGGTCACCCAGTCAAAAAAAATCAATCAGATTTGTCTGACAAGACCTGCCTCTGGTGAATCCATGCTGCCTCGGATCCTGTAATCCGCTGGACTCCAGAAACCTCACTATTTTCTCTTTCAGCAGCGTTTCCAATAATTTACTCACCACCGAAGTTAAACTAACCGGCCTGTAGTTTTCAACCACATCCTTACTTCCGCTTTTGTGTAAAGGCACCACATGAGCCTCTCTCCAGTCCTTTGGCACCACTCCTGACTCCAATGAGGCATTGAAAAGGTCAGTCAGTGGAGCTGCTAGAACGTCCCCAAGTTCCCTCAGTATTCTAGGGTGTATCCCATCCGGTCCCATCGCTTTGTCTACTTTAAGTTGAGCTAGTTTCTCACGAACACAGTCTTCTGAAAATAGTTCAAGATGTCCCTCGCTTCTGTTCTTATTTGTGGGTGTTTTCTGAGGTCCTGCTCCTGGTTCTTCATCTGTGAACACAGAACAAAAATATTTGTTAAGCAATTTCGCTTTATCCTTATCAGCTTCTACATATTCCCCCCCTGCACCCTTGAGTCTGACAATACCACTTTTGCTCTTCCTCTTCTCACTAATATATCTGAAAATTGTCTTATCCCCCCATTTTATTGCATTGGCTATTTCCTCCTCCTTTTGAATCTTTGCCTTCTTGACTACTTTGCTAGCTTCTCTAAGTTTTTCCAAATACAGATGCCTGTCTTCTGCTCTCTGTGATCTCTTGTATTTCATGAAGGCCTCCCTCTTTTTCTTCACTTTTTCAGCTACTTCCTTCGAAAACCATAGCGGTCTCCTGTTCCTTTTGCCTTTATTTACCATTTTAACAAAAAGGTTGGTTGCCCTTAAAATACCCCCTTTCAGTTTTGCCCACTGTTTTTCTACATCCCCCAGCTGTTCCCATCCCACTAACGACTCCCTGAGGTATTGGCCCATCTTCGCAAAGTTAGTCTTCCTAAAGTCTAAGATCCTCACCTTGGAATGGATTCTAACAGCCCTAGTCCTAATACTGAACCACACCATCTGGTGATCACTGGATGCAAAATGATCTTCCACTACAACATCAGGACAAGTACTACAATGCAAGAGTACGATCAGGTGTTCTGGTATACCCATGCTTCTTAATGTGGCCCAGAGTTTCTCATGGTTTACACAGTCAAAAGCTTTGCTATAGTCAATAAAGCACAAATAGAGATCTTTTTGATATTCTTTAGTCTTTTCAAGGATCCATCTCACATCCGCAATGATGTCTCTCATTCCTCACCCTTTCCTGAACCCTGCTTGCACTTCAGGTAGTTCTTGTTCCAGGTATAGTTGTAGTCGCTTTTGAATAATCTTCAGTAGAATCTTGCTGGCATGTGGGATCAGAGCGATTGTGTGATAATTTCCACAGTCAGTTGGATCACCTTTCTTTAGTATTGGTATAAACACAGATCTTTTCCAATCAGTTGGCCATGATGTTGTCTTCAATATTTCTTGGCAGAGCCAGAGCTGAATCAGATTGCTGTAATACTTCTATGGGAATGCTATCAATGCCTGGTGCTTTGTTCTTTGATAAGGCTTTCAATGCTGCTTCAACTTCTTCTTTCATCACCAATGGTTCCCGATCATAAGGTACAGGTTGAAACGGCTGTTGGTCCACTTGATCTTTATCATATAAAAACTCTGTATATTCCTTCCATCTTTTCTTGATCTTCTCAGCATCATTCAACATAGAACCTTGAGCATCTTGTAACATTCCAATTTGAGGCTGGAACTTTTTCTTTAACTCTCGTAGCTTTAGGAAAGCCGATCTTTTTCTTCCTCTAATAGTTTCTGCTTCTATTTCCTTGCATGAATCATTGTAGTACTTTTCCTTGTCCTGTCTTGCTGCACGTTGGAAATCTCTGTTGTCTTTCTTTCTCCTCTGGCTTTAGCTTCTCTGTGTTTCTGGGCAATTTTCAGAGTTTCTTCCGTCATCCATTTTGGCCGTTTTTTCTTTTTCAACTTTTGTAGAGACTTCTCGCTTTCTTCCAACACAACCTTCTTGATGTCATTCCATAACTCTTCTGGAGCTCTGTCATTTGTATCTAAAGCAGAAAATTGATTTTGCAGGCAGTCTTTAAATTCCAGTGGTATATTCTCAAGGTCATATTTTGCTGCATTTGTGAGTGGTTTGCTCTTTTTCAACTTTAGCTTGAGTTTGCATACTAGTAGTTGATGATCTGTACCACAGTCAGCTCCAGGTTTTGTCTTTGTTGATGTTATAGAGCTTTTCCATCGTTGACTTCCACAGATGCAGTCAATTTGATTTTTATACAATCCATTGAGTGAAGTCCATGTGTACAGTTGCCGCTTGTGTTGCTGGAAGAAGGTGTTTGAGAGGAATAGATCATTGGTCTTGCAGAATTCTATCAGTCTTTCTCCAGCTTCATTTCTGTTGCCAAGTCCATATTTTCCAACTACTTTGTCTTCTTCTTTGTTGCCAACTTTTGCATTCCATTCACCCATGACTATCAGGATATCCTGTTTGCATGTTCTGTCAATTTCAGCTTGTACTTGTTCATAGAACTCTTCAATTTCATTCTCTTCTGCAGCTGTTGTTGGGGCATATACTTGAATTATAGTTGTGTTGATAGGCATTCCTTGTAGACGAATAGAGATTAAGCGTTCGCTGACTGCATTGTATTTCATTATAGTTCTTGCAAGTTTCTTTTTTATTATAAATGCAACACCATTTCTTCTTTGTCTTTCATTTCCAGCATAGTAGACCATGTGATCATCTAATGCAAAGTGCCCGATGCCAGTCCATTTCATTTCACTGACACCCAACAGATCAAGTTGTATACGTTCCATTTCATTCTTGACCACCTCCAACTTCCCTTGGTTCATGCTTTGTATGTTCCATGTTCCAATGTGTAAGACATCTTTACAGCTTCTGACTCTCATTTCATGTGCAGCTACATAAGCAGTCAGATGTCCCGAGGGCTTTGATCCAACCACATAATAAATACTGGCTTTACTCTGAAAAGTCTTCAGCTCTTCCCCAGTAGCTAGTTGAGTGCCTTCCGACCTGGGGGTCTCATCTTCCAGCACTACAGCACAATTTGTTTTGTTGTAACTATCCATTGGGTTTTCATGGCAAGATACAGAAGTAGATAGCCGGGCCTTTCTTCCGCGCAGTTTAAGTTTGGTGTTGTTGCCATTGTCACAGAAATGTGATCCTCTGCCATCAACACTATCCCATTCTGCTGCTGTCCAGATGGGTGGTTTGTCTTGGTCTGGCACCTCAGCTGAGACCTGTCCATCTTGGGAGACCCTGCCAGTAGTTAAACTACCGATAGTTTAGCTCTCAGCATCACTGATGCACGCAAGCCCACACAGCACGACAAGCTGCAAACCAAGTGAGGGGCATGTCCCGTAGTCTTTCTATATTCTGATGACATAAACAATCGATCTATGTTTACCTGTTCCACTTCATTCATTAATTTATAGACAATGTTGAGATAGCGTATATTGTGTGCAGATGTGGCTGAGATGGACAGTCCTGTATGTGCATATTATAAGAGCAATCTACTTCAAAATTAGATCCCTCAGACCCTTACGCCCGTTACTCGAACCAGGAGACTTCCGCACCATTTATCAAGCCCTCATTATTCCTCATTTTGATTATTCAAATGCCATCCTACAAGGGCTCCCCCAGGCCACCTTAAACCCCCTGCAACTTGCCATGAACAGTGCAGCGCGGGTACTCTTTGGAGCCTCCAGAAGAGAGCATATCACACCCCTCCTGAAGCAACTGCACTGGCTCCCCATTCAAGCCAGGATCAGTTTTAAGACCTTGGTGATGACTTTCAAGGCCACCAAGGGGCTCTCCTCCTCTTCACTATTTGACCTCATCCAACCACTCGCACCCAACAGGCTAAGGAGAACCGCAGAGGTCAATATGCTACTGATACCGATAGACACGACAAAATGCACCAAAACAACATCTAACAGAGCCTTCAGACTCTGCGCCCCAAGTCTCTGTAACTCCCTACCACCACATATCAGAGCAATCCCCAACTTGAGCCAGTTCAGGAAGGCCTTGAAACATTTTCTCTTTATCAAATACCTCACTGATTGCATGAACCCCTGCCACCCTTGAATAGGACGTCCCCAAATATGATCAATACCTAATAATATCCGCTCTCATTTCATTTGTACATGTATATAGTTACTCTGTTCAATGCACCTGCATATGTATATAGTTTACCCTGTTCTCCAAGTTACATATTCCTGTTCAATGTAATGACCTGACTTTTGTTTATTGTCGGATACTGTTTTTGTTTTATGTAAACCGCGCTGATCGCAAATAGTGTGGTATATAAGAAATGCAAATAAATAAATAAATAAATATTGTGCATGGCACTAAGATATCCCCAGATTTCACTCTGTGACTGCAGGTTAGGACAAGAGCAAGGGGCATGCAGTTACTTGGCAGATTTTTTCTTGTCTCACCAACTTAGTGATTCCATTGGACAATTACAGAAGCCAGGCCTCCACATAAGTGTACTATTGTAGACAAGGAATTGTTAAAAGATAGAAAACAAAGGGTATGGCTAAATGGCCAATTTTCTTAACGGAGAAAGGTGAAAGATGGAGTACCCAAGGGATCTGTGCTAGGTCCGATGCTTTTTAACGTATTCATAAATAACCTGGAAATGGGAATAACATGTGAGGTTCTAAAATTTGCAGTTGACTCAAAATTATTCAAAGTTGTTAAAACACAAGAGGACTGTGAAAACTTTCAAGAGGACCTTGAGAAATTGCAAAACTGAGCATCCAAATGGCAGATGAAATTCTATTTGGGCAAGTACATACAAAGTTAGTAGCTTAGGGGAGAACAACCCCAAACTAAGTTACACAATGTAAGCTTCCACACTAGAAATCACCACCCAGGAAAAGGATCTAGGCATCATCATGGATAATACACTGGAACCATACGCCCTGTGTGCAACAGTGGCCAAGAAAGCAAATAGAATTCTAGGAATCATAAAGAAAGGAATGGAGAATAAAATTAAGAATATCACTGCATTGCTCCATGGTACAATCACATCTCAAATATTGTGTGCAACTTTGGTCACCATATCTTAGAAATAATATAGCAGCATTAGAAAAGGTACAGAGAAGAGCAACCAAAATAATAAAGGGGATGGAATGATACCCATAGGAGGAAAGGCTTAAAAGGTTAGGTCTCTTCAACTTGGAAAGGAAACGGTTGTAGGGAGATATGACAGAGGTCTACAAAATAATGAATGGAGTGGAACTGGCAAATGTAGATCAGTCGTTTACTCCTTCGAAAAGTAGAAAGACTAGGGAACATGCAATGAAGCTCAATGAAACACATTTAAGACTAATCGGAGAAAATGTATTTTTTACTCAAGATATAATCAAAATCTGGAATTCATTATCGGACGATATAGTAAAAGCAGTGATGTACAATGGGTGGGGCAGTGGGTGCGGCCTGCTCCAGGTACTGGCCAGGAAAGGGGTACACCTCCTCCAGGCCCATGGTAGCAGCATGGACACTTACCCTAAATCTGGCTTTCCATGTTGTCTGCATGGGCCTGGTCACTGTTCTCTCGCTGCTGAAGTCTCATTAATCTCAAAACTTTGGGCCAAGAGAGAACATCAGCCTGACCCACGGAGACAGTGCTGCAAGCCAAATTTAGGGTTAGTGTTCCATGCTGCCTCCTTGGGCCTGGCATGGCGGGGAGGGGGGGGGGGGTTGAATAGTGGTGCAGTGGGGGGGGGGGGCACCAGCCACACGGGGGTTGCTTGCCCCTGGTGGCAAGTGGACCAGGAATACCACTGAGTAAAAGCTATTAGTGAAGCTAGGTTTAAGAGAGATTTGGTCAAGTTTCTGGAGGAAAAGTCCATAAACTCTTATTAAAGTGGACTGGGGAAATCCACTTTGAACTCCTGGGATAAGCAGCCTGTAATCTGCCTGTAATCTGTCTACCTTCTGGGAAGCTGACACTTTTTACCTGGATTGGTCACTGTTGAAAACAGGATACTAGCCTCAATGGACCTTTGGTCTGACCCAGTATAGCATATCTTATGTTCCTATGAGAAATGTCAGTTTTCCAATGCTACAATGAGTGACACACACCTAATTTATTACCTTAACATTGAAACTTCCTGAAATGTGAGATGAATGAAAATTAAGTCTAGGTCAATAAAAGCATTAGTTCCAAGTTCAGGAGACATGAAAGTGAAATGGTTGAACTCAGAAAATGATTAAGAACTAGAGTTTATATTTAGCCATAGCAGTCAGTATGTTTTTTTTAAACGCCAGCAGCCATAGTGTAAGATTAACAGATAGATATATTTATTTATTTATGTGTAAAAGTTTAAACCACTTTTTTGAACAAGCAGTCAAAATGGTGTATAAGTATAACTATTCAAAAACATTCAAGCATAAAAAACTCACCGCATCCCTATCTCCACCCCCTCTGACATTCCCTTCCCATCACTCTCCAGGAAAGAAAAACATCT
Organism: Ichthyophis bannanicus; assembly: GCA_033557465.1. Taxonomy (NCBI): domain Eukaryota; kingdom Metazoa; phylum Chordata; class Amphibia; order Gymnophiona; family Ichthyophiidae; genus Ichthyophis; species Ichthyophis bannanicus. Next base: position 4,428,609 of record CM066048.1, read on the forward strand.
TCAAAGCCTTTATATATTGCTCATCACAAAAACAAACAAATATCAAAGTGGTTTACAAAAAATGAAGAGGTTTAAAATTAACAAATCCACATAAGCAAAATAAATAAAATAAAAAAATTACTTCATAAAAATTAAAATGGCTATACAGTACAAATACAGCAGATAGCACAGACAGGATTGCAAGGAAGGGAATGGCTATTCTATGGTTATATAAAAAGTAACACAATATCACAATCAGGCATTACAAACATAAAACTAACATTATCTAAGCAACAGAAGGTAACCACATCAACAACAATTAATAATAATGCCAACCAGAGGCAAAGGTGGGCAACTAGGAAAGATCTGTGGAAAGAATCAAGGGCGATGAATGTGGTTAGTAGGCCTCTAATGGCGTTAATTGAGGTAGTTGGGATATTACATCGAACTAACAGTGTTAGTGCTGCTGAATATCTGCAGGTGCCATCTCATGACATACAGGCGATCACAAAGAGAGGAAGACAGGTATCTATATTTGGAAAAACTTATAGAAGCTAGCAAAGTATTTATTTATTTTATTTATTTATTACAGTTTCTTATATACCGCGCTATTTAGAATCAGCGCGGTTTACATCATAACAAAACGACCATTACGACAAACTGTCAGGTTTTACATTGAACAGGAGTACAAACTTGGATAACTGGGTTAACTATATACATAATCTATCTACACTGCAGTGTGAGGGCATTTCTAGATTGGGTCATTTCTTGGAGGGGATATCTGGTTCAGTTGCTGTCTGGGAAATATTGGCGGAAAAGGTATGTTTTGAGAGCCTTTCTGAACTGATATAGATTGGTAATGGATCTAATGTCGGGGGGTAGGGTGTTCCAGCATTTTGGTACATAAAAACTGAATGCCCTGTTTGTGGTGTTCGTGTTGGACTTTGTTGAAGCCTTTGGTATTGCTAGCAAGTTTACAGCTGATGTTCTTCTTGCTCTATTGGGGGGGACCATGTGGATTAGATTCGTGAGTGAGAGGGATGAGGTGCCTTTGATTGCCTTAAATGCTAATACAAGGGATTTGAAGGTGATTCTCCCGTGAATTGGTAGCCAGTGCAGCTGTTTGAGAATGGGAGTCACGTGGTCGTTTCTGGATGCACCGTAGAGGACCCTAGCTGCGGCATTCATGGCCAACTGTAAGGGGGTTAGTGTGGATTGGGGGAGACCTTGTAGGATGGCATTTGCAAAGTCAAAATGCGGCAGGATCAGCGCTTGATATATGGTACGGAAATCGTCTGGGTCCAGCAGGGAGCGTAGGTGTTTGAGGGAACGGATTTTGAAATAGATGGCTTTGACTACGCTGCTTATGTGGCGTCTCATGTCTAGATGTTGGTCCAGGGTAACTCCCAAATATTTTATTGCATCTTTAGTTTGCAAATCAGCTTCCTTGACACTGACGTGGGATGGGGGCGTAAAGTTGGAGTCTCTGGAGATGAAAAGGACCTCTGTTTTTTTATGCTGGATACGTAGGTTCTGTGTCTGGAGCCATGTTGAAACTGCATTGAAACAATCTGTGAGTGGGGTCAGGTCCATGTGGGTTGTGGAGAAAGGCATGTATAAAAGAATGTCATCTGCATATATCATGCAGTTTACGTTGAATGATCTTATGATATTGCATATGGGCTGCATGTAGATGTTGAAGAGTAAGGAGGATAATGAGGATCCTTGAGGTACCCCTTGTTTTTGATGGAAGTGGCTAGACTCTTCTGATCCAGACTTCACATATTCACATAAGTAGTCAGGAAAGCAAAGATTCAAAGAAGAGGAGGAAATAGCCAATGCAATAAAATGGAGGATAAGACATTTTTCAGATATGTTAGTGAAAAGAGGAAGGCCAAAAGTGATATTGTCAGACTCAAAAATGAAGGGCAGGAATATGTAAAGGCTGAAGAGGATAAAGCAGAATTGCTTAACAAATATTTCTGTTCTGTGTTCACAGATGAAAAGCCAGGAACAGGACATCAGAAAATACCCACAAAGAGGAACAGAAACAAGGGGCATCTTGAAGAATTTTTAGAAGACTGTGTTCGTCAGAAACTAGCTTAACTTAAAATAGACAAAGCGATGGGACCGGATGGGATAACCCTCGAATACTGAGGGAACTTGGGGATGTTCTTGCAGCTCCACTGACTGACCTTTTCAATGCCTCGTTGGAGTCAGGAATGGTGCCAAAGGACCGGAGAGAGGCTCATATTTACACAAAAGCGGAAGCAAGGATGTGGTTGAAAACTACGGGCCGGTTAGTTTAACTTTGGTGGTGAGCAAATTATTGGAAAAGCTGCTGAAAGAGAAAATAATGAGGTTTCTGGAGTCCAGCAGATTATAGGATCCGAGGCAGCATGGATTCACCAGGGGCAGGTCTTATCAGACAAATCTAATTGATTTCTTTGACTGGGTGACCAGGGAGTTGGACCGAGGGAGAGCCCTAGATGTGGTGTATTGAGATTTCAGTAAAGCCTTTGACACCATTCCTCACAGGGGACTTATAAACAAACTGAGCATCCTAGGGAAGGAACCCTAACGTTACTGCTTTGGTTAGAAATTGGTTGAGTGGGAGGCGACAAAGGATACAGGTAAATGGAACTCACTCTCAGGAGAAAGATGTTGCCAGTGGTGTGCCCCAAGGATCTATCCTTGGTCCGATTCTTTTTAACATCTTTGTTAGTGATATAGCGGAAGGGCTGTTGGGTAAGGTTTGCCTCTTTGCAGATGATACTAAAATTTGCAATAGAGTAGAGATCCAGGAAGGTGTAGTTAACATGAGAAGGAATCTAGCTAAGCTTGAAGAATGGTCTAGAATTTGGAAGCTGGGATTTAATGTTAAAAAATGCAAGGTCATGATTTGGGCTGAAGCAATCCAAGGGAGTATTATAGTATAGGGGGTGAAGTACTTTTGTCTACTAAAGAATAGCGGGACCTAGGCGTGGTGTGTCTGATGATCTTAAAGTAGCTAAACAGGTAGAAAAGTTGACAGCAAAAGCTAGAAGGATGCTTGGATGCATAGGGAGAGGAATGGCTAGCAGAAAAAAGGAGGTGATAGTGTCCCTTTATAAGTCTTTGGTGAGACCTCATTTGGAGTACAATTCTGTTTGCAGTTCTGGAGGCCGCACCTTCAAAAGGATATAAACAGGCTGGAGTAAGTACAGAGGGTAGCTACTAAAATGGTTAGTAGTCTTCATTATAAAGCATATGAGGCAGACTTAAGGATCTTAATATGTATACCTTAGAGGAAAGGCGGGATAGAGGTGATATGATTGAGATGTTTAAATACTTTCGTGGCATAAATGCACAGGGGGACAGCCTCTTTTGATTGAAAGCAAGTTCTGCTACGAGGGGACATGAGACGATGGTGAAAGGGGATAGATTCAGGAGTGATATGCGGAAATATTTCTTTACGGAAAGAGTGGTGGATCCATGGAATACTCTCCCACTGGAGATGGTAGAGATGAGGACAGTATCTGAATTTAAAAAAGCATGGGACAAACACAGAGGATGTCTAAAGGAAAAAAGGGGACTGTTGTAGTTGTTGATATGGAAGGACAGACTAGATATGTCAAGTGGTCTTTTACTGTCATTATTTTTTTATGTTTCTATCTCTGAACACCCCTCTGCTAGCCAGCTAGCACAGGGCATTCTATGGGGCATTCTGGTGAGTTGACTAATAGAATACCGACTTAGGAGCCAAGAAGCCAGCGTTTGATTCCCACTAGCACTCCCTGTGGCCTTGGGCAAGTTGCTTAATCTTCCATTGCTTCAGAAAAATCAACGTTATCAATGTCCCTGTTAATGTACATTACCAAGTTTAAGTTACAATGTAAACTGCTTGGATTAAAACCATAAAGTAGTATTTAAAAAACTAATAATAAAAAAAAAATTAACCATGCAGTGGTGATATTCAGCTGCTGCCTGGTTATTCGTCTGCAACAAAAGTTAGGTACCTTAAAAGCTGGTCTAACATTTGCTGCTGGGGCTAACTGGAAAGTGGTTGAATATCACCACTGGAGACATGAATGCGGCCGCCGCAGAAATTTTCTTTTCCGCACAACTGGATCCACGATCCAGCCTCCCATGGCCAGGGTCCGGCTGTGGTGAACTTCCTGCACCCCTACATCACCTGTCTCTGCCAGCCACCGCCGAAATGCCACATCCAGGGGGATTTATTCCACCTCTGAGGTGAAATCATTTCTCCATCTAGATCCAAGGCCCCAGACTTACAGGGCTGACTGAATCGTCCCTGTACATCCAAGGTCATCCCCACCCTCGCTCTCCCTCCCACCCCTGTCTAGACCTCCCCATACAATTCCGCTGTCCGTACAGGAAGGCTTTTGCTAGGGCCGGCAGGGGGGCCCCATAGCTAACTGCATAAACTTAGGACAGTTTTTGGCTAATTTTGTGCAGTTAGTTATCTGGTTAGCAGTCCAAATATTGCTACTAAATGGTTAATGGTTAACTTTGAACTCTCTCCACATCTCCACGCATGGACCGCCCTGAAACTATCTGGAAAATTTCAAGGCAGTCAGAAGACTTTCTCAGTGGCATCATATGGTTAGTGCTGCAGAATGTCTCAATGACCAGCTCTTGTCCGCATTGCATCTGCTGCTAACTGATTAAGTGTTTTTCAGTATCAGCCCCTTTGGAACATAAGCCATAATTCCCCAATGAAGGAGTTCAGTTTATCAAGTAAGAGAAAGAAGGAACTTAGAGATAGATATTATCGGCTAGGGAATGAGAAAGAATGTTGATTGAGAATAGAGGCTGTTAATGATCTTTGTCCTTCCCATATGGATAGTGATCAGAAATCCTCATGTTAGTGGTATTGTGACAAGCATATTTATGTTGTTAATTTTTCATGAAGCCCTGAATCCCTTAGTTAAGGAAATTAATTCTCTGGAGTGCCAATTAGCTTTGAAAACCTCTCTTACATCTGAGTCCCGACCTAATTACACCCACGGTTAATTTGACTATACATTTATGAGAACCTATCAAAGAAACATCTATAGGCAACGTACCACAATAATTGATGCTATGCTGTTGGAAAATGATAGCTAAACAATAATACTCATTTCCAAGCAGAGTTTGCAAAGGGCAGTCCATTAATATAAGTCACTATACAGATCTATAAGGCCTTTATCTTGCCTCTCTTACTGTTCTCTACGTTCCTCCGCATTATGCTCAGCTCCAGAGAACTAGCATTGTATCTCCCTGTATCTTCCACCAGATTAGAATTCATCTGAGCAACTGCTTTCTTCTACATAGCACCGGCCTTATGGAGCACTCTCTATCCTTATTTATTTATTTACATTCTCTTATATACTGCACTATTCTGCATCAGTGTGGCTTACATTGAACAAACTGAAATTACATTGAACAGTGCATTATAACTTGGAGATAACTATTTTACAGGGAACATGGGCTATGGAGGGTTAAGTGGTTTGCCCAAGACCACAAGAAGCACCTGTGGGACTAGAAACCCCAGTCCTTCCAGCCCAAGGTTGCTGTCCTCTAGTGGGATTTGAACCCCCCGACCTTCCGGCCCGAAGTACCTTGCCCCAACCACTAGGCCACTCCATCCTACCTCTGTATGGAATCCTCCTATGACGTCTTTCGTACTAACCTGAAGACCTCGTTTTCACTCTGCTTTCAGCGAACTGGGCTGAGATCAGCAGCTAGAACCTAGGTCTTATTCTAACTACTTTCATATTTATACTTGAGGCATTCCTTTTCTTATTATTGATTTCAATTTGTAAACCACACCCCTAGTGTCATGCCCACTCTGCCCCCGAAATGGCCCGACACTAAACAGTTAGTGTCAGAACATTCAAACCCAGTAGTCGGGGATATTCAGTGGCACTAAACAGCTTTTATGCCACTGACTATCCTGTTTTGAAAATGTCCCCTATCATTTCAGGTCCCATCTAGTCTTTCTAGATCACCTCTTTACCTGCAGAAAAATAAACACTATAATATGAATCCCATACCTCCACTGGTAGTCCGAAAGTTGTTGCCCTTTAATATGGACAAAATTATGGGTGTTATTCTACAATATGCATACTTTTAACATTTAGAGGTGGGTTTACTAAGATGAGTGCCAGTAGCATTCAATGGTGTTGCTAAATTAGCATAGAGGCCCATGTTTATTTTTGGGGGTACATGATGCTACTGTGCAGCACTGTGCCAACCAACTTTGCGCTTAACAGCACCCATTGTGTAGACAGTCTGTTGAAATGAAGGGTGATACTCCCTTTTACCCATGAGTCACATAGGTTGGCTAATGTGAGCATCTTGCTCGATAAGACTATAAAGCATCTCTCAGAATTGGGTAACTTGAAGGCTCTGAAACTGACAAAATCTACATGTGTTTTAAAGCTAGAAAAGAGCTTAGTTTTACAAATACTTGTTTGTATTTGATTCCCATTCTCCCCCTTCCTTACTTCTACCAGGCACATTCAATTGGGGGGAGGGTGTTCATTACAAAAAAGAAAAAAGAGGAAGGTGTTAATGAAAAACTCACAGAATAAATTGATTGCCACTGTAGATTTATTCAGCCTGACATGGCCGTGTTTTGGCACGATATGCCTGCATCAGGGGCTGTTATTGCAACCCAAGGAAAATATGTATAAAACCAGGTCACGGCATCAGCAATATCCTTTGCCATGTCAGACAATTCTACTGAGGCAATTAATTTATTCTGAGGCATTTTCATGAACTCCTCTCCCTTTTTTCTTTTTGTCATGGACCTTTATTGGTAGGGATTGTCCCCCTCCTCTCTTTTCTTGTTTTACATTCAAGGGGGTGGGGGTGGAGCAGGGGGATCCATGGCCTCCAGGTGCTCACTTGGGGTGCTGGAGATCCAGAGGCATCTGAAAGGCTATGTGTATTCCTCCCTTCCTATGGCCAGCTGAAACATGGAGTTGTAATGCTTGTTTCTATAAAAAAAATCCCAAAATATCACAATCTGGCATTACAAACATAAAGCTAACAGTATCTAGACAATAGAAGGTAATATCAGTAACTACATCAACACCAATTAATAATAATGTCAATCAGACAACTTGAAGAAATGATTTGCACAATTTTATACACATTGAGAATAATTCTACTATGGGGTCCTAAGTGTGGAGGTGACGAAGGCATGTATTTTAGCCTTTTTCTATAAAGATACAGAGGTGCTTATGTGCCTTGATAAAATAATAGCACATATTCTGCAGAATCACTGCTTAGACTGTCAGCTTTGACATGTATGCCTGCATGGGACAGGCCTAAATCACTGGAGAAGGGGACAGAGGGCCAGAAGAGATGAGGAAGAGGGAGAGAGCCACAAAAGTAAGCATTGTCCCTCAAGCACTGGAGACCCACAGTCCTTTACTGGGCACATAATCTGATTTACAGACTGTTTTCCAATTAAGAGGATAGGAGAGACATTTTTTTCACAACAAAAGTTCATTATTGATTTTTATCAACAAGTGAATAATCCTGATCTTAATCATGTGGAGACACATTCCAATGAGTGCGTGCAGGCCCCTGTGCGTCCGATCGATTCTGAACTCACTGGAGCTAGATGTGCCCCGCAGGGTCAGAATCAAGTCAGGGCCTGTATGTGCAGGCCAGGACCCGATTCAGATCGGCCTGCACATACAGACCCCTGCCTAGATAACTCAGGCAGATTCCTGAATGGAGCAGTGGTGCCATGGCATCCTGTTGCCATGGCACCATGGCTACATTTAGGAGCCGCGATCCCCAGCCACCAACCATAATCTTCGTTACCTGCAACCCAACCCCCGATCTGGCCTTCCATGGCCAGGGTCAGACTGCAGGGAACCCCCTGCACCCCGTCACCTCTTTGCTGCTGCTGAGCCTGCAGTCCCCTGATGTCCAGGGGGACCTATTCCACCTCTGAGGTGAAATAAGTCCCACGTCTAGATCCGAGGCCCCGGATGTACAGGGCCGACTTCAGAATCGGCTCTGTACATCCAGGACCTCGGATCGCCCACTGACCGCCCTAACTCTGACTCTGCAATGTCCCCTCCCACCCCCATCTAAGTCTTCCTGTGCAAACTCCTTGTTCATACGGGGAGGCTTTTGCCAGGGACATAAGGGGGGGGGGGGTGAATAGCGGAGATGGATGTCCATCCCCACTATTCGCGCTACAGAATCCATATTAATTAATTTTAGTCCCTTTACAGGTCAACGATAAAGAAACATAAAGGGGGTTATTTCAGAAGCCATTTCCCATGCAAATAGCAGCATTTACATGTGGAGATTGCAGTACCCATGGAAATGTAATTTTAGAAGGCCGATAATTATACATGGAGATCTATTACATGTAGGGTTACTAACTGGCTCCAGATATACCCGACAGGCTTGATGCAGTCCTTGGTTTACCGATCCATTCCTGGCTTTACTCCATTGCATGCAGGGACATGTAGGTCTGACTTCTCTAGTGCACTGCAATGGGGTAAACCCAGGACTGGATCAGGCCTGTCAAGCACATCTGGAGGCAGTTGGCAACCCTAATTAGATGCCAAAGTTCAAAGGGAGCATGGTGAGGGAATGGTTTGGGCATGGCCAAAAATCTATGTGGGGGCATATTCATAGAAATTAATGTGGTTAGCAGACTTCCTAATGGCATTAATTGCAGTGAGTATGATATTCAGTGGCACATAGCCAGACTGTGCCCCTGCCCATGCCCCCTAATTCCTCTGCTTATGGAACACGTGGCTACCAATGACATAGGAAGGTACAGGGAGGGAGTTACGGAAGCCTGGAAATATCACTTCCTACCTTCTGTGACTTCTCACCACCTATCATTCTAGCAACTAGCTTATCCAGCCCTTTCTCGGGTACTAAAATTTCAGTCTTCTTTGATTCTTGAAACTTTTCATATAGGGGGCTATTTTAGAAGCCTTATTCAAAATTTCCATGTGTGAAATCAGGCATTTAATGGTGAAAATTGCTATTATAGAAAGGGTTGGAATGGCTGTTCTTACTACATAGAAATTGCAAGGGGGCATATTTGGTGAATGAGTTGGGGGGTGGCCTGGGTGGCTCAGAAAGCTATAGGGTATTACTGCAATCTTCCACAAGGCGATTTACAACTGCTCTCTGACATGTTTAGGTTTTGCTGGGGGAAAGAGAATGGTACAAGCCTAGAAATTCCCCCAGAGGCATAGCTCACACTGATAAGCATAGAGATATTTAAAGAAACCCTGTGTTTGGTACAAGTTGCTGCTGAGTGCATACTGTTTCTCATGCTGATGATGCTTGAAACTTGGTGAAATACTGTCTTTTAAGTTTCCTCGGTTATATACTTGATGTCAGTATCATCCTGACAAATAATACTGTTCTAGTATTATCACTGCTGTGTGCACATGGTATTCTATATGGAAATGTAGAACCTGGCAAAGGGAATAAAAGGCAGCATAGCCTACGTGGCCTTTTTAGAAACCTCACTACTCCCAGTAGTGTCCCCTAGCTGAAACACTACTCTTCCATTCAATAATCTTTCTTAATCTTGGTTGACTCAAAATTCTGATCAACTCTATTAGTGGCCCAAGGTCTCTCTGAAGAATGAACTACCCTTCCTTCTCTGTTTTTCCCAATCTCACATCTAGCCCTTGCTACTAGTGACATGACTGAATGATCCTGAAGCCTGTCTCTGTGGAACCAGACAGAATTTTAAAGTTTATTTTTCTCAGATAGGACTTTTACCATCAGGCAAATACTTTGTCTACTATGGGGCCCTTTTACTAAAGGGTGTCATAGCATTGCACCTAAAGTGCCATTAACACTCAAACCATAGATGTTTGGTGCAACACTATGGTGTTTATTTATTTAACAAGTTTTCTAGATGGCCTTATCCTTAATTCAAAGTTTATAACACTAAATTATAACATTATAACTCATTTTATTTTGTTATGAACTGCATTATGGTGCTTGCTTTTTCTTTTTGAATATATATTTTGCATCCATTATTCTCCCTCAACAATGGGTGCAGAGCAGAAGTAGGACATTTACCTGCAGAACTCAATATATTTAAAAACATCTGATTCTGGTCATCTCACTAACAACAACATAAGCATTCTCCTGTACCAGGCATACTGTAACATAGTAACATAGTATATGATGGCAGATAAAGACCAGTATGAGCTATCTAGTCTGCCCAGCAAGGCGGCAAGAGTAGGTGCACTTACCGCTCTGTGCAGGTCACCCCTCCCCATGCCTTTGTTTATATTGTGAACTAATATAAACGTTACAAAAGTCACCAAAGATCTACACGGTCAAATCTGTCATACCATAGCAGCATTAACTTCCAGAACTCATAAAAGGGGCCTATCTAGAAAAAAGCAGCACTATAAATACTGCAGCAGGCCCTAGAACAGTGATGGCTAACCTTTTTGAGCCCGAGTGCCCAAACTGCCGCACAAAACCAAAGAATTTCCTCAAAGTGCCAGCACGTCAATTAAAGCCCCATTTGCATAAGGTGCTTCATTTGCATAAATATTTGCATAATGTTACCATACACTAACTTTTAGTAAACATGCCTCTTAATGAGTATATGGATAAAGAAAGACTAAAAGGTTTCTACATTACTATAATCCAGTACCAACCGCCAGGCACATTAGGAACTACTACAAACGCTGCCCATTTAGAACCCATAGCAAACCCGCCGTATCCTAACAGCACTACCAGGACTCACAAAGCACCATACTCTACCTATCAAAAGGCAACACTGCAAATATTAAACCAATACATCTCAGAGAACAACAATACATGACCTACTGGGGAAAGAACAAGTGGCAATGTCAAATAGGAATTATATAAACAGAATACCTCAGCTCAGTTACACATGCAGAACAGACCATCACCAAACAAGGAATCACAATTTAGAAACAGGAAGACAATAATTAAACTGGGAACCCCAAAAGCCAAACTTGGAATATACAACAACACTGTAGAAATAAAACTATATATTAATTTCCTCTTGTACTAAACAAAGCGCAAAAATTAATGATGCACATTTCCCAGAGCTGACATATTCCAGTTAATAAATTCAAAATAAAGAGATATTTTTCTACCTTTTGTGCATTTTTTTTCAGTTGCAATTGTTCCAGCCACTTTCTTCTGGTTTCTTCGTGTCTTCTGCTAACTCTCCATCTGCTGTCCATTTGTCCTTTCTTCTGTCTTCTTGTTTTTTTTTTTTTTTTCATTCTCTCTCTACATCTGCTTTAACATACTAATCTTTCTCCTTTGGCTCTTTCCTCATTCCTATTTCATCTACTCAAAATTTACCCCTCCATCCTCAATCCCCACTTACTCTCCCAATACCCGGCCAATTGTAGATTTTTTATCCCTCCCACACAAAATATTTTTCCCCTCTCCATTTTACTCTCCCAGCCCCATCCCATTCTAATCCTCCCCCAACACCAGCTCCCTTCTAGTTCCAGCCTCACCCAGCATCCATTCCCTTCTAGTCCCTGCATCAGCCCATTTCCAGTCCTAGCAGCCCCCCAACCCAATACCAGTCCTATCCCCCCCTCATCAACCCACTTCCAGTCCTAACCCCCCATCACCCCATTTTCAGTTTAAGCCCCCCCCCTATAACCCATTACCAGTCCTAACCCCCCACTTCCAGTCAGCCCCCCATAGCCCATTGCCAGTCCTAACCCCCCCATCAGCCCACAGTCCATTACCAGTCCTAACCCCATCAGCCCACCTCAAGTCCTAACCCCTCCCCATCAGCCCATTTCTTGTCCCAGCCCCCCCATAGCCCATTATAAGTCCTAACCCCCCCCCATAGCCCATTACCAGTCCTAACCCCATCAGACCACCTCCAGTGTTAACCCCCCATCAGCCCATTTCCAGTCCTAACCCCACCCAACAGCCCACCTCAAGTCCTAACCCCTCCCCATCAGCCCATTAGCAGTCCTAACCCCCCCTAGCCCATTAGCAGTCCTAACCCCCCCTCTCTAGCCCATTAGCAGTCCTAACCCCCCCCATAGCCCATTACCAGTCCTAACCCCCATCACCCCATTTCCAGACAGCCCCCATCAGCCCACAGCCCATTAGCAGTCCTAACCCCCCCTAGCCCATTAGCAGTCCTAACCCCCCCTCCTAGCCCATTAGCAGTCCTAACCCCCCCCTAGCCCATTAGCAGTCCTAACCCCCCCCCTCCTAGCCCCTTAGCAGTCCTAACCCCCCCCCCCAGCCCATTAGCAGTCCTAACCCCCCCTCCTAGCCCATTAGCAGTCCTAACCCCCCCCCTCCTAGCCCATTAGCAGTCCTAACCCCCCCCAGCCCATTAGCAGTCCTAACCCCCCCCTAGCCCATTAGCAGTCCTAACCCCCCCTCTCTAGCCCATTAGCAGTCCTAACCCCCCCCATAGCCCATTACCAGTCCTAACCCCCCATCACCCCATTTCCAGACAGCCCCCATCAGCCCACAGCCCATTAGCAGTCCTAACCCCCCCTAGCCCATTAGCAGTCCTAACCCCCCACCTCCTATTCGATTAGCTTTCCTACCCCCGCCCAGCCCATTAGCAGTCCAAACCCCCCCCAGCCCATTAGCAGTCCTAACCCCCCCCTGCCCATTAGCAGTCCTAACCCCCCATCACCCCATTTCCAGACAGCCCCCCTCAGCCCACAGCCCATTAGCAGTCCTAACCCCCCAGCCCATTAGCAGTCCTAACCCCCCCCCTCCTAGCCCATTAGCAGTCCTAACCCCCCCCCCCCCACCCCCGGCAAATTTAAAAACAGAAAACGCGGGCCCTGGCTGCTGCCGCGGACGCGGCAGCATGCTGTGTCCCGCGGGGCCCCCTCCGCCCGCTAAGCCCCTCTGCAAGGGCTTTCAGATTCGCGCGGGAGACAGCGTCTCCCTCGCGTCTCTGTTAAGCCCGCAGGGGCTAATGGGAAATTTCCCATCAGTCCCTCGCGTCTAAAGGGGCTGATGGGAAATTTCCCATTAACCCCTGCGGGCTTAACAGAGACGCGAGGGAGACGCTGTCTCCCTCGCGAATCTGAAAGCCCTTGCAGAGGGGCTTAGCGGGCGGAGGGGGCCCCGCGGGACACTGCATGCTGCCGCGTCTGCGGCAGCAGCCAGAGCCCGCTTTTTCTTTTTTTGCGGACCTTCACGCGTGCCAGCTGCAAGGCCTTCGCGTGCCACAGCTGGCACGCGTGCCATAGGTTCGCCATCGCTGCCCTAGAACATCCATACACCTATTTGAAAAGCTGAACAAGTCAAATTACTGCAATACAGACTATGTACAAACTCTATGCTAACAGAACGCCTGGCCTCAGTCACACCCTCAGAACACAGACCCTCACCAAGTACAGAATAAGTGATCACAATCTAAAGTAAAAATAAAAATATGTAGACAAAAATTAAACTGAAACCCCAAGAAGCCAGACTCTGCTTGCAGTCAGGGCCGGCCCGTCCATTGAGCGAGAATGTTTTTTGCACAGGGCCCCGCGTTTCAGGGGGCCCCGCGCAAAAAACATTCTGATCTAAAAGTAAAATTTAAAAAAAAAAAAAAAGCTGTCTGCTGCCGGGGCCGCCGCGGCAGAATCGAGTGTGCCGCGGGGCCCCCACTGCCCAGCAGAGCCTGCCCTCCCCTGTATCACCTCTCTCTTTGCAGCTGCAGTCACATGCGCCGGCTTTCAGAGCGCGAGGGGAGAGTTTCTCCCTCGCTGCTCTGTTAAGCCCGCGGGGGCTTATGGTATGTTCCAATCAGCCCCCGCGGGTTTAACAGAGCCGCGAAAGGGAAACTAGTTCCTTCGCGCTCTGAAAGCCGGCGCGTGTGACTGCAGCTGCAAAGAGAGAGGTGATACAGGGGAGGGCAGGCTCTGCTGGGCAGGGGGGGCCCCGCGGCACACTCGATTCTGCCGCGGCGGCCCCGGCAGCAGACAGCTTTTTTTTTTTTAATTTTCCCTAGGCTAGGCTGGGCTGGGCTGGGCTGGTGGGGGGGGGGGGTTAGGAGTGGTGATGGGCTATGGGGGGTGGGGGGGGTTAGGAGTGGTGATGGGCTATGGGGGAGCTAAGTCTGTATATGGGCTGATGGGATTAGGACTGGAAGTGGGTTGATGGGTTAGGACTGGTAATGGGCTATGGGCGGCTTAAACTAAAAATTGGGTGATGGGGGATTAGGACTGGAAATGGGCTATGGGGGGCTAGGACTGGTAATGGGTTGGGGGGGTTGCTAGGACTGGAAATGGGCTGGGGGAATTAAGACTGGAGGTGGCTGATGGGGTTAGGACTGGTAATGGGCTGTGGGCTGTTGGGGGGGGTTAGGACTGGTAATGGGCTATGGGGGGCTAGGACAGGAAATGGGCTGATGGGGAGGGGTTAGGACTTGAGGTGGGCTGTTGGGTGGGGTTATGACTGGTAATGGGCTATGGGGGGCTAGGACTGGAAATGGGCTGATGGGGGGGGGTTAATACTGGAGTTGGGCTGATGGGGTTAGGACTGGTAATGGGCTGTGGGCTGTTGGGGGGGTTAGGACTGGTAATGGGCTATGGGGGGGCTAGGACTGGAAATGGGCTGATGGGGGGGTTAACACTGGAGGTGGGCTGATGGGGTTAGGACTGGTAATGGGCTGTGGGCTGATGGGGGGGTTAAGAATGATAATGAGCTATGGGGGGTTAGGACTGATAATGGGCTATGGGGAGGCTAGGACAGGAAATAGGCTGATGGGGAGGGGTTAGGACTTGAGGTGGGCTGATGGGGTTAGGACTGGTAATGGGCTGTGGGCTGTTGGGGGGTTAGAACTGGTAATGGGCTATGGGGGGGTTAAGACTGGTAATGGGCTGTTGACTGATGGGGGATGTCTGGTAATGGGCTATGGTGGGATTAGGACTGATAATGGGCTATGGGGGGGCTAGGACAGGAAATGGGCTGATGGGGAGGGGTTAGGACTTGAGGTGGGCTGATGGGGTTAGGACTGGTAATGGGCTGTGGGCTGATGGGGGGGTTAGGACTGGCAATGGGCTATGGGGGGCTGACTGGAAATGGGCTGATGGGGGTTAGGACTGGAAGTGGGCTGATGGGGGGGTTAGGACTGGTAATGTGTTATAGGGGGGGCTTAAACTGAAAATGGGGTGATGGGGGGTTAGGACTGGAAGTGGGTCGATGGGGGGGCTTGGACTGGTATTGGGTTGGGGGGTTGCTAGGACTGGAAATGGGCTGATGGAGGGCTAGGACTGGAAATGGGCTGATGCAGGGACTAGAAGGGAATGGATGCTGGGTGAGGCTGGAACTAGAAGGGAGTAGATGTTGGGGGATGATTAGAATGGGATGGGGCTGGGAGAGTAAAAGGGAGAGGGGAAAAATATTTTGTGTGGGAGGGATAAAAAATCTACAATTGGCCGGGTATTGGGAGAGTAAGTGGGGATTGAGGATGGAGGGGTAAAATTTGAGTGGATGAAATAGGATTGAGGAAAGAGCAAAAGGAGAAAGATTAGTATGTTAAAGCAGATGTAGAGAGAGAATGGAAAAAAACTAGAAGAGAGAAGAAAGGACAAATGGACAGCAGACGATGGAGAGTTAGCAGAAGACACGAAGAAACCAGAAGAAAGTGGCTGGAGCAATTGCAGCTGAAAAAAAATGCACAAAAGGTAGAAAAATATCTCTTTATTTTGAATTTATTAATTGGAATATGTCAGCTCTGGTAAATATGCATCATTAACGTCTGCGCTTTGTTTAGTACAAGAGCAAATTAATGTATAGTTTTATTTCTACAGTGTTGTACATTCCAAGTTTGGCTTTTGGGATTCCCAGTTTAATTATTGTCTTCCTGTTTCTAAATTGTGATTCCTTGTTTGGTGATGGTCTATGTTCTGCATGTGTAACTGAGCTGAGGTATTCTGTTTATGTATTTGACATTGCCACTTGTTCTCTTTCCCCAGTAGGTCATGTATTGTTGTTCTCTGAAATGTATTGGTTTAATATTTGCATGTTTCCTTTTGATAGGTAGGTTATGGTGCTTTGTGAGTCCTGGTAGTGCTGTTAGGATACGGCGGGTTTGCTATGGGTTCTAAATGGGCAGTGTTTGTAGTAGTTCCTAATGTGTCTGGTGGTTGGCACTGGATTATAGTAATGTAGAAATCTTTTAGTCTTTCTTTATCCATTCACTCATTAAGAGGCAGGTTTACTAAAAGTTAGTATATGGTAACATTATGCAAATATTTATGCAAATGAGGCCCCTTATGCAAATGAGGCCCCACACCGAGTCTCCGCACATGGCCCAGCACCCCCCTTGGGCCGCCCCTGCTTGCAGTGCAACATCAGATAAATAAGAGATGCAGTTCCCCAATACTGTGTATAATTTAAAGATAGCACAAAGTCCAATCAGTAAATTATTATAATTATTTTTTCTATCTTTCTTGTCTGACCATTTTTTTCAAAATTTTATTTAGAACCATCAACAAAAAGCAACAAGTACACAGCAAAGAATCACCACTCCCTGGGGTTGGCTCTTATCCCCAGGGGCAGTACCCATTGATGGTTACATAAAATTTTTCAAAAAGTAATTACCCTCACCCCCTTCCCCTCCCCCCCTCCCCCCTCCCTACCCACCTCCCCTCCCCCCCATAGCAAGGCCATGAAGGACCATCTGGAAGTTCTACATATCACCCAAATAACATTACAACAAATGAGGGTATCGACATCCCATCTGCAAGACCGTATTACGGGTCCGGGCACTCAGGCTTTGAATGTATGGATCCCAAATGAGCAAGAAGGTGGACCATCGCCGGACATGGCCCCGGGCAGCCCTACACTCCAGGAGCATAAGTTGGTGGAAGGAGTTCCGCCATTCTCAAAAAGAGGGCGGGTGGACCTCCCGCCACCGCCGCAACAGAGGCCCTTTACCCACCAGACATGCCTTACGCACGAGCCAGTGACCCCACTTCCCCTTGGGAGAGGCGAGGGCCAAGAAATCCAAGACCACCAAGGCTGCATCCCAGTGAACAGGTTGTCCCAGCAGATTAGCTACGTACAGAGCAATCCTCCGCCA
The DNA here is from genome assembly GCA_033557465.1 of Ichthyophis bannanicus. Lineage (NCBI taxonomy): Eukaryota > Metazoa > Chordata > Amphibia > Gymnophiona > Ichthyophiidae > Ichthyophis > Ichthyophis bannanicus. Next base: position 4,445,653 of record CM066048.1, read on the forward strand.
ATAGGGGCGAAGCCGCCGGCATCCCACCACATATGCAACAAAGTCGCCATTGGCGCCGCACACCACGGACAACTACCGTCCGCAGTCAGGTGGCAATGAAGGGCCCTCCGCGGGGAGAAGTGGACCCTAGTTAAACATTTAAATTGGATTTCCCGCCAACGGGCCCCGTCCACCAGGCTCACCACGCGCCGTAGGGCTACCAGGATGGTGCCCTGGGGGATATCCTGCCCCATTTCGGCCCCCCAAGCCTGTTCCACTCTACAGTAGTCTAGCCGCTGGCGAAACTGCTCCAGCCGGAGGTGAAAACCCCAAATTGACGGTCGGGCCGCGTCGCCCAGGCCAAAAAAACGCCATAATCTGGGCCGATCGGTCGCTATGTAACTCCCCTCCCGGAAGGGAGGCCACATAGTGGGCCACTTGCATATACGCAAATGAATGATTAGGCCGCAATTCAAACTCGCGGGAAAGCACAGGGAAGGGTTTAGGCTTCCCCATCAAGTCCACCACATGTCCCACACTATGGACCCCTCTCTCCCCCCAAAGACGGAAGGCAGCGGTCTCAGTCCCCGGGATAAAATTGGCATTCCCCCGAAGGGGTAGCCAACTCGACACCTTCCAATTATGGCCCCAATAAGCGTTCAACTGTCGCCAGGTCTTACACACCGGCAATAGCAACACACTCTCTTCCAGGTGAGTAGCCCACTGGCTGACCTCCAGGTGTAAGAGGGCCCGCAGAGAGTGGGGTGCCACAAATGCCTCCTCCAAAGCTGTGGGTGTGTAAAGGTCAGTGTCACCTAGCCAATCTCCCAAATGACGCGCTTGGCAGGCCAAAGCATAGGCACCAACATCTGGGAGCCCCCACCCCCCATTCCGCATCCTCCCCACCAGCCGACCATCGGGGACACGAGCTCTCGCCCCCCCCCCCCCCCCAGAGGAAGCCCCGGAATTCCGCCTCAAAGCACCGGACATCCCGCCGAAGAAGCCAAACAGGGAGGGTCTGCAGCCACTACAAGATCCGCGGCAAGAGCACCAGTTTAATCGCCGCAATCCTGCCCAGTAGGGACAAGGGGAGAGGCCGCCAGGCCTGCAGCTGGGCTCTCACCTTGGTCAGCATTCGCTGCAGGTTGCACCCATACAAGCGACCTGGGCGACAGGGCAGTACAATCCCCAAGTATATAAATTGATTCTCGGCCCATTTAAGAGGGAACACCCCCGGCCAGCCATTCTGAAGGCTCCCCGACACATCCATGGCTTCAGATTTATCCCTGTTAATGCTTAGTCCCGCAAATTGCCCAAAGGTTCGGAATTCTCCTAAGAGAAGCGGCAAGGAGTCCATAGGCGAGAGGAGATGGACCAACAGGTCATCGGCAAAGGCAGATATCTTAAATTCTTGAGCGCCTATTCTAACCCCCCTTATGGAACGCAGGCCCGCCACTCTCCGCAAGAGGGGGTCCAAGGACAGAACAAAAAGAAGAGGAGAGAGAGGGCAGCCCTGACGGGTCCCCCTTTGTAACAAAAAATTCTCGGATACCATCCCATTGCAAAGTATCGCCGCCGTCGGGTCGGCATACAGACTCGCAACCATGCTACAAAATAGAGGCCCTATACCATAGCAAGGAAGAATATACTTCAGATATTGCCAGTCCACCCGGTCAAATGCTTTTTCCGCGTCAAAACTGACAAGCAAGGAGGGTAACTGTCTATGCTGGACCCACTCTAAGGATGCCACTATTTTGCGCAGATTACGAACAGCATATCGCCCCTTTACAAACCCAACTTGGGAATCATGCACCAGCGACCCCAAAAACTCTGCCAGGCGATCCGCCAAAATTTTGGCCATCAATTTAAGGTCAAAATTAAGCAATGAGATACGGCGATACGAGGCCGCGGAGAGGGGGTCCTTCCCCGGTTTAGGAATAAGGACAATATGAGCATGATTAACCCCCCACCGAAAGCAGCCCTGTTGCGCCCGCCGATTATGCACGGCGGCCAGCGTTGGGGAAATCAGGTCATTAAGGATTTTGTAAAATTCAGCACCAAGCCCGACGGATCCCAGGGATTTATAACAGCTGGCCTTGGAAATAGCCCCCTGCAGCTCCACCGCCGTTATCGGCCGATCCAACTGCGCTCTTTGCTCCGCGGACAAGCGCGGTAAGTCCAAGGCCCTCACATACTCCTCCATCTGCGTGAAGGAGGGCGACGCTGCTGTATAGAGGCTCTCGAAAAAGGAACGAAAACCCCCCACTATCTCCGGGTTCTCCCGGTGTAACACCCCCGAGTCATCCCGCAAGCCCGGCACCAATTTGGAGCCCCTGGGTCCCCGAAGACATCTGGCCAATAATTTCCCAGGCTTATCCCCATACTGATAAAGTTGGTAACGATAGTATAACACAGATTTCTTTGCCCGTTGATGCAGAAGCTCATTTAATTCCGTTTGAGCGTCCCACAGCTGCTTTTTAAGCCCCGCCGTCGGGTTTTGAGCCCCTCGACGCCGCAGCCGCGTCACCAACTTTTCTAAACCAATGATACGTTCGGCCCTGAGTCTTCTCTTCCAGGCAAGGAACCCTATAATGTCCCCCCGCAGAACCACCTTCGCAGTTTCCCAGAGCAGTTCGGGGTCACCCTGATGACCTCTATGATCAGCTTCAAATTCCTGCCATCGTTGCCGAAGAAAAGAACGGAATTGCACGTCCCTATATAGTTCAAGTGGGAAGCGCCATGTCGGGGACCGGGGAGAGTTCCCATTCCAAGAGACGTCGAGCCAAACAAACGCATGGTCAGATATCTCCATAGGCCCTATCTGAGCATCCGCCACCTTAACAAATAGACCAGTAGAAATCAACAGGTAATCTATACGGGCACTAGTGCCATGAGCCCAGGATATATGCGTATAATCCCGCTCGGCCAGGTGTAATAGTCGCCAAGGGTCCACCAACCCCAGCCGGGAACATAAACGTCGCAATGCCCGAACCGTCGCAATTCTGTCTCTCTGCTCCCCCCCCCCCCTAGAAGTATCAAGATCGACATCCATGACACCATTAAAATCTCCCCCCAAAATCAAGGGAGACTCCGGCATTGTCTCAAGTTTGGAGGCAAGACGGGCATAAAGGGGTAAGTCAAGCACATTAGGACAGTACAAATTGCCTAGAATAACCGGCCTCCCCTCGAGTACTCCCTGCACCAAGATGAATCTGCCTGTCGGATCAACAAAGTCCCGGACAACCTCCAGCCGCACCCGTTTATGAATCAGGAGCACCACACCCCCCTTCTTCCCCTGAGCTGGGGCCCCCAGACCTGTCCCACCCACTCCCGGCATAATTTACGGTGCTCCTCGGCAGTCTGGTGGGTTTCCTGAAGCATGGCGATGTCCACCCTCTGCCTTGCTAGAGCCTGTAAGATTTTGGCCCGTTTAATAGGGCTGCCCAGACCGCATACATTCCAAGAGATTATCTTAAGCGGCATGTAATACAAAAGTAGGCCTACTATAGTACAGCACGAACCACACCTGATACAGGGAAGGCACCCCCCCAGCCTGAGGTCCTCCCCTCTTCCCCACAAAAGCATTCCCTCTTGTCATCCACCCCTCCACTGGTCCCTGAAAATACTGCTCCCCTCCTACTCCCCCTCCCTCCCTCTCCCCCCCTTCCCCACCCCCCCTCCTCCCCTCCCTCCACCCCCCCTTCCTCCCCCCCTTCACCCCCCTCCACTCTCCGTTCCCCTAACTCTGCTAACATCTGCCTCTCTCCCACTCTGTGACTTCTAGATGCGTGTGGTACCACCCCGCCCCTCCCACATACCGGCTCGTCTCCAGCCGTGCAGGCAGGGAGAACCATCCCCCCCAGATTCACCCCCCCCCCCACCATGTGAACCGGGCCCTCTCATTCCCCCTATACCATTCTACTCCAACAGACCAAGCCTCCCCATCCTACCCCCCGTACATAAGGAGTAACCAACAACAACAACAAAAAAAAACATTATAACAGCTTTACTAATCCCCTTACCACCCCCTCCCCCCACAGGATTACCACCGCCGCTTCTCCACAGTCCAAGGCAGCATATACCAAAAAGTTCATCGATTCCAGCTTTGTCTCCACTGGCCCTCAGGTCGCAGCCTCTGCAGTCGCCCTTCGCCGTATCTCCTCCACATAAGGTGTAGCTGCCGTCGCTGAGTCGAAGGACCGGCGAGTCCCCTCATGAGTAAAGATCAGCCGGGCAGGGTATTGCACCATGAATCTGATGTTATTATCTATCAAAATCTGGCACAAAGGTCCATACTCTCGTCGTCGCTGTCCCAGGGCCGCCGAATAATCCTGAACAATACGCAGCTTAACATTGTCCTTTTGGACTACTCCTCTCTTCCGCACTGCACGCAAAACCGCTTCCTTTTGCTGGAATCGCAGGAACCGCGCCAGAACCACTCTGGGTCGGCCATCACTGGCTCTCCTAGGCCCAACCCTGTGTGCTCTCTCTATTTGCACTAGGGTGCCCTCAGGGTCGTTCTCCAAGAGGTGTTTCACCAGATCTTCCAAATAAGAGTGTAAGTCCCTGTTCTCTATGGCATCCGGGACCCCCAGAAATCTCAAATTGTTACGCGAGATCTGTTCTCCAGGTCGTCCAGCTTGGCCTCCTGACCCTGAAGTAGCTTTTTCATACGGGTCATCTCCTGTTGCAGCTCCAGCACGTGCTCCTCCGTCCGCTCTATCCGGCCCTCTGCTTCCTGCATTCGACTCCCCAGGGCCCCCACAGAAGTTTGGAGGAGGTCCATACGGCCCCGCAGGTCCTCAAATTGCGCTGACAGCGCTCCCGCCACAGCCAAGGAGATTTCATCCACCATCCCGGCTTTAACCTCCCCCTTCAGCGGCGAGGACTGCTCTCCCCCTCTAGGCGGCAGAGGGGTCTTCTCCTTTTCCATACGGCGGCCGCCCTTTGCCACCATGCCCGAGCTGTGTCGGTCCGCAGGAGTCTCGTTCCCCGTCCCCTCCACTCACTGCAGATCTCAGCGGCGTAGATACCTCCCACGCGGATACGCGGTTCAGTTGCCATGGGGGGGGGGCAAGGCCTTCTCCGTCCCCAGTCCAAGGCACGCCTCGGTTCCCCAACTCCTGCAGGGGGGCCGTACGCCAGGCTGAGCGGCCCCTGCGGATCTCCCAGGGCCAACAAACTGGCCGCGGCCCAGCCCAGGTCTCAGCAGGGGGCTTCAGCCACCCCTAAGGAATCGGTGTCAACCGCCCTCCTGGAGCGCAAAAAAAAAATAGCTGGGGGAGGTAGCGGGAACGATGGGGCTCAGCAGGGAGGGGGCGCCCGCCACTGCGGAGCGCGGCTCAGAGATCTGGCTGCACGTCGCTGCTTACCGCGGCTTACCGGGTCTCCCCACAGCGTGGCATTCAATGCAGGCTCCTGGTCCTCCGCATCGGCCGCCCAGATCCAGGCCGCAGCCGCTGTTCAGCGCGGGGGGGGGAGAGATGGAGGCTCAGGAGCGCCAGTTCACATGGCGGACCAGTCGGGGATGCAGGGGGGAGGCTCGGAGCCCCAAACCTGGCTCTGGCAGCTCATTCGTCGTCGCCGGAGGGGCGAGGAGGCCCAGAGCTCGAGCGGCGTGCATCCGCTCGTGCTCACCGCATCACCGGAAACCTTGTCTGACCATTTTATTCTCTGATCATGCTGGTCCCGATCTGAGGCTTCTGCTTTCCTCTATCTTCTCATAGCTCTCTTTCTAGTCCATCTGCCATTTCTTGTCTCTCCTTTTGTTTTCTTCACTTCTTTCCATCTTGGATTTTGATTTTTTTTTCCTTTCATCTTTTTTCCATTTCTCTTTCTCTCTGTCCACCAAGATTTCACTACTCCTTACTATCCAGTTCTCAATCTCCCTCTCTTTTTACACCATGGTTTACGTTTTATGGTTTAATATTGCTTGATATACCACACCTTTTATTAGCAGGGTGGCGGTGTACAATCCAAAAAAAGCACAGAATAAGGAAACACAGATTAGAAAAAGGAACACCATTTGCAAATAGGAAAGGAACATTCATAAGAAACAAAAGGAAGAAAGACAGAGCAAAGGATGGCCATCTACATATCGCTTTTCAACCTGCACCCCAGTCCTTCTAATCCCCAGCTTCTCTGGTCCATTATTCTCCAGTCTTTTGCTCACTCTCTCTCCCTCTCTATATCTAACATCACTCACCCACATCCAGGGTCTCTCTCTTTCCATGGGCCTCTCTTCCCCTTCATCCAGTACCTCTATTCTCTCTCCCTGTATCCAGCCATATTTGCCCTCTCCCTTCTTATCCCCCTCAACCAGCATCTACTCCGTCTCCATGCCATACCCTTCCCTCCCCATTACTCCCATGTCCAGCATCTCTCCGTCTCTTTCTCAACCTATTTACCCCATAACCATCTTGAAAGTGTTTCTGATGTTGTAGTGGGAGATCATTTTACATCCAGTGATCACCAGATGGTGTGGTTCAGTATTAGGATGAGGGCTGCTACAATCTATTCAAAGGTGAGGGTCTTAGACTTTAGGAAGACTAACTTTGCCAAGATGGGCCAATACCTCAGGGAGTTAGTAGTGGAAAGGGAACAGCTGGGGGATGTAGACAAACAGTGGGCAAAACTGAAAGGGGATATATTAAGGGCAACCAACCTTTTTGTTAAAATGGTAAATAAAGGTAAAAGGAAAAGGAGACCGCTATGGCTTTCGAAAGAAGTAGCTGAAAAAGTGAAGAAAAAGAGGGAGTCCTTCATGAAATACAAGAGATCACAGAGAGAGGAAGACAGGCATCTATATTTGGAAAAACTTAGAGAAGCTAGCAAAGTAGTCAGGAAGGCAAAGATTCAAAAGGAGGAGGAAATAGCCAATGCAATAAAATGGGGGGATAAGACATTTTTCAGATATGTTAGTGAGAAGAGGAAGGGCAAAAGTGGTATTGTCAGACTCAAGGGTGCAGGGGAGAAATATGTAGAAGCTGATAAGGATAAAGCGGAATTGCTTAACAAATATTTCTGTTCGGTGTTCACAGATGAAGAACCAGGAGCAGGACCTCAGAAAACACCCACAAACAGGAACAGAAGCGAGGGACATCTTGAACAATTTTCAGAAGACTGTGTTCGTGAGAAACTAGCTCAACTTAAAGTAGACAAAGCGATGGAACCGGATGGGATACACCCTAGAATACTAAGAGAACTTGGGGACATTCTAGCAACTCCACTGACTGACCTTTTCAATGCCTCATTGGAGTCAGGAGTGGTGCCAAAGGACTGGAGAGAGGCTCATGTGGTGCCTTTACACAAAAGCGGAAGTAAGGATGTGGTTGAAAACGACAGGCCGGTTAGTTTAACTTCGGTGGTGAGTAAATTATTGGAAATGCTGCTGAAAGAGAAAATAGTGAGGTTTCTGGAGTCCAGCGGATTACAGGATCCGAGGCAGCATGTATTCACCAGAGGCAGGTCTTGTCAGACAAATCTGATTGATTTCTTTGACTGGGTGACCAGGGAGTTGGATCAAGGGAGAGCCTTAGATGTGGTGTATTTAGATTTCAGTAAAGCCTATGACACTGTTCCTCACAGGCGACTTATAAACAAACTGAGCACCCTAGGATGGACCCTAAAGTTACTGCTTGGGTTAGAAATTGATTGGGTGGGAGGCGACAAAGAGTACAGGTAAATGGAGCTCACTCTCAGGAGAAAGATGTTACCAGTGGTGTGCCCCAGGGATCTGTCCTTGGTCTGATTCTTTTTAACATCTTTGTTAGTGATATAGCGGAAGGGCTTTCAGGTAAGGTTTGCCTCTTTGCGGATGATACCAAAATCTGCAATAGAGTAGACACCCAGGAAGGTGTAGATAACATGAGGAGGGATCTAGCTAACCTTGAAGAATGGTCTAGAATTTGGCAGCTGGGATTTAATGTTAAAAAATGTAAGGTCATGCATTTGGGCTGCAGCAATCCAAGGGAGCAATATAGTTTAGGGGGTGAAGTACTTTTATCCACTAAAGAAGAGCGGGACCTAGGCGTGGTTGTGTCTGATGATCTTAATGTAGCTAAACAGGTAGAAAAGGTGACGGCAAAAGCTAGAGGGATGCTTGGGTGCATACGGAGAGGAATGGCTAGCAGAAAAAAGGAGGTTATAATGCCTCTGTATAAGTCTTTGGTGCGACCTCATTTGGAGTATAGTGTGCAATTCTGGAGACCGCACCTTCAAAAGAATGTGAATAGGATGGAGTCGGTGCAGAAGGAGGCTACTAAAATGATTAGTGGTCTTCATTATAAAGCATATGAGGACAGACTTAAGGATCTTAATATGTACACCTTAGAGGAAAGGCGGGATAGAGGTGATATGATTGAGATGTTTAAATACCTACGTGGTATAAATGTTCAGGGAGAGAGCCTCTTTCAATTGAAAGCAAGTTCTGCTATGAGGGGACATGGGATGAGGGTGAAGGGAGATAGATTCAGGACTGATATGCAGAAATATTTCTTTACGGAAAGAGTAGTGGATCCGTGGAATAGTCTCCCAGTTGGAGGTGTTAGAGATGAGGACAGTAACGGAATTCAAAAAAAGCATGGGACAAACACAAAGGATCTCTAAAGGTAAAAAGTGGACTGTTGTAGTTGTTGATATGGAAGGACAGACTAGATAGGTCATGTGGTCTTTTTCTGTCATCATATTTCTATGTTTCTATGTTTCTTCCCTCTCTCTCCCTGTTACCCCCATGTCCTGCATTTCCTTCTCCCCTTATTACCCTGTGTCCAGCATCTCTCCTCTGTCTCCCTCTGTTCCCCCTCCCCAAGTATAGCATTTTCCCATAGCGTCCCTATAACACCCTGGCCAACATAACCACTCCATCTTCACTCCTTGCTTCTCCCTTTGCCCATTCCCCCATGCCCGTTCCTATGTCCAGTATCTCCCTTTATCTCCCTAGCCCCCCACCTCAGTCTTATCCCTACTGCCTCCCAATTCCCCCCTCTGCATCCAGCATCTCCCTTCTGACTCCTTGTGCCCATCCATGTCCACCTCTCAATGCCCCCTCATGTCCACTCCCCCCTTCCCAATGCCCCCCATGTCCACCCCTTGTATGTACAAGGGGTAGAGCCTGCCCATACAGCAGAATGTCCCATGGGCAAAGACTGTGCAAGGTGTGATTCCACCCCAGAAAGGCAGGGCACAATTTGCCTTGCCCAGCCTCTGCACGCAGGACATGCTGTTCCCACAGGCAGTCTCTGCTTCTCTGGGCCATGATTGCTGCCTCTCACACCTTTCTGCCTGCAGGAGCAAGATGTCCTGTGGGCAGGAGCTGTGTAAGCTGTGACTGCAGTACAGAGAAACAGAGTCTGCTCACGGGAGCCAACATTAGGAGGGGACCATCGCTAGCTGCCTGTCCCCATTCTCCATTCAGGATGAGTGTCGGCGGCCTAGTGGAGAGCCTATCCATGGGATACATTGCTCCTGCAAACAGAGGACTATGAGTAGTGATTGTGGCTTCTCACAGCCTTCTGTCTGCAGGACAGTGTGTCCCACAGGCAGGCTCTCCACTAGGCCACTGGTGCTCCACAGACCATCTTGAATGGGGAGTGGAGATGGGCAGCTAGCGATGGCGCCCTTCTGACGTTAGCGCCTCCCCCTCCATGCTTACCTGGCTTACTAGGTAGCACCGGCCCTGGTTCAGCATTTGTCTACCTGCTCTACCCCCGTGTCCAACATTTATCTTCCTACTTCCCCCCATGTCCAGCATTGCCTTCCTATTTCCCCCCTACCCCGTTGTCCAGCATTTGTCTTCCTGCTTCCCCCTGTGTCCAGGATTTATCCTACTGTTTCCCCATGTCTAGCATTTCTCTTCCTGCTTCCCCCCATTGTCTAGCATCTGTGTTCCACCTCCATTTCCCTTTCTACTGCTGCTGCTGATGCCTCTCTCAATATCGGTTGCAGCGGTGATGTTAAAAAAGGGAGGGGGGGAAGAAGAAAGGAAAGCAAAAACATGTGGTCTTTAATACTATAGCACGCTTGTAAGTCCCTGCTGGTTCTGCCCCCCTCCCCCCCCCCATCTGATGCAAAAAGCATGCATTAGAGGGTAGAACCCACCAGGGCCTTACAAGCACGCCAAAGCCACAAGATCCCGCGCTTTTGCTTTCCTTTTTTCTTTCAAAGTTGATAGCTTACTGCTGCTTGTTGTCCTCAGATCTAGGGCAGCGGCAGTGGAGGGCTGGGATGATTCTGCCACTACTGACCTTGGAGAAGCAGAGGTGGCAGTGGCATCAGCTGGTCCACTTGAATTTTTTTATATATAGAAGGCAGAAAGAGTGAGGTGACGACCATTTGGCTGTTTTGGGGCATTTTTTGCTGCTCCCAAAACTTTGCCACCTGAGACAGTTGCCTCATTCTGCCTCATTATTGAGCCACCCCTGTTTGAAACCATCTTCCCAAAACATCTTCTGTCTCCCAGAAATACAACAAAATGCTGATTGTTTCAGTTTCAAGATGATACTTAAGCCATGGGATTTGGAAGAGGTGAGGCTAGGATAGGCTTGTGTTAGTTCCTTTTCAAAAAATTTAAACATGAGGTCCAGTGACTCCTGCTTCTTCTTTTATCCTTTACCAATGAAACTATGCAACAAAACATGCTGTTTATCTTGCTATATAGACTCTAAGAGGTATCTTTACTAAAGGGCATTAGGGTAACAGGCATTAATGGCAGTAATAAGGGGTGTAACATGCAAAAAAGGCTCTGAGCGGGTAGGAGGCATTCTGGCCTTAAGGGTTCAATGGGCCATTTAACAGACATTAACAGGATATTGGGCATTAAGGTGTCTAGCGTGTACCTTAATGCCCAAAAATGGCTGTCACTTTATTGCTGGATAAGGGAGCCCCAGAAAAAGCCAATATAAAGGTGATGAAAGGAAGGATAGGTGGGAGTGAAGGGCCTGACAGATCTGTGGCATCCGATGTGCCAGTCAGTAAGTGTGATGAGCATGTGGGAGGCAGTGGTACCTATGCACAGGGGAGTGCCCATGTAAAACACCATAATGTCAGTGTGTGGCATAGGATGAGAAAGGCACGTCCCCCAATGGAGTCAGAAGTGGGACAATCTGTGCTTAGAAAGGAGGATGGAGCAGCACTGGTGATGTGAAGATCAAGCACAGGAGAGGCATGAGTAAAGCGACCAAATGCAGAAAAGAGTACCTGTGTAGGCCATGGTATAGCAGCCTGCATGAGAAGACATGTCTGCACACAGCCAACAGAGGCGGATGGATGGGCTGAAGGAAGAATGGCAGCAGAGGAGAAGGTGGTATGGCACCGATGTTCCGTAGGTGCCATCCCCAACTTATTTGTACCATGTGGGAAAATGTGCATCAGTGCCATATGGGAAGCCTGATACCAGACATGTGGGTCGCACACCTGTCTCAGCCACACATCCACCATAGAACACCCCAGATAAATGTGCAGATAACAACTGGACGGGTGTCATCCAAACTGGGCAAATGGGGCATGTATGGACATGAGGCGATACCTGCAGGTGGCTATCTGAGGGGTAGGATGTGTCCGCATGTACTGCAGAGATGTGATGGAGCCAAAGCTGTACAGTCACAGTCATGATGTCATACATGACTCATGTCTTACATGTAGGTTGCATGTAAGACATGCAACTGCCAGTTAGTATACCACTGTATCAATGCAGTCACATCATGGTACATCTTACCAGTGAATTGGTCATGTCTGATGATAAACAGGGTCTGTACTGTCAGCTGAGTAATTGGTGGGTTAAGTGACCTGCTCAAGGTCAAAAGGAGGTTGTCAATCCATGAAGGTTGTGGCAGGCATAAACTGTGATAGTAACATATTCCAAAATGTAACATAAGGAGTAGTAGTGGACTCACAAACCCTGGTAGCTTGGCCTCCAAGCCATTGCCATGATCATTACACCACGACTCCAAGCAGCAGCCTGACATCTACAGGGTGAACATGTCTGACCCCCTGCAATGGGCTGCAGCAGAACCAATAAAGCCATGCTCTCAGAAAGTCATGATGGGGAATAGCATGTTTGCTGACCCAAAGTGTGGCCAGAACGCATAACAAAGTAGAAGCATGGGCGGATCTATAATGAGGCCGAGTGGTTTTTTTGCCCCCCAAAAGACCGCCTCACTCGGCCTTAAAAAACCAAACAAACAAAAAAAAAAAAAATGATCGCCGGAGCCGCTGCTGCTGCACTGCTGCCGCCACAGCATGAAGTGCCCCGCAGCCCCTCACCTCCCCAGCAGAGTCCTCCTTCAGCACCGGCTTAACTTTTCAGAGCTACAAAGGGAGAGTTTCCCTTTCTCGTGGCTCTATTAGTTAAGCCCACTGGCGCTGAAGGAAAACAGGCAGCCAGGAGGGTTTGGGTTTTTTCTGCTTGGGGCTTCGGGGCTGCAGCAGCAGCCGAATAGCAGGCCAGCAGTACTTTTTTTTTTTTAAAAAGATGATCGGGGAGCCGGGAGGGAAGAGAGGAGCAGGGCCAAAGATAAGAAGAGCCTCAAAGTACTGTAGGGCAGGCCTCCATAAAGCCGCGAATGCCACAGCTGAAGTCGGGGCCTGACCTGCAACCTCATAGGAGTCCCAGGGGAGGAGCAGGCTTTGATCGGGGAGCTGCAGATACTTGCGTCTGCTCCCGATCAAAATCAGATGAGGTCTGCAGGTATTGGGGATGACTGCAGGTATCATGGCTCTCCCCGATGTGTGGGAGGGGGAGGGATTTTATTTAATTTATTTAATTTATTTATTTATTTAAAGTCTCTTTTATACCGTGCTATTCAGCATCAGTGCGGTTTACAATAAACAACGAACATACACATTTCCAATAGTACTTTGTGTTTACATATGAACAGGAAATTCAACTTGGCTAACAGGGTAACTATATACAATAACAATATATACAATTTACAGGCTGGTCATGTGTTCGTATGGTTTCAGACAGAGGAGATTTGTGTGGTTTCGGTAATTGGTACTGAGCTTTCATTGGTTTCCGGGTAATGTATGAGGAAGAGGTAGTGTTTCACAGCCCTCCTGAATTGGAATATGTCTGGGATTGTTCGGATGTTGTGAGGGAGGTTTTGTCTGGAAATTGCTCCAGAGCCCTTGAGCAAGGCCGGAGTGAGTCGGAGAGGTGGGTAAGTAAAGGGGGGTCAGATTGGGCAGCAAGCAGTCTAGAGCCCTTAGGCAAGGCTCGGGTTGATAAAAAAATGAATGGGGAACCATTGGTGGGCCATGAAACAGCCCAGAGCCCTTGGACAAGGCTTGGGCTGATAGAGGGAAGGGGAAGGTGTGTTGGCAGTCAGGTCCCTATGAGGTCCCTGGGGAAGGGTCGGCAGGAAGGGAGATGATTGAGGGGGCTAAGGCAGGGCAGGAAACCTTGGAGAACGGGAAGGAGAAGTGGAGAGGATTGAGGAGGTCTGCTGGATGACTGACAGAAGAGGTGGAGCTGATCTTAAAGAGACCTAAGCCCCTGATTAAAAAAAACCAGTTGAAATATATAAATTAATTTTAAGGAGGGGAAAGAAGAGGAGAAGAACTGGGAACATTAAAGAGAGGAGAAGGAAGACTGGTGAAAATTTTAATTTATTTAAATACAGTTTTGCATTAAAATGTAAGGGAAAGATATAGGAAGGGAAAACGTGTTTTTTTAAGGTAGGAAATGGTTAAGGAAAAGAGAAGAGCTTTAGAGAAGCTGTTAGGGGTTTTCTTTTTTTGTTTTTGGGCTTCATGCTGAAGAGAAGGAAAAAGGAGAACAAAACTGAAATATTGAGGTATGACAAAGGTCTGAGGGTGATGATAAGAGTGTGAGGAACCCTGTAGAGTGGTTTTAAAGTTATTGGAAAAATTAGTTTAAGGGCAATTTGTACAAGTTTATCAGAAAGGAATGAAAGTGGTTTATTTAAATTTTAAAACTGTAGTTAATATCTGTATGTCAAATGAAATCGATTTATATAAAGATAAAGATAATATGCTATTATATTGATAAAAAGTGAAGTTTTCCAAGGAGTGGAATGATCCAAACTGTTACATTGTTGCTCTTTGCCTCAGCTGTATACCAAAGCTTTCTGACTAGTTAAGCTGGAAGCTCTTCCTGCCTGTTTCCCATCAGCGCCGGCGGGCTTAACTAACAGAGCCGCGAGAAGGGGAAACTCTCCCTTTGTGGCTCTGAAAAGCTGAGCTGGTGCTGAAGGAGGACTCTGTTGGGGAGGCGGGGGGCCGCAGGGTACTTCATGCTGCTGCGGGGCAGCGGCTCCGGCTCCTCTAATCTTTTTTTTTTTTTTAATTTCACTTTGAAGGTTGGGCTGGGCTGCCTTGGGGGGGGGGGAGGAGGAGGGTAGCACTGTAATGGGTTGATGGGGGAGGGCTAGGACTAGAAATGGGCTGATTGGGGAGCTAGGACTGGAAATGGATTTATTGGGGGGTTAGGACTGGCAATGGGCTGATGGGGGGTGAGGACTGGAGTGGGATGATAAAGAGGATAGAATTGGAAATGGCCTGGGACTGGAAATGGGCTAATGGGGGAGGGGAGGAGAGTGCTGCTGGCCCTGGAAGAAAACTAGAGACTAGGGCTACAAATGGACTGATGCAGGGGGATAGAATAGGACTGGAAGAGAGCGGATACTGAGAGGGTCTGCCAGCAGAAGGAGGGGGCCGGAAGGGAGATGATATGGGGGAAGGGGGGGGCTGGAATGGAGCTGACAACTGGGATGTACAACTGGAGTGGAGGAGTGGCTTAGTGGTTGGGGCAAGATACTTCAGGCCGGAAGGTCGGGGGTTCAAATCCCACTAGAGGACAGCAACCTTGGGCCAGAAGGACTGGGGTTTCTAGTCCCACAGGTGCTCCTTGTGGTCTTGGGCAAGCCATTTAACCCTCCATAGCCCATGTTCCCTGTAAAATAGTTATCTCCAAGTTATAATGCCCTGTTCAATGTAATTTCAGTTTGTTCAATGTAAACCACACTGGTGCAGAATAGCATGGTATATAAGAGAATGTAAATAAATTAAATGTACTGAAGGGGGTTTAGAAGGGAGCTGACAATTGGAGAGGGGCGTGGTAGGTGGCTGGGTAATGGGGAGGAAGCTGGAAAGGAGCTGGTGTGCGAATGGCACTGGAAGGGGGATGGACAGAGGGTAGAGCGACTGGAAGGGAGCTGACTGGGGGAGGGGGGTGGCACTGAGAGTGGACGTGAGCTGATACCTGGGATGGTATTTGGACTAGAAGGGGTTGGACAGTGGGGAAGGAAGGGGACTGGAAGGGAATGGACACCAGTGACAATTGTGGGAATGCAAGGCGGTTGACATTGGAAGGTACTGGGAGGGGAGGACTGGAAAGGGGGTTGATAATGGGGATGGTTACTGGAACTGGAAATGGGCTGATGGAAGGAAGTGAAGAAAACAAAAGAAGAGATAAGAAATGGCAGCAGATGGACCATAGACCACAGAAAGAGAGCTAAGAGACTACAGGAAAGCAGAAACCTCAGATCGGGATGAGCATGATCAGAGAATAAAATGGTCAGACAACAAAGGTAGAAAAAATAATTTTATTTGATTTTAGTGATTGGACTTTCTGTTATCTTTATATTTTATACTTTATGGGGGAACTGCATATCTTATTTATCTGATGTTGCATTGCTTGAAGAGTCTGGCTTCTTGGGGTTTCAGTTTAAATTTAGTCTACATATTTCTTATTTTTACTTTAGATTGTAAGTCATTTATTCTGTACTGTGTTTTGAGTGTGTGACTGAACCCAAGTGTTCTGTTAACATAGAGTTTGTACCTAACGATCTATACTGTACTGTAGTAATATGACATGTTCAGCTTTTCAAATAGGTGTATGAATGTTCCAGGGCCCACTGTAATATTTACAGTGATGCTTTTTTTGGTGGGCTCCTTATGTGAGTTTTGGAAGTTGGTGCTGATATGGTATGGTATGGTAAATTTGCTCTATAGATACTCAGAGACTTTGTTGTATGGTTTTGTATTAGTGTACAATATGCCTGGAACTGGAGAATGTTTGTTGTTGTTGTTAGTGAGATGATCAGAATCAGATTTTGTTTTTAAGATATTGAGTTCTGTGGGTGCATGTCCTGGTTCTGCTCTGCAACCACTGTTGAAGGGGGTTCTGTGAATGCAAAACATATGTTGAAAAAGAAAAAAACAATAACCATAATGCAGTTTATAACAACAAAATAAAAATGAGTTACAATTTAGTTTTATAAACTGTGCTGTGGTTCTCGTTCTCTTTTAGTTCCTTGGTGTGCAAACATCTTGCATTTCCTGCATATAGTCTAATCAGCTTTTTGGTTTGGTTCAGTCCCTGAATGGAGTTTTGAAAAAGCCCTGCCCACCTCTACGGGGGGCAGGGGGGCGCCATCTCATCCTTCGCCTCAGGCAGCAGATTGCCTTGAGCTGCCCCTGAGTAGAAGGATGAGTGTCTATAAGTCACAGCAGAGCTTGGACTGTTACAGATAGGGAAATGACTTGAGTAGCATACAGGCGCAAAATGAGCACGTGGGAATCAAACTCTTGACCCGCCTGTAGGCTACCCATCCATACCTCTCTAAATAGCAATATCTGGATTCAAAAAGCCTGCAGTTCCCTGCCTAAACTGTCTGCTGTGTGTGCCAGTATAGCTTAGCCCCTCCAGTATCCATGAAGCACTGCACATGCAGAACAGCAGTCTGCAGCTGAGCACCAAATGAAGAATACACTGATCCATCACATCAGCTGAGTATGATGCACCAACAGTGTGTGCTACAAGCACAGAAAAGCTACAAACCACGCTACTGCACAGTTTCAGTTGTTACCCTAAGAGTGAGGTTGTGACTGACACCTACAGCATGTAGTAGTTGTGCAGGAAGACAAGGTGACTAGCATAACACACTGCAGGCAGCACCTGCCACACACTGGCAGTGATGTCGATCTGCAGCACAGCTGGCAGAGACCCTCTCTAGCTGTGCAGGCTTTGGGGACCACATGCTGGGTGCCCATCTGGGGCCCTGTGTCCTGTTCCTGTTGGACAGGGATCCTCCTAGAACAATACATCAGTGCCCAATGTTAAACAGCTGATACCATGGATGCCAACTTCAGTGGGAGCCTCTAGGTTTGCATGGAACTATTGCTACATTCCTGAAGGTCCTACTATGACCACAGTGAGTAGGTCAGGAACAAACTGCTGTCCCAGCCATCTAGGACTAACATTCCACCATAGCAAGCACAGTCAGACTGCATCTGCTGCCCACCACTGGTGTCTTTCAGCCATGCACATAGAAGCCGTGGGTGGTCCACTTCTCAGCACACAATGCATGTGCAGCCTAGCTTGGAATAAATGGCATAGACACCCAGCATTTTGCTCAGTGATTGGGCTCCCAAGACAGAAATTGCACCCACATCACTGGAGGCAGACACTATATAGCACTATGTGGATACATAGCCATGCCATGGTCACTGCAAAGTCAGAGTGAGAGTGCCCTCTCAGCATGACATGCTGTGGCCACCCAGTCCATGCAAGTGGCAGATGGGCACTACGAAGTCTCAGCCATTGACCATACCTCTGGTGCAGACACATCTTGGCCAATACGCTCTGTTTCATGCCATTCCCACAGTCCTCTGCTCCTCATCACGCACATTTGCAGACTAACCCTGGAAACAGCTTAGGCAATGCAAGGCACAGTGAATTGCAGAAAGCCACAGAACAATGGAGAGACATATACACACACACATACTCACATTGCCACATTGTGCAGATGTGTGGATGGTTGGCATTCATGCCTGCCACTTTGGTCTCCATATCAGCTCAAGCATTGTTAACATGTGCTCTGACATTCACACCCGCTGCAAATTGCTGCTCAGGGTGCCGGTGCTATCAGCCTGCCTTTCCATCCAGCTGTGGATAGTGGAGCCTATCTGTGTAGCTGATGGGTGTTTGTACCCTTGCTGGCTGATTCATTGGGGGTTGCACATGCTGCTGCTGTACCTGCACTGCAAGCTATCCACAGGGGCATAGAACACAAGAACCACAGCCAGGTCTTGACAGACTGACCTTGCCACATGTTGCAATGCACACTGCATACAGGACCAAGACATGGCTTTTGTGGGCTGTAGGCAGATGCCGCTGCACCTACCACAAACACCCCCACACCATGCTGACATGCCAGCATGTTGTCAGTGGGGGTGGTGCGTAGTTCCAGCCTGTCCACCATGTGGCTTTGGCGGACACCTAGTGTGCCAGGCCTGGATGGGTGGGGGCAGAGGCATACATCGATGGTCATGCCGCCCCCCCCCCCAATCAGCTTCCACTGCTGGAATCCCATCCCTGCCTGCCACCGATATGTCTTGGGGAAGAAGGACATCCGCAGCTGTGGTATTTCACCAGGCACCTGCATTTTGCAGCTCCCTGTGGTGCTACAGATGGTGGCACTATCGGCATCTTCCTCCAGAGCTGGCTTCTGAGGCAGCAGGGGGAGGGGGAAACCAGGCAGGATTTCTACCTAGGGTGCCAGGAAACCCTTGGACTGCTCCATGTGGCACATCACCTTTCCACAGCAGCAGCATGTCTGTGTACCACCACTGTCACTGTGGGTACAAGATGGACATCACAGATGTGCCACCTAGGCAGCTGCCTGCTCTGCCTTGTGTAGCAGCAACCCCCACTGCATGACCCATGTGCCGCTTCCTTTGCCCCATTTGCACCATCAACATAGTGCCCTTTTATACTTGGGCAGTATGCTATTGCTGCTAATGGAACACTACTATCACTGTCTGGAGCTCCCCTGTGTGAGGATTACATTGCAGACAGTGAAATAGGTCATTGCAGACAGTGAAATAGGCTCTCTCCCTTCAAAATACTGTACATCCTTTGCGCAGGATTTTACTTGGCATTAGGGTTCCCAGCTTTAAAGGGCTTTTACACACATTGCACAAGAGGCATTAAGGGAACACCCACTGTTATTACCTACTCTCCGCCTACTGTGCCAAAGCGGCTTTTTCACAGCATTAAGGACACAAGGGTGCTGATAACAGGCATTAATGGCACACTTGCTCCCTTAACACCCTTTAGTAAACATACCCCTAAGTATCAAAAATGAAAAGAAACAAATGATTTTCAGTTCATTCAGAACCCAGAAATCATTTGTTTCATTTAAAGGGAAATGGACCGGAAATGGACTCAGTAGCAACATTTTTCCATTTATTCTAAGCAAATGCATATCCGCACTTGGATTGTACATTCATTTAAAATTACATTGTAAATATCAAATATATTTCCTATTTCATTTCATATCCTTTTTAATCTGAAAAGGACACTGAAAAATCTAAATTTGCTTTTTCTTCCAGTTTTGTCATAAACTTGCCTCAAACTGATAACATAGGGGATGAGAAGGCAAGGATCTTACAAGAGAGTCATCGCTCTCCAAGGGGGTCTGCTTTGGCCAAATTGCTTTTATCTTGTGCCAGACATTCTGTGACACCATGTCTAAATATACTACCAGAGATGTTTGCCAAGCCTAATCCAGATCCCGAATGCATACTTAAAAAAAAAAAAAAAAAAAAAACGATGTTCTATGTAAAACCACTAAATGTTACCTGTAAACCGCCTTTGATCTTTGGAAAAAGCGGTATAGAAATAAGCATAAATAAATAAATAAATAAATAAATATCATTTCACAGAATTTCTGGCACAAGGAGTCAATAGATTAGTATGGCAAAAAATCCAGCAAGCATTTTCCATATATCTGCAGACCAGACAAACTTTGGGACAATCAGGAAACAGGAAGGAAGTGTATCAGCAGAGTTAAGTACAGACTGGCAAGAAACATTTCTGCAAAATGCTTATTTTTAACCCAAAGGTCAGTGGTTCAAGATCAGACTCTGACTCTGAGAAAGAAAAGTCAGTTGGGCTTTTATTTACCAGAAACCTTTTTCAGCTACGTTTTTCATTTGGGCAGCAGTCCTGGCTGTCTTTTTAATTAACAAAATTGTTCAGAAATTAAAATTTATAAAAACAAAACAAAATGAAAATGTATTAAAATGAAACAAATTGCAAATGACACAGGAAAAGTATCAAAATTAATTTTGTTTCCATAGACATACTGTGCCCCTAGCGTATGCCTCTCAGACTGATGCAAAACATTTTCAATTAAAGTTCAAATCCTAACCTATAGCTTCTGTGCATACATAACTTACATATGAGGATTTAAAATCCTAAAGTCATAGAAAACTTTAAGACAAGTGATAATCATTGCTATTTTTATTTATTTATTTAACATATATTTATAACCCGCAACTTCCAGAGTTCAGTTGCGGTTCACAATGAAACAACATTCCACATAGCAAAAGCTTAGTTTTACATCGAACATTTTTGTAACAATAAAAGTAATGGGTAACAGCTTGAACTAATGCAAAATAGCAAAACTGGCTTATTAAACTATGTACAAAAAACTATATACAGGTACATGTTGGGGGTACTCAGGGTTGGATCGTAGAGTTTATATAATAGCGTAATGTCTGTTAAATTTTTGGGATAAGTATTACTCTGTCATATTTTTAACCTTTATCTGAGTGTATCCAGGGGTTATCTATGTTGCCGTAGTGCATGGAGAATAAATAGGTTTTTAGTTTTTTACGGAGTTCCATGATTTCAGTTATAGTTCGTAAGTCCTCCGGAAGGGAATTCCAAATAGAGGGGGCAGCATGAGAAAAAGCTCTTTTGTTAGTTAATTTATTTGCTTTTATGAAATCATTAGGGGTATTTAGTTTGTTTGAGTATCCTTTTCTGTGCGTGGTTTTTTGAGATTCCATGCTAATTAGATTGCTTAAT
Organism: Ichthyophis bannanicus; assembly: GCA_033557465.1. Lineage (NCBI taxonomy): Eukaryota > Metazoa > Chordata > Amphibia > Gymnophiona > Ichthyophiidae > Ichthyophis > Ichthyophis bannanicus. Next base: position 4,466,471 of record CM066048.1, read on the forward strand.
GGGATTGGGGCCATGTTGTTTAAAGCTTTGTATGTGGTTATTGTGGTTTTATATATTATCCTACTTTGAATTGGCAACCAGTCTTTCACATGTGAAGTGGCATTTTACAAAAGAATGATGTCCATGTGCAATCTAGGATGTCCATTCAGAACATCTGAAAAAAAAAGCAGGCACATCCAAGTTCAAGCAAGATTTCCCAAACGTGGGCATGCTCGATATGGAAGTTTGCTGGGGCATCTATATACACGTCTCCAGAATATTATTCCTGACTGTGGACATCTAGGAATAGCCTAACGGTTAAAGTAGTGGGCTAGGACCAGTGAAGCCAGCATTTGAATCCCACTGCTGCTACCATTGTGATTGTGCAGAGTACTGGGGGTGGTGGATTGCCATCTTCTCTGCATCCCCTGGATGATTTACAGCCAAAATAAGTACTTGCCTAGTGCTTGGAGCATGTATAATCTTAGACATTACTATGGACATCCAGGAAGTTTTGGGGAATGCCCCCGGCCATGCCTCCACTTGGATGTCCACAGACCCAGCTTCTAACATACGTCTGGAGACATCTCTGTGCTTTGGATGCTCTATGCCCATTTTCAGACCTCCAAAACATTAATAGGGCTTCTAAAATAACTCCCCAAATGCTTAGTGTATGTTTTCCAACTGTATGAGCCTAAAGTTCTCAGCCCACTCATCATGACACACACAGCCACTCAGGTTTCACAATGTCAACGCTGAAGATGCATTGCGCTAAATGCACTGTGGCATAAATTATATTTTAGCCAATGATCCGTACGTCTATATAGAAAGAGATGAGCAGCTGTCAGAAATAATGATTATTTTGGAAATCTGAGCTTCTATTAGCATTTCCTTAAAGTCCCTAAATGAATTTAGTCATATGCTTCTTCTATACTATTTCTGACTCATCTATCCATAGAAGCAGGAAGCACCACGGTAAAGGTGGTATTAAAAGCATATTTGAAGATTTTAAATTATTTTTTTATTTGAAATGTTAGGGGTATGTTTACGAAGCTGTTAATGGGGTGGATAGTGCAGCAATTCTTTGCTCTATGTGCAGAAGCGGGGCATTCCCTGAGTGAATGAATGGGAAATAGGTGGAGAGCGGGTCTGTCTGTAACACAGGGTTACGGCAGGAAGACTCCGCACGCTGTAACCAGCACAGCTGCAGACACTGCAGGAGCACATAACACTGGCATTATCTGCATCTACAGTGCTACCGGGCTGCGCTCTTGAACATTTCCTGTGCTCTATCTGCTAGGGAACTATCTGCACTAAAAGACCATGTTAGCTGCAGAAGCTTCCCACGGTTTAGTGATCAGACCCCTCCGTGCTGCCTCAAGTGGCAGTAAATGTACACATCTAGGTCACTGTGTATATAATTTTACCCACTTTAGGAGCAGTTATTCAGGTAGGTGGGAGTGTATTGTGTCCTGGCTTGAAAATATGCACATATTTTTAAATTTTTAAAGTACATTTTCATTTTCTTTTGGAAAACATACCCGCACATCATAACAGGAGTAAATGTGTGCAGATAATTTTATATTGGGTAATTTTTAAAAATAAAGTGTAAGTGTACTTTCACTTTCAAAACAGTCTGCGGGTAAAAAAAACCTGACAACTTTGCTTTTATTCACCTGGTCTTAAAATTGTTGAAGTGGAGGATAATTCTGTAACTCATTTTCTAGGTATAAAGAATGTTTCATATTGGAAAACAACTCATAAATTGGCAGGTCTGATACAGGAGTATAAGTATCTATGATGACAAGACGGGGTTCCTGGTGGCATAGTTTGGGTGGAGCTTGGTCAGAGGTGTGATAATCTGCTTATTTTATAACATATGTGAGTACATGCATAGAATGTGTGCGCAAATGCACGTCTTTTTCAGAGCAGCTGCAAATTTGTGTGAGTGTATTTATGCATTAATGGGCTCATTGTAGGTACTTATGTTGTAAAATGCTATACTACACACACCATATGTATGCTATGAAAAGCTCTCTGGGAGTGTATTGCTGCAAGTGAATTTTTCAAATAAATAATATGAGAACTTCATATGGGAGAGGCAGTGTTAAACCCAAAGCCGCCTGCATAATTATCTCTCTCTTGCAACACTCCCTATTTTAATCATTGGCGTCTCACACTATGAATTTCAAGTCCCAAATCTTCAAAATAATTCTTTAGAAATAACCAATTGCCAAAGTCACTTATCTGTGTGCTCAAACCTGGAACCAGCAACTTCGCCCAGACTCAAGTTCAGTACCACCCAATGGCAGTTTCAGATAAGTGTAGTAAAAAACTGTCTAGAAAATCGGTTTGAAGGTTTTGGACTTCAGATTCACAATGTGAGAAGCCAATGATTAAATTAGGGAGAGATTACAACAGCTGCTCTTGGTATAATGCAGTCATATGACCTTCTCACATTATTTATTTAAAAAGTGTACTTGGAGTATTTGTATTTAGTATAATAGGTGCTTTGATGGACTTTTCACATAGGTACAGTAGCTGTAATACAACAGGGTGCCTAGAATTAGAGGCGGCAAAGGTGCATAAATGACTATTTGTCTTTATAAAATACAGCCACAAATCCTGCAGAAATTGCACCTAGACATCATGCCTGCTCGAGCTATTGCCTTTTTGTGAAATGTTTAATTTTGTGAGGTAAGCATTTGTTTCCTTTTGTAACTGAACTGCCACAGCTTCTTTGTTACTGTCGATGTCTTTTCTTTCACAATAAGATAGCAATCTGTGAGTGTAAAGTACAGTGCAGTTCCCCACGTCTGACTAGGGGTTGGCTTGCGTACCAGAGTCAGAGTATGGAGTTTATGATCAGAGAACAACAGCAACAAAATAAAGAAATAAAAACTGAAACACACACTGACCACAGTGAGTTCCATGAAAAACAATCTATCCAGACGTGAAGAATATGTAAGTTCCATCTATTATCTGACAGAGTCATGGGGAGTGTGGGAAACACAAAGTAAGAAGAACAAAAGCAACATAAAATACTCACAGGTTATTCTGAAATCTACATTACCTCTGTGTTTTAAATCACATCTCTTCCTGCAGCTCAAGAGTTGGCCCTAATACAGGAGGAGAGTTGTTTAATTGCATTTTAAAGAGAGCTAGGACCCAAGAGTTTAAATGTCTGGTGTACCATAAAAGGATGCTCGCACCTTCATTAGCCTGGATTCTCTCTCAGTGGAAATCTTAAGCTCCAGCTTATTGCAACACTTTGTATTTTCATAGTAACTTAACATAGTAACGTGGAGGCCCATTCAGAAGGTGCACGTCCCAGCCGTCCAGAAGTCCAGAAATTTGGACAGCTCAGCTGTGCACATAATTCTGTTCCCATGGGGGCCAGATGTGCCCTCGAGAGCAGAATCGCGGCATAGGAATTGGACATCTGGGATGTACCCCAATTTAGTCACCCTGGACATCCAATCCATTGCCCAGCTAGCCCATCCTGGCTTCTGCCTGGAGCCATGATCACATAGAACAGGAGAAAACAACTTGGAGAAAGTACACAACCGCAACATCTAGCAGGGCATTCAGTATCTATGCCCCAAAATGTTGGAACGCATTACCACCAGGCATCCGTGCGATTACTGACCTATCACAATTCAGAAAGGCTCTCAAATCCCATTTATTTACTCAATACTACCAGATTAACCCTACCCCTACATAAGTGCCTCTCCCTCACCCCCTCAAGTTAATATATCAACTCTATTGTACACATGTTCACACTGAATTCCCAATACTCGATCTCATTGTACATATGTAAGTAGTTTAGTTTGCATACCCCGTTTATCCAAGTTATTACTCCTGTTCTATGAAAAGCACAAGCATGTTATCCAAGTTGTTTTCTCCTGTTCTATGTGAAGCCAAACAGTTTGTTATGGTCATTTTGTTGTATGTAAACCGCGCTGACAATAGTGCGGTATATAAGAAATTGTAATAAATAAATAAATAATAAATAATAAAATAAACAGGCTGGAGTCAGTACAGAGGGTGGCTACTAAAATGGTTAGTGGTCTTCATTATAAAGCATATGAGAACAAACTTAAGGATCTTAGAGGAAACGTGGGATAGAGGTGATATGATTGAGATGTTTAAATACCTCTGTGGCATAAATGCACAGGAGGAGACCTCTTTCGATTGAAAGCAAGTTCTGCTACAAGGGGACATAGGATGAGGGTGAAAGAGAATAGTTGTTGATATTTATTTTTATTTTATTTATTTATTTATACATCTTTTCTATACCGCCACTTCCAGAGATCAGTGGCGGTTTACAGGTAACAAACATTAATAATAGAGCACTATTATTTTACATAGAACAGATTTAGAACAAAGAACATTCAACTATTAAGTGTAACTTAAAAATACAATGAGATAACAGGAGGGGTAGGAACATTTGAACTGGGTATGAATTAGATAATGTTTCAAAACATACTACCAACAGTATATCAACAGTAAAGTCAAATATTTACATTAAATTACAGTTATTCACATTATTCGCCATGATATGGAAGGACAGACTAGAAAGGCCATGTGGTATTTTTCTGTCGTCATTTTTTTTTTTTTGTCGTCATTTTTCTGTTTCTATGTAATATGCAGAGATATTTCTTTATGGAAAAAGTGGTAGATGCATGGAATAGTCTTTCAGTGGGGGTAGTGGACATGAGGACAGTATCTGAATTCAAAAAAGCATGGGACAAATACAGAAGATTTCTACAGTAAAGGTAAAAAGGGGAATGTTGTAGCTGATATGGAAGGGCAGATTAGATAGACCATGTGGTCTTTTTCTGCAGTCATGTTTCTATGTTTCTATGCTTCTATGATATCTTGGTAGTTTGCTTAGTATAAGAGGATATTCATTATATTTATCCAGTGTTGCACTGCAAAAAGAATCTGACTTTTTGAGATTTTCAGTTAAATTTGTGTCTGCCTATTTCTGTTTCTAATTTATTTATTTATTTTATTTATTGTTTTTTCTATACCGCGCTATTCATCATCAGTGTGGTTCACAGGAAACATAATTGTGTGCAATGTAGGAATCTACAATGCACTTACAATAAACAGTTGAAGCCCGTAGTTCTGTCTTTGGTGTTGGTCTGTCTGTGTTTTGCTGGTGTCACCTAAAAGTGAAGTATTTTGTTAGCTTCTAGTTTCTTTTTAGAGATCTGTAACAGTCAAACTTGTTCTGTTTAACCACTTGTAGGTGCATTGATATTCTAGGGTCTAATATTATGTTTGTAGTGTTTCCTTTTCATCCATGGGTTGGTGCTGTGTGAGCCTTGGCAGTGCCGTTAGGGCATGGAAGGCTTGCCATTGACTCTGAGCTTTTTGCCTGGTTTGTAGTACTTCATAATGCACCTGGCAAATCACATTAGAGAGAAGTCATGTAGAAATCTGGTAGACTTTCTCTAACCCAATGCTCATGTAAAGAGTTTTCAGACACTCAGGAAGTTATTATTGGGACCAAAATAAAGCCTGGGATCCAATGAATTCTAGGCAGGAGGGGGAGGGGGTGACAATCTAGTATTCATTTGCTCAAGGCAGTAAAAAGGGTAGCACTGGCCCTGTTGGTTAGCCAGCATCTTTCTATGCCTCCTTCATAGATTAATGGCAGTGGTCTTACTGAGACTATGTAGACCACTCAAGCTAGCATGCAGCCCTAAGTTCATTTCCTGTCATCTTCTGAAATTTCTATGATTGCCTATTGAACCCATGTGGTCTTAATTAAAAAATGACAAAAAAGCTGGTGTAGGGCCTGATATTCAGTGTCCGTGGCTACCGTGAGTACAGCGCCTAACCATCGCAGCTGAAATGTCAACCCATATTTTGAATGCCTGGACCATATCCAGCGCCAGGCCATATAGCGCCCTGCACCTAAAATTCACCGCTGAGAGATAGCTGGGCAGTGGCTGAATATCACCACTGCCTGCCTATCCCTGGGCATCGCCCCTGGAAAGCCCCGATGAGAACCATCTTTGTGCTGCTGAATATCCCGCTTGGAGGTAGTTATACGGTTTACGGGTCTGTAAACTGTGTAACTGCTTTGGAATATCGAGCGCGTAGTTACTAAGGCATGCTACTGCTAGCAAGAATTATTTTACTGCAGGTCCCTTTTTATGCAATAGGATCTAGTTACTAATAATGTTCATTAAATGGTAAACTAACCCACCCTAGTGAGGCATGAGCTTTGGAGGTCAGCCACAATATCAACAGATTTTGTGAAGCTTATTTGGCCTCCCAGTCTAAACAATCTGTTAAAAAATTGCCCTCCATATATTTATTGTTCTTTTTCGTATTTCTGTGTTTCTTCCCTCCTTTTTTTCCCATGCTTTGACTTTGGGGTGGCTAGTGATCTAAGCTAACATCTGTCATCTTTTGTGACCTTCTCTAGCCTTTATGCTAAAGGGAAGATACTATTTGCAACTAAAGAATACAGTAATGAGGATCGCAACAGCAGGTTATAGTTCAAATCTACATGACAGTTGAGGTCCAAAAAAGAAGCCATGATCCCCTCCCCACGCCCCTCACATGGCTACTACTTCTATAGTGCTACAAGGCATACACAGTGCTGTTCACATACTTGGAAGCCGCACCATACCCAGTCCTATGCAAGCAGTGCGGACACACAGGACGCAAAGAAATAGGGGCGCATTTGGGGCTGCTGGCCTCTGTTCCTCGCATGCTGCCTGCCCTTGCCCCAGTGCCATTTTCTGTGTTTCCTTGGCAGCAGTATTGGCTGTGACAGCAACAGCAGCAGACCTTCTGATTAATAGTAGTAGTTAAAAAACCCACACAGGTCTTTCTGACTCCGCACTTGCATGCAGGTCTGATCCCTCTCCTCTGACGTATGCTTGTGTCAGAGGAGGGAGGGACCGGACCAGCCATTCAAGTGTGGAGTTGCAAAGACCTGTGTCTGAATGGCTGGTCTGGTCCCTCCCTCCTGTGATGCAAGCATACGTCAGAAGAGGGAGGGTTTAGACCTGTATACAAGTGCAGAGTCGGAAAGACCTGCATTATTTTTTTTAATTGGATGTTCGCTCTGCTGCTGCTACTACCACTGCCACTGCCAAGGACCCACGAAAAGTGGCGATGAGGCAAGGGCAAGCAGCGCGGGGAGCCGGCTGTACATGGAGATGTGGGATAAGGCAAGATGCTGGGCATGAGGCAAATGGCAACCTGTGATGGGGGAGGGGGTGCACCAGATGTGCAAGTTGCACAGGGCGCATTTATGGCTTGGTACGGCACTGCTTGGAAGACACAATTCCTGCTCAATAGATCTCACAGTCTATGCAAGACAGACAAATACAACAAATAGGGGATGAGGTAGAAACTATGGAAATGGTTATAACACACATGGATGGTAAGCAGGAGAATAAGGTGGATCAGGATCCAAAAGCAGCCTCGAAGAGGTGGGCTTTTAGACTGCAACACATTAGACTACCTAGAAGTGTGTATAGAAAGAGAAAGTAGAGTCAAAGGAGGGAGGAGTGGTCTAGTGGTTAGGACAAGGTACTTCAGGCCAGAGGGCCGGGGGTTCAAGTCCCACCTGGGGACAGCAATCTCAGGCCGGAGGGACTGGGATTTCTAGTCCTGTAGGCACTCCCTGTGGTCTTGGGCAAGCCACTTAACCCTCCATTGCCCATGTTCCCTGTAAATATTAGTGTATGTGTCTCATATCCCCTCGTGTTAAATGTATCCCCCAATTGACCGCTTTGACCCAGTGAAAAGCGGGATATAAATACAGCTAAATAAATAGATGGCCAGGGGGTTCAATTCCCACCTAGGGACAGCAATCTCAGGCTGGAGGGACTGGGGTGCTCCTTGTGACCTTGGGCAAGCCACTTAACCCTCAGTTGAACATAGATTGTGAACCCTTCCGAGATGAGGGATTGTATCCAGTACCTGCTTGTGGTGATGGTAAATCATTCTGATGCCCTTCAGCCTGGGTGATATATCAAGATATACCATGAGGAATGATCTAGCAAACCTTGAATAACAGTCAAGAGCTCCTGTTGATGATGTCTATAGGGAATGAGGCAAGGCCAAGAGTCACAACTGCCTACAAGGATTTCACTAACAGCTTACTGGCTGCAGACACAATCCAGCAGAATGTCCTCAGACTTGATACTAGTATTTGTGGAAACAGAACCCTTTGTAGCTCAGTACAAGGGAGGGTTCTGATCCTAGGTTGGGGACTCAATCCAGCAGTGGAAATAGCAGCAGCAGCAGGAAGACTACAGAGAAAATGAAATGCATTCCCAAGTGGAACTCCAGCCTCTTATTTTATTTATTTTTATTTAGCATATATTTGTATACCGCTACTTCCAGCGATCAGGAGCGGTTTGATTGTGTGAACGGAGATTGTCAGATCAAAGACAGATTTCAAAAATTACAGCGTGATTTACAGGATTATATGTTAAAAAGTTGTCAGTTCAAAGCAAAAATATTTTCACAATATGTACAATGTGATTCAAGGGAATATGCCTGCAGCCTCAACTTGCATCAGTGGAGAAGGTGAGATAGTGTTTGGCAGCACAACCATATGGCCAGTGACAGGCAGTTTCAAAGGTGGTAACATGGTGCACTGGGGAAATAACTGACCTGGATTAGCAGCTCCTGCTGGTGGTTGAATACATGGGGTTTAAGAGCCTTTGCTCCCAATTATCAAGAGCCCTGCAGGGCAACCTTTAGTAGGCAGGTGATCCCCAGCTTGTACAACCAGTTGCATACCCAGCTACAAACAGAGCTGACAAAGGCAGATGGTATTAGTGTGCATTTCACCAGCAATTTCTGGATTAGTCACATACCTACAGTATATCTTTCTGACAGCACACTGGTGGTAGCTGGATCAGGCATGGACAGGCTGTAGATATAATGGGACTGCACCAATAACAGGTACCACTTGGTTGTGCTGCAAACCCAAGTGATGATCACCAGCTGCTTGTCTCGTGATTGTCTACCCTAGCTATTTGGAGGGACGTTGTTTATCTAGTTCTATTCCTACCTTGAATGCTGCTCCCTTTCTCTGTATCATTGGGTTCTGCCAACTCTTGATTCATTTCCATCCCTCATGGGGTTCCACAGAGTTCAGTATTAGTTCCAACTCTTTTCAACCTTTTCCTGGCAACCTTGTTTCAGCATATAGGACTGAGCGGCTTTTAATATGTGGCCTGCACCTTCCCCTTCCTCCCTTATCTGTGTCTGCGGATAACTCTATACTCATCACAGCTTCCTCAGCTTGCAACTTTGGGGTCATCTTTGACTCTCTCTTTCTTTACACACATCCAACAGATTGATAAAACCTGGTGCTTCCTTCTCTATAACATCAACAAAATTCATCCCTTTCTAGTCTATACACTCTAGTCACCTCCTGTCTTCACTATTGCAATTTGCTTCTCACTGGCCTCCCTCTGAATCATCTGTTCAGAACTCAGCTGCACAGTTTATCATCCACCAGTGTGACTATGCTCATGTCAAGTCACTTCACTGACTCCATATCTGTTTCCACATGCAGTTCAAACATCTCCTACGGTATTGACCTATAAGTACATTCATTCTGTGGCTTCTCATTACCTTTCCTCTCTTATCTCACCCTACAGTCCACTCTTCTGGAAGATCCCTTTTATCTGTGCCCTTCTCTGCCACTGCCAACTCCAGACTTCAATCATTTTGCCTTGTTACGCCATATGCCTGGAACAAACTACCAGAGTCAGCATATCAGGCTTGTTTATCTAGCCCTATTCAAATTATTTTTATTTTTTAGTGCCATCAAGTCAATGTTGACTCATAGTGAGCCAGCTACCTCTGGGTTTTCTTGGCAATGTATCACTGGAAGTAGATAGCCAGCCTTTTCTTCTGAGGCAATGGAGTGTAAAGTGACTTGCCCAAGGTCACAAGGAGTGCCAGTGGGAATTGAACCCTTGATCTTCTAGGTACTGGGCAGTTGCTCCAACCACTAGGCTGCTCCAATCCAGGCTAAAAACCCACCTCTTTGAGGCTGCCTTTATGTCCTGATGTACCTCATTCTCATTCTCTTGTTCACCACTTATGTCAATCTTACCATAATCTAGTTCCCAGTATTTTTATATTGTTTGTCTTGATTACATTGTAAGCTCTGATGAACAGGGACTGTCTCTTGCATTTATATGTACAGCACTGCATATGCCTTGTAGTGTTATACAAAAGAAAAGTTGTAGTAGTAGTAGTAGTAGTAATCCATAGCTGTTGTTTTATTGATCTATCGCATTGCTGGCCTTCCTGTAGCACTGACCTTCAACCTTTTCAAGCATGATATCTTTCTATAATGATCTTTCACTTTGCATGATGTGTCCAAAATATGAAAGTACAAGTCTTATCATCTTGAGCTTCTAAAGAAAGCTTAGGTACCGACAGATTTGTTCTTCAAGCAATGCATGGTATACTGTACACAGTGGGTCCGATTTTCGAAGGCATTTACATGAGTAAGTGCCCTAGTTACCCGTGTAAATGCTTTATCTGGGATTTTCAAAAGGAACCTACACGGATAGTTCCCTTCGAAAATCCCAGATAAGTCCCAACACCCCCAGATGCTATGTGGTTAGCATTGGGGCGTGTTAGGGGCATTTCAGGGCAGTGTGGGGGCAGAGGAAAGGACTAAATGGGTAGCACTGATTTTCGATGCTACTCGCTTAGCCCTCTGAACCTTAATTTATTTATTTATTTAACATCTCTTATATGCCGCTCTATTAACATCAGCGTGGTTTACATGGAACAGAGCATATACATACAGGTAACTGTAGTGCATTTTACAATTAACAGGGGTTTGAGAACTTGGAATAACAGGGTAAACTATATAAACTATAAACAGTAAACTATATACATTATTCACAGTTGAAATTCTTTAGATCTGAACATGGTGTGACTATTTCTCTTTGGGAAATTTAAACTGGAAAATAACTTGTGAATAGGTAGTGCTTGAGTTTTTTCCTAAATTGTGTTAGGCTGGTTATGGCTCTCAATTAAAGATAGGCGATGTTTTTCCTCGCCTATCTTTCAGGTGTAGGAGCCTAAGCGGGTAGCATAAAAAACCGGTGCTACCCGGCTAGATCCTGTGGCTTCCGAGTTGTGCAGCGAGACCCATATTTTTAATGCCTGAACCACATATGACCCAAGTATTGAAAATCTGTGTTAGACAGATGGCAGACCGGCTATGCGCTGACGCGGCGCATAGCATTGTCAGATGAAAATCAAGCTCGGTATTCTTTGCTGGCACAATAATTCAAAGGCGTTGATTTTCTTCCTGGTTTTCTTCCACATTATCCAATTTTCACACCCATATGATCTTATTGAAAATATCACGGTTTGGACAAGTCAAATATTTTATGCAGAGATATATCTCTGCACTTCAGAATCTTGTTAGGTCCTTCACAACTGTTCTGCCAAGAGCAATTTCTTGATTCTTTATTGATTAGTGATCCAATCATTTTTCAGTTGTCTACATTTAATGCTAGAAATATAGGATCGTGCATTTGGGCTGCAAAAATCCAAAGGGGTGGTACAGTGTAAGGGGTGAGGTACTTCTGTCCACAAAGGAAGAGTGGGACCTGGGCGTAATTGTGTCTGACATTCTTAAAGTAGCTAAACAGGTAGAAAATGTGACTGTGAAAGCCATAAGGATGCTTGGGTGTATAGGGAAAGGAATGGCCAGCAGAGAAAAGGAGGCGATAATGCCTCTATATAAGTATTTGGTGCAACCTCATTTGAAGTATTGTGTGCAATTCTGGAGACTGCATCTTCAAAAGGATATAAGCAGGTTGGAGTCGATGCAGAGGGTGGCTCTAAAATGGTCAATAGTCTTTTTTATGAAGCATATGAGGACAGACTTAAAGATCTTAATACGTATGCTTTAGAGGAAAAGGCAGGATAAGGGCCATATTATAGAGACATTTAAATACCTCCATGGCATAAATGCACAGACGGGTCTCTTTCAATTGAAGGCAAGCTCTGCTATGAAGGACAGAACAGAAGAGTCAAAGGAGATAGACTCAGGAATAATATTTCTTTACAGAAAGAGTGGTAGATGCATGGAATAGTCTCTGAGTGGAGTTAGGGACACAAGGAGAGAATCTGAATTCAAAAAAGCATAGGACAAACAGAGGATTTCTAAAGGTAAAAAGAGGACTATTGTGGTTGATATGGAAGGGCAGACTAGATAGGCCATGTGACCCTTTTTTTCCATCATCTTTCTATGTTTCTACTATATGTATTTATTCTCAATGAAGGATGAAATTATTGATTTTTCCAGTTGTGAGGATCTTTGTCTTCTTCATCTTAATATGCAGGCCCATTTTAAGACTACGAGTGTTGCTTGATCTTGATAATCAGATTTTCAGATCATCTTTACTTTCAGCCAGTAACTTGCTATCATAAGCATAGCATAGGTTGTTGATAAGTCTTTTACCAATCTTAACAGTTCAATTGACTCCATATAGTCCTGCTTCTCTGATGATTTGTTCTGCATTATCAAGACATAAGTCTTGCATTTTAAATTAAACAGGTAAGGTAAAGTATGCATCCTTGTTATATACCTTTGCTGATTTGAAACCATTCTGTTTCTCCTTGTTCTTTTCAAACTAATGCTTCTTGATCAATATATAAGTTGCGCAAGCCTACACCTGAAAATTCTGCCACTTCTCTACATGTGCTCTGTCATGATCTTTGCAGTTTTCTAGATCATGCCACATGTTGGTAAGTGGAACCAATGTTTCAGCCATCATTCTGTGGCTTTCTTCAGGGTTTTGAACAGATGATGAGAGAAACATCAGCTCCACTCACCAAGATACGGCATGACCTGGAAAACTGCAAAGAACATGATACTAGCCACAGAAGCCTAAGAAAACAGATGCTACTATCTTTTTCTAATTTCAGTATGAAGGGGGAAAATAAACAATGGGGCATTAAGGAGGATAACCCCCTCAACCCCCCCCCCCCCCCTTACAAAGGTCTGTTCAGTACAAGACCCTTTTAAAAACTTAAAAATGCCAAGGAGCAGGTGTAAATTTCAACATGGACATTTTTGGTCATGCATATGCATTTCCCATTTTAAAAGAGAAATATATGTGTAGAGGTTTGACTAGCTTTGGCCATGCCCTAACTGTAACCCTAATGTGACTCCTTGCAATTTCCATGTAGCAAGGACATTCACTGATCCCTTTCTAAAATTGCCATTTGCACATTGAAGCCATTTCCATGTGTAAGTGCCGGTATTTACATATGTTTGGGAATAAGGCTTCTAAAACAACCCTCTTAGACAGAAAATGATCTTTTTGTATATATTAACCCTTTCACTACCAAATTCTTTTTATTTCTGTAAAAAAAAATCCAGAAAGCCGAAACAAAAGCACATCCAGTGGCGCCACCTAGTAAGTTAGTGACTCTAAATTGAATATAGTATTCTATTATGATAATAGTAAGTAAGAAAATGACCTCTGATGTTTACTGGTTTTAATCCCCACTCAGTTTTTACAAGAGAACTACCTGGGTTCCAAATGGAACCACCGTTTGGTAGAAGATTTCTGGTGAACCACTTTTTTTCCACAGGTAATTTCTTTCATATGATTATCATTGTTTAGTGTTTTGCATTCTGTCTTATGTATCAGTGTTTTGATGCTTAAGTGAAAAGTGTGAATGTGAGGAATAGTTTACTATCACCGATGATAGATTTTATTTCTTCTTCTACTAGATGATAGGTGTATGAATTTGTTTTAATACAAATTTAAAAAACAATGAAAATCATGATTTTTTGGTTTGTTCTGGACCCAAATAACCGATGGCGCATGTTGGAAAATTTTCTCTAATCACCTTTCATAAGCTTCATTTTTGTCTCATGCACAGGTGTGTTCAGATATACTGGGGCCCAGTCTGAGAAGGGGAGAAGGTGGTGGAGAGTTGCTAGCAGTCAGCACAAGGCACTTTAGCTAATCAAGCTGCAAATTCTTGACAGGCAGCCAGAGCAACTTATCCTTGCATGAGTTATGAAAATCACAAAAGTCCAGATGTCATAGCAGAGCTATAAGCCACAGCCCAGCCCAAGTCCCAGAGAATCATTTTGTGAATAACTTTCAGAGTGTGAGAAAGGGCTATAGGGACTTAAGATTTCAAAGGAGAAAAAAAAAAGATTGAAAAAAAAGAAGCAGCTTCGAGGCTGTTGAGGGCGTGAGCAAGGGCCCTTTGGGGCTTAGGACTTTAAAGCAGAAAAAAACCATGAAAAAAACCCCAAAGAACTTAAAGTCTGACTGAGCCACTGAGAAAAGGTTTCTGGGGCTTGCTATTGCAAAGGAAAGAAGGAATAAATAAATAAAGCTTGTTAAAGACTCAGCTCAAAGGGAGCAGAGTATGTTGTTAGCTCCCAATTTTCGTATCTATCTGCTTTCCACCACTAGGAGTTTAAATGTTTTCGTGCAAGTGCATGCATAAATTATTGATTTTTATTCTTAATCACATACTTGTTTGCATTGCTCACGTTTTGCCCAAACTCTACTCCTATTCACGCCTACAGTGGAAGCATGCACCATGAAATCAATGCATGCGCATTTACACTGGTTGGCATTCTGTACATGGAAATCTATATGTGTACGTGGCTACTTAATATGTAAATGACTAAAATACCAACCACCAGTTAAGCATTTATGCTCAATGAATAGGGATGTGCGTTTGTTTGAAATGGCATGGAGAATATCAATGAAATTTTCCATGTTATCTCATATCATTTTAAATACAAGCGCAATGTGAAAAATGTCCAAAATTCTGCATTGTTTTCTACTGTCCTCCCAGGCCAAAACTGGCCTCAAACCTTGTGTTAGCAGGGAGGGATCATACAGGAGAAGCTATTGCCACTGCAGATGAGCCAGTTCTAGACAGCCTGCTTGAATTTCCGGTGACCATCCTTCTTGTTTCCTGATTGGCCCAAAGTTTGTTTGGTCTGCAGCTCTGTGGAAAGACCTTTCATGCATTTTTGCTTTGACTCCTGCTCTAGACACTTATTCCTAAGACTTTTCTTTAACCATGTTCTTGTGCCAGAAATTCTGTGAAGCCATATCTAAGTATGCTGTCAGAGACTTTTACCAAGCCTGATCCAGGTCCTAGTTGTCCAATTACTGTTGATCACTAACTGGACAACTAGGATCTGCTAAACAGTGTGCACTATTGCTCAGTTGTGCACCTTATTGCTCAATGGTGCACACTATTCTTCGGTTATGGTTCTTTTGAAAAATACACTACTGACAAAACAAAATTTTGGATTTTTTTCCTGCTTCTTTCTGGTTGAAAATATAACATGGAACCACATATTGTTTCAAATGTGTATACACCTCTAACAATAATGAAGCTCACTTCTAAGTCAGAGCATTTGGAGTTTGATCTCAATCTCTTACATTTACTGCTGACAGTTTCCTCAAAGCTATGCGGGGCTGCAATTGTTGCATTTACAGAATTTTCATACTTCTCCAGGAGAAAAACAAGCTATAGGAACCACAGTCAGAACTGCATTCAGCCTGTGGAATGGGATAGGAATTTCTGAGATGGTCTACTGATAATGAAATCTATTGTTTGTTAGTTTCTATGAGTGATAAACCTTGGAATCTTTCTGCTGGCTCTTATTAGTGCCTGTTTGACCTCCTTGTTTCTCAGGCTATAAATGATAGGATTTAGCAGTGGAGTGAGGATGGTATACACCAAAGCAAATTGCTTGTCATACTCCATAGAATGATTTCCTTTTGGGCTCACATACACAGTGAAGGCTGTCCCATAGAATAAAACCACAACTGCCAGGTGGGAAGAACAAGTAGAAAATGCCTTCCCTCTGCCTTCTGCTGTTTTAATGTTGAGTACTGCTAGTATAATCTGTGTATATATTATAAGGATCATTACAAAATTAAACATGGTGGCAAATCCAATGATTGAGCCATTCACCATCTCATTCATCAAGGTATTTGCACATGCCAAATGCAGCAATGGAGCTAACTCACATAAGTAATGGTTAATATAATTAGGGCCACAGAAAGGCAATCTCACTGCCATTGTGGTTGGAATAATAGCAGCCAGAAAGCCTGCAGTCCAGCACAGAGCTGCCAATCGTACACAGAACCCGCTGCTCATGATCGTTGGATAGCGCAGAGGCTTACAGATTGCTACGTAACGATCGAGGGCCATCATTGCAAGCAGAAAGCACTCTGTCAGCCCCAATGAATGGAAAATATACAGCTGGGTGAAACATGCCTTGAAAGAAATCACATGGTTGTTAGTCATGAGGTTTTCCAGCAGTTTGGGGACAGTGGTGGATATATACCCAATTTCTAGGAAAGACAGGTTACTGATGAAAAAGTACATCGGTGTGTTAAGACTTGGATCCATGCCAGCTAATAAAATTATTAGGAAGTTCCCGGTGACTGTCAGAATGTATACCAGCAGAATAGCCAAAGAAAGGCACAGATGGAAGTCCTGTAGGTTGGAGAATCCAACGATAATAAAGTGATTCACCCAGGTATTGTTCATGTCTTCCATATCACACAGGTGTTAACCTGGAGCAAAATATCAATCATAGTTGTTTATTCTATGTTGTCCTGCTGAAAGAACAACACTATGAGAAAATGCTGCATAGTCTACCCAACAGCCTATCAGACACCTTAGAATTTGACCTTCTAATATCAAGAACCGTTTTCAAACTGTCTTCACTGAGGCAAAATCCTCAAGTACTTTTCATGGAGAGACTTTACACCAGATTTCAAAGAATAACATGCACACTTTGAAATTGTCACAGTGGTGCTTCAGTTTTAAATTTAAATATTTATCTCCAATTAGTATACTGGCCTTGGCGTAATGTAATTTCAGTTTGTTCAATGTAAACCGCCTTGATATCATGAAAGGCGGTATATAAGAAATGTTAAATAAAATAAATAAATAAAAAATAAAATGTTAGAAGAGCAAGCAAAAGTGAAAAGTATTTGCATATTTTTCTGCACGTGAACTTTGATGGATTTTCAAAGTACACACAGGAAAAGTATGCACGTCCCTTTACACCTCTTGAGAATGCACAAAACTATGGAGCATATTTACTAAAGCCTGCATCGATAACACAGGTATGGGTCACATTTACCAGCATGGGGGGCCTATGCTAACTTTAGGGGGTACATGCATCCATCCCCCTGCAGGTAGCATGATTCAATGATGCAGCAGTGTGCAAGCTGGTGCATGGGTATACGTAACACCTCCCACTGAGATGGCATTAGGTGCAGCCACAATAAGAGTCATGGAGACCTGCAAGGACCCATTAGTTGAAATGAGATGTGGACTTGAATGCACCATGCAAAATACTCATTAATACACTGTCACCCAGAGCCCCAGTACTTGGACACAGCCAGATAAGAGTGAGATGGCCACGTGGCAGCTGCACTACTCCCATGGAGAGACCAGGAAGCTCTGCCTCATGGAGAAAGAACATGAGGATGTCCTCCACCCAGCGTAGGGATACAGTGCAGCCTACCATCAGGCATGCAGGATCTGGCAGGGATCCTCCAGGACCTTGCCTAGTAAATACCAAAACTGCAAAGCACACAGGGGTGCCGCTGGCTCAGTCTCTAAGATGTGTGCAGAAGGATGGAGACAGAAAGTAGGAAGGGGACACAAATATATACAGATGACCGAACACAGGTGACAACTAACATTGTTGGTGCAGCAGTCACACAATAACAAAGTGAGAGCACATAGCACAGTAGCACAGCAAGTAAGGATAAAAGTGGCAGTAGTCCCTCTGAATATAGTAGAGGCCTGTGCTGGCTCCATGGTTTATCTGCTGCAAAGGTCATCAAGAAAGGGCATTCATATATGGGGTGGGGGTGGGGGAAATGCAACATGGGAGAGGCATTAACTGGATTTGTCGAAAGGCGACTTTCTTGTGTCTCAGAGCAAAGTCTGCTACTGTATAGGGAACCTCAATTAGAGGGCATGGCAGGGACACAGTTGTGAGTGGCAGAGGGATGTGAAAGAACACACAGATGATACTTTGGAACTGCAAGCAGGACAGGTTGTGTAGATGCAAGGGAAAGCATCCAGTGATAAAAGGGTGCCACAAGTGCTGCTTGTAGCAGTGGCGTAATGAACACTGAACACATGCCGCTCATGATCACTCTGGAAAATGGGCTAGGACACCAGAGGTCACATTTCCCTCAGAAAAGAGGGAGCAGCACAAAATATGCTCTATGTCAGCCTGTCCTCAGCTCCATGTTGGTGATGTCAACAGTTTGATGGGATAGGCCATCAGCTGATGGAGTCTATCACCAATATGATGGCAGCCAAATCACACATCCGACCTGAATCTCCCACTCACAGCAGCAGCAGCAGCAGCAGCGGAAGAGGTGGCAGCAGAGAAGTAAGAGGGAGCAGCAAAAGGCAGTGGAGATGCCACTAGGAGACCACCGGAGAAGCACATCTCATCTAGTCATGACTTCCATTGCCTGGTAATAGATACTGAGTGGAGGAGTAGCCCAGTGTTAGAGCGCTGGCTTGGGAACCAAGAGATCAGGGTTTGATTCCCAATAGCACTTCTTGTGGCCTTGGGCAAGTCACTTAACCCTCCATTGCCTCAGGAAAAATCCAAGTTATTAGTTACAATGTAAACTGCATTGACTGAAATGATGTAAAATAAACTGTTAAAGAAAATAAATGCTACTACAGAGCAGGAGGAAGAGTTGCCACAAATGAATAATCAGTTGCTGGTTGTGGGAAGCCATCTTCCCCCACCTATGCTTTCTTGCTGGACATTGGCACTCCATGCTACCCCTGTGGGGTGAAAGGGGATGCTGGAGATTTTGCTCAGGAGGGAGGGAGGGAGTTGGGGTGGGAAGGAGGGGGGAGCGGGGAAGAGGGGAGCACAGAGGGTCTTGCTGTGTCAAGCACACCTCATCAGTAGTGCAGCATGATCTCTCTGTGCCCATGCAGCAGGTGCACCAGCATAAGGCCCTCTGGTTCTGGGAGAGCCAGAGGCCCTGCTGCATTTCCAGGCCATCTAGAAGGAGAAGCAACAGGGCTTTGGTGCCATCATCTGGGTTTATGACCTCATGTTGGGCCACTTGGAGGGAATATGGGCAGAGATGCCTGCCCTGGCAAAGACAGTACAGCAGGTGCTGACATGCATTTCTGCCCTTATTCCCTTAGCACACATGGTGGAAGGCTCTGGTTAGAGGGGATGTTTGTACATACAATCTGTTCAGTGTTTGTCAATAAATGTTACATATATGTTGGGGAAATAAATGTCTCTGTAGTAATTATTTATACGCCTGGAAGGGTGGTAGGTACTCAATGAGGGTTGGCTAGCACACAGAGTGCCCATCTGATGTAGCCACAATATGGGAACAAGATTGGATGATATATAGGCCACATTGAAACATGACCAGCACAGTGGCTGTGAACCAGGAAACAGGATCACCAGGTACCACCAACATGCAAATGTGTGAACCCTCCTTGAAAGACCACGTGACTGTCCCAACAAAAAGGTCTACCACCTCCTATTGGGCTGTTTCCTGGGACTGTATTGCACTGATCTAATTAGGATGGGAGCATATAATGTATGTGATAATGAGATATGCTTTCAGCAGACATAAAGACTCACAACGATGGTGTATAGGCTCAGTCCACATGTATGAGAACCAGAGAAGGTAGCCAACATGGATCCTAGCTGCAGATTATGCATCCAAAGGTACACCTGGTCCTTAGGCACTGATACCCCAGATACAGAGCAACAGCTAGAAAGTCATGTGGAATAACAGACAAAGCCAAAAAAACCCTACCTACACAACTTATTGCTCATGCTACTGCACTGAAAGACAAAATGTAGGAGGAAGTGTTAGACTCAGATCCACCAGCAAAGGTTTATCCATACAGATAGCAGTGGACTTATGTCTGTTTTTATTGTAGTGACTTTTATGCAGCTATAGCAACATACAGATCCATCTCAATGGAAGATCAGAACATCAACATGCCTAAGCAACATGTGTATCTCTCAAAATGTCCCTCATATATGCAGATCCTGTGCATCTATATGCCACGGTTTGTAATGTCAGCACAGGAAACCCCTCGGGCAGTCGCCAGGCCTATGCAAAGTATCCTGGCATGACCTCCAACAGTCCCTGGGAAGTTTCACCAGTCATCCTTTCAACAGCTACCACAAGTGAAAGTTTACAATTAAAAACAACAGAGCACATGATATGCTGTGAGTGATATAACAGCAAAGCACAATACAACAGCTCTAACAGTCCCAGGTACATTTAGTGGAGCATTGCTAGAAACATAGATACATGACTACAGAAAAAGACCACATGGCCTATCTAGTCTATCCTTCCATATCAACCACTATAACAGTCCCCTTTTTTCCTTTAGAGATCCTCTGTGTTTGTCCAATCCTTCTTTGAATTCAGATACTGTCTTCATCTCTACCACCTCCACTGGGAGACTATTCCATGGATCCACTACTCTTTCCGTAAAGAAATATTTCCGCATATCACTCCTGAATCTATCTCCCTTCACATTCATCCCATGTCCCCTCGTAGCAGAGCTTGCTTTAAATTGAAAGAGGCTGTCCTCCTGTGAATTTATGCCACGGAGGTATTTAGGTAAATCATTTTTATTATTATTATGAACATCATAAACAAACATAAAACAAGACCACAACAGCAATCCAAAATGGAACAAAACATAGAAACATGATGACAGAAAAAGAGCACATGGCCTATCTATTCTGTTCTTCCATATCAACAACTACAACAGTCCACTTTTTACCTTTAGAGATCCTCTGTGTTGGTCCCATGCTTTTTTGAATTCAGTTACTGTCCTCATCTCTACCACCTCCACTGGGAGACTATTCCATGGATCCACTACTCTTTCCGTAAAGAAATATTTCCGCATATCACTCCTGAATCTATCTCCCTTCACCCTCATCCCATGTCCCCTCGTAGCAGAACTTGCATTCAATTGAAAGAGGCTCTCTCCCTGAACATTTATGCCACGGAGGTATTTAAACATCTCAATCATATCACCTCTATCCCGCCTTTCCTCTAAGGTGTACATATTAAGATCCTTAAGTCTGTCCTCATATGCTTTATAATGAAGCCCATTAATCATTTTAGTAGCCACCCTCTGCACCGACTCCATCCTGTTCACATCCTTTTGAAGGTGCGGTCTCCAGAATTGCACACTATACTCCAAATGAGGTCGCACCAAAGACTTATACAGAGGCATTATCACCTCTTTTTTCTACTAGCCATTCCTCTCCGTATGCACCCAAGCATCCTTCTAGCTTTTGCCGTCGCCTTTTCTACCTGTTTACGTACTTTAAGATCATCAGACACAACCATGCCTAGGTCCCGCTCTTCTTTAGTGGACAAAAGTACTTCACCTCCTATACTGTATTGCTCCCTTGGATTGCTGCAGCCCAAATGCATGACCTTACATTTTTTAACATTAAATCCCAGCTGCCAAATTCTAGACCATTCTTCAAGCTTAGCTAGATCCCTCCTCATGTTATCTACACCTTCCTGGGTGTCTACTCTATTGCAGATTTTGGTATCATCTGCAAACAACGCAATACCTTCCCCTCTAATTCCCCCCCCCCCCACTCAAATCCACAATATACGTAAAGGCATGCGCTGCTGAGTACCTTCACACAGCCTACAATTGAACCCCACAGCCCCCCCCACCCACTGCCCACCTCCCTCCTCCCCCCCCATCTACAACCCCCTCCTTCCCTCCCCCAGTCTATACCAAGTTGATCGTTACTCTCACCCTACTCCCTCCCCCATCCTAGGGGGCTACATCTCTCAGGGGCCCCCACACAGTGATGAACTGCTCCAACGCCCCTCCTGCTAACAGCCGGGCAGTACGCTGCTCCATCTCCATCAAGTCTCTCATGGTCCGCTCCCACTCCCCCACTGTAGGCGCAGTATCTTTCAGCCAACTCCGCAATATGCACAGTTTCACCCTCTGTACTGACTCCAGTCTGTTTATATCCTTTTGAAGATGCAGTCTCCAGAATTGCACACAATACCCCAAACGAGGTCGCACCAAAGACTTATAGAGAGGCACTATCACCTCTTTCTTCGGCTGGCCATTCCTCTTGCTGTGCACCCAAGCATCCTTCTAGCTTTTGCCATTGCCTTTTCTACCTGGTTAGCTACTTTAAGATCATCAGACACAATCACGCATAGGTCCCGCTCTTCTTTAGTGGACAAAAGTACTTCGTCCTCTATATTATATTGCTCCCTTGGATTGCTGCAGGTCAAATGCATGTCCTTGCATTTTTTAGCATTAAATCTCAGCTGCCAAATTCTAGACCATTCTTCAAGCTTAGCTAGATCCTTCCTCATGTTATTTACACCTTCCTGGGTGTCTACTCTATCGCAGATTTTGGTATCATCCGCAAAGTGTGATTAATGTGGTTAGCAGTCCTGATAACCATGTTAATCATGGCGAGTGGGATATCTAGTGGCACATAAGCAATTTGTTCTGTTGAATACCCCCCTCTAATAAGAATATAACCTAAGAACCTAAGAAATGCCATACTGGGTCAGACCAAGGTCCATCAAGCCCAGGATCTTGTTTCCAACAGTGGCCAATCCAGGTCATAAGTACCTGACAGGTTCACAAAAGGTACACAGATTCCACAATGCTTGTCCCAGGGCAAGCTGGTGATTTCCTAGGTCCTCCTTAATAATGGTTTATGGCCATTTCCTCCAGGAACTTGTCAAAACCCTTTTTAAAGCCAGCTATACTAACAGCTTTTATTACATCCTCCGGTAATGAATTCCAGAGTTTGATTATGTGCTGAGTCTTAAATGGGTTATGTTCTAGCTTCATTGCATGTTCCCTAGACTTTCTACTTTTTAATGACATAAACAACTGATCTACATTTACCCATTTCATTCTATTCATTAATTTATAGACGTCTTTCATATCTCCTCTCAATCATCTCTTTTCCAAATTCAAAAGCTCTAACATTTTAAGGCTTTCCTCATAGGTGTATCCTTCCATCCCTTTTACCATTTTGGTGGCTCTTCTCTGTACCTTTTCTAATTCTGCTATATCCTTTTTAAGATATGGTGACTAGAATTGCACATGATATTCAAGGTGCAGTCGCACCATGGAGCGATACAGAGGCATTATAATATCCTTTGTTTTATTCTCCATTCCTTTCCTTATGATTCCTAACATTCTATTTGCTTTCTTGGCCGCCACGTCACACTGGGCAAAGGGTTTCAACATGCTATCCACAATGACACCTAAATCTTTTTCCAGGGTGGTGGTTTCTACCTTGCATCCTGTAGCCACAGTTTGGGTTGTTCTTTCCTAGGTGCCTAACTTTGAACTTGTCCACATTAAATTTCATCTGCCATTTGGATGTTCAGTCTTCCAATTTTTCGGGATCCTCTTGCAATTTTTCATGATCCTCTTGGGTTTTGACAACTTTGAATAATTTTGTGTCATCTGAAATGTGATCACCTCACTCAATATTCCTATTTCCAAGAGATTTATTTATTTAACAATTTGTATATACTGCCTTTCATATTATCAAAGTGGTTTACATTGAACTTCAAGACTACATTGAACAGTGAACAATCAGATGAATAGTGTAACTACGGTATGTAGAATAGAACTATATAACAGAAGCAACTATGTACAAGGGATTTCTTGTAGTGAGACATGTTCAGGTTCTATGGCTAAAGTACTTCTGGAATAATAAGGTCTTTTGTTTTTTCCGTAAGTCCCCTTAGTCTTTGATATCCCTCAGGGTAATAGGGAGAGAGTTCCAGAATGTGGGTCCGTGTAGTAAAAAAGCTCTCTGGCACATTGTTGGGTGCTCTTCCCTTTGTAGGTTGGAATGCTGAGCATTAAAAAGCAGTGGACCCAGCACAGATCCCTGGAGTACTCCACTATTCACATTTCTTGAGAAAATTGGCCATTTAGCCCTACTCTCTGCTTTCTATTTTTTAACCAGTTCCTGATCCATAATACTACGCTGCCTCTAATCCTATGACTTTGTTAATTTTGCCAAGAGTCTCTCATGAGAGACCTTCTCAAAGCCTTTCTTAAAATCCAGGCACACCGTATCAACCGGCCCACCTTGGTCTACCTGTTTATTCACACCTTCAAAAAATATAACAGATTAGTAAGACAAGACTCTCCTTGGCTAAATCCATGTTGACTTTCTCCTATTAAACCATGGTTATTTACATGTTCAGTAATTTTATTCTTTATAATGATTTCTACTATTTTGCCTGGTACTGACATCAGGTTCACCGGCCTGTAGTTTCCCAGATCAGTTCTAATATATCTCCTTGGTTTATCAATATTTATTTGAATTCTTCCTTTACATCACCTTTATATAGTATTTCAGGCGCTGGTAACTTCCCTATATATTCTTCAGTAAAGACTGAAGCAAATAATTCATTCAGTCTCTCCGCTATAGCCTTCTCCTACCTTAGCGCCCCCTTTACCCCTCTATCGTCCTGTGTTCCAACTGACTCTCCAACCTATTTTTTGCTACAAATGTACTTGACAAAGTTTGTTTTTTTGCTTCCATGCTATGATCATGCTATGATCACTATTGTCAAGTGGCCCCCAACACCCTTATCTCTTGCACCAGTTCCTGTGAACCACTAATGACTAGGTCCAAAATAGCTTCCCCTCTTGTCAGTTTATGAACCAGCTGCCCCAAGAAGCAGTCATTTATTTCATCTAAAAATTTTATCTCTCTAGAATGTCCTGCTGTGACATTGATCCAGTTGATACTAAGGCAATTGGAGTCACCCATTATAACTGTGTTGTAAGTTTTGTTGTTGTTGTTATTTATTTTATTTATTTAACATTTTCTTCTATAGCGCGCTATTAAAATCAGCGCGGTGTACATCGAACAAGAATACTGCAATGTATACAAATAACATTGAGTTTACAAATAACAGCCCTTGTTGTTAAGTGCCATCAATTCGGTATTGACTCCTGGTGACCCTCTGGATAGTTGTCCTAAACTGTGTTCGGTCTTCAGTCAGGCGGCTCATTGTTGATAGAATGGCACCCATAGCTGCTGTTATTGTATCGATCCATCTCATTGCTGGTCTTCCTCTTTTGTGTTGACCTTCTACCCTGCCAAGCATGATGTCTTTCTCTAATGATCTCTCTCTTCACATGATGTGTCCAAAGTATGAAAGTCTAAATCTTGTCATCTAAGCTCCTAAAGAAAGCTTAGGTTTGATCTCCTCTAGTACTGACTGATTTGTTCTTTGGGCAGTCCATGATATACACAGTATTCATTGCCAGCACCATAATTCAAAGTCATCAATTTTCTTCCTATTTTTTTCACTATCCAATTTTCACATCCATATGACTCTATTGAGAATGCCATGGCTTGAACGAGCCAAATCTTTGTATGGATTTTGTTAGCTTCTCTGATTTCTTTTAGCATTTCATCATCCATCTTTTCATTCTGGCCAGGAAGTCGGTAGTACACCCCCACTGCCATCGCTTTCCCCTTTTTACATGGAACTTCTATCCATAGAGATTCTACAGTGTATTTTATGTAACTTTGTTTTAAAAATGTACCAAAAACCCTTTTAAGAGCTCTCAGGCAGAGAACTAGTAATTAAAAGCCAAACACCCTTGCCTTTGCTTGAAATGCAAAGCCTCTGTTAGGAACGCCTCAACGTGCAAGGCTCTGAAGGCTTTTAAAAACAAGATGAAGAGCTAGAATATATAGCACTAAATGAAAGGTTAGATATGATTGGCATTTCAGAGACCAGGTGGAAGGACAATCAATGGGACACTGTGATAACTGGGAACAATGATAGGGTAGCTCAAATTGGTGGAGTGGTTGCGCTCTATGTTAGAGAGGGCATTGAGTCACATAGGATTCAAGTTTTACAGGAAATTCTTTTTGGTGCCTTAGTTCAAAAGGGAAAATAATGTCTTTAGTGGTATAGTTTTAAAACTCTGCTTTTAGTATCTTTCTCAGCTCTTTGAAGCTACTAATATCTCATCAGGTGTTAGTTCTCTCCCTACCCCCAACTCCCACCCATCCCATGTGAGCAGTCTTGCTTTATAGGGCACCACCCCAATTTGAAATAGCACATTGAGAACATATTTAAACGAGATGATTGCTTATTTTCTAAAAGGACAACTGGGAAACGATTGGTACTATGGAAGGTCTCTCTCTCATTTGCTTCAACGGGTACCTAAGATCCTTCAACTGAACAATGGCTGGAAAAAATCATACCACCAAAGCTGTTGCCCCCATTACAGCTTCTGTCTCTGTCCAGCCAGAGATTCCAATGCCAGTTGAAGGACCGGTTCCATGTGCAGGATGTTTGCATGCTGAAGCTCTCAGGAAACAAGTGGAGGAGCTCAGAGAAGAGGTGGCGAGGCTGAGGAGCATACACAACAGTGAGAAGTACATTGATGAGATGCTTCTTGAAACATCCAAGCTCTCCATTAGAGGAGAAGATGGGAACTTACAGAATGATGAAGGTTGGACATGAGACACCAAGGTCTGCAGTATCACCAATCCAATTCCTACAGCCCTTGAAGTGAATAAACATTATGCAGCCCTTGAAGTGGAGGAGGTGAAAGTATCCCAGGAAAGGAAAGAACCAGAGCTCGAGCATCCCAAAGATGTAGAATCAATGACCACAAGGAAGCGAATGGTAATGGTGGTTGGTCACTCTCTTCTGATGACTCTCTTCTGTTGAGGCTTTACTGGGAGAAGCTGACTTGTATTTAGTGGCAATAACAGAAA
Organism: Ichthyophis bannanicus; assembly: GCA_033557465.1. NCBI lineage: Eukaryota > Metazoa > Chordata > Amphibia > Gymnophiona > Ichthyophiidae > Ichthyophis > Ichthyophis bannanicus. The sequence continues at coordinate 4,493,313 of CM066048.1, forward strand.
CATGGTTGATGGACAACCATAACTGGGATGTAACTACTCCAGGCTACACTTTATTCAGAGTAGGAAGAAAGGGAGGAGGAGTGGCACTAGATGTAAAAAATAATATTAAAGCTATGGAAATACAGGGTTTAAAAGGGAGAGAGGAGGCACTGTGGGTTAAATTAGAAAGAGGGAAAGAGAAATCTATTTGCATTGGCATGATATACAGACCTCCCTTACAGGGAGCACAGGTGGACAGAGATTTAATAGAAGACATACTCAGCATTGTCAGGAAGGTCGAAGTGCTACTGATAGGGGATTTCAATATGCCAGATGTTGAATGGCAAGTCCCTGCTGCAGTATCATCTAGAAGTAAGGGGATCCTGGATTTTCTACAGAGAGAACTATTCAGTCAACTGGTAACAGAATCCACACATGAAGAGGCCATACTGGACTTGGTGCTTATCAATGGTGAAAGTGTTTCTGATTTTACAGTGCAAGATCATCTCACATCCAGTGATCACCAGATGGTGTCGTTCAGTATTAGGACTAGGGCTGATAAAGCGAGGATCTTAGACTTTAGGAAAACTAACTTTGCCAAGATGGGCCAATACCTCAAGGAGTTGTTAGCAGAATGGGAACAACTGGAGGATAGAAACATAGAAACATAGAAATATGACGACAGAAAAAGACCACATGGCCTATCTAGTCTGTCCTTCCATATCAACAACTACAACAATCCCCTTTTTTCCTTTAGAGACCCTCTGTGTTTGTCCCATGCTTTTTTGAATTCAGATACTGTCCTCATCTCTACCACCTCCACTGGGAGACTATTCCACAGATCCACCAATCTTTCCGTAAAGAAATATTTCCGCATATCACTCCTGAATCTATCCCCCTTCATCCTCATCCCATGTCCCCTCATAACAGAACAGAACTTGCTTTCAATTGAAAGACACTCTCCCCCTGTACATTTATGCCACAGAGGTATTTAAACATCTCAATCATATCACCTCTATCCTGCCTTTCCTCTAAGGTGTACAAATTAAGATCCTTAAGTCTGTCCTCATATGCTTTATAATGCAGACCACTAACCATTTCAGTAGCCACCCTCTGTACTGACTCCATCCTGTTTGTATCCTTTTGAAGGTGCGGTCTCCAGAATTGCATACCATACTACAAATGAGGTCGCACCAAAGACTTATAGAGAGGCACCATCACCTTCCTTTTTCTGCTAGCCATTCCTCTCCGTATGCACCCAAGCATCCTTCTAGCTTTTGCCATCGCCTTTTCTACCTGCTTAGCTACTTTGAGATCATCAGACACAATCACGCCTAGGTCCCGCTCTTCTTTGGTGGACAAGAGTACTTCACCCCCTGTACTATATTGCTCCCTTGGATTGCTGCAGTCCATATGCATGACCTTACATTTTTTAACATTAAATCCCAGCTGCCAAATTCTAGACCATTCTTCAAGCTTAGCTAGATCCCTCCTCATGTTATCTACACCTTCCTGGGGGTCTACTCTGTTGCAGATTTTGGTATCATCCGCAAAGAGGCAAACCTTACCCTACAGCCCTTCCACTATATTGCTAACAAAGATGTTAAAAAGAATCAGACCAAGGACAGATCCCTGGGGCACACCACTGGTAACATCCTTCTCCTCAGAGTGAGCTTCATTTACCTGCACACTTTGTCACCTCCCACACAACCACTTTCTAACCCAAACAATAACTTTAGGGTCCATCCTTTGGGTGCTCAGTTTGTTTGTAAGTTGCCTGTGAGGAACAATATCAAAGGCTTTACTGAAATCTAAATACACCACATCTAGGGCTCTCCCTTGGTCCAACTCCCTGGACACCCAATCAAAGAAATCAATCAGATTTGTCTGACAAGACCTGCCTCTGGTGAATCCATGCTGCCTCGGATCTTGTAATTCGCTGGACTCGAGAAACCTCACTATTTTCTCTTTCAGCAGCGTTTCCAATAATTTACTCACCACCGAAGCTAAACTAACTGGCCTGTAGTTTTCAACCACATCTTTACTTCCGCTTTTGTGTAAAGGCACCACATGAGCCTCTCTCCAGTCCTTTGGCATCACTAGCGACTCCAACGAGGCATTGAAAAGGTCAGTTAGATGAGCTGCTAGAATGTCCCCAAGTTCCCTCAGTATTCTAGGGTGTATCCAGTGATCACCAGATGGTGTCATTCAGTATTAGGACTAGGGCTGATAAAGCGAGGATCTTAGACTTTAGGAAAACTAACTTTGCCAAGATGGGCCAATACCTCAAGGCGTTGTTAGCAGAATGGGAACAACTGGAGGATAGAAACATAGAAACATAGAAATATGACGACAGAAAAAGACCACATGGCCTATCTAGTCTGTCCTTCCATATCAACAACTACAACAATCCCCTTTTTTCCTTTAGAGACCCTCTGTGTTTGTCCCATGCTTTTTTGAATTCAGATACTGTCCTCATCTCTACCACCTCCACTGGGAGACTATTCCACAGATCCACCTATCTTTCCGTAAAGAAATATTTCCGCATATCACTCCTGAATCTATCCCATCCGGTCCCATCGCTTTGTCTACTTTAAGTTGAGCTAGTTTCTCACGAACACAGTCTTCTAAGAATTGTTCAAGATGTCCCTTGCTTCTGTTCTTGTTTGTGGGTGGTTTTTGAGGTCCTGTTCCTGGTTCTTCATCTGTGAACACAGAACAGAAAAATTTGTTAAGCAATTCTGCTTTATCCTCATCAGCTTCCACATATTCCTCCCCTTCACCCTTGAGTCTGACAATACCACGTTTGCCCTTCCTCTTCTCACTAACATATCTGAAAAATGTTTTATCCCCCCCATTTTATTGCATTGGCTATTTCCTCCTCTTTTTGAATCTTTGCTTTCCTGACTACTTTGCTAGCTTCTCTAAGTTTTTCCAAATATAGATGCCTGTCTTCCTCTCTCTCTGATCTCTTGTATTTCATGAAGGCCTCCCTCTTTTTCTTCACTTTTTCTGCTACTTCTTTTGAAAGCCATAGCGGTCTCCTTTTCCTTTTACCTTTATTTATCATTTTAACAAAAAGGTTGGTTGCCCTTAAAATATCCCCTTTCAGTTTTGACTATTGTGTTTCTACATCCCCCAGCTGTTCCCATCCTGCTAATGATTCCCTAAGGTATTGGCTCATCCTGGCAAAGTTAGTCTTCCTAAAGTCTAAGAAAAACAGTGGGCAACACTGAAAGGGGAAATTTTAAGGGCAACCAACCTTTTTGTTAAAATGGTAAATAAAGGTAAAAAGAAAAGGAGACTGCTATGATTTTCAAAAGAAGTAGCTGAAAAGGTGAAGAATAAGAGAGAGGCCTTCATGAAATATAAGAGGTCACAGATAGAGGAAGACAGGCATCTATATTTGGAAAAACTTAGAGAAGCTAGAAGCAAAGATTAAAAATTGAGAAGGAAATAGCCAATGCAATAAAATGGAGGGGGGGGGGGGGAATAAGACATTTTTTCAGATATGTTAGTGAGAAGAGGAAGGGCAAATGTGGTATTGTCAGACTCAAGGGTGAAGGGGAGGAATATGTGGAAGCTGATGAGGATAAAGCGGAATTGCTTAACAAACATGGAGTAGGACAGCGATGGCGAACCTATGGCACGCGTGCCAGCTGTGGCACGCGAAGGCCTTGCAGCTGGCACGCGTGAAGGTCCGCAAAAAAAGAAAAAGCGGGCTCTGGCTGCTGCCGCGGACGCGGCAGCATGCAGTGTCCCGCGGGGCCCCCTCCGCCCGCTAAGCCCCTCTGCAAGGGCTTTCAGATTCGCGAGGGAGACAGCGTCTCCCTCGCGTCTCTGTTAAGCCCGTAGGGGTTAATGGGAAATTTCCCATCAGCCCCTTTAGACGCGAGGGACTGATGGGAAATTTCCCATTAGCCCCTGCGGGCTTAACAAGAGACGCGCGGGAGACGCTGTCTCCCTCGCGAATCTGAAAGCCCTTGCAGAGGGGCTTAGCGGGCGGAGGGGGCCCCGCGGGACACTGCATGCTGCCGCGTCCGCGGCAGCAGCCAGAGCCCGCTTTTTCTGTTTTTAAATTTGCCGGGGGGGGGGTGTTAGGACTGCTAATGGGCTGGGGGGGGGTGTTAGGACTGCTAAGGGGCTTGGGGGGGGGTTAGGACTGCTAATGGGCTGGGGGGGGGGGTTAGGACTGCTAATGGGCTAGGAGGGGGGGGTTAGGACTGCAAATGGGCGGGGGGGGGGTTAGGACATCAAATGGGCTAGGAGGGGGGGGGGTTTGGACTGCTAATGGGCTAGGAGGGGGGGTTAGGACTGCTAAGGGGCTAGGGGGGGTTAGGACTGCTAATGGGCTGTGGGCTGATGGGGGCTGTCTGGAAATGGGGTGATGGGGGGTTAGGACTGCTAATGGGCAGGGGGGGGGGTTAGGACTGCTAATGGGCTAGAGAGGGGGGGTTAGGACTGCTAATGGGCTGGGGGGGGGTTAGGACTGCTAATGGGCTGGGGGGGTTAGGACTGCTAATGGGCTGGGGGGGTGTTAGGACTGCAAATGGGCTAGGAGGGGTGGTTAGGACTGCTAATGGTCTAGGGGGGGGGTTAGGACTGCTAATGGGTGAGGGGGGGGGGTTAGGACTGCTAATGGGCTAGGGGGGGTTAGGACTGCTAATGGGCTGTGGGCTGATGGGGGCTGTCTGGAAATGGGGTGATGGGGGTTAGGACTGGTAATGGGCTATGGGGGGGGTTAGGACTGCTAATGGGCTAGAGAGGGGGGGTTAGGACTGCTAATGTGCTGGGCGGGGGGTTAGGACTGCTAATGGGCTGATGGGGAGGGGTTAGGACTTGAGGTGGGCTGTTGGGTGGGGTTAGGACTGGAAATGGGCTGATGGGGGGTTAACACTGGAGGTGGTCTGATGGGGTTAGGACTGGTAATGGGCTATGGGGGGGGTTAGGACTGATAATGGGCTATGGGGGGGCTGGGACAAGAAATGGGCTGATGGGGAGGGGTTAGGACTTGAGGTGGGCTGATGGGGTTAGGACTGGTAATGGACTGTGGGCTGATGGGGGGGTTAGGACTGGCAATGGGCTATGGGGGCTGACTGGAAGTGGGGGGTTAGGACTGGTAATGGGTTATAGGGGGGGGGGCTTAAACTGAAAATGGGGTGATGGGGGGTTAGGACTGGAAGTGGGTTGATGAGGGGGGGATAGGACTGGTATTGGGTTGGGGGGCTGCTAGGACTGGAAATGGGCTGATGCAGGGACTAGAAGGGAATGGATGCTGGGTGAGGCTGGAACTAGAAGGGAGCTGGTGTTGGGGGAGGATTAGAATGGGATGGGGCTGGGAGAGTAAAATGGAGAGGGGAAAAATATTTTGTGTGGGAGGGATAAAAAATCTACAATTGGCCGGGTATTGGGAGAGTAAGTGGGGATTGAGGATGGAGGGGTAAATTTTGAGTAGATGAAATAGGAATGAGGAAAGAGCCAAAGGAGAAAGATTAGTATGTTAAAGCAGATGTAGAGAGAGAATGGAAAAAAAAAACAAGAAGACAGAAGAAAGGACAAATGGACAGCAGATGGAGAGTTAGCAGAAGACACGAAGAAACCAGAAGAAAGTGGCTGGAACAATTGCAACTGAAAAAAAATGCACAAAAGGTAGAAAAATATCTCTTTATTTTGAATTTATTAACTGGAATATGTCAGCTCTGGGAAATGTGCATCATTAATTTTTGCGCTTTGTTTAGTACAAGAGGAAATTAATATATAGTTTTATTTCTACAGTGTTGTTGTATATTCCAAGTTTGGCTTTTGGGGTTCCCAGTTTAATTATTGTCTTCCTGTTTCTAAATTGTGATTCCTTGTTTGGTGATGGTCTGTTCTGCATGTGTAACTGAGCTGAGGTATTCTGTTTATATAATTCCTATTTGACATTGCCACTTGTTCTTTCCCCAGTAGGTCATGTATTGTTGTTCTCTGAGATGTATTGGTTTAATATTTGCAGTGTTGCCTTTTGATAGGTAGAGTATGGTGCTTTGTGAGTCCTGGTAGTGCTGTTAGGATACGGCGGGTTTGCTATGGGTTCTAAATGGGCAGCGTTTGTAGTAGTTCCTAATGTGCCTGGCGGTTGGTACTGGATTATAGTAATGTAGAAACCTTTTAGTCTTTCTTTATCCATATACTCATTAAGAGGCATGTTTACTAAAAGTTAGTGTATGGTAACATTATGCAAATATTTATGCAAATGAAGCACCTTATGCAAATGGGGCTTTAATTGACGTGCTGGCACTTTGAGGAAATTCTTTGGTTTTGTGCGGCAGTTTGGGCACTCGGGCTCAAAAAGGTTAGCCATCACTGGAGTAGGACCTCAGAAAACACCCAGAAACAGGAACAGAAGTGAGGAGGATCTTGAACAATTTTCAGAAAATTGTGTCGTGAGGAACTAGCTAAACTTAAAGTAGACAAAGCGATGAGACCGGATGGGATACACCCTAGAATACTGAGGGGACTTGGGGACATTCTAGCAGCTCCACTGACCAACCTTTTCAATGCCTCAGATTTGGATGTGGTGCCAAAGGACTGGAGAGAGGCATATGTGGTCCTTTTACACCAAAACGGAAATAAGGATGTGGTTGAAAGCTACAGGCCGGTTAGTCTAACCTCTGTGGTGCGTAAATTATTAGAAACGCTGCTGAAAGAGAAAATAGTGAGGTTTCTGGAGTCTAACGGATTACCAGATCCAAGGCAGCATGGATTCACCAGAAGCAGGTCCTGTCAGACAAATCTGATTGATTTCTTTGACTGGGTGACCAGGGAGTTGGACAAAAAGAGAGCCCTAGATGTGGTGTATTTAGATTTCATTAAAGCCTTTGATACCGTTCTGCATAGGCGACTTATAAACAAACTGAGCACCCTAGGGATAGACTCTAAAGTTATTGCTTGGGTTAGAAATTGGTTGAGTGGGAGGCGACAAAACGTACAAGTAACTGGAGCTCACTCTGAGGAAAAGGAGGTTACCAGTCATGTGCCGCAGTGATCTGTCCTTGGTACGATTCTTTTTAACATCTTTGTTAATGATATAGTGGAAGGGCTGTCAGCAATGTTCCCCCTAATTTTCTGTAGGCTGTGTGTGCATAAAATATCAGCTGTGCAGCTTTTGAAGGAAGATTACATTTTTGTGCACCACATAACCAACACTCAGAGTTATATACTTTAAAATTTGACTACACGTCAGAATACAGTATGTACACCACATTGATTTTAATCAAATTAAATGAAAATAGATAATTACTAAATGAAGCGGAAAATTTCTAGTAATTACAATCACAACTTTTAAATTTTAAGACGTCTATGTTGTTTTCTATCAGAATCAGAACCATAATTTTTGTGCGCTCTGTTGTAAAGTATGTGTGCTCGCTCGGCGAGGTGTGTGAGCGCGCACAGCTTAGAGGGAACAGTGGCTGTCAGGTAAGGTTTGCCTCTTTGTGGATGATACCAAAATCTGCAATAGAATAGACATCCAGGAAGGTGTAGATAACATGAGGAGGGATCTAGCTAAGCTTGAAGAATGGTCTACTACTACTACTGAGCATTTGTATCACGCTACAAGATGAATGCAGCGCTGCACAGACATGTAAGAGACAGTCCCTGCTCACCAGAGCTTACAATCTAGTCAAGACAGACAACACAGTAGGTGTAGACAGGGATACATCTAGGGGGAATGGTAAGGAAACACAAGGACATCAGGTGAATCAAGATCCAAAATCAGCAGCGAAGAGGTGAGTTTTCAACCTGTATTTGAAAAGGGTCAGAGAAGGCACCTGACGTATAGACTCAGGTAGCTTGTTCCTGGCGTAAGGTGCAGCAAAGTGAAAGGAGTGAGGTCTGCGGTTAGCAGTAAAGAGAAAGGCACAGATAGAAGCAATTTGCTAAAAGAGCAGAAGGGTTTAGGGAGAGATAAGAGAGAAAAGGTAGCGAGGAGCTGCAGAGTGAATACACTTATAAGTCAGCAGGAGAAGTTTGAATTGGATGCGGAAATGTATAGGAAGCCATTGAAGTGACATGAGAAGAGGGGTGATATGAGCATGACAAGGCAGGCGGAAGATTAGCGACGCAGCAGAGTGTTGAACAGACTGAAAGGGAAAGAGATGATTCAGCGGGAGTCCAGCAAGGAGTAAGTTACAATAGTCAAGACAGGAGGTGATTAAGGAGTGGGTAATTGTCTTAGTCTAGAATTTGACAGCTGAGATTTTATGTTTAAAAATGCAAGGTCATGCATTTGGGCTGCAGCAATCCAAGGAAGTGATATGGTATAGAGGGTGAAGTACGTCTGTGCACAAAAGAAGAGTGGGACCTAGGTTTGATTGTGTCTGATGATCTTTAAGTAGCTAAACAAGTAGAAAAGGTGACAGCAAAAGCCAGAAGGTTGCTTGGGTGCATAGGGAGAGGAATGGCCAGCAGAAGAAAGGAAGTGATGGTGTCTCTGTATAAGTCTTTGGTGCGACCTCATTTGGAGTATTGTGTGCAATTCTGGAGACCACACCTTCAAAAGGATATAAACAGGCTGGAGTCAGTACAGAGGGTGGCTACTAAAATGGTTAGCAGTCTTTGCTATAAAGCATATGAGGACAGACTTAAGGATCTTAATATGTATACTTTAGAGGAAAGGCGGGATAGAGGTGATATGATTGAGACGTTTAAATACCTCTGTAGCATAAATGCACAGGAGTAGAGCCTCTTTTGATTAAAAGCAAGTGATGCTACAAGGGGGCATAGGATGAGGATGAAAGGACATAGACTCAGGAGAAATATGCCGAATTATTTCTTTATGGAAACAGTGGTAGATGTGTGGAATCATCTTCCAGTGGAGATGATAGAGATGAGGACAGTATTTGAATTCAAAAGAGAATGGGACCACTCGCAATTCGTTTGCTTTGGGGAGAGTTTTATAGAGTAGGGGGGGGGGATGGATATGGCAGGGGCTTAATAGTCTTTTTCTTCGCCCTTTTTGAGGCTTGATGCCTCCTAATTTTTCTGTCCATTGGACTGGGGTAGATTGGTCCTCTAAATCCAGGGCCATGGGTAAAGGGAGGGGGGGGGGTAAGGGGGGATGGGAGGGAGGGGCAGGGGGGAGGGGTAGGAGTGGCGGAGGTGAGATCTGGGAGAATTGCTTGAAGAAGGAGACTCCTTCTGTCTCTTTTCCTTTGGGTATGGGAGATTCAAAACTGCAGTACATTTATTTACTATGGGAGAAAGAGGACAAAGATACGAGAAACACAAGACTTTATAGAACCAATGATTAAACATATTACATGGAACATTAGAGGACTCCACTGCCCCATTAAAAGACGAAGGGTTATTGACCGAGTACAAAGAGAAGAAGCTAATATTGTGTTTCTTCAGGAAGTGCATTCTGCACCAGGAGCACATTCAAACCTAACCTCACGGAAGTTCCCGCAGGTCTTTTCCTCTAGTTTTACTTCCCACAAACGAGGGGTAGCTATTTTCATCTCAAAAGCATGCCCTTTGACAGTTTCAGATCAATTTTCAGACCCATTTGGCCGTTTTATCATTGTTTTAGGCTCCATTAATGATGTACCAATCTCATTCTTCAATGTTTATATTCCTCCCACAGATATAGCCAATACTCTGAATGATCTTCTGGGAGCCATCTGTGTTCATTCTACAGGAGAAATTCTGTTAGGTGGGGATTCAAATATTGTACTCTCAGAGTTAGATAGATCGGGTTCAAAAGAGAGAGTAGCAGGGTGCTCCAAAGCGTTGAGGGATTTTGTTTCACACTCGGATTTAATAGATGTTTGGAGGGCGCTCCATCCTGGCAAATGAGACTATACGTTCTTTTCCCCAGCACATCATTCATACTATAGAATTGACACTTGAATGATTTTGAAATCACTACTTCTTCAAATCTCTAAAGTTCAAATTGGAGTCTTAGGTCTATCTGATCATCATCTAATCTCTTTAGACTAGATGATTAGGGCTCAGGAATCTCCTCCCAAGATATGGACTCTGAATCGACAGTTGTTGAAAAACAAGGAATTTGTCAATCAGTTACAGAATAGCTGGAAAGACTATGTGCATTTCAATGATTTACGGAAACTTCAAGTTTTCTCTTATGGGAAGCGGGGAAAGCGGGTTTTCTCTTATGGGAAGCGGGGAAAGCGGATTTTCTCTTATGGGAAGCGGGGAAAGCGGGTTTTCTCTTATGGGAAGCGGGGAAAGCGGGTTTTCTCTTATGGGAAGCGGGGAAAGCGGGTTTTCTCTTATGGGAAGCGGGAAGGGGTCAAATTATCTCATTGTCAAAAGCATTTCAGAGGAAAAAATCACTACATCAGGACGAATTGCGCAGATAGATAACCAATCTTGAAGAGACATAAGAAAACTCAGAATCTTAAAGTGTGGCGCAGGCTCCTTGCCTTATGAGGAGAATTAGCAACTTTAGAAACTGAAGGGATAGCCTCCCAAATGCAATAGACTAGACACAACTTTTATGAACAGGGAAATAAAGCAAGTAAGATGCTTTTGTGACAACTGAAACACCAGCGGTTGAAAAAGAAGGTGTCAAGTATTTTGGATGAGAGGGAACATAGACATAGGAAATCAGTAGATAGTGCAGGGTGTTTCGCAAGATTTTATTTTATTTATTTATTTAACAGCTTTTTTATACCACACTTTTCAGTATCAGTGCGGTTTACAAATAACAATTCTCGCAACAGACCAAATAGGAGAGCCTTATGCTTACATTGTAACAAGATGAATAACTTGGAGCTGTAACTAGGATAACTATATACTATGAATCTTTATAACTTCCCAACGATCTGCAGATGCGCAGAGCATTAATCAGTGGCGTGTGCAGATGAATTTACCCCAAGTGTCAAATGAAACACGAGAAACATTAGAGCGACCCATCACGGTAGCTGAGGTTAGTGAGGCCATTTGTCAACTAGGCCATTCTCGCAACCACAACCCCATACCAAAACTCATTACCACCAATAAAAAACACTGCCATAACCAGCATCAACCTCCAGGACACACACATTACAGAAGACAACCACACTTGCTGTATGTTACCTTGGAGCACACAACCAACAAAAGGCTCTGTAGGCCAAAAGTGCACCACGACATTAGGTGCGCCCTTATCAATGCATGCTCTGCCCGCAACAAATGGCCCGTCATTACGGACTTAATAGCCACTTTTAACCTAGATGTCCTGATGATCACTGAAACACGGTTCGCAGACACAGACACCGCTATTTTAAACCGAATCACACCCCCTAACTTCTCAATCCACACTAGCAACAGATCTAGTAAGAGAGGGTGTGGGGTCCTCATATTATCAAAAACTGAACTACAATACAGGACAGTCCATTCTAGAAGTATGCAACAGTTAGACACAATCACCACTGCAAACAAACACAATTCCTTCAGCCTTATCTACAGGGCACCAAGCTCTACCTTTGACGAGATGTCCAATATAATTGATTTAGCTTGTAACCCTGAAAACCCCTCCAAACCAAACTGGCTATTGGGGGATTTTAATCTAGCCTCTGCACAATCCACTCTGTCCAATGCATTCCTAGAAGCAATGACCTACCTTAATTACACCCAGATCATAACTGATCCCACCCATCTACTTGGGAATACTCTTGACCTAGTCTTCGCCCCTGCCCCAGCCACACCCACAAACAGGAGGGATCAATTTAATCCCATCATCACTCCAGTCCCATGGTCAGATCACAGCCTGATAACATTTCAGGTCCCAACTCCTCACAACATGTATGACCAACCAAACAAAAAGAGCGTTCCAAACCTACGCTGCTTCAGACCATTTGGTAAGGAAGTACTGGCTAAACAGGTCATCCCAAAACTCTCTCAACCATAGAACAACCTCAACGACATGGTCTCCACCTGGAATGACACCCTAATGCAGTATGCCCACCAACCCTCATTGAACGATCACGCCAAACCCAAGAACAACGCCTCCAAAAGGAAATCAGCCCCCTGGTTCTCGCCTGAATTAAAGAAGTCCCTACTCCACCTAAGAAAACTTGAGAGAAACTGGAGGCACACCCCATAGTACAGACGATCAAGCCACCTAGCTAACCTACTTGAAAGTTCACCGAGAAGCAATTTTTAACAGGAGGAAGGAATTCCACTCAGATCTCCTCAGTCGTTCGCTAAACAAGCCACGAGAACTCTTCAATTTGGTAAAATCCCTCACCAAAGAACCTTCCCCACCACAGGACGAGCAAATTCAACCTCAAGCATATGCCAACTATATGCAATCCAAGACCGTCAAAGCAATTAATGTCACCAACCCAGGAACACCTCAACCTTCCCTGCCTCTGCAACCAATCGTCAAGTTTTCTTCCCCACCAGCATCCAATATTGAAGACATTATTGCTAGTATAAACACCACCATGGCACCAAATGACCCCTGCCCAGCACACTGGATTAGGGCAATGCGTTCTAAACTCAGCCCAATTATAGCTGAAATCGTACATCAATCCTTCATAACAGGAAAGTTCCCAACACCACTCAAGCAGACCTCCATTTGACCACTGTTGAAAAACAACCAGCTTGACCCGGAGAAGGTAGATTCTTACCAGCCGATTTCCAGCATTCCGCTGCTAGCTAAAATTCTAGAGAAGGCGGCTCTGAGACAACAACACATCGACACCTCATCTCCCCTTGACCCCTGCCAACACGGGTTTAGAGAAGCTCACGGTGTCGAAACACTCCTGACTTCACTAATCAACACTCTCATCTGTGGTTTAGACAACATCAGTTCTGGCTTTGCTCTGATCTTTCTCGACATTGCAGCAGCATTTGACTCAGTCGACCATCCGCAACTACTAGCTCGGCTCCATGAGAAGGGGATTCATCGTCTAGCCTGGGACTGGTGCAGATCTTATCTTGAAGACCGATGGCAGCAAGTCAGGATTGGATCTAGTACATCAGATCCGTTCCAATAAAAGCAGGGAGTACCCCAGGGCTCCTCCCTTTCCGCGCTGCTCTTCAACATTTACATGCAGCCAATCTGCGAAATCATCCGCGCCTTTGGTATTTCATGCCTTATCTACGCAGATGACGTACTGATGTATTCACCTTTCAACGTCACACATCCAGATTGCTTCAATGCACATAGTTGATTGCTTCAATGCAGTAACAGACTGGCTCCTCAACCAGAACCTAAGGGTAAACTTCAAAAAAACTGAAGTTCTAACAATTACAAGAAATAAAAACTTCTCTCCTCCCACATCCCTAATAGTGAGAGATACAGAACTACCAGTCAAATCAGCCATACGCTACTTGGGAGTAATACTCGATCAGCAGCTAAACTTCAAAGACCACATAAGCCGCACAGTAAAATCTGTCTATTACAAGATCAAGACTCTTCGCCACCTGAGACCCATGCTAGATCCCGACAGCTTCTGCACAATATTTCAAGCTCTTATCATACCCCATTTTGACTACGCAAACATTGTACTCCAAGGCCTCCCCCAAAACACACTTAATCCTCTTCAATTAGCGATGAATGCGGCTGCCCGTGTATTAGTTGGGATATCAAGAAGCGATCACATTTCCCCCGTCCTAAGAGATCTTCATTGGCTCCCAATAAGCTGTAGAATCTCCTTCAAGGTTCTACTAACCACATTTAAAGCTATAAATAACATTGCGCCCCCATCAATCTCCATGCTCATCTCCCAACCCACCAACAACAGATCCAAGAGGTTGCATTACACTAATATACTCATAACACCAAGAGACTCCACAAAATGGGCACAATCAACCAATAAACGGGCATTTGTGTCCTACGCACCCAGTTCATGGAACAACCTCCCACATAATATCAGAGCAATCAAGGACATCACTCAATTTAGAAAGGCCCTCAAGCACCACCTATTCATCACGCACTTCCACAATGCAACAATTCACCCAGTCCAATAATGATACATATCAATGTAACATTCTGCCTCATCGGTATGTAATTTGTACATAGTTTTCCCTGTTCTCTTTCCAAGTGGTCCTTCCTGTTTGATGTAATCTCGAGAGTGCCTTGTGGTCCTCGAGTCGTTCTGTTAATTGTAAACCGCACTAATGATAAAGAGCACGGTATAAAAGAAATGTTAAATAAATAAATAAAATAAATAAACTGAAAAATGCGAAAGCCTCAGGCCCTGATATGTCCCCTGCAGAATTGTATAAAGCTCTTTTAGATCAAGTAGCTCCTATCCTAGTTAGAGTTTTTAATGATATCTTATCTCAAGGGAGCCTTCCAAACTCTATGTATCAAGCCTCAATCATTGTGATCCCAAAAGAAGGTAAAGACCCATCGTTATGTAGCAATTACAGACCAATATCATTATTGAATTTAGATTACAAAATCCTGGCAAAAATATTTGCGATGCGTCTAGATTCCAGAATCCAGGAGATAGTGCATCCGGACCAGACACGTTTTATAAAGGGACGATATGGTTTTGAAAATTTTATTTATTTATTTATTTATTCACTCTTATATACCGCGCTTTTCAGTATCAGTGCGGTTTACAGATAACAAAAAACTCTGCATCAGAACAAGAGATCATAATGCTTACATTGAAACAGGATAGCTAAACTTGGTCTGAAAAACAGGGAAACTATATACACATCAATAACAAGGTTATTGAAAACTATTTACAGTTTATATTACAAGTTAGTATTCATAATGCAATGGTTATTTGATTAAGAGGTCTGTGAAGTAAGCCTGACATGGTGAGCTATTGTGGGCTTCATCAAAGTCAGGTTGTGGGAGAGGCAGAGTTTGGGTGAGAGAGTTGAGGTGTGATGGGTGGTTGTGTAGGGTTAGGATGGGCAAAATGAAGGAGAAATAAGTGATGCTTTAGGGCTTTTCTAAATTGTGAAAGGTCACTAACTGATCGAATGTGTGAGGGGAGGTCGTTCCAGCATCTCGGGGCGTAGAATGCAAAGGATCTGTTCCTAGTTGAATGATTGCATTTTGTAGATTCAAGGGGTACAGTAAGCGTGTTGGAGGCTGCTGACCTTCTCAACCTGTTATTGGGGGTGATGGTGAGGAGAGCGGAGAGGGGTGAAGGAGATAACTGGTTAATTGCTTTAAAGGTTAGGAGTAGCATCTTGTAGGAGAGTCTGCTGTGCAGCGGTAGCCAGTGTAATTCCATAAGTATGGGCGTGATGTGATCATTTCTGGAGATGCCGCAGAGAATGCGAGCTGCTGCATTCATGGCCATCTGAAGAGGGTTGAGGGTGCTCTTAGGGAGACCGTGCAGGATGATGTTTGCATAGTCGAAATGTGGAATTATGAGCATCTGGAAAATAGTTCTGAAGTCGTCCGGGGCTAGTAGTGGTCTTAGGTGCCTTAATGTCATGATTTTATTGTAGATGGACTTGGTGGTGTTCTTTACGTGTTCTTTGAAGTCAAAATGATTGTCAAGTGTGATGCCCAGGTAACGAATCACAGATTTACATGGGAGTTCTGCATCTCGTACCTTGAAGGTGGAGGGGGGGGGGAGAATCTCTTGTTCCTAGAGATGAATAAGACCTCAGTTTTCTTGAAGTTTATCCTTAGATTCTGAGATAGGAGCCAGTCGGTGATTGCGTTGAAACACTTGACTAGTGGGGAGAAGTCAGGACGCATGATTTTGACTGGGGTGAAGAGCAGGACGTCATCTGCGTAGATAAGGCTGGATATATTGAATGAGCGGATGATATTGCAAATTGGTTGCATATAAATATTGAAGAGTAGAGCCGATAGGGAGGAGCCTTGGGGAACTCCCTGCTGTTGGTGGAAAGGCTCCGATGTTGAATATCCTATCCAAACATGTTGCCAGTGGTCGGTTAGATAAGATTTACACCACTCCCAGGCCAATCCCTGAATTCCTTTCTCCTGGAGTCTGGAAAGGAGCAGTTCATGGTTAACAGAGTTGAAGGCAGCAGCTATATCGAGGAAAATGAGTACAAACCCGTCTTCTATTTTGTCTATACCTCTGGACATTGTATTGGAAAGTATGGTAAGAAGGGTTTCTACACCATGGGCTTCACGGAATCCGTGCTGGCAGGGATCGAGGGGGGCTGATATATCGATATGCTGCTGCAGCTGCATTTGAACCACCTTCTCAATGAGTTTGGCTAGAAGGGGTATGCTTGAGATCGGCCGGTATGAGTCTGTCATAGTTGGGTCAAGTCAGTTGTTTTTTAGGAGAGGGCGTATAGACGTTTGTTTAAGTGTTGACGGGAATGATCCAGATGAGAAAGAGAGCTTCATGATATGAGCTAGAATAGGGCTGAGTTCAGAAGGCATCATCCTGATCCAGTAAGCTGGACATGGATCGTTTGGTGCTGTGGTGATGTTGATTGAAGCAATAAGGTCAGAGATATATTTTTCTGCTGGGGGGATGAATTCTGTAAGTGGAGGCTGTGAATGAGAGATGAGATTAGGAGTGGGGACTGAGACAGCATTTGTTTTAAGTATTTTGGACTGGAGGTAACTTGCATAGCATTGAGGTTGAATTGGTACTGTCTGAGGAGGAGATGTTACCTTGGTTAAGGATTTAACAATGTTAAAAAGGTCACGTGGTTTATTAATCAATCGGAGAAGAAGCTCAGAAAATGTATGTCGGCTCATAAATGTATTATCTGGTTTGAGGCAGAAAGTTGGAAAATTTGCCGTACTTTCATTAGATGCCGAAAAAAGCATTTGATAGAGTAGAATGGCAATACTTATTAGCAACGTTGCAACAGTTTGGCTTTGGCCCTAATGTCCGAGGGTGGACTGAGGCTCTTTATAACTCCCCTAGTGGAACAGTGCAGATTAATGGGTTTTGTTCTTCACCCTTCTTATTAGGACGTGGGACAAGACAAGGTTGTCCTCTCTCCCCACTACTCTTTGCACTTGCTCTGGAACCTCTGGCAGTGAGATTGCGTGACCAGGCTAAAGACATTGGGATTCATATGGAGGATCAATAGCATGTGGTCTCCTTATATGCCGATGATACTTTGATCTTTCTCAGAGATCCAGCTTTAACCCTACCCAAAATAGTTGATCTTTTAGATAACTTTCCATCCATGTCAGGATTTAAGGTGAACTTTAATAAATCTGCTTTACTACTGTGTCATATGGCTTCAGGAAGGGATGTATGTTTATCCTCTAATATTTTTTTCCACTGTGTCTCAGTTTAGATATTTGGGAGTCATGATCCCTAAAAGACTAGAAGATTTATGTTTTGAATTACCAGTCGCTATTGTCAACCCTGAGGGAGGATATGCAACAATGGCTACCCTTATCGGTTTCCTGGTTAGGTAGAATAAATGTGATAAAAATGCTACTTTTACCAAAGCTGTTATTCCTTTTTCAACAACTACCGATTACTATTCCCAGGTCATTTTTTGTAAAGGTATGCCAGCTTCTTACAAAATGTATATGGCAAGATAGAGGGCCAAGGATCAATTGGCAAATGATGCGCTGGGAGGCATCGGGCTCCCGGATCTTGAATTGTATTATAAATGTTCTTGCCTACGTATTATTCATTTCTGGCTAAATAATCAGACGTCCTCTTGGGTACGGGCTGAAGCTGATTGGCTTGCACCAATTCCTCTGTTGGCAGTACCATTCGTTGCTGAGCATGCAGGAATCAAAAAAAATTTGCAACACACTCTTTTAGGTCCTGTATGGAGAACATGGGGACAGATTTGCAAAAGATCCATGATGTCTTCCAAATTATCTCCCTACACGGTACTGGGGTCTCTACCCTTCATTAGAAATTTTGGGGGGGCCGGTGAGAGAGATTGGTTGTATGACATGGTTTTCGACCATGTATGTTCAATCCAGATTTTTGTCTAAACAGAGGATGGAACAATTATTTAGCATCTCCATTTCTGAATTTCAGTATCTCCATTTCACACACTGTTTTCATAAGCGGGGGAACATCATGGCAGGCACGCGAGTGCCAAAACGATGGGAGACTATACTTTTTGCTAGTTCCCAATCTCGAGCTATTATGGCTCACCTATAGAGGGCTCTCTCTATAGATTTAGCTTCCCCCTCCTTGGCCCCAAAGTTCCGTAAGCAGTGGGAGAAAGATCTTCGAGGCAGGCCGGAAGAGTTTTGGTTAGAAATTTTTTCATATTCTCATAAATGCTCTATTTCACTGTCACTTGTGAATACCCAATTATGAATATTATTTTGGATGTCTATTACTCCTGAAAATTTATACTGCTAGGGTAGGGCAGATGGTCCCTTATGTTGGCGGTTGTGCGGCCAATGAGGCACCTTTATACATATGTGGTGGGAATGCTGGAAAATTCAGGAATTCTGGATTGCAGTATATTCTCAGATCACAAATAAGCTAGGGATTGATTTCCATGTGCACTGGAGTCCTGTGCTTTGGGACATCTTCTGGAAGAGATCACCTCTCCTACTAGGGCTAAGTTGATTAATTGCTTACTGCTAGTGGCTTGATTGGTATTGGAAACATTCACATGCAATGCAATTTGTGCCTTCAAGTCAGTCCTGACTCCTGGCAACCCAGAAGCTCCTGGGTTTTCTTGGCAGTGGAGGGTTAAGTGACTTGCCCAAGGCCACAAGGAGTGCTAGTGGGAATTGAACCCTGGTTGCTTGGTTACCAAGCAGGGTTCTAACCACTAGGCTACTCCTCCAACATTCACATGCTCCTACCTTAAAAGAATGGTGGGTAAAGGTATGGGATGTTTACAAGATGGAAAAGCTAAGGGGACATCCAAATAAAGTCATACGCCTCTGGGCACATTTTCTGCCCATAATTGGGTACACTAACTAATATATTTTAAGTATGTTTTTTATACATGAGTGCCGATGCAATAGATAATGTCACTCTGCACAGGTGGGGGAAGGAACACATGTCTCTTCTTTCTCTCAAGGAGTAAATGTCTCTGATTCTGCGAGGGGAGGAGGGTGTGGGGGAGGGGAGGGAGAGTTAATTCAGACACAAAATAAGCTTTCTATTTCAATATGCACTACCCCGTCTTGGGCAGTTTTCTGTGAAACAAAATATACGTTTGTCTCATTACTTGAGGATGGGTCGAAATAAAAGGGGTTTCTACAGTATGGTTGATTAGTCTCTGTTTCCAAATGTAATTCCATCCCTGGTGGGGACACAGGTTTAGGAGGTTCTTAGCAAGTGATTACAATTATATAATGTTTGTTTGCCTCCGTAAGGGAGAAACATTAGATAATTACTTTACAGTCATGGCATTACCCTTATCAGATGCTTGATTCATATAGATGCAATGAGCTAATACAGTTGTATGATGTTTGAAATGGTGGAGGGGGCGGGGTTTGTACCGTGAAATGTCTGATACCATATTGTATTGTTGTACTCATTTTAATAATTCTTAATAAAATTGTTGAACATAAAAAAAAGAGCATGGGACAGACGATCTCTAAAGGAAAAAAAGGGACTGTTGTAGTGGTTGATAGGGAAGGGCAGACTAGATAGGCCATGTGGTCTTTATCTGCCATCATGTTTCTATGTTTCTATAAAACTTCTAGCATTTGCATGCAGGCATTAAAGGTTGTAGTTTATTCATATTAATCTAGTTATCAGTTGACAGATTTGGAATCTTTTAGCTCTGTATTGAAGGACATCTACAGTAGGCTACTTTGAAACCTCTCTGTCAGGAAGCCCTAACTTCCCTGTTTTGCTAGCATCCTTCAAGGATACATCCTTTCGAACCATGCGCTCCAGGGTGACTGTTGGCTTTCACCTACTATCTTGTTTAAAACTTCTCTGTCTGTCCTCCTTTGTTTTATTCTTCTATATCCCTATTGCAGTAATTCCAGTTGCTAGTTATTTATGCATACACAATATGTAGATATTCTATTTTATTTCCTTTACTGTTTATTCATTAACACACTATTATTGTCTGTTGCTGCATTTTGCTTTTTTCACACATAGGTGCTGCCTTACAGGTTTTTGCCTTAGGCTGTCCATTAAAGTGAGTTATTAAGTGGGAGGTGCTTTGCCGTGACTTAAATATTCCTCTGCTCCTGCGCGTTTTTTTCCCACCTTTCAGGACAACGCCAGTAATGGTTGTATTTTATTTTCCTCTTGGGTATTTGTTTAGCTCTTTTAAATCTGTCAGTAACTACTCATCTCTGCATGTTTAGTTTATAACTGCTTTCACGCTCCGTTTGGCAGCATTTCACTAAAAAGATTTTTTTTCGTGAATATTGTGTCCCAAGTGCTGTTGTCTTTATACTTTCCAACATGAGCGCTATACAACACTAGACGTGCCCGTCTAGTATTTACTATGACACTTTTTATATAGAAAAGTGGTGCTGCTATGATTCTCGGCGTGTACAGCATATTATATTCGTTTTTTCATATAATTTTTATCGTGAGAGCATACTGCGCTCAGCCTGTTTGTATTGTTCACTCTATCGGTTTTCTTATGTTTGTTTTATATTGTTTTGGCTCTGTTGCATACTGTTTTTATCGATTCATCGTATTCATGTGATTTTTACATGCTTGCTAAGTTTTTTGCTTTTATTTGGAATTATTGTTTTGGCGCCTTTTTGCCACTCCTTTGGCTTTGTTCTTGTCTCAACGCTCTTTTCAATTTTCTTGTGAACACAGATTTGGTCGGTCTGTACCCATTGTGGACTCCTTGGTTAAAGGTATTGTTACAATACAGCATTCTCCCTCTGTGTGTTCACAATTGGTCTGTTTATATGGTTTCTTTTTATACAATGTTTCGTTTTGTTTTGATACAAATCATCTTCACAGCTGTGTGTTTTTTCCCTGCGTTCAGGTTTCTGCCCCTGTAGTTCCAATGTGCTTTGGCTGTTTTTCAGTTCAGTCACAGTTTCATTTTTCTTTTTGTAATATTGCTGGATAGATGTAGTGATCCATTGTTTTTTATTGTTTTCTTGCAATTAAATAATGCCTATACCCCATTATCTATAAGCGGTGGTATTTTTGTTGATCACTTTTTTCAGCTCATAGCTGTTTTATCTTCTTTAATATTCTGGTCTTTTTTCACAATCATTTCATCATTATTGCGCGCTTTTTTGTAGTCGAGCATTTTAATATTTTGCAGCATTTTACACTCATATGGATATTTTTTTTATACGCTTTTACACATTCTTAGGCGTTAGGCCACATATAAGAGACATTGTCTAGGTTTATGGTCCTGCAAATTACATTTAGTTATTGAAAACTCCCTACTATTCATGGGGAGTTTTCCATTTTTAGCTTTTGTCATTTTTAATAACAAGTGCTTATGTCTCTTCTTTTTTTTATACAGATTGGGAGGAGTGTTTTGCCCCCTCTTTACACGTTGTTTGTCTCCCTTTTGTGGTAATGTAATCTATTTTTTGTTTTGCTTTTTACTTATACATGCTTATTTTAAACATTATTTGTTTTTTTATATACATGGGCTGTTAGTATTTTTAATGTTGGTACGTATAGTTGTGTATCAGCGTCTGCACATGTTGTCTGGACATTTTTTAGATGTCAGCTTTTATATGAGACACACTTGGGTCCTTAATTCTTGACACTTGCTGTCTTTTTTTCATTTTAGCTTGGTCTCCGTTTTTGCTGTTCCAAATTTGTTTATTTATTTATTTATTTATTTATTTATTTATTTATTCTTTTGTAGTGATGTAATTCCTTTTATGTTTAATTTTAAATCTATTTATATGCTTGTAGTATACTCTCATTGTGTTTTTATGCATATAAGCTTTTATATACGTTTTGATTACAGAACATAAGATATGCTATACTGGGTCAGACCACAGTCCATCAAGCGTGTTTCCAACAGTGGCCAATCTAGGTCATAAGTACCTAGCAGTTTCCCCAAAAGACACAGGTTCCATAAAGCAATGCTTGTATTGGGTCAAGCAGTGATATCCCGGGCCCCTTTTAATAATGGTTTATGGACCTTTTCTCCAGGAACATGTCCAAACTTTTTTTAAACCTAGCTACTTTAACAACTTTTACTACATCCTCCAGTAACAAATTCCAGGGTTTGACTACACATTGAATGAAAAAATATTTTCTCTTATTAGTCTTAAATAGGTTACCCTGTAGCTTCATTGCATGTCCCCTACTCTTTCTATATTCTGATGATGTAAACAATTGATCTATGTTTACCTGTTCCATGCCATTCATTAATTTATAGACCTCTATCATATCTCCCCTCAGCCATCTCTTTTCCAGGTTGAAGAGACCTAAACTTTTTAGCCACTCTTCATAGGCATATTCTTCTATCCCCTTTACCATTTTAGTGGCTATTCGCTGTACCTTTTCTAATAATGCTATATATTTTTTAAGATACGGTGACCAGAACTGCACACAATATTAAAGGTGCGGTTGTACCATGGAACGATATAGAGGCATTATAATATCCTTTGTTTTATTTTCCATTCCTTTCCTTATGATACCTAGCATTCTATTTGCTCTCTTGGCCGCTGTTGCACACTGGGAGGAGGGTTTTAACATATTATCCACGATGATGCCTACATTTTTTTCCTGGGTGGTGGTTCCTAATGTAGAACCTTACATCGTAAAACCATAGTTTGGGTTTTTCTTTCTTTGGTGCATAACTTTGCACTCATCCACATTAAATTTCATCTACCATTTGGATACCCAGTCTTCCAATTTATGAAGATCCTCTTGCAATGTTTCACAATCCTCATGGGTTTTAACAACTTTAAATAGTTTTGTGTCATCTGAAAATTTGATAACCTCATTCATTATTCCCTTTTCCAGGTCATTTATGAATATGTCAAAAAGCAGCGGACCCAGCACAGATCTCTGGGGTACACCACTATTCACCTTTCTCCATTGAGAAAATTAGCCATTTAGCCCTACCCTCTGCTTTCTATCTTTTAACCAGTTCCGGATCCACAATAGTGCGCTGCCTCCTATTCCATGACTTTCTCGTTTTGCCAAAAGTCTCTGATGAGGGACCTTGTCAAAGGCTTTCTGAAAGTCCAGATACACTGTATCAACTGACTCACCTTTGTCTAAAGCCATGTTGGCTGTTTCCCATTAAGCCATGACATGTTCAGTAATTTTGTTCTTTATGATGGTTTCTACCATTTTTGCCGGTTAGGATCACCGGTATGTACTTTCCTGGATCACCCCTGGAATCCTTTTTAAAACTTGGTGTATCGATATTTCTTTCAATTCTTCCCCAGCATCACCTTTAAATAGCGCTTCAGTCATGGGTAAAATCCCTACATTTTCCTCAGTAAAAACCGAAACAAAGAATTTATTCAGTTTCTCAACTAAGGCCTTGCCCCTCTTAGTGCCCCTTTTACCTCTCTGTCATCTAATTGTCCAACTGACTCTCTCACAGGTTTTTTGCTACGAATGTAGTTAAAAAAGTGTTTATTACACATTTTTGCTTCCATAGCAAGCTTCCTCTCAAATTTTCTCTTTGCCTGCCTTATTGACACCTTGCATTTAACTTGCTAGTGCTTGTGCTTTTTCCAAATTTTCATCATTTGGCTCTTATTTCCATTTCCTGAAAGATGCTTTTTTGGCAACAGCAGCCTCTCTGACCTCACCTTTAAACCATGCTGGCAGTTTTTTGGACTTCCTTCCACTTTTCTTAAAGCGTGGAATAAAGCTTAACTATTTTCTTCATTTTATCATAGTCTGCCTTTCGAAAGTTAAAAGGTAGTACTGTGGATTTCCTTACCATCCCTCCTCCATTAATTAAATCAAACACAATCATGCTATGATCACTATTGCCAAGTGGCCCCAACACCCTTATCTCTTGCATTACATCTGGTGTTCCACTAAGGACTAGATCCAAAATGGCTTCCGCTCTGGTCAATTCATGAACCAGCTGCTCCAAGAAACAGTCATTTATTTCATCAGAAACTTTTATCTCCTTACCATGTACTGCTGTGACACTGACCCAGTCGATACCGGGGTAATTGAAATCACCCATTATTATTACTGTACTATAACTTTTGTTAGCTTCCCTGATTTCTTTATGCATTTCATCATCCATTTGTTCACTCTGGCCAGGTGGTCGATAGTACACCCCAACTGCCATCACCTTCCCTTTTTTACATGGAATTTCAATCCATAGAGATTCTACAGCAAATTTTGTTTCCTGCAAAACTTTAATCCTTTGTGACTCGATGCCCTCTCTAACATAGAATGCAACCCCTCCACCAATTTCTCTATCATTACAATATAGTTTGTAACCAGCTATCACAGTGTCCCACTGGTTGTCCTCCTTCCACCATGTCTCTAAGATAACAATCATATCTGATCTCTCATTTAGTGCTATATATTCTAACTCTCCTATCTTATTTTTTAGACTTCTAGCATTCGCATACAAGCATTTTAGAGACTGTATTTTATTCATATTAATCTGGCTATCAGTCAGCAGGGGTAATTTTGAATCTTTAAGCTCTGTCTGCTCCGTACTCAAGGGCATTTGGGCTACTTTTGTCTTTGTTGGAACCTATCTGCTGATATGCCGTAACTTCATTCTTTTGGTAGTATCTTTCAAGGATACATTGTTCCGAACCATGGCACTCTTGGGCAACTGTCAGCTCTCCCCTATTATTTAGTTTAAAAGCTGCTCTATCTCCTTTTTAAAGGTTAATTCCAGCAGCCTGGTTCCATCCCAGTTAAGGTGAAGCCCATCCCTTCGGAAGAGCCTCTCCTTTTCCCAGAATGTTCCCCAGTTCCTAACAAACCTAAAACCCTCATCTTTGCACAATCATCTCATCCACACATTGAGACTCCAGAGCTCTGCCTGCCTTTTGGGTCCTGCGCATGGAATGGGAAGCATTTCGGAGAATGCTACACTGGAAGTTCTGGATTTCAACTTCCCACCTAAAAGCAATGATTCCTGATCATAGGTACAGGTTGAAATGGCTGTTGATCCACTTGATCTTTATAATATAATAGCTCTGCATTTTTTCCAACATTACTTGATCTTCTCAGTATCATTCAACATGGATCCTTGAGCATCTTTTAGCATTACAATGTGGGGTTGAAATTTTCTCTATAACTCTTGTAACTTTATGAAAACTGATCTAGTTTCTGGTTCTATTTACTTGCATGTATCGTCATAGTACTTCTCTTTGGGCTATGTTTACTAAAAGGCGTTAAGGGAGAAAGAACTGAAATATGAGATTGCAGACCTGCTATTAGTAATCTGTGAACTATCATTAAAATCATCTCTAATACCTGAAGATTGGAGGATCGCCAATGTAACACCAATTTTTAAAAAGGTTTCCAGGGGTGATCCGGGAAACTACAGACCGGTGAGCCTGACGTCAGTACCGGGAAAAATGGTAGAAACCATCATAAAGGATAAAATTACTCAGCATTTAGATAGTCATTGCCTAATGGGAGACAGCCAAAATGGCTTTAGACAAGGAAGATCTTGTCTTACTAATCTGTTATGTTTTTTTGAAGGTGTGAATAAACAGGTGGACAAAGGTGAGTCGGTTGATATAGTGTATCTGAACTTTCAGAAAGCCTTTGACAAGGTCCCTCATCAGAGACTTTTAGCAAGAGTCATGGGATAGGAGGCAGTGTACTACTGTGGATCAGGAACTGGTTAAAAGATAGAAAGCAGAGGGTTGGGCTAAATGGCCAATTTTCCCAATGGAGAAAGGTGAATAGTGGTGTACCCCAGGGATCTTTGCTGGGTCCGCTGCTTTTTGACATATTCATAAATGACATGGAAAATGGAATAACGAGTGAGGCTATCAAATTTGCAGATGACACAAAACTATTTAAAGTTGTTAAACCCAAGAGGATTGTGGAAAATTGCAAGAGGATCTTGATAAATTGGAAGACTGGGCATCAAAATGGCAGATGAAATGTAATGTGGACAAGTGCAAAGTTATGCACCTAGGGAAGAACAACCCAAACTATGGTTACACGATGCAAGGTTCCACTTTAGGAACCACCACCCAGGAAAAAGATTTAGGCGTCATTGTGGATAACATGTTAAAACCCTCGGCCCAATGTGCAGCGGCGGCCAAGAGAGCAAAAAGAATGCTAGGTATCATAAGGAAAGGAATGGAAAATAAAACAAAATATATTATAATGCCTCTATATCGTTCCATGGTCAGACTGCACCTTGAATTTTGTGTGAAACTCTGGTCGCCGTATCTTAAAAGGGATATAGCATTATTAGAAAAGGTTCAGAGAAGATCCACCAAAATGGTAAAGGGGATGGAAGGATACTCCTATGAAGAAAGGCTAAAAAGGTTAGGGCTCTTTAACCTGGAAAAGAGAAGGCTGAGGGGAGATATGATAGAAGTCTATAAATTAATGAACGGAGTGGAATGGGTAAACATAGATCGATTTGTTTACGTTATCAGAATATAGAAAGACTAGGGGACATGCAATGAAGCTACAGGGTAAACTATTTAAGACTAATAAAAGAAAAGATTTTTTCACTCAACGTGTAATCAAGCTCTGGAATTTGTTACAAGTTTTGGACAAGTTCCTGGAGGAAATTTCCATAAATCATTATTAAGAAGGGACCCAGGATATCAATGCTTGACCCAGTACAAGCATTGTGGAACCTGTGTCTTTTGGGGAAACTGCTAGGTACGTATGACCTAGATTGGCCACTCTTGGAAACAGGATACTGGGCTTGATGAACCTTGGTCTGACCCAGTATGGCATATCTTATGTTCTTATGTTTTTGTTTTTTATCTTGATCACTGACTGACCTTTTCAATACCTCGTTGGAGTTGGGAGTGGTGTCAAAGAACTGGAGAGAGATTCATGTGGTGCTCTTATACAAAAGCAGAAGTAAGGATGTAGTAGAAAACTACATGCCGGTTAGTTTAACTTTGGTGGTGAGTAAATTATTGGAAACACTGCTGAAAGAGAAAATAGTGAGGTTTCTAGACTCCAATGGATTGCAGGATCTGAGGAAGCATGGATTCACCAAAGGCAGGTCTTGTCAGACAAATCTGATTGATTTCTTTGACTGGGTGACCAGGGAGTTGGACCGAGGGAGCGTCCTAGATGTAGTGTATTTAACTTTCAGTAAAGCCTTTGACACCGTTCCTCACAGGTGACTTATAAACAAACTGAGCACCCTAGGATGGACCCTAAAGTTACTGCTTGTGTTAGAAATTGGTTTTGTGGGAGGCGCCAAAGAGTACAGGTAAATGGAGCTCACTCTGAGGAGAAGGACATTACCAGTTGTGTGCCCCAGGGATCTGTCCTTGGTCCGATTCTTTTTAACATCTTTGTTAGTGATATAGTGGAAGGGCTGTCGGGTAAGGTTTGCCTCTTTGCGGATGATACCAAAATCTGCAATAGAGTAGACACCCAGGAAGGTGTAGATAATATGAGGAGGGATCTAGCTAAGCTTGAAGAATGGTCTAGAATTTGGCAGCTGGGATTTAATGATAAAAAATGAAAGATCATGCATTTGGGCTACAGCAATCCAAGGGAGCGATATAGTATAGGGGGCGAAGTACTTTTGTCCACTAAAGAAGAGTGGGACCTAGGCGTGGTTGTGTCTGATGATCTTAAAGTAACTAAACAGTTAGAAAAGGTGACGGCAGGGAGGCGGAGCCAGCAGCAGACGGTGATGGTCGCATAGCTTTGCTTCTCCCGCGAACCCATCGACAACCCAAAGTACCCACTGTGTTGGCGATAAGCTTGGATCGAGCTTTTGGTCCCTTCGAGGCACAGGCAATGACCAGCTCCAAACAGACCCGTCTGGACTTTGCGGGGACGTCAAATACCGGATCGAAACGATCTAAAACTGATCCCTTGTCTCCCCACAAAATGGCGCCGCAGAAAGAGTCCCCAGAGGCCTTTCAGGAAATCCTGGCCGAGATCCGATCTATGCGGGCGTTGGTGGAGTCTAGTGGAGATACCCTAACTTCTGTGCAAATGGATCTCAAAGAGGTACGCTGTTCACTAGAGCTCTTGACTACTCGGATTGACAAAATTGAGAAGAAAGTTGCGGCACAAGAGGGAAGCGTCAAAGAAGCCAGGCAAGCCCTGCAACGTGTTGAGAAGCTAGAACGGGTGTTGGAGGACATGAATAATCGTTCGCGCCGTAACAATATTCGCATCACTGGTATTCCTGAAGGGGCAGAGGGTAAAGATCCTGTCGCATTCCTGCAACTGTGGATACCAAAGCTGTTAAAAATAGAGTTCCAACAATCTTTTGAGCTTGAAAGAGCCCATCGTATTCCCCCTCGGGGGGAAGTGCGCGACGGCAAGCCAAGGCCCATGATATTATGTGTTTTGCGATTTCAACATGTTTCTCAAATAATGGAGGCTGCGAGATCTGTGAAGCAAGTGCAATTTGAGGGCAGGAGGCTGTCTTTTTACCCTGATTACAGTAAAACCACGGTTGAGAAGCGGATGCAATTTCTTGCTCTTCGTCCCCGATTGCAGAAACTGCAAGCCCGTTATGGGCTTTTCTACCCAGCACGTTTTAAGGTGACTCTAAATAATTCCACCAAGGTTTTTGAGGATCCTAAATCTCTAGCAGCCTTTATTGAAGACCAGGAGGCGCTTCAAATGTGCTGACAGCTGGGCGCTGTTTTACAAAAGAATATTGTGTTGTGAACGACTGTTGTTGATGGCATCTCCGAGGCAAGTTTCAGGAAGCCGGTTTGGGGCATGACTATCATTGCATCATTGCTTCTGTTCTTTTATTCTCCTTTTCTCTTTTTCCTTCTTTTTTCTTTCTCTTTGGTGCTGCAATGTTTTTTTTATGAGTAACTATGTTCTATATGTTTTGGTTGCCCAACCGGCCTTTGCCTGGTGTTCTTGATGAGGACAGCCTCACTAAGGAGTAGTTGCTGCCAACACAGATAGATGGGTTATTTAGTATGTGAAAGTATGGGTGAACGGGGACCATCAGTCTTGCACTGTCTCACCTGAGGGTGGGTTTTGGCCCTATTGGGGTTGGGGTCAGCTCCTTGCTTGTTGGTTTAGTCAGGGGTAAGATCAATATTTTGTGTAAGGCGACTCTGGCATTTATGATCTTTGTATATATGTATAACGATGGCGTCAGGCTCTAGTGGGTTTACTGTAATGTCTCTCAATGTGAAAGGCATTCAAAATCCAATCAAAAGAAAAAAGATTTTATGTTATGGTAAAAAGCATCATGTTGACATTTTGTTACTTCAAGAAACACATTTAGGCGCAGAAGAGACTAAGAAACTAGCGGGGGGATCTTTTGCGCTAGCCGGGTACGCGCCGGCAGTGCGGAAAAAAAATGGTGTAGCCATCCTGGTGCGTAGCTCCCTTGGGGCGAAAGTTGAGGCTTCCAGGAGTGGGTTGGAAGGGCGGTGGGCCATGGTAAGGTTGTTAATTAATGGTCTGCAATTCGTGGTCTGCAATGTCTATGCTCCGAACATGGATGACCCGGGATTTTTTCAGTCGATCACCGTTAGTTTACAAGACGAGGCACAATTTCCCCTGGTGATGGGTGGGGACTTTAATATGGCTTTGGATCCCCTACTGGACCGTCATCCTTGTAAAAGGGAGAGCCATTCTAAAGCTAGCTTGGTCCTTAAAGCTTGCATGGACTCTGTAGGGCTAATAGATGTGTGGAGAACTTTTAACCCGGCGGAGAAAGATTTCACTTTTTTTTCAGCTCCACACAATTCTTTATCTCGTATAGATTATTTTTTAATCTCTAAGTCCTTAGTCCCAAATGTAATCTCTGTTGGTATTGAAGCTCGGCATATCTCTGATCATTCGGCCATTACCTTAGGTCTCCAATTAGCGGAGGAGGTGAAGGGCTCTGAGCAATGGTCTTTTCGGCGGTCTCTTCTTTCGGAGGAGGACTTTCGTATTACCCTTAGAACGGCCCTGGCCGACTATTTTAAATTAAATGCCCCCTCGGATACAGCGAGCTGGGCCTGGTGGGAGGCCTTTAAAGCAACAATGCGAGCCGAGATAACTAGCTATTCCATTAAGGCGGCCAAACAAAGGAAAGCGCGGCTAAAGGTCTTAGATGATCAAATTAAGGCGGGGGAGCGACTGTGGTCCAACAACTCTGCTAGTTGTATCCTTGCTAGATTACAAAAGTTGCGCTGTCAATATAATTCTTTGTTGAGTGCCGAAGTTGAGCACCTTATGCATCATCAGCAATCTCGGTATTATGTGGAACGGAATAAGGCGGGTAGAACGTTGGCAGCAATGTTAAAAGGTAAAC
The DNA here is from genome assembly GCA_033557465.1 of Ichthyophis bannanicus. Classification (NCBI taxonomy): domain Eukaryota; kingdom Metazoa; phylum Chordata; class Amphibia; order Gymnophiona; family Ichthyophiidae; genus Ichthyophis; species Ichthyophis bannanicus. Next base: position 4,523,496 of record CM066048.1, read on the forward strand.
GTAATAGGGTACGCATAACCACCCTGGTGGACGACGAGCAGCATTTGTTAAATAATAACGAACAAATTTTGGACGCTTTCTCTCAGTTTTATGCCAAATTATATGATTCTGAAGTAGTTGCCTCTCGGGAGCGGATCCAGGGCTTCCTGGGACCTCTTAAGCATCCAGCTTTAACGGATGCCCAGGTTGGGGAACTAGATACCCCTTTGAGGGAGGATGAGATTCATGAGGCTATTGGCTCTCTTGCTCATGGGAAGGCCGCTGGGCCGGATGGCATTCCGACTGAGTTTTATAAAACGTTTGCAAAGGACTTAACTCCTTGGATGTTGCAATATTTTCATTCTCTGCAAGAGGTTCGAGTTGAGACCGGACGTTTTTCCGAGGCTACTGTGGTTGTTCTTGAGAAACCAGGTAGGGACCCCACTAGAGTAGGTAACTATCGTCCTATATCCTTATTGAATGCGGATTATAAAATTTATGCTACGGTTTTGGCAAGGAGGCTGACACGGGTTCTTCCAGGATTAGTTCACCCGGATCAATGCGGTTTTATCCCTACGCGTTCAACTGCAGATAATGGCCGATTGTTGTGCAATCTGATATGTAAAGCTAATACCCTGGACTTCCCGCTAGTGGGTTTAGCCCTGGATGCTGAAAAAGCATTTGATAGACTTGAATGGCATTTTCTGTTTGAAGTTTTGAGATGGTTCGGCTTCGGTCCGGTCTTTTGTCGTATGTTGAAAGTATTGTATGCTAAGCCAACAGCGCGTATATTTGCAAATGGTTTGCTGTCTCAATTGTTTGTTTTGCGGCGAGGTACCCGACAAGGCTGCCCCTTATCTCCTTTGCTCTTTAATTTAGCTTTGGAACCACTCAACTTAGCTGTTAGGCAATCCAAGATTATTCAAGGGATTACAATAGGCGATATGCAAGTAAAACTTTCTGCTTATGCAGACGATCTTTTGCTTTTTACTCAACCCAGCTCGGTCGCCGAAATTTTAAAGGTGATTGAGCATTACTCGTCAGTCTCAGGATATAAGATCAACTGGAATAAATCTGTTGCTTTCCCTTTAAATAGCCTCGCCACAGCGTCCTCTATGGCCGCCTTCCCATTTCAGTGGGAGGCTGGCCCAATCAAATATTTAGGCGTTCGCTATTGTGCCTCTTTAGACCAGATCATCCATGTTAACTGTAAGATATTGCAAGATATGTTAAAGGAGTTAGTTTTACATTGGTCCCCATTACACTTGTCCTGGTGGGGCAGGATGGAAACAATCAAAATGACTGTCGCTCCCAAGGTGAACTATGTACTGGGCATGCTCCCCTTGCTGCTACCCCAGACAATATACAGATCTCTCGAACGTTCTCTGCTTAGCTTTTTGTGGCAAGGGAAGCCTCCCAGAATTGCGCTGCGTAAATTGAAAATGCCTAAAGATAAAGGCGGTGTATTTTTCCCAGATTTTTATCGCTACCACATAGCGTCTATTTTAAAGCAGGGGGCGCTATGGTGCACGCCCAGGGATGGGCATAACGTTCCCATATGGTTGGAAGTCGAGGCCCGATTGGTTTCCCCTTATCCTATGCAGGCACTCCTTGGGTCTAGAATGGTAGATATCAGTGGGGCTTTGGGGGTGGTGATCAACACTCAGGAAGCTTATATTGCTGTTACCACTAGGGCGCCCTCTACTAGCTGCCTTTCTAGAACTTCGCCTCTTTGGCGAAATCCATTATTTCAAATAAAGAGAAATACCTTCGCTTGGAGGATCTGGCAGGAGTGTGGGATTTGGACGGTTGGTCAGCTGCTTTTAGAAAACCATTGGAAACCTTTTGCTGTGGTGCGGAAAGAATTTTCGTTACCGAAGGTTTGCTTTTTCCAATGGTTTCAGCTAAAACATTGTATCCAGTCCGTAGTTGGAGATATTACCACTTTGCCAGAATCCTGTCCTCTACTTGAGAAGATTGGTGAAGTCGCTGACCAGCCGAAGGCAATTTCTCGCCTGTATATGTTCTTAGGTGAGTGCTTCCCGGGGTCACTATTAGGTCTTTCAAAAGTGTGGGAGGCTGACATAGGTTCTGCGATTACTCCGGACATGTGGGTGCACTTGTGGGGATCGGTCACTAGGGTGGCCAGATCTGCCGCGCTTACACAATCATTGTTCTTCTTCATGCACCGTGCCCATATTACCCCCATAAAATTATCTAAATGGGACAAGCAAAATAATGGGCGGTGCTGGACATGCAATGAACAGCCGGGTACGTTGTCCCATATGATCCTTGAGTGCCCTGGTGTCCAAAGGTTTTGGACTCCGACTTGGCGCAGAATCCAGGCAGTTCTAAAGTTCTCAGTCCCGTTGTCCTGGCCTATTATATGCTTGCGGTCCGCAGCTAGTCTTTTACCTCTTCCTCGAAGTCATCATTTTTTGTTAAATTTTATGATTGCGGTAGCTCTTAAAACTATTTTTTGTAATTGGAAAAACCTCCGTAATCTAGATTGGAATGTATGGTGGAATTCTGTATCTCTTTATGCAAGTTATGAGAAGACTTATACTTTGGTGCATCACACCGGATCTATGTTGATCAACATGGAAAAATGGGCACCGTTTGATGAATATGTTGCCAGTTTGTCGCATTAGGATTTTGTTATATCATCTTAATCATGTTATATTAGTTATTGCAAGGAGCTGAGGGTGGGGGGGGGTAGGGGGGCTTGGGGCTTGGGTTTTATTTAGTTAATTTTGTTTGTCTATCTTACTTCTTTGTGTGGAGTATCTTCTTTTGTTTAAGATCTGCTTGATTCTGTGTATATTACTTACGTTGTACTGTTAAAAATTTAAATAAAGTACAAAAAAAAAAAAAAAAAAAAAAAAAAAAAAAAAGAAAAGGTGACGGCAAAAGCTAGAAGGATGCTTGGGTGCATACAGAGAGGAATGGCTAGCAGAAAAAAGAAGGTGATAGTGCCTCTGTATAAGTCTTTGGTGCGACCTCATTTGAAGTATAGTGTGCAATTAGGGAGACCACACCTTCAAAAGGATATAAACAGGATGGCGTCAGTACAGAGGGTGGCTACTAAAATGGTTAGTGGTCTTCATTATAAAGCATATAAGGCCAGACTTAAGGATTTTAATATGTACACCTTAGAGGAAAGGTGGGATAGAGGTGATATGATTCAGATGTTTAAATACCTCCATGGCATAAATGTACAGGGGGAGAGCCTCTTTCAATTGTAATCAAGTTCTGCTACGAGGGGACATGGAATGATGGTGAAGGGAGATAGATTCAGGAGTGATATGCGGAAATATTACTTTACGGAAAGAGTGGTGGATCCGTGGAATAGTCTTCCAGTGGAGGTGGTAGAGATGAGGACATTATCTGAATTCAAAAAAGCATGGGACAAACACAGAGGATCTCTAAAAGAAAAAAGGGGACTGTTGTAGTTGTTGATATGGAAGGACAGACTAGATAGGCCATGTGGTCTTTTTCTGTCATCATATTTCTATTTTTCTATGTTTCTATCATATCCATGCCATTTATGTTATTGCATATGTTGAGTGCAGGTTTTAGTTCAAGTTTGCATAGTATGAGTACTCCTCCTCCTCTTTTTGTGTCTCTGGGACAGTTGAATAGGAGGTATCCATCTATGTTTAATTGGTTCAACAGCACAGTGTCTATGTTTGAGATCTAGGTTTCTGTAATACATAGTAGATGAGGGTTTTCATCTCTAATCATGTCGAGTATGACTGGGACCTTATTTCTGATGGATCTCACTTATGCACTTTATTGGTATAGGGGTGTATTAGTTTTTTGGGTGGGGTTATAATGTTGTTTTTGGATATATATGAGTCCGTGTTGGGTGTTGTTGCTTTTTGTATTGTGAATTTTGGTGTTTGAATTAAAGTTTTAATGTGGTTGGTGGGTGATTATGTTTGGATTATGGGAATGAAAAATTGGTGTGATGTGTCTGTTTGGAGGGAAGAGTAGAGGTAGTGGAGGACATTATGTTTAGGAGGAGAAGGGAGCATAGTATTAGTTTTATGATTTCGATGGTGGTGGTTCAGTGTGGTGAGTTGAGGTTTCAGCTAGTAGAGAAGTATGTTGCATATGTGAATGTACTTTATGGGTGTATGTGTCAGGGAGAGAAGGGGTAAGGGTAGAGTTTGTAGTATAAGTTGTTACAATATTGGATTATTGTAATAATAGACAAAACTTAGTGGTTCAAATTAGTACCAGATAATAATGATTGAATATGCGCACTGTTACAGCAATATATTAATTGATAGGTGGTGATCTTATGGCATAATGTTGCAGAGGAGTACAACTCCTTGTTTATACAGGGAGGCTTTCATCGGGGATGGCAATGTGGGTGAATAGCAATTGAACATCCATCCCCGCTGTTCATGTGTTGGAATAGACCCGTTACCCAAGTAGTCTACAATCAAGTCTATTACAAGCTAAAATGTGTATAGAGTACCTCCAGAGAATACCTAAAAGAATCCATGAAAGATAAATAGTTATTAGGTAGAATTACAATGCATAAAATGTGATGTAAGCTGATGATGACAAAGAATGAGCGAGTATATATGCAAAATCCTATAAACAAGAATGCAGCTGTGAACAACCTCAACTGGTTCTAGCAGTGGGGTACACAAGTCACTCAAAGAGATTTCAAAAACAGACAACCAATGAGCTTTATCCAATAACTGAAAAGCCACAGTAAAGCTAATTATAAATAATAGATGAAATGCAGCATATCCCAATATTACAGAAACCAGCAAATATATAATCTCAAAATGTTAAACAAATGGTAATATAGACACCATCTCCAAAGGGAGCAAGAAAGGAAGCCCATGAAAAGGAGAGAGGAGCTAGTGGCAAAAACCACGCCAACCTGTGCAAGGAGTTTAAACAATATATAAGACAATGCGGCATGAAGTAGAAACAAGAAATGTTATCCAACGGGGCTTTAACAATTGTGTCAATGATATGTAAAAAGGATGAACAGCACAAACTGAGAAAGAAAAAGCTACTAAACCATGACACTATCAAAACTAATTTGGTAGTGCAAAATAGAGTGATAATAAAATGTGTCAAAATCGTAGTAGTTTACATAAAGTCATATGCCTTATTAAAAAGCAATAAATTAATTGAAAATGCTGAAGAATGGATCAATAACCTGGGAAAAACATAGCCCAGCCCACAATGCCATGATTGACAGCTAAAAAACAACTGTTGAAACAATCAAAACAAAAACAAACATATAGAATAAAAATGAATGTCAATTACTGTGATGTCAAAATCAAAAAGCAAAAATTATATGTGAAGTGTTTCTGAAAGGAGGTTGGTCCAACAATGTTCCATATATAAACAAAACAGACACAGATGGGAAGAAAGGGAAGGGAGAGGGAAAGGGGGAGAACAGGGAAGAAGAATATGTTATATTTTTTGAAAGTGTGAATAAATGGGTAGAAAAGGTACCGAGAAGAGTCATCGATATGGTAAAGGGGATGGAAGGATACGCTTATGATGACAGGGTTCTTCAACCTGGAAAAGAGACGGCTGAGGGGAGATATGATAGAGGTCTATAAATTAATAAATGGAGTGGAACGGGTAAACGTAGATCGATTGTTTGCACCAGCAAAAAGTAGAAAAACTAGGGGACATGTTCTTAAGGGGGAAGGGAGGAGAGGAAGGAAAATTAAATATTGTTTTCTTGGATTGATCTTTGATTAATGACTAAGAACTCTTCATTGATTCAGTTCCAGTTTTACTGTTGTTGGAATTCAGATTTTGGAGACAGATTGTTTTTGTCCTTTTATATTGTTTAGCATTGTACTATATCTTTTGTATACATTCAGTTGTAACCTGCTTTTCCCAAAGTGAATAATGTAGAAAGAGGCCTGAACGGGGAGTTTAGAGTGTGAGAACAGCTCTGAATATGCTAACAGTTTCTGAATAAGTGAGACAGTCAAGGTTACATCTTCCAAGATAGGGAGCTTCTGTGTGTAGGAAGCTTGTCCTAATTAAGCGTGAACAATATGTTTGCACATATGCGGCATGACCTGTAATATGTAGATATAAATAAAAAGTAAAGCAAAAAGCATGACAGAGTGATAAGGAAAAATAATGTATAATGTGGCAGTTTTTTCTAAATAAAAGTAGATGCTGCGACCAAGCAAATTAAGGGAGTTACAGGTGATTGCACTTGTCTGCAGCTCTGTGACTTTCTTCCCAAAGGTTTAGCAGAAATTTGTTATTGTTAAGATATAATTCTGTGTGTGTTGTGCTTTCATTTCTTCTCACTTGCTTCTGGGACCAGAGATAGAAAACCAAGGGCCGAGGAATCATTCCATGGTTTGCCGCCCCCAGCCAGGCGGTCAGGAACAGAGAACACAAACAGTATGTGACCATGAATACTCAAATTCTTTCCCTGGGTCAGTGGTAAGTCAGACTTTTATTAGGAGAACTGTGAATATGATGAGTAATTTGTTCAAGTGCTGGTAGAATAGAACTAAGTTGCATGAATGGCAAGAAAAGGCATGGGCTTTCTTGTATAAAAGGGCAGTCCATCTTATTGTATGCACACTAAACATGGCGATCTTGATAACCCTGTAGCACAATGGTATTCAATGACTAGTAGTAATTACATTACAATTTCCCTTAGGAGGGACTTTTTCAGAAGATAAGCTTCAATATTTGAAAAATGAATGGCGGTCAATGATTTAGGGAGACTGCACACTAGTCCAGAGTGGCTCATGGCGGAAGACAATGGTACATGAAAAGTTTCAAGAAAAATGAAAAGATGAGGTCTAAGACCTTAAACATAAGCAGGCTTATTCTGTCCTGAATGTAGATCCCCTTGTAGTCCAGTCTGAGCCCCATGGGATCAGAATTGCGAACAGTCATGTACATGCAGGCTGGGACTGCGATTCTGTCTGGCCTGCATGTACATGACCTGTCCAACTAACTCAGTTAGGGCTTTTAAATGGAGCCATGGTGCCATGGCGTTTGGTTGTGATGGAACCATGGCTCCATTTAAAAGCTGCGATGCTGGCTGCCGGACAAAAGTGCTCATTCCCCGCAGCCCCACCCCCGATCTGGCCTCCTAAAGCCAGGTGGGGAATGTCCTCCGGCTCCCCTGCCCAATCTGCAACCCATCAGAACAAAAAAAAATACGTCCAGGGAAGTTATTCTACCTCAGAGGGGGAATAACTTCCCTGCACATGTCGCCGGCCCTGGACGTACAGGACCGACATTAGAATCGGCCCTATAAGTCCAGGGCCGGCGACCGCTCAGACTTCGACCCTGACCCACTCCTTCCCCACCCCCAGCTATCCTTCCTACACAACCAGCAGGGAAGGTAGATGTGGGCAGAGAAGGCACAAATAGTGGGGATAGATGTCCCATTGGCATATAATTGGGCCCAAGTTGTTAGTATTAGAAGAGAAAGTATATAATGATTATTTGTTTGCTTTTCTTACACTGAGCTTTTAAAAGGATAACATTTCCCAGTTGTAAAAGATTGAAACAACATGGCTTTAAGTTGGTAATTAGGGTTTTTGCATATGCTAATTTTCTTCTTTAGTAGGTCAGGGCCTTATTTCACCAGACTTGCAAGTTTGAAACATCTGTTCTTATCACAGCTGGTCGGTAATGTAAAGATTACACAGATTTGTCTTGTTTTGTTTGTTTCACTCTTGGGTCTTAAGGTAATTTAAATTGTTTTTCTGTATTTGAATTATATGTTTTGGTTTCCAGATAAGAAGTGCACTTTATTTTAGAAGCTTTCCTCATCTCAGTTTCAGGGGAACAACTAAGTGAGAAAAACAGATATATGTTGTAGCACTGTGAGATATTAATACTACTTAGTCTATGTCACTAAATGTGCTCTTTGCATTAATGGATTACTACTACTACTATTAATCATTTATATAGCATTATAAGGCGTATGCAGTGCTCTGCAAATATATAAAGAAGACAGTCCCTGCTCATAGAGCTTACAATCTAATCAAGACTGACAGAACAATACAAGAGAACAAGGGGGTTCAAATAGAGAATGAGACAAGGAGAACAAGGGATTAGGATCCAAATGTGGCCTCAAAGAGGTAAGCCTTTAGCATGGTTTTGAAGAGGGTGAGAGAAGAGACTTGACGTAAAGATAGAGGAAGTATAAGGAGCAGCAAGGTGAAAAGATCAAGGTTTGGAGTTTGTGGAAGAAGAAAAGGGCATAGACAGAAGAAATCCAGAGGAGGAATGGAGTTCATGAGAAGTGGTGTAGGAAGTGAGAAGAGAGGAAAGGTAATGAGGGGCAATAGAATGAATGCATTTATAGGTTAGAAGGAGAAGTTTGAATTGGATATGGAAATGGAAGGTGAACCAGTGAAGTGATTTTAGAAGAGGGGTTATATGAGTGTATTGGGACTGGCAGAAGATTAGCCGCACAGCAGAGTTCTGGATAGATTGAAGAGGAGAGAGATGACACTGAGGGAGACAAGCAAGGAGGAGTTACAATAGTCAAGACAGAAGGTTACCAAAGAGTAGACAAGAACCTTAGTAGTGTATTCAAAGAGGGAGGGATGAATTTTGTAGAGAAAAAAATGACAAGTTTTAGCTTTATGTTGAATATATGTGGAGAAGGTTGACCCCAAGGTTGCGGGCCAAGGAAACACGAAGAAGAAGATTAAGTAGAGACCTATTATAAAGACAGCAGTACATGCTGATTTTTGTTTTTGTTTTTGTTTTAGACACTAATAACCTAGGGCCCGACATTGATCTGGGTAGTGCTATCTGCCAGGTCAGTGCATAGCCCGCTCCCCTCCTGCCTAACATGAATTTTCCATGCCAGGGTCATATGTGGCCCCGGCACCAAAATCCGGGTATCATCACATAGCTAGCAGGCTGCAGGAGTTAATTGTGTAGCACCAATTTTTGATGCTACATGATTAGCCCCGGCGCCTTACAGAGAGGCTAGGGTTTCCCTAGCCTATGTTTAAGGTGCAGAGCACTAACTGTATAGCATCAAAAATAGTCCTGCATGGGTGGAGCCATGGCCCACCTCTGCACCAGCCTGGAATGCCCCCAACATGCCCAGATGCTAACTGCATAGCATCGGGGTGCTTAAGGGATAAATCACGGAATTTTCGAAGGCACTATCAATGTGCCTTCAAAATTCTCCTGTTAAGGCATTTACATTAGTAACTAGGGCAGTTACCTGTGTAAATGCCTTCAAAAATTGGGCCCCTAAGTATTAATCCTCTCACTTGGTTTGCAGCTTGTCGTGCTGTGAGGGCTTGCGTGCATCAGTGATGCTGAGAGCTAAACTATCGGTAGTTTAACTACTGGCAGGGTCTCCCAAGATGGACAGGTCTCAGCTGAGGTGCCAGACCAAGACAAACCACCCATCTGGGCAGCAGCAGAATGGGACAGTGTTGACGGCGGAGGATCACATTTTTGTGACAACGGCAACAACACCAAACTTAAACTGCGCGGAAGAAAGGCCCGGCAATCTACTTCTGTATCTTGCCATGAAAACCCAATGGATAGTTACAACAAAACAAATTGTGCTATGGTGCTGGAAGATGAGACCCCCAGGTCAGAAGGCACTCAACTAGCTACTGGGGAAGAGCTGAAGACTTTTCAGAGTAAAGCCAGCATTTATGATGTGGTTGGATCAAAGCCCTCGGGAAGTCTGACTGCTGATGTAGCTGCGCATGAAGTGAGAGTCAGAAGCTGTAAAGATGTCTTACACATTGGAACATGGAACGTACGAAGCATGAACCAAGGGAAGTTGGAGGTGGTCAAGAATGAAATGGAACGTGTACAACTTGATCTGTTGGGTGTCAGCGAACTGAAATGGACTGGCATGGGGCACTTTGCATCAGATGATCACATGGTCTACTATGCTGGAAATGAAAGACAAAGAAGAAATGGTGTTGCATTTATAATAAAGAAGAAACTTGCAAGAACTGTAATGAAATACAAAGCAGTCAGCGAACGCTTAATCTCTATTCGTCTACGAGGATTGCCTATCAACACAACTATAATTCAAGTATATGCCCCAACAACAGCTGCTGAAGAGAATGAAATTGAAGAGTTCTATGAACAAGTACAAGCCGAAATTGACAGAACATGCAAACAGGATATCCTGATAGTCATGGGTGACTGGAACGCAAAGGTTGGCAACAAAGAAGAAGGCAAAGTAGTTGGAAAATATGGACTTGGCAACAGAAATGAAGATGGAGAAAGACTGATAGAATTCTGCAAGACCAATGATCTATTCATCTCAAACACCTTCTTCCAGCAACACAAGCGGCGATTGTACACATGGACTTCACCGAATGGATTATATAAAAATCAAATTGACTACATATGTGGAAGTCAACGATGGAAAAGCTCTGTAACATCAACAAAGACAAAACCTGGAGCTGACTGTGGTACAGATCATCAACTACTAGTATGCAAACTCAAGCTAAAGTTGAAAAAGAGCAAACCACTCCTGAATGCAGCAAAATATGACCTTGAGAATATACCACTGGAATTTAAAGACTGCCTGCAAAATCGATTTGCTGCTTTAGATACAAATGACAGAGCTCCGGAAGAGTTATGGAATGACATCAAGAAGGTTGTGTTGGAAGAAAGCGAGAAGTCTCTACAAAAGGTGAAAAAGCAAAAACGGCCAAAATGGATGACGGAAGAAACGCTGAAAATTGCCCAGAAACGCAGAGAAGCTAAAGCCAGAGGAGAAAGAAAGACAATCGCAGAACTCAACAGAGATTTCCAACGTGCAGCAAGACAGGACAAGGAAAAGTACTACAATGACACTTGCAAGGAAATAGAAGCAGAAACTATTAGAGGAAGAACAAGATCGGCTTTCCTAAAGCTACGAGAGTTAAAGAAAAAGTTCCAGCCTCGAATTGGAATGTTACAAGATGCTCAAGGTTCTATGTTGAATGATGCTGAGAAGATCAAGAAAAGGTGGAAGGAATATACAGAGTTTTTATATGATAAAGATCAAGTGGACCAACAGCCGTTTCAACCTGTACCTTATGATCGGGAACCATTGGTGATGAAAGAAGAAGTTGAAGCAGCATTGAAAGCCTTATCAAAGAACAAAGCACCAGGCATTGATAGCATTCCCATAGAAGTATTGCAGCAATCTGATGCAGCTGTTACCGTACTCACAAGGCTCTGCCAAGAAATATGGAAGACAACATCATGGCCAACTGACTGGAAAAGATCTGTGTTTATACCAATACTAAAGAAAGGTGATCCAACTGACTGTGGAAATTATCACACAATCGCTCTGATCCCACATGCCAGCAAGATTCTACTGAAGATTATTCAAAAGAGACTACAACCATACCTGGAACAAGAACTACCTGAAGTGCAAGCAGGGTTCAGGAAAGGGCGAGGAACGAGAGACATCATTGCAGATGTGTGATGGATCCTTGAAAAGACTAAAGAATACCAAAAGGATATCTATTTGTGCTTTATCAACTATAGCAAGGCTTTTGACTGTGTAAATCATGAGAAACTCTGGGCCACATTAAGAAGCATGGGTATACCAGAACACCTGATCGTTCTCTTACGTAATCTGTTCATTGATCAAGAAGCAACAGTTCGAACGGAACAAGGAGAAACAGAATGGTTTAAAATAAACAAAGGTGTAAGACAAGGCTGCATACTTTCCCCCTACCTGTTTAATTTATATGCAGAACAAATCATCAGAGAAGCAGGATTGTATGAAGACAACAGAGGTGTGAAGATTGGTGGAAGACTCATCAACAACCTTCGCTATGCTGATGATACCACATTACTGGCTGAAAGTGAAGATGATCTGAAACATTTGCTTCTCACAATCAAAGAACATAGTCTCAAAATGGGCCTGCACCTTAATGTAAAGAAGACAAAGATCATGACAACTGGCATAACCAACAGGTTCATCGTTGAAGGAGAAGAAATTGAAATTGTGAACAACTTTAACCTACTTGGATCAACTATCAATAAAGAAGCAACAAGCAGTCAAGAAATCAGACGACGCATTGCTCTTGGCAGAATGGCTATGAAAGACCTAGATAAGATTCTCAAGAGCAGAGATGTCTCTCTCCATACAAAGATTCGACTTGTTCAAGCCATGGTATTTTCAATAACATCATATGGATGTGAAAGCTGGACAGTGAAAAAGATAGACAGGAAGAAAATTGATGCCTTTGAATTATGGTGCTGGCGGCGAATACTGTGTATACCATGGACTGCCCGAAGAACAAACCAGTCGGTACTAGAGGAGATCAAACCTAAGCTTTCTTTAGAAGCTCAGATGACAAGACTTCGACTTTCATACTTTGGACACATCATGCGAAGAGAGAGATCATTAGAGAAAGACATTATGCTTGGCAAGATAGAAGGTCAACGCAAAAGAGGAAGGCCAGCAATGAGATGGATCGATACAATAACAGCAGCTACGGGTACCAGTCTGTCAACAATGAGCCGCCTGACTGAAGATCGAACACAATTTAGGATAGCTATCCAGAGGGTCGCCATGAGTCGACTCCGACTCGACGGCACTTAACAACAACAAGTATTAATCCCCCCTTAGTTTAAGTAATCATTTAAATATTGTGATTTTCCTTATATAGCAGATTCAAATTAGTTTCTTTCCAGCTCAGGTACTTCTTCTGAAGTTATGGAAAGTGCCCCCTTACCCAATATTACTAGTGTCCAATTTGTTGTACTTATTGCCCTTCTTAAATCCTTAGTGTATAGACTAGATACACCTGGGAGATACTTCTTTCTATTGAGATTGTTGTTATAAAATGTTTTGAAAGAATATTTTCTTGTCATAAGGACTTCAGGTATCTAAAATGTTTAATGCTAATTAGGACATATGTTGAGAGTTGTTATTTGAGATGAGAACATGTCCACCTGTTTGCTAGGCCAATTAAGTTTAGTGGGAAAGATGCATTGTTGACTTAAACTGTCATTTGCTTATTGTTGAGAATATCAATTTATCTCCAGGAACAAGCAGGAATGAGTCTTCACATATGGGTACCGTCGGCACCTACGGAGCCCACGCGGGAACGCTCCCCAGTGTCCAATAGGAATGCTTTTGGGAGCATGCCCACACGCATGCGCGCTGCCTTCCCGCCCATCTACCTCTCTCACCTCAGTTCTTCGTTTTCCGCGGAGCCGACAGGATGTGTTCCCTGTCACCACAGAAAATCCTATCTTTTTTTCTTATTTTTTGTGGTCGCTCCTGCCTTCGTTCGACGCCCACCGGTACCGCCGGTGTTTTTCTTTCTTTCTTTAAAAAAAAAAAAAGGCTTTAATTCTTTTTTTAGTCAGGGTTTTTTCCCCCCTGCTCTGGTGCTTGGCACCATTTTGGGCATTAGGCACTCTTTTTCTTTAATATGGAAAAAACAGCCACTGGTTTTAAAAAATGTTCAAAATGTGGTGAAACAATTTCTGTCACTGACACCCATGATTGGTGTCTTAAATGTTTAGGTCCTGGCCATTGCCCAGCGGAGTGTCTCTCCTGCAGGAAGTTGACTAAAAGAAGTCTTCAGAACTGAGCAAATCAACTCGGTGCCCTGTTTGCATCGGACCCAGTGTCTGTAGCATCGATGTCCTCCAGGGCTTCTACTTCTTCCCAGGGATCTCAGGTAACTAAACATAAGTCTAAGATTAGCCGGTCCTCGAAGGGTAGATCTCCCTCTATTTATTTATTTATTTTTTTTTATTTATTTATTTATTTATCTGTATTTATATCCCGCTTTTCACCGGGTCAAAGCGGTCAATTGGGGGATACGAGACACATACACTAATACTTACAGGGAACATGGGCAGTGGAGGGTTAAGTGGCTTGCCCAAGACCACAAGGAGTGCCTATAGGACTAGAAATCCCAGTCCCTCCGGCCTGAGATTGCTGTCCCCAGGTGGGACTTGAACCCCCGGCCCTCCGGCCTGAAGTACCTTGTCCTAACCACTATGTCCTCCAAGGCTTCTACTTCTTCCCAGGGATCTCAGGTAACTAAACATAAGTCTAAGACTAGCCGGTCCTCGAAGGGTAGATCTCCCTCTAAGCATCGAGATGCCTTTGGCATTGACCTCGAGGATACTTCACCAGCAAAACAGCCCCGGCGGGGGTCTTCGGGCTCCAAAGCATTATCGGGACTCCAGGATGTTCCTGAGGCTTCGGCCTCGATGGAACTACTGGTGCCATGATCGGGGGTTGTGGCCACTTCCACTGGTACCGACACCCCGGCATCGGCAGTAACGATGGACAAGAGGCTCCTCGCTATCGAATGCAGTCTAGTAAATCTTTTAGCTGCTTCGGTGCCACTAAAGTCACTGCAGACCGTTCAGCAGGCACCGGTATCGATGCCGGTACCGGTGCCAGTGCCCTCGGTACCTGCTTTGGCAGGTATGCTTCCCCCGATGCCGAGTTTGGAATCACTCTCTAGTATGGAGGATCAGGTACCGACTCATTTCAGTACTGACTTCGAGTGGTACCGACGCCATCTGCTAAAGGAGAATCCGGTGCTTCATCCTTTTGAGTCTTCCGATTCCGATGACTCAGATGATTCCACCGGTACCAGAGCTGAACTTTTACAAGATTCAACTCCTTCTCCTCAACGCAGAATGTCCCCTCCTGAGGACATGTCTTGTCATGATTTTGTACGTGATATGGCAAAGGGACTTGCCATTATAGTCGTACCAGAAAAGGAGCCTAGGGCAGAAGAATTGAGAATTCTGCAATACCCTTTGGTTCCAAAGGAGGCAGCTATGCTTCCTATACATCAGATCTTATATGATCTAATGTTGAGAATGTGGGAAGCTCCTTTGACAGTATCTCCACATTCTAGACGTCTTGACACTATGTATAGAGTGCCACCTTGTCCAGGTTTTCAAAAGACTCAGTTACCACATCATTCTATGGTGGTAGAGTCGGCCATGAGGCGGATTAAGAGTGCTAAAAGACACTCTTCTAATCCACCAGGTCGTGAGTCTAAAACTCTGGATGCCTTTGGTCGTTGATGCTTTCAGGCCTCCATGCTTTCTGCAAGAATCAGTTCCTATATTTTATACATGGGAGTGTTTCTTGAAGAGGTTACAAAGGACTTAGAGCTTTTGAACCCTTTCCTTCAAGAGGATAAGCGGACAGATTATTTGACTCTAGTCAAACATGCTCAAAATGTCTCTAAGTTTATGAATCGTGCTACCTTTGACTGTTTTGAATGTATTAGCAGAACCTCTGCTATATCTATAGGAGCACGTCAAATTGCCTGGCTCCCAGCTTCAGACTTGGAAGAATGGGTGCAAGAAAAGCTGGAAAACATTCCTTGCACAGCAGAAAATCTCTTTGGCAAGGATTGGCAATCCAAAGCTAATCAAATTGACACTGACAATACAACTTTGAATAGATTGTCAAAAGCTACAGCTAACCCAGCTAAGAAAAAGCTTTTTAAGAAACCCTTTTTTCTCTAAAAAGAAAAAGTTCTATCCATCTTCCACCCAGCAAGCATATGTTCCCCAGAAGGGGCAACTAGAAACTAGACAGAGAAAGCCAAAACCTCAGCAGGCTCAGCAAGTCCAGCCTCTTCAGGGTCTTTGACTCTTGTCTAGAGAACTTAATCTTTCTTCCTGTGTTAAGCCCAGAACCTTTAAATATTCCAGGCCGTATCTGCCATTTTGCCAAAAGATGGCAACAGATCACATCAGCAAACTGGACTTTGTCCATAGTAAGTCTGGGATACAAGCTTCATTTCCTCAGCTTACCCCCATCTACATTAATAAAACAGTTCAACTCTCAACCTCTGGGCACAGACCTCTTGTGGCAAGAGGTCTCCACTCTTCTGGCTCAAGGGGCTATAGAAGAGGTTCCAATGTCCCAGCAGGGCACAGGATTCTATTTCCCCTATTTTCTCATTCCAAAAATGTCAGGGGGACTAAGACCAATCCTGGACCTCAGAGAGCTGAACAAATATTTAATCCGAGAAAAGTTCAAAATGATTTCCCTCGGCACTCTTCTACCATACCTACACAGGCAAGATTGGCTATGTTCTCTAGATTTAAGGGATGCCTACATGCATATCCTTATCCATGTAGATCACAGGAAGTTCCTTCGGTTCCTAGTCAGGGGAAGACATTTTCAGTTCAGAGTCCTTCCTTTCGGGTTGGCCTCTGCTCCAAGAGTCTTCACAAAATGCATGGCAGTAGCAGTAGCATTCATGAGGACTCTAGGAATTTTTGTCTTCCCTTACTTGGACGATTGGCTGATTCGAGCACCATCAGCTCTAGACGCACATCAAGCCCTTTCTCGAGCAAGACAAATACTTCAGTATTTGGGATGGGTCATAAATCTTCCAAAGTCCCAGCTCACCCCATCTCAATCCCTCAAGTTTATAAGGGCTCGCTTGGACACACAGCAGGCAAGGGCTTTTCTGCCTCAGCCATGCTGTCTGCGCATCATTGAACTAGCATCTCAAGCAGTGTTGCAGACCTTTCTCACTGCCCGGCAGATGCTTCGACTTCTAGGACACATGGCATCTACAGTCCATGTGATTCCTTATGCACGTCTTCACATGCGAGTGGCCCAGTGGACCTTAGCTTCCCAATGGTCCCAGGCCTCAGGAAGCCTTTCATACAAAATCAGACTTACTTCACACCTGATTGCGTCTCTCCATTGGTGGCAATCTCTGGAAAACCTTATAGTAGGTTCTCCTTTTCAGCAACTGCCACCTCAGGCTGTCCTGACGACAGATGCCTCCAAGTTGGGTTGGGGGGCCCACTTAGGAAATTTATCTACTCAGGGCCTTTGGACCTCACAGGAGATTCTTCTTCATATAAACCTCTTAGAACTCAGAGCCATCTCCAATGCTATTTGAGTCTTTTGCATCCATCTAAGAAACAAAACAGTTCTGGTGCAAACAGACAATCAAGTAGCCATGTTTTATATAAACAAACAAGGCGGAACAGGCTCTTTGCAATTATGCAACAAAGCTTTGCAACTATGGGCCTTTGCTAGAGAGCATCAGATTCATTTATTGGCAGTGTACCTACCAGGCATTCAAAATGTTTGGGCAGACAGACTCAGCCGAGTCCTGTTGCCACAAGAGTGGTCCCTCCACTCATATCAACTTGCTCAAGTGTTTCAAGTCTGGGGAACACCAGACATAGACCTCTTTGCAAGTCCACAGAATGCCTAACTTCCCCGGTTCTGTTCCAGACTTTCAGCTCAAAATTGTCAGATGAGGGATGCATTCCTGCTCCACTGAGGCTAGGATTTCCTCTATGCCTTCCCTCCAATCCCCCTAATTCCCAAAACTTTATTCAAACTCCAGAGAGACAGAGGACACATGATACTCATAGCTCCATGCTGGCCAAGGCAAGCATGGTATCCTCTTCTCTTGTGTCTCTCTAGAGCCACTCCTCTGGAGTTGGGGAATGCTCCGGATCTTCTGTCCCAGAACAACGGATCTTTACTACACCCCAATCCCCTACATCTCAGAGCCTGGTTACTCGAGGCCTAGAATTTCAAGATCTAGGCCTTTCACAACAAGTGAAGCATATTCTTCTAGCTTCCAGGAAAACTTCCACAAGGCGCTCTTATGCTTTTAAGTGGAAGAGGTTCTCAGTCTGGTGTTCCCAAAAAGGGCTTGGTACCAATTGAGTCCCTTCTGGAGTATCTTCTTCACTTATCAACTTCTGGTCTTAAGACCAATTCTGTTAGAGTCCATATTAGTGCTATTGCTGCATCTCATAAACCCTTCGATGGACAACCAATTTCCTCTCATCCACTTATTTCCAGATTTATGAGAGGACTCCTTCTAACAAAACCTCCCATCAAACCACTGCCGGTGGCATGGGATCTTAATCTTGTTCTAGGTCAACTTATGAAGACACCTTTTGAGCCTTAAGCTACTTCAGAACTAAAGTTTCTCTCTTGGAAAGTCATTTTCCTAATTGCTATCACTTCTGCTAGACGCATTAGTGAACTTCAGGCTTTAGTGGCTGACCCACCTTACACAAGGTTTCATCATGACAAAGTGGTCCTTAGGACCCATCCTCATTTTCTTCCATTTAAACCAGTCAGTTTATCTTCCAGTTTTCTTTCCTAGGCCTCATGCCTCCACTGCGGAAAGAAATCTTCATACTTTGGACTGTAAAACAGCTCTGGCCTTTTATCTCCAAAGGACCCAGTCTCACAGAAAGTCTTCTCAACTTTTTGTGGCCATTGACTCTAATCATTTAGGACTTCCTGTCACTGAAAGAACCCTCTCTAAATGGATTTCAGATTGTATTTCCTATACCTATCAAAGTAAAGGAATCTCCCTTGAAGGCCATGTCACAGCTCATAATGTCAGAGCAATGGCAGCCTCAACAGCTAATCTTCGTTCAGTAGGTATTGATGACATCTGCAAAGCAGCTACTTGGGCTTCTGTTCATACTTTCACTGCCCATTATTGTCTAGACAAGGACTCCCATCGGGATGCCTTGTTTGGTCAAGCTGTTCTCCAACATCTATTCCATTCTTAGTTCAACTCCTACCCTCCATCCACTCCTTGGATGCCTGAGGTCCCTGGGGGGAAGCATGGCCAATCTCACATAGATTTGCAACATGCTGGGGTCTTCCCTAGGCATCTTTCAGCTGTGGAGTCCCCATATGTGAAGACTCATTCCTGCTTATTCCTGGAGATAGCGTAGTTACTCACCTGTAACAGGTGATCTCCGGGAACAGCAGGAATAAGTATTCACAACCCACCAACCTCCCCTAGGAGTTGTCTCTCTCTCTCTTTCTATTTTTGTCTACTTCTCTTCTTTGGTCTCAGCTTTAAACTCAACTGAGGTGAGAGAGGTAGATGGGTGGGAAGACAGCGTGCATGCTTGTGGGCATGCTCCCAAACGTGTTCCTATTGGACGCTGGGGAGTGTTTCTGCGCGGGCTCCGTCGGGGCCGATGGTACCCATATGTGAAGACTTGAAGGACTAGAAAAGGCGACTGTTACTTCTGGAGAGAGATCTGCAATTATGAGTATATACTTCTGGGAATTTTTCTGAAAGGAATCTTTTCTATTAAAGCTAATTAATCTGTGAACCCACTATTTTTTGTTAAATCAGTCATGGCCTAGTAGCAGCAGTTTAAGTTTAAATTTAAAACACAGAAGAGAACTTTCTGGTTACCTTTCATACCCAGCAGAGAGCTGTAGTTTAAATTTAATAGTCACTCAGGGCCTAGCATCAGAAAAGTACTTTTAGTTTCAATTTAAAACACAGAAGGGAGCTTTCTGGTTAAATTTAGAACCCAGCAGAGAGCTTGTAGTTTAAATTTAATAGTCACTCAGGGCCTAGCATCAGCAAAGTACTTTTAGTTTCAATTTAAAACACAGAAGAGAGCTTTCTGGTTAAATTTAGAACCCAGCAGAGAGCTTGTAGTTGAAATTTCATAATAGGTTAGAGCCTAGCAGCAGCAAAGAGCTATAATTTAAATGAAATCAGAATATAGCTTACCTTAGCAGCACAGGACAGGGTACTGTGTAGCAGCCCTCTTTTAATAAGTGTTATTTCCCTCCCTCCCTCCCCGCACCCACCCACCCCTGGGATAATCATAGCTTTATAGGTACTTACACATCTTAAAAGACAGAAGGTGCTCTCAGGTGAAGATCGTTACCCAAATCAGTCATACACTAAGGACCTGAGATTAATTAAGCTTCAGGTGAACAAAGTATATTAAATGTATTAGGTACAGTTTTATTGGTATAAATATCCATAGCAATCCTTATTACGTAAAGAACTGAAAAATCTAAACACAAACTTAAAACTAAGATGCAGACAGCAGTCCAGCAGCAAGATGGGGGCTTTCCAGTCTATTGCATTGAGTTTCACATGAATGATTTTCTCCCAATTGGTAAGAGGTCTTACGTGTGCACTAGGTGCAAGGAGCTCTTTGCTCTCAGGGAACGAGTCCATTCTCTAAAGGCTAGAGTAGCAGACTTGTAAAACCTAAGACAGACAGAGAGGTACATAGACTCGACCTACAGGGATATAGTCCTGAAGTCCCACCTCCAGTCTGGCAGCATCCCTGTTGCCATGGAGGAGACAGGTCACGTGACAGGATAGCATCACCCTGGTGTGGCAGGAAGCGATCCTGTAACTAGGACCTGTCCTCCAGGTGATGTAAAACCCTCTTGCACCGAGGACGTTTCTCCAGGGCCATGTGCCCATGAGGGAAGGGTTAGGACAGCTGTTATAGTTGGTGATTCGATCATTAGGCATGTAGATAGCTGGGTGACTGGTGGACGTGAGGATCGCCTTGTAACATGCCTGCCTGGTGCAAAGGTAGCGGACCTCACGCGCCACCTAGCTAAGGTCTTAGATAGTTTTGGGGAGGAGTCTGCTGTCTTGGTACATGTCGGTACCAATGACATAGGAAAATGTGGTAGGGAGGTTCTGGAGGCTAAATATGAGCTTTTAGGTAGAAAGCTGAAATCCAGAACTTCCAGGGTAGTGTTCTCCGAAATGCTTCCCGTTCAACGTGCAGGACCCAAAAGGCAGGCAGAGCTCCGGAGTCTCAATGCGTGGATGAGACGATGGTGCAGAGATGAGGGTTTTGGATTTGTTAGGAACTGGGGAACATTCTGGGGAAAGGAGGGGCTCTTCCAAAGGGATGGGCTTCACCTTAACCAGGATGGAACCAGGCTGCTGGCATTAACCTTTAAAAAGGAGATAGAGCAGCTTTTAAACTAGATAATAGGGGAAAGCCGACAGTCGCCCAAGAGCGCATGGTTCGGAAAAATGTATCCTTGAAGGATACTACCAAAAGCAGAGAGGTTCCAAAAAAGAGTAAAGTAGCCCAAATGCCCTCGAGTATGGAGCAGACAGAGCTTAAAGATCCCAAATTACCCATGTCTACCAATAGCCAAATTAATATGAATAACATACAGTCTCTAAAATGCTTGTATGCCAATGCTAGAAGTGTAAAAAACAAGATAGGAGAGTTAGAATATATAGCACTAAACAAGGGGTTAGATATGATTGGAATATCAGAGGCATGGTGGAAGGAGGACAACCAGTGGGACACTGTGATTCCTGGGTACAAACTACATCGCAATGATAGAGCTGATCAAATTGGTGGAGGGGTTGCGCTCTATGTTAGAGAGGGCATTGAGTCAGAAAGGATTAAAGTTTTGCAGGAAACAAAATTTGCTGTAGAATCTCTATGGATTGAAATTCCATGTAAAAAGGGGAAAGCGATGGCAGTAGGGGTGTACTATCGACCGCCTGGCCAGAATGAACAAATGGATGATGAAATGCTCAAAGAAATCAAGGAAGCTAACAAACGTTACAGTGCAGTAATAATAATGGGTGATTTCAATTACCCTGGTATCGACTGGGTCAGTGTCACGGCAGGACATGCTAGGGAGATAAAGTTCCTAGACAAAATAAATGACTGCTCCTTGGAGCAGCTGCTTCATGAACTGACCAGAGGGGTAGCAATATTAGACCTAGTCCTTAGTGGAACACCAGATGTAGTGCAAGAGATAAGGGTGTTGGGGCCACTTGGCAATAGTGATCATAGCATGATCGCCTATGATTTAATTAGTGGAGGAGGGATAGTGGAGGAGTAGCCTAGTGGTTGGGGCAAGGTACTTCAGGCCGGAAGGTTGGTGGTTCAAATCCCACTAGAGGAAAGCAACCTTGGGCCGGAAGGACTGGGGTTTCTAGTCCCACAGGTGCTCCTTGTGGTTTTGGGCAAGCCACTTAACCCTCCATAGCCCATGTTCCCTGTAAAATAGTTATCTCCAAGTTATAATGCCCTGTTCAATGTAATTTCAGTTTGTTCAATGTAAACCGCACTGATGCAGAATAGCGCGGTATATAAGAGAATGTAAATAAATCCACTGTACTACCTTTTAACTTTCGAAAGGGAGACTATGATAAAATGAGGAAAACAGTTAAGAAAAAACTAAAAGGAGCAGTTGCAAAGGTTAAAGACTTACATCAAGCTTGGGTGTTGTTTAAAAATACTATCTTGGAAGCCCAAGCCAGCTTTATTCCACGCTTTAAGAAAGGTGGAAGGAAGTCAAAAAAACTGCCAGCATGGTTTAAAGGTGAGGTCAGAGAGGCTGTTGTTGCCAAAAAAGCATCTTTCAGGAAATGGAATAAAGAGCCAAACGACAAAACCTGGAAACAGCACAAGCACTGGCAAGTGAAATGCAAGGCATTGATAAAGCAGGAAAAGGGAGAATTTGAGAAGCTTGCTGCAGAAGCAAAAACGTGAAATAAAGATTTTTTCAAGTACATTCGCAGCAAAAAACCTGTGAGAGAGTCAGTTGGTCCATTAGATGATAGAGGAGTTAAAGGGGCACTAAGAGGCGACAAGGCGATAGCGGAGAGACTGAATGAATTCTTTGCTTCGGTATTTACTGAGGAAGATATAGGGATGTTACCCATGACTGAAGTGGTATTTAAAGGAGCGGAAGAATTGAAGGAAATATTGATACATTGGGAAGATGTATTACAACTTTTAGATAAACTGAAGAGTAGCAAATCACCTGGGCCGGATGGTATACATCCAAGGGTGTTGAAAGAACTGAAATATGAGATTGCAGACCTGCTATTAGTAATCTGTGAACTATCATTAAAATCATCTCTAATACCTGAAGATTGGAGGATCGCCAATGTAACACAAATTTTAAAAAAGGGTTCCAGGGGTGATCCGGGAAACTACAGACCAGTGATCCTGACGTCAGTACTGGGAAAAATGTTAGAAACCATCATAAAGAATAAAACTACTCAGCATTTCGATAGTCATGGCCTAATGGGAGACATCCAACATGGCTTAGGCAAGGAAGATCTTGTCTTGCTAAACTGTTATGTTTTTTTGAAGGTGTGAATAAACAGGTGGACAAAGGTGAGTCGGTTGATATAGTGTATCTGAACTTTCAGAAAGCCTTTGACAAGGTCCCTCATCAGAGACTCTTGGCAAAACTAAAGAGTCATGGAATAGGAGGCAGTGTACTACTGTGGATCAGGAACTGGTTAAAAGATAGAAAGCAGAGGGTTGGGCTAAATGGCCAATTTTCCCAATGGAGAAAGGTGAATAGTGGTGTACCCCAGGGATCTGTGCTGGGTCCGCTGCTCTTTGACATATTCATAAATGACCTGGAAAGTGGAATAACAAGTGAGGTTATCAAATTTGCAGATGATACAAAACTATTTAAAGTTGTTAAAACCCAAGAGGATTGTGGAAAATTGCAAGAGGATCTTGATAAATTGAAAGACTGGGCATCAAAATGGCAGATGAAATTTTATGTGGACAAGTGCAAAGTTATGCACCTAGGGAAGAACAACCCAAACTATGGTTACACGATGCAAGGTTCCACTTTAGGAACCACCACCCAGGAAAAAGATTTAGGCGTCATTGTGGATAACATGTTAAAACCCTCGGCCCAGTGTGCAGTGGCAGTCAAGAGAGCAAATAGAATGCTAGGTATCATACGGAAAGGAATGGAAAATATAACAAAAGATATTATAATGCCTCTATATCGTTCCATGGTAAGACTGTGCCTTGAATATTGTGTGCAGTTCTGGTCGCCGTATCTTAAAAAGGATATAGCGTTATTAGAAAAGGTTCAGAGAAGAGCCACCAAAATGGTAAAGGGGATGGAAGGATACTCCTATGAAGAAAGGCTAAAAAGGTTAGGGCTCTTCAACCTGGAAAAGAGACGGCTGATGGGAGATATGATAGAAGTCTATAAATTAATGAACGGAGTGGAACGGGTAAACGTAGATCGATTGTTTACGTTATCAGAATATAGAAAGACTAGGGGACATTCAATGAAGCTATAGGGTAAACTATTTTTTTTTCTATTTATGCATTTTTACAATAAATCAAGCATACACTTGTACAGAAGTTAAACCTGCAATCATATTACAATTAACAAAGGAAATATTTCAGCCTTTTTGATTCTTCGACCCGGGGTAACTCGGCTGGGTGCCACGTTTATGCTTAGATATCCCTGTAAATGTGTAATTGTTTTTCAATCACATAAGTATGTTTTCTTTCAGCCGGAGGATCTCTCCTCCTTTATTAGTGCTCATATAGTAACATCGTCTCCTATTGAGTAGCTTACTCCTGTGAATAGTATTGCTTGGTTCTCTTTCGCCCTCTGGAAGTTTGATTTTGTAATTTTCCTTAGTGTGCGTGGGTTGTCCCTGACCTTTGTCACAATATTCCTAGGGTAAACTATTTAAGACTAATAAGAGAAAATATTTTTTCACTCAACGCGTAATCAAACTCTGGAATTTATTACCGGAAGATATAGTAAAGGCTGTTAGTGTAGCTGGTTTTAAAAAAGGTTTGGACAAGTTCCTGGAAAGGGTCCATAAACCATTATTAAGAAGGGACCCAGGATATCAATGCCTGACCCAGTACAAGCATTGTGGAACCTGTGTCTTTTGGGGAAACTTCTAGGTACGTATGACCTTGATTGGAACTTCCTTGGTGCAGGTCCTAGTTACAGGATCACTTCCTGCCACACCAGGGTGATGCTCTCCTCTCACGTGACCTCTCTCCTCCAAGGCAGCAGGTATGCTGCCAGACTGGAGTTGGGACTTCAGGACTATATCGCTGTAGGTCTCGTCTATGTACCTCTCTGTGTTTCTCATGTCTTCCAAGTCTGCTACTTTAGCCTCTAGAGAATGGACTCGTTCCCTGAGAGCAAAGAACTCCTTGCACCTAGTGCACACGTAAGACCTCTCACCAACTGGGAGAAAATCATACATGTGACACTCAATGCAATAGACTGGAAAGCCCCCATCGTGCTGCTGGACTGCTGTCTGCATCTTAATTTTAAGCTTGTGTTTAGATCTTTAAGTTCTTTACTTACTAAGGGTTACTATTGATATTTATACTAATAAAATGGTACCTAATATGTTTAATATACCTTGTTCAACTGAAGCTTAATTAATCTCAGGCCCTTAGTGTGTGACTGATTTGGATAACGAGCTTCACCTGAGAGCATCTCCTTTCCTTTAAGATGTGTAAGTACATATAAAGCTACAATTATCCCAGGGGTGGGTGGGTGTTGGGGAGGGAGGTAAGGAAATAACACTTATTAAAAGAGGGCTGCTACACAGTACCCTGTTCTGTGCTGCTGAGGTAAGCTTCCTGGGTGGTTAACAGTCCTTGCTTGTATAGAAGGAGTCTTTCAAAATGGCCTTTTGACCTGCCACCTGTTGTTAACACCTATTGAAAAGTTTTCACAGGTCTCTTGCCCCCTAGGTAGAAGGCCTCTTTGTAAAGGTCTCTAGAAGACTTTTTTTGTTGCTCAAAGAGTACTGACCCTGTTTTGCCTTTTATGCTAAGTTATATTCTGATTTGATTTAAATTACATCTCTTTGCTGCTGCTAGGCTCTGACGTATTATGCAATTTAAACTACAAGCTCTCTGCTGGGTTCTAAATTTAACCAGAAAGCTCTCTTCTGTGTATTAAATTTAAACTAAAAGTACTTTTCTGATACTAGGCCCTGAGTGAGTCTTAAATTTAAACTATAAGCTCTTTGCTGGGTTCTAAATTTAACCAGAATTCCCTCTTTTGTGTTTTAAATTTAAACTAAAAGTACTTTGCTGATACTAGGCCCTGAGCGACTAATAAATTTGAACTATAAGCTCTCTGCTGGGTATGAAATATAACCAGAAAGTTCTCTTCTGTGTTTTAAATTTAAACTTAAACTGCTGCTACTAGGCCCTGACTGATTTAACAAAAACACTGGGTTCACAGATTAATTAGCCTTAATACAAAGAATCCTTTCAGAAAATTCCCAGAAGTATGTACTCACAATTGCAGGTCTCTCTCCAGAAGTAGCAGTCCCTTTTTCTAGTCCCTCAAGACTGAGGATCACAGAGCTCTAGTTGAGTTATTGATGCCTGTGCTGCTGAGGTAAGCTGTGACCAACCTCCTGGGTGATTAACAGTCCTTGCTTGGATAGGAGTCTTTCAAAATGGCCTTTTGACCTAACACCTGTTGTTAACACCTATTGAAAAAGTTCCACAGGTCTCTTGCCGCCTAGGTAGAAGGTCTCTTTGTAAAGGTCTCTAGAAGATTTTATTTGTTTCTCAAAGAGTACTGACCCTGTTTTGCCTTTTATGCTAAGTCCCCATATTTTACCCACTACTAAAATGTGGTAATACAGACAGAACCTTTGTTGCAGATAATGTAGACATGACCAAAATGCCTACATTTTACCCTACAGAGCACAGACACCATAAACATGCGCATTACCTAGAACCTGTGTCCCTTGGGGAAACTGCTAGGTACGTATGACCTAGATTGGCCACTGTTGGAAACAGAATGCTGGGCTTGATGGACCTTGGTCTGACCCAGTATGGCATATCTTATGTTCTTATGTTCTTATGAGCAGAGTCTCCCAAATGCAGTCCTGGAGGGCCAAACACCATTCAGGTTCCATGCTGCCTCTAATAAATATCGCTGTGCTTCA
Organism: Ichthyophis bannanicus; assembly: GCA_033557465.1. NCBI lineage: Eukaryota > Metazoa > Chordata > Amphibia > Gymnophiona > Ichthyophiidae > Ichthyophis > Ichthyophis bannanicus. Next base: position 4,549,985 of record CM066048.1, read on the forward strand.
TTTCTATGCGCCGCCCCCATGGTATGCAGATGCATCTCATGCATATTCATTAGGGACAGCATGAAAACTCGAACAGTGTTTGGCCCTCCAGGACTGGAGTTGGGAACCTCTGCCCTACAGCAGAGGCCAACAGGGGCAGACACACCCGCACCCACAGGCTCCATTATCCAAAGCCTCCTGGAGAGGCAGGATGTTGGGCCCTGCATGCATCTCCCAATACTAGCACTTGCATACCTTAGCAATACCACCCTAAACCTGGGAATACGGTACACATATATCAAAAGGCTGCTATGATTACTGGCAGATAGCAATTCCTAAGTTAAGCACAATTTGCTGATTGAGCTGCATCATAGCAACCTTTCTGATGTCTGTGGAGTGTGCCTCAGGTCTGGTGTCTGACAGTGTTCACCACCCTGGGGAGTGACCCCAACAGTATTGCGTATCATAGCCATGCCTGCACTGTGCCCAGGACTGGTGCGGTGGCCAGGGCTGCCAAACACCTCTATAGTTGCACAATGCTGGCATAGGTGTGGGGAGTGTGTGTCTGTCTATCCAGTGTGTGGTGGCTGCCAACACCTTCCTCAGCCCACACTGCTAGCACTGTTGCCAGTATTGGCCTGCCAATATGCATAATGAGGAGCAAGGTACTGTGGATATAGCCTGGACAGGGTGGCCTGGCCAGGATGCATCTGCAAAGGGCATAGGGCAATGGCTTGTACATTGTAGTGCCGGCCACAACCTGCACCGACAGGGTGGCCACAGCATGTCCTGCTGGGAGGTCACTCTCACCCTGACTGAGCAGTGACCATGGCATGGCTAGGCTCCCCCATAGTGCTATATTGTATTTTTCTTAAGTGAAATATATAGGTTCTTTTTTCTGGAGCCTAATCACTGACTTATCTGCTTGGTGGGTGTGCTCACATCCCAGGATACATACATACATCTTCTCCAGGATCATGCACTGTGGACTAGCTAGCAGACTGTCTTTGGTTATATGTGCATGGCTGGACCACCTTGCAGGGTGTAGTAGCTGGTGACTCACTGTGCTTGCTGCTGGAGAATGTCAGATGGTGGTGGGGGGTAGCTGAGCATTTCCAGGCCTACTGTCTTTCTGCCATTGCCTTAGGGATGTGTACAGCTCTGCATTGGCTGCCCTGTAGGGTGTCTGTTCCCCAGCAAGACTGTGGTTGATGGCCCCTCTCCTCCTCCTCTACTGCCACCATTGCAGGGAGGTAGAATGTGGATCTGTTGGTGGGGGAATCCTGTCTCCCACCCTGAGCCACAGAGGTGGGGTGATGATACATAATCCGCCTATAGGTCCAAGCACCCCCCTTCACTTATATCATGTTACCATGGCACCAACACAGAATATGCACTATTCTGGGTGCATCATAGCCCATAAGGGCTAGACTTGATTGACAACTACAGATGGACACTAATGTATCCTAGGTGTGTATGCAAGAACTACCTATCACACACACTGGCACCTACAACATGGCCTGTTCCTGCCATGGAAGTTGCTGCGGACCTGGTGCTGGCCACCCCACCTCACCTCACCCTCAGGGTGAGCACAATACCCACACAATGTGATGGTCTGTAGATACTCTGTGCCACTAACACACACCGTCGGCACCCCCTACCAGGCTGAGGTGCTGTGGGGGTGCACTCGGTCAGTTCCCTCTACCAGGCTGAGGTGCTGTGATGTGCATACCCCATGTTGTGATCATCTGTAGACTGCTGATTTGCATGTGCTGTGCATCATGGGTATGGGTGGGTTGCCCCTATCCTGGTAACCACAGCAGAATGTTTGTGTGGTGACGTGCAGTCCTTCTGTAGCCAGCCAGAGGCTCGTTAACAGCTGTAGAGCTGTAGCCCACTGGTTACTTTGCTGCCTGTGGAGCCAGAGGTCATGGGTTTGATCCCACTGTGTGGTTATTTGATAGGGCTGTCTGAGATATTGTCTGTTTTTAATGTACATTAGTGCTGCCAGCAAAAACACCCTCACAGTGCTGTAACCTTAAGGTGCCTCATAAGGCACCCCATAAGGTGCCCTATAGGGCGCCTTATACAGCGCTCTATAAAGTGTCCTATAGGGGACATTATAGGGTGCCTTGGTGGGCAGTGCACTTTATAATGTGCCCTATGGAGTGCCTTATAGGGTGCCGTATGTGGCACCTTAGGTTACACCACTGTGAGGGTGTGTTTGCTGGCAGCACTAATTAAAATAAAAATAAAATGCCTCAAAAAGCAATACTTACACTTAAAAGGCAATGTCTCAGCCAGCCTTATGCATTAGGCACACTGGGGAATGCAAACTATGTCAGATAAACAACAACTCTGCGTCCAATACTATCCTTCAGCCTTACAACCAAACATCACTCACTACCTTCATGACCCCATCCAAACAATGCATCGAAAACACCATAGCAGCTATCAACACGACTACAGCACAATCTGATCCATGCCCAGCATTCTGGATCAAAGAACTACGAACAGACCTCAGTCCCATCATAGCCAGACTCATGCAACAATCGTTCACAACAGGTGATTTCCCACGCACCCTCAAACACACATCAATAAGACCTCTACTAAAAAACAACAAACTCGACCAACAGAAACCGGAATCCTACAGACCTATAGCAAGCATACCGATGCTAGCAAAAATAATGGAAAAGGAAGTTCAGAGACAAATACAAGACCACATTGACTCCAATGCACCACTGGATCCATGCCAACACGGATTCAGAGAAGCACACGGGGTTGAGACCCTTCTTACCACACTCTTCAGCAGCATAATATCAGGCATCAACAATACCCGCCAAGGCTTTGTCCTTGTCTTCCTTGACATCGCGGTGGCGTTTGATTCCGTGAACCATGAACGCCTCTTAGAACGCCTCAAAGAAAAAGGAATCTCCGGTAAAGCACTCGAGTGGTGCAGGTCCTACCTCTCTGACAGATGGCAGCAGGTTCGATCCAAAGACACATCATCAGAACCATTCCACCAAAGCCAAGGTGTCCCACAAGGATCCTCCCTCTCTGCCTTGCTGTTCAATATATACATGCAACCTCTCTGCAACCTTATCCGCTCCTTCAACGTGAACTGCATGATATACGCGGATGACGTGCTATTATACATGCCTTTTGCAACAGAAAACCCTGACCTCTCACCAATAACATGCTGCATAAATGAAATATCCAACTGGCTACAATCCCAAAACCTCCGGATTCAACACAAGAAGACGGAGGTCATGTTCATTACAAGAAATCGTAACTTCACTGTGCCTACAGTACTAAAGGTGAAGGAAGCTGACCTCCAGATCAAATCCTCGATCAGATACCTTGGCGTCACACTAGACCAGAACCTAAATATGCAGGCGCATATAAGTAACACTGTAAGGGCAGTATACCATAAAATCAGATCCCTTAGATACCTGCGATCTCTGCTGCAGCCTGATGATTTCAGGACCATCTTTCAAGCACTAATAATTCCGCATTTCGATTATGCGAATGCAATACTGCAAGGACTCCCCCAAACCACTCTGAACCCACTGCAAATGGCAATGAACACCGCAGCAAGAGTACTACACGGAGCATCCAGGAAAGACCATGTCACACCCATTATGAAACAGCTCCACTGGCTCCCGATTCAAGGTAGGATTACATTCAAGACCTTGCTACTCACCTTCAAAGCCACCAACGGTCTCTCGTCAACATCACTATCAGAGATAGTCCAGAAGACACCCCACAATAGGGACAGAAGGTCAGTAGCACAAAACACCTTGATAGTCCCAAGATCAATGACTCAATGCACCAAGTCAACATCCAGCAGGGCATTCAAACTTTATGCACCAATGATCTGGAACAGCCTCCCTCACAACATCCGAACAATCCCAGACATATTCCAATTCAGGAAGGCTGTGAAACACTACCTCTTCCTCCTACATTACCCGGAAACCAATGAAAGCTCAACACCAATTACCGAAACCTCACAAATCTCCTCTGTCTGAAACCATAAGAACACATGACCAGCCTGTAAATTGTATATATTGTTATTGTATATAGTTACCCTGTTAGCCAAGTTGATTCTCCTGTTCATATGTAAACACAAAGTACTATTGGAAATGTGTATGTTCGTTGTTTATTGTAAACCGCACTGATGCTGAATAGCGCGGTATAAAAGAGACTGTAAATGAATAAATAAATATAAATCAAACTCATGACCCCTGTACCAGCAGTCAGTGTATTAACCATTGTGCTACACCTCTGTTTCTGTGTTTGTATGTCTGCGCGCCTACTTAAGATACTGCGCGTTAACGTGCTTAGCGGCTTCTCGCACGATAATGTGCGCAGCTCACGTTATTGTATGATAATCCCGTTTTGCTACGTTAAGACCGAAACGCCCACTCCTTTTATGGCAGCCTGCACACTAACGCCGGGCGCACATTAAGACGGTTTAGTAAATATACCCCTTAGTGAAATGGAAGTATCTAGGAATGCAAACTATCTGTCATGTGCATTTATGTCATGTTGCTTGCCCTAAAGATTTGATGATTTTTTTCATTTGTGATCTATGGTCAATAATACTGATATCCCTCTTTTTTTATTTCTTATTGTGCAAGAAGTATAGTGATATGTGTAATATAAAAGAAAATATTTTACAAGCCACAAATAACGAATAATACAACTTCATTCTAACAAGTAAATTAAGCAATTAAACTGAGGTGCTAAACGTGTTTATGTTTATGTTTATTAAAATTTGATTGACCGCCCTTCACAATAAAATCAGAGCGGTTTACAATACATAAAAACCAGTAAAAGTGCGGCGCAAGGCCAGGAAAAGAAAAGAAATTACACATTATAAAAACAGAATAGAGTGAGGGAGGAGGAGAATAGAACTAAAGTGGGGGCGGGGAGGTGGGGAGGTTAAAAGCTAGGGAAAAGAGGTGGGTTTTTAGCTGCTGTTTAAATGCTGAATGAGAAGGTTCTAATCGGAGAGAAGAGGGCAGGGAATTCCAAAGTGCGGGACCTATAAAGAAAAAAGCTGAGGAGCGGGTGGATTGCAAATGGGCGGCAGAGGGGGGGGGAAGGGTGAGCCGGTTTAAGTGGAATGAGCGGGGGGTATGTCTGGGAGTGTGGAAGTGAATAAGATCAGCTAGATATTGTGGGGAGTTGGTGTGGAGGGCCTTGTGAACCAGGGTAAGTAATTTGTATTGAGAGCGGAAGGGAACAGGTAACCAGTGTAGGTGGATGAGAAGAGGGGTTATATGGTGAGAGCGAGATGAGTGAGAAAGAAGGCGAGCTGCGGTGTTTTGAATTCTTTGAAGACGGTGTAGATGGGAGGAGGCCAGGCCGATAAGGATAGAATTAGCAAAATCAACCCTGGACATGACTAGAGAGAGAAGTAGAGTAGAGAGGGCGGAAGGGGAAAGAAAAGGGCGGATAGCACGAATTTGACGCAGGAAGAAAAAGGAGGTTTTAGTAATGTGTGAGATATGAGCATGAAAGGAAAGGTCTGAATCAAAGAGAACACCAAGATAGCGGAAAGTAGTGACTAAGGATATGGGAGTGTTAGAAAGGGATGGAGCTAGCGAGGGGGGGGGGGGATGGCCGTAGGGGAACCAAATGGCAGTGGTTTTGGCCAGATTAAGGTGTTATAATGTTTTATTTTTATGTTAGTAAATTACATGTAGAGCCCGATTCTATAACATCCACGTCCAGCTGGCAGAAACATCCAACTTGAAAATGGGCATGTAATAAACCCGTTTCTGAAACTGCAGATATGGATACGCACACAGTTCTGGAATCAGGGAACTATACGTTTCCGGCATGCTACGAACACGTCTGGGAAACATGGGCCGTTACTGCCATAATCGGACATGGGTAAATGCAGCAAATGATCTGTACATCCCCATGCTCGCTGTATTCCAAAAAGATAGACATTTGCAATGCTTCCCATCTCTGTGCAACCATGCCTCCCCTGGCAAAATGTGCATCTCCTAAGCTGATGCTCATACTGACAGTGTTGTGCTCATGCAAACAACACATTAATAATGATGAAACAGATAATGTCCTGCAACTCAGACTATATATACTACTTCTGTTGCATGCCCTTAACACTATAAGGTTATCTAAGTGCAGGAAGGTTTGTCATGACAGACCCTGCAGCAAAATATACATGGCATTTGATGAACACCTTTGTTATTCTTTCAGTGGTCATCGCTGAAAACAGTATTTGCAATGCTAAGAATGGGTCATAAACAAGTGAAATGGATCTACATGTCAAAAAATATCCCTGTCAATCATAGGAAACCATCAGGATGAGAACATGCAACAGTGCAAATATCAGAAATACATGCCCAAAAGCAACATCATCTGTCCTGACGAATTTGCACAATGTTATAAACCTCTGATAGTGCATTTGGATATGTATTAGTACCTTGTGCACTGCAGCATGCCCCCACACTGAGGGTCCCCACTATTGACAAGGACACACCCTGCTATGTTGCTGCAGAGCAGCTTTACAGAAGTTACTGCCTATTCACACTAGCACATGGTGATGCTGTAGTCAGCCCTACGGTCCATGTAGGGCCCGGCATACATGTCCCCCCAGAGTTGCAGATCAGCACGCCAGAGCCTCCCCTGTAGCCCTCATACCACACATACACACACACGCTTGTCTGTGGTCATAAATAACATACCCCTGCCAAAACCATGCCCTGCACCTATAAACAACTGCTGGTAAAACATGATAGCAGGAAGTCTCAGGACCACACTTCTCAGCCAAACACACTTCTGCTCAATACTAACTCTTATACCATCCCTATATCTACATTCCCATTTCTCCAAACACAGGAATTGTTAGGGAAGCCTAGAAACCTTTAGCACAAATGCCAGCCTAGCCAGAATAAAGATTATTGCAGTGCTTTATATTTCTGTGGAGGTGTTTTTTATTGTTACTTGTGTCCCTCACCTGTGCATTCTATTCTTTACAACTTCATCTTGTGCTCTCCCAGATAGCAGACACAGCCGCTCACTACAGATTTGTCACAACCAATTATCTCTATGGGACGCTTTGAAGAGCAGAGCAGAAAATCTTATTCCACATTGTTGCTAGAATAATGTTAGCGTTTGCAGGATACACTCAGGACATACGCTCAGGACATCCTGCATATGTCTTATATGTCTCAATGGCTTGCCACGAGCCCATTACACCTCCTCCCACCCATGTTTTGAGATCCCTGTTTTCATGCTATGTATGTGCAAGGCCGCGTGGTTTCAAATTGCAATTCTAGACATTTTTGTGAGAACAACCTCTATCCCTCATGTCCAGGTGGACTACATACATTTCAGAATGACCCCCATAGTCAAATAATTTTGGGATAATCTAGTGCTAGCAATAGATGTATTGTAATTAATTGGTATTAGATAAGTTAATCCTGTTCCACAATTCTATATTGCTATAAGGTATGAGTAGTCATACGTGTTTGTAATTGCATGAAATCAGAAGGGTGGTACAGTGATGTGTTTTGGTTCTACAAAATATATATTGTATACAGTAGAATCCTTTGGGTCAAAGACAATGACTATTGTGAATGAAAAGAAGCCTGAAATGCTATTGAATGCATGGACTCTGAGTAAGAACAAAGATTAGCAATTCTAGCAGGACTACTCATATATATGCAGCAATGAAGCCTTGGACTCTACGTAAAATGTGCATCACACAACCCATAGTGAAAATGGATGCTGCTGAATAATTTGGAGTTATGACCAGTGTCATGATGTGAATGTGGTGGCAAACCTCTGAATTACTGAAAGATCTGTGGAGGTCAGTTGGCCACTGCCCGCAGATAGTGCTTGCAAGAATAATCAGCAGAGCCTTACTTTCTGTACATATTCTTGTTGAGACCTAGCAAAGGCAAACACTGTCACATTACTTTGGTTAATTTGCAGGATGATTGTAATCCTTTTTCTATATTGTCAAATAAAGTGTATGTATAAATAAATCTATTTGTTGATTTAACCAAGTAAGATGAAGTTCACTTAATAAGTGAGACAGTCAAGGTTACATCATGCAAGACAGAGAGCTTCTGTTTGGAGGAAGCTTGTCCTGATTAAGCCTGAGCAATATGTTTGGGCTTAGCATGACCCGTAACATGCTATGATAAACAAAAAGAAAAGTAAAAAACATGACACAGAGTAATAAGGAAAAAGAATGTATAATGTGTCAGTTTTTCCTAAATAAAAGTAGATGCTGTGATCAAGCAAATTAAGGGAATTAGAGGAGATCACACTTATCTGCAGGTCTGTGACCTTCTTACTAAAGCTTTAGTAGAACTTTGTTATTGTTAAGATATAATTCTGTGTGTGCTGTGTTTTCATTTCTTCTTACTTGCATAGAAAACCAAGGGCAGAGGAAAGATCCCTGTGTTTGTTGCCCCCGGTCAGGCAGTCAGGAACAGAGGACACAAACAATAATAATGAATAATAAATAAATATATAAAGAAAAAAGTGAAGCTAGATTGTTCTTCAATTAAAATAGCTAAATCTCACACCTCATTTCAGTTGATGGTCTTTTTAATGTTTAAATAGAGATCTATCATCTAAACTTTCCACATGCTACTTATGCATTCATGACCTTGAGGATACTGAAGGTGCAATTTTTAAGTTACCCATCTAGGTCAAATAACACATATACATTTGAAAATCAAATGTACTTGTACGGAGCTGGTCCCAGAGTTGGTTCAAGGTATTGGTGCCCTAGGCAAACCTTAAGCCTTATGCCCCACCCCAGATTTCAGAAACTATTGTTTAGCTTTAAATGCCCTGCTCTTTGTCACACCCCAGAACCTTCCACCCTAGGCAACTGCCTTGCTTTCCTGGTGGTTTGGCCAGGCCTCTACTTGTGTTATTTTATTTCAAAACTTAAACATGCTTTTAAAAGTACCTATTTTTTTTGTAACTAAGGGGTATGTTTACTAAACTGCGGTAATGTCATTTGCATTAGGTCCCGCGGTAAAGGTAGAGATGCCCATATAAAGGCATGGACGTTGCATCGTTACAGCAAGCTGTAGCAGCTAACGAGCGTTACAAGGCACCTTAGACTAACGAGCTTTACAAGCGCCGTATTAGGCACCCCTGGACAAGGCACCGCAGAAGGCACCCTGGGCTATAGAGCCATAGGTTAAGGTGGCCTAACAAGGTTATGGTGCCTTAGGTTAGTGTGCCCTAGGGGCTGCAAGGTGCCTCAGGATGACATGTGCGGAACAGAGACAGATGTAGCCCTAACACTAGATAGAGCACTCAAGAAAGGCAATGAACAGGTGAGTGAAGGAGAGAGAGCTGGGAGCCGGTGGACCTGCCATATCTGCGGGCATCCAATGTGGCTGCCAGTACTGATGACAAACATGATGGGGGCAGCTGAACCACAGCACAGGGTGTTGGCAATGTAATGTACTGGAAAGACAGTTGGTGGCAGACGATGGGAATACGTGTCCCCCAGTGGAGGCAGAGGTGGCAGGATAGTTACAATGATGGGTGGACAGAGGAGTGGTGGTGCCATGCAGATCAGACACAGGTGAGGCAAGCATGAAGAGGTGAAATGCAGGAAAGGGTAGCAGTGCATGACATGGGGTGGCAGCCTGCACAGGCAGACAGGACTCTACACAGCTGACAGACGCAGATAGACGGACCGAGGGAATGTTGGCAATTGTGGCGAGGGTATTATGGGCCGGTAGCACAGATCTGCAAAAATATGACTTCTACAGGCATGCATGCTATTTGAGTAGGACAGGCATGAGATGAGGGAACAATGAAGAACTGAACCCATGAACACTGCCAAGAATGGCATTGTATTAACCAGTAGGCTATACCTCCATGGTGTATGTCACAGCAATGACTGGGTACAGACGGACTGCAGGTCACCGCACAAACTGTCTGCTCTGAGTGCCAGGATAGGGTAACCCCACCAGTACCCATAATGCAATGCACATGCTGAATAGCAGTCTACAGCTGATCACCAAATGGGGTCTGCACCTCTCCGGTACCTCAGCTTGGAAAGACGAACTGACAGTGCGTGATACTGGCACAGAGTAGGTACAGACCATGCCATTGTGCAGGTTCTGTGTTCACCCTGAGTGATAGGATGGGTGCCCAGCACTAGGTCCGCAGTACATGTGGTACTAGAGATAGGTCCTGCTGTACATCCCCATCACTACCAGTGTGTGACAGGTGTTCCTTGCAGTGCAGACGAAGGAAATTTGGTGTCCATCTGTATCCTGTAGTCACATGTGGCCCTCTGGGACCAAACACCAGCCAGATTAGTGTGTACCCTGTGCTAGGGTCTGGCTGACATGGGCAGCTGTTATCAGGGAAGAGGGGTTTCTAGACTTGCATGAGGTTTGTGTAGCAGTGCCTTTAGAGATCACAGTGGTATATGCTACATACCCAAAGGACCCACACCACCCTTTTTGTAGGTAAAGGCAGGGCCGGCCCGTCCATTGAGCAAGAATGTTTTTTGCACAGGGCCCCGCACTTCGGGGGGCCCCGCGCAAAGAACATTCTGCTTTTTCTTAATTGAAATAAAAAAAAAAAAAAAGCTGGCCGCGGCGGCATGGAGTGTCCCGCGGGGCTCCCTCTGCCCGGCGGAACTCTCCCGGCGCGGCTGAGCCCCTCTCTGCCGGCTTGCAGATACGCGAAGGGAGAGAGTCTCCCTCGCGTCTCTGTTAAGCCCGCAGGGGCTGATGGGAAGCAGGGACTGATGGGAAATTTCCCATCTGCCCCTGCGGGCTTAACAGAGACGCGAGGGAGACTCTCCCTTCGCGTATCTGCAAGCCGGCAGTGAGGGGCTCAGCCACGCCGGGAGAGTTCCGCCGGGCAGAGGGAGCCCCGCAGGACACTCCATGCTGCCGCGGCGGCAGCGGCCAGCTTTTTTTTTTTTTTTTTTTAATTGCCATGAGCTGAGGGGGGGAGGGTAGGACGGTCAATAGGCTAGGGAGGGAGGGGGGTTAAGACTGGCAATGGGCTAGGGAGGGAGGGAAGGGGGTTGAGACTGGCAATGGGCTGGGGAGGGGGGTTAAGACTGGCAGTGGGCTATGGGGGGGTTAAGACTGGCAGTGGGCTAGGGAGGGGGGGTTAAGACTGGCAGTGGGCTAGGGGGGGGGGTTAAGACTGGCAATGGGCTGGGGGGTTAAGACTGGCAATGGGCTGGGGGAGGGGGGTTCAGACTGGCAGTGGGCTATGGGGGCTTAAGACTGGCAATGGGCTATGGGGTGGTTAAGACTGGCAGTGGGCTAGGGAGGGAGGGAGGGAGGGGGGTTAAGACTGGCAATAGGCTAGGGAGGGAGGGAGGGAGGTTAAGACTGGCAATGGGCTATGGAGGGAGGGGGGTTCAGACTAGCACACGTCTAGAGACCAGTCAAAACAATTGCACTGGGCTAGGGAGGGGGGGTTAAGACTGGCAGGGGGCTAGGGGGGGGTTAAGACTGGCAGTGGACTATGGGGGGGTTAAGACTGGCAATGGGCTGGGGGAGTAAAGACTGGCAAAGGGCGGGGGAGGGGGGTAAAGACTGGCAGTGGGCTATGGGGGTTAAGACTGGCAATGGGCTATGGGGGGGTTAAGACTGTCAGTGGGCTAGGGAGGGAGGGGGGGTTAAGACTGGCAATGGGCTAGGGAGGGAGGGGTTGAGACTGGCAATGGGCTAGGGAGGGGGGTTAAGACTGGCAGTGGGCTGGGAGGGGGGGGTTAAGACTGGCAGTGGGCTATGGGGGGGGGGTTAAGACTGGCAATGGGCTGGGGGAGTTAAGACTGGCAATGGGCTGGGGGAGGGGGGTTAAGACTGGTAGTGGGCTATGGGGGGTTAAGACTGGCAATGGGCTATGGGGGGTTAAGACTGGCAGTGGGCTAGGGAGGGAGGGGGGTTAAGACTGGCAATGGGCTAGGGAGGGAGGGGGGGGTTAAGACTGGCAATGGGCTAGGGAGGGAGGGGTTGAGACTGGCAATGGGCTAGGGAGGGGGGGGTTAAGACTGGCAATGGGCTGGGGAGGGGGGTTAAGACTGGCAGTGGGCTAGGGAGGGGGGTTAAGACTGGCAATGGGCTGGGGGGGGGTTAAGACTGGCAATGGGCTGGGGAGGGGGGTTAAGACTGGCAGTGGGCTGGGGGGGTTAAGACTGGCAATGGGCTGGGGGGGTTAAGACTGGCAGTGGGCGAGGGAGGGAGGGAGGGAGGGAGGGGGGGGTTAAGACTGGCAATGGGCTAGGGAGGGAGGGAGGGAGGGGGGTTAAGACTGGCAATGGGCTAGGGAGGGGGGGTTAAGACTTGCAGTTGGCTGGGGGGGTTAAGACTGGCAGTTGGCTGGGGGGGGTTAAGACTGGCAGTGGGCTAGGGAGGGGGGTTAAGACTGGCAATGGGCTGGGGGGGTTTAGACTGGCAATGGGCTGGGGTGGGTTATGACTGGTAATGGGCTATGGGGGGGTTAAGACTGGCAGTGGGCTATGGGGGGTTAAGACTAGCAATGGGCTGTGGGCTGATGAGGGCTGGCAATGGGCTATGGGGGGTTAAGACTGGTAATGGGCTATGGGGGGGTTAAGACTGGTAGTGGGCTGATGGGGGGGGTTAGGACTGGTAATGGGCTATGGGGGGGGTTAAGACTGGTAGTGGGCTGATGGGGGGGTAGGACTGATAATGGGTTATGGGGGGCTAGGACAGGAAATGGGCTGATGGGGAGGGGTTAGGACTTGAGGTGGGCTGATGTGGTTAGGACTGGTAATGGGCTGTGGGCTGATGGGGGGGGGTTAAGGACTGGCAATGGGCTATGGGGGGCTGACTGGAAATGGGCTGATGGGGGGTTAGGACTGGTAATGGGTTATAGGGGCGGCTTAAACTGAAAATGGGGTGATGGGGGTTAGGACTGGAAGTTGATTGACGGGAAGCTAGGACTTGTAATGGGTTGGGGGGTTGCTAGGACTGGAAATGGGCTGAGTGGAAGGGGAGGCTTGAACTGCAAATAGCTGATGGGGAGGGGGCTTGGAATGGAAATGGGCTGTGAGGGAAGGGAGCTAGGACTGAAAATGGGCTGATGGAACAGCTAGGATAGGACTGGAAATGGGCTGTTGGGGGGGAGCTAAGATTGGAAATGGGCTGTGGTGGGGGCTTGAATTGAAATGGACTCATGGAGGGGCTAGAACTGGAAGTAGGCTCATGGGGGGGGCTTGGACTGGAATTGGGCTGAGTGGAGGAGAGCTATGATTTGACATGGGCTGATGGTGGGGCTAGGAAATGACTAGAAATGGGCTGATGGGGGGGCTAGGATTGGAAATGAGCTGATGAAGGGACTTGGACTGGAAATGGATGGGGGAGCTAGGACTGGAAATGGGCTGATGGGGGGCTAGGACTGGAAATGGGCTGATGCAGGGACTAGAAGGGAATGGATGCTGGGTGAGACTGGAACTAGAAGGGAGCTGATGTTGGGGAGGATTAGAATGGGATGGGCTGGGAGATTAAAATGGAGAGGGGAAAAATATTTTGTGTAGGAGGGATGAAAAATCTACAATTGGCCAGGTATTGGGAGAGTAATTGGGGATTGAGGATGGAGGGGTAAAATTTGTATGGATGAAATAGGAATGAGGAAAGAGCAAAAGGAGAAAGATTAGTATGTTAAAGCAGATGTAGAGAGAGAGAGAATGGAAAAAAAAAACTAGAAGAGAGAAGAAAGGACAAATGGACAGCAGATGATGGAGAGTTAGCAGAAAACATGAAGAAACCAGAAGAAAGTGGCTGGACCAATTGCAACTGAAAAAAAATGCACAAAAGGTAGAAAGATATATCTTTATTTTGAATTTATTAACTGGAATATGTCAGCTCTGGGAAATGTGCATCATTAACATCTGCGCTTTGTTTGGTACAAAAGGAAATTAATTTATAGTTTTATTTCTACAGTGTTGTTGTACATTCCAAGTTTGGCTTTTGGGGTTCCCAGTTTAATTATTGCCTTCCTGTTTCTAAATTGTGATTCCTTGTTTGGTGATGGTCTATGTTCTGCATGTGTAACTGAGCTGAGGTATTCTGTTTATGTAATTCCTATTTGACGTTGCCACTTGTTCTCTTTCCCCAGTATTCTCTGAAATGTATTGGTTTAATATTTGCAGTGTTGCCTTTTGATAGGTAGGGTATGGTGCTTTGTGAGTCCTGGTAATGCTGTCAGGATACGGCGGGTTTGCTATGGGTTCTAAATGGGCAGCGTTTGTAGTAGTTCCTAATGTGCCTGGCGGTTGGCACTGGATTATAGTAATGTAGAAATCTTTTAGTCTTTCTTTATCCATACACTCATTAAGAGACATGTTTACTAAAAGTTAGTGAATGGTAACATTATGCAAATATTTATGCAAATAAGACCACTTATGCAATTGAGGCCCCGCACCGAGTCTCCGCACATGGCCCTGCACCCCCCTTGGGCCGCCCCTGGGTAAAGGACAAGTGCCCCTGCCCTGGGGAAGCATCCTCCATCCTGATGGTATGAGACAGCCCTCCAGGGTTGGTTTCCTAGAGCCATACCTGTGACTGGGGCAGTGGCAGACCAGCAGCAATGCTGGGATTAGGTCTGGAAAACCCCAACTGTCTCTCACCACTGTCTGCCAGTCACCAGCAGACAGCACAGTCAGACTGTACCTTATAGGTGTTCTGAACATGCACAGTCTAACTGCAGACAGTCCACCAGCCAGTCCATAGTGCATGCTCACAGAGAAACTATGTGCAGCAAGCAGGCAACTCAGTGATTGAGGCCCCAGCACTCAGAACACAAATACATCACTGATGACAGATAGTGTAGAGTGCTACGTGGGAATCTAGACCTGCCATGGTCACTGCTCGGTCAGAGTGAGTGCCCTCCCATCATGCCATGCTGTGGCCACCCTGTCCATGCAGGTGGTGGTCGGGCACTACAGTATCCCAGCCATTGCCCCACACCCTGTGAAGATGCATCCTGGCCAATCCGCCCTGCCCAGGCCATACACACAATACCCTGCTCCTCATTATGCACATATTCAGGCTAACGCTGGTAACAGTGGGACATTTTGGGCCCAGTGAAGGGTGGGCAGCCACAGAACAATGGATAGACATACACACACACTCACTCCTATTGCAGCATTGTGCAATGATAGGGGTGGTTGGCAACCCTGCCCGCCACACTGGTCCTGATCACAGTGCCAACATTGCTAAACTGTGCAAGAGGTAGTAGTAGTGCTAACTGCAGCTCAATGCTGGCGCCAACAGCCTGACTCTCCATGCATCTTTGGATTGTGGAGCCTGTGTGGGTGGGTGTTTGTACCCCTGTTCGCCGCTGCTTTGGGCTTTGTACATGTTGCTGTTGTATCTGCATTGTAGGGTAAAATATAGGGACATGCTCTGCAGGAGCCACAACTGGGACTTGAATCTGTGACCCTCTACTCCTGGACACACTGGCTGGGTGTACTACACCACACTGTTGCCACAGATGCATGGTAGTCCCTGGGGCTACCTGTATGTTTCCTCAGCCAGACCTTTTATGTTGCACTGCACACCATGTACTGATGCAGGGCATGGCCTAGGTCCACTGCAGGCAGGTGGCACTGCCCCCTCCAGCACGGGCACACCCCCCCGCCATGCTGACATGACCATATGCTGTTGGTGCTGGTAGTGCGAAGTCCCGGGCCATCCACTGTGCAGGTAGGCGCCCGCCTAGGGAGAAGGTTACGGGGTGGGGGGGCATACATGGACATCCTCACATCCCCCCCCATCACTGCCTACCAATATTATGTCCCCTCCACATGGGGGCGGGATGGCTGGGGGATGTCAGGTCAGTGCCCTAGCAACTATTGGCTAGGGTGAACAGGTGGATATAGGTGGATTGTGTTTGGCTTTGGTCAGCTGCTGTCTTGCTGATTTCTGGTTTCTATGTTCCTATGTGCCACCTAGGTGCCCACCTAGTCCACCCTGTGCCCCAGCTGCCACCGCTACATGTCCCGCCTGCAGTCCCCTATGCCCCATTTGCACCATCACCATAGTGGCCCTCCATACTTTAGCACTATGGTGTTGCTGAAAATGGAGCACTACTATCACATTTCTTGGGCTCCCTGCCTATGCTGTACGTTGCTAACACTGAAATGGTTTCTCTCTCCTGCAAATGTGCATCTAACGGCAGGTTTTCATTTGCGGTAGTATTCAGCCCTTCAGTTCAGCGCGTTAGTGTGAAAGGAGCCACTCCCCACCCATTGACCCCTTCTCTCCACCCTCCACCGCGGCCGGGGATGTTAACAATCATTAGGTAATGTTAACGCGCGTTAACGTTACCTAACGGTTGTTAAAGTTACATAATGCGCGGTATGTAACATTTAGACAGTTTTGTATACCACCTTATCCTTTAATCAAAGTGGTCACAACACAATTGGGGAATACATTTAACATGAGGGGGATATGAGACACATACACTAATACTTATAGGGAACATGGGCAATGGAGGGTTAAGTGGCTTGCCCAAGACCAGAAGGTGCACCTGTGGGACTAGAAACCCCAGTCCTTCCGGCCCAAGGTTGCTGTCCTCTAGTGGGATATGAACCCCTGACCTTCCGGCCCAAGGTACCTGGCCCCAACCACTAGGCCACTCCTCCACTCTGGTTAACGTTACCGCAGTTTAGTAAACATGCCCCTAAAAGTCTGGATGCTATGACAGCAGCACTTTTAGCTGCATTAGAGGAGGGTACTTTCTCCTATTTTGTGCATTTTTCTTTGTTTTTCCACACATTTATGTTAAATACACACATTATATGCATGCCAATACATTTCTAAACATGTAAATCAAATGTACATTTGCTAATTCATAAGTATTTTAATCTAATTTAATAACCACCTATACAAATTAGTTGTAGATGGATTACATATACATTTTTTATTTAAAATTGAAGATAATTGATCTCTTAATAATAGAACCAATTCAGCTAACAACTATGACAAGAAAGAATTTCATATAAATTTAGAAAAATAATTGTATTAAATATGTTTTGAATATCAGGTTGAGCGTAAAATTCAATAATCAATCAAGAATTTCCTAAATAATTTTGCTTTCAACAATTGTCTAAAACAATTGTATACCTGACCTCTATAGGTAGAACATTCCAGCCAGTGGCAGCCCTAAGGCCAATCATCTGTCTAATAAGCGCTTATAAATAAAATTCCAAGTAGCGGGTACTGCCAGTATACGTTCAATGTCCAATAACTGAAGACATATACTTTGGAATACAGCCAAACAATACATAACAATACGTAAAGATTGTTCTGGCAGATACTGAAGCCAGGACAGTTAGGTTGCTCTTTCCCATCTATGCAAGTGATTTGCATACACGAAAATGTTTTAAATGTGCAAACAAATCAAGAGGTCTAGTTACTAAGGAGCTATACTCAGTAACATGCTTTAAAATCATATTCATTAATAGTGAGTTAATGTGCATTAACATTAGCGCACCTTAGTGACTAGACGCCTGAAAGTGCTAAGGAATCTAATCTTTCCACAGGCTACTTATGCACAGCTCTACACTTACCTAGGCAAGTATCCTTCACCATGCATGGCAAGTCAGTGTTTAACTTTACTCCAGTTTTTCAAAATGAAATTTGATTCTGATTGTGCTATACTCTACAACAAATGAATGGATTCTTGTGAATTTCAGTTCTGATGAAATAAATTATCGTTCAAAATGGCATCACTGTTTTCATATCCTTCTAACATTTCATGGTAATACTTTTTTGCACCTCCATTTACTCCTGACCACTTGAAAAGAAAATATATATTTTCAGGATCAAATGTGTGAATCTCCTTCTCAATACACTCATCCTGTCTCCTTCCTGATAGATATATATATACACACATGAGAGGAAAAAAGAAATAAGCCTTAGATCTCTCAGTGGGCCTATACTCTTGGGGTCTCTGTTAAACAGTAAACAGTAATGTTTATTTGTCTGATGATTCCCACTTCTGCTCCTGCTGGTCATCAGCTATTCCCTGAAGATGATGCCCTGCATATATGCAATTAGGTAAATGGGTAATTAGTAAGAAAATATCAATAAAATGGCAATGATGTGCACAGGGTAAAAGATTTTGGTTCATTTGAGAATTTTTCCTGATTTTTGGACTACTGTTTTTTGTTGTAATGATTTTTTTAGTGTGCATTAGAACTTTTTAACACATGCTAATCAATTTAGGGGGGGTGTCTACCAAAGTGTGCTAACCATGCCACACTGTTACCAGACGACAGCACAGTAACAGTACTGCACTAATCACTTAGGAATATGTTTACAAGAGGGCGTTAAGGGAGCAAGTGTTAGCAAGCGTTAATGGCAGCGATAAGGTGTTTTATATGCGAAAAAGGCTGTGGGCGTGTAGGAGGCATTCCAGCCTTAAGGGTGCTATAGGCCATTTAACGTGCATTAACAGGGCATCAGGCATTAAGTTAACAAACATGCACCTAAACGTCTGAAAAATGGCTGCAGCCCTAACGCTGAATAAAGGAGCAGCAAGCAAAGTCAATCTGAAGGTGATGGATGGAAGGACAGATGGGAAGTGATGGACCTGCCATATCCATAGACACCCTATGTGGCAGCTAGTAAAGTGGACAAGCATGTTGGAGATAGCTGTATGAATGCACCAGGGGAGAGGGGAGAGGGGAGAGGGAGGGGAGAGGGGAGAGGGAGGGGAGAGGGAGGGGAGGGGAGGGGAGGGGAGGGGAGGGGGGGGGGGGGGTGACGGCAATGTAAAATAGCACAATGTCAGTGTGTGGCATAGGATAGGGAAGACATGTCCCCCAGGGGAGTCTGAAGTGGTAGAATGTGAGGGGAGATATGATAGAAGTCTATAAATTAATGAATGGAGTGGAACGGATAAATGTAGATCAATTGTTTATGCCATCAAAATATGGAAAGACTAGGTGACATGCAATGAAGCTACAGTGTAACCTATTTAAGACTAATAAGAGAAAATATTTTTTCACTCAACGTGTAATCAAAGTCTGGAATTTGTTAGCGGAGGATGTAGAAAAAGCTGTTAATGTTGCTGGGTTTAAAAAAGGTTTGGACAACTTCCTGGAGGAAAGGTCCATAAACCATTATTAAAAGGGACCCGGGATATCACTGCTTGACCCAATACAAGCATTGTAGAACCTGTGTCTTTTGGGGAAACTGCTAGGTATTTATGACCTAGATTGGCCACTGTTGGAAACAGGATACTGGTTTCATGGACCTTGGTCTGACCCAGTATGGCATATGTTATGTTCTTATGTTCTTCTAAGAGAAAATATCCTTGACTTGGTTTGCAGCTTGTCATGCTCTGAGTGCTTGTGTGCATCAGTGATGCTGAGGGCTAAACTCCTTTCACCTTGCTGCGCCTTACGCCTGGAACAAACTACCTGTGTTTGTACGCCAGGCACCATCTCTAACCCTCTTCATATCCAGGCTGAAAACTCACCTCTTCGCTGCTGCTTTTGGATCTTGATCTTGACTCACCTGATCTCCTTTTTCTTTCCCCTTGCTTTATCCCTGCCTACACCTTCTGTGTTTGTCTTGACTAGATTGTAAGCTCTGATGACCAGGGACTGTCTCCTACATGCCTGTGCAGCGCTACATACGACATGTAGCGCTATATAAATGCTCAGTAGTAGTAGTAGTAGTTTAACTAATGGCAGGGTCTTCAAAGATGGACTGGTCTCAGCTGAGGTGCCAGACCAAGACAAACCACCCATCTGAGCAGCAGCAGAATGGGACAGGGTTGACAGCGGAGGATCACATTTCTGTGACAATGGCAACAACACTAAACTTAAACTACGTGGAGGAACAGCCTGGAAATCTACTTCTGTATCTTGCCATGAAAATCCAATGGATAGTCACAACAAAACAAATTGCACTATAGAGATGGAAGATAAGACCCCCAGGTTGGAAAGCACTCAACTATCTACTGGGAAGGAGCTGAAAACGTTTCAGAGTAAAGTCAGCATTTATGATGTGGTTGGATCAAAGCCCTCAAGACATCTGACTGCTGATGTAGCTGTGCATGAAATGAGAGTCAGAAGCTGTAAAGATGTCATACATATTGGGACATGGAATGTACGAAGCATGAACCAAGTGAAGTTGGAGGTGGTCAAGATGAAATGGAACGTATACAACTTAATCTGTTGGGTGTCAGCGAACTGAAATGGACTGGCATTGGGCACTTTCCATCAGATGGTCACATGGTCTACTATGCTAGAAATGAAAGACAAAGAAGAAATGGTGTTGCATTTATAATAAAGAAGAAACTTGCAAGAACTGCAATGAAATACAATGCAGTCAGTTAATGCTTAATCTCTATTTGTCTAGAAGGAATGCCTATCAACACAACTATACAGTAATTCAAGTAAATGCCCCAAACAACAGCTCTAGAAGAGGCTGCAATTGATGAGTTTTATGAACACGTACAAGCTGAAATTGACAGAACATGCAAACAGGATATCCTGATAGTCATGGGTGACTGGAACGCAAAGGTTGGCAACAAAGAAGAAGGCAAAGTGGTTGGAAAATAAGGACTTGGCAACAGAAATGAAACTGGACAAAGACTGATAGCATTCTGCAAGACCAAATATCTATTCATCTCAAACACATTCTTCCAGCAACACAAGCAGTGGCTATACACACAGACTTCACCCAATGGGTTGTACAAAAATCAAATTGACTACATCTGTGTAAGTCAACTGATGGAAAAACTCTATAACATCAAGAAATAAAAAAACCTGGAACTGACTGTGGTATATATCACCAACTACTAGTATGCAAACTCAAGCTAAAGCTGAAAAAGAGCAAGCCACTCATGAATGTAACAAAATATGACTTGAGAACATACCACTGGAATTTAAAGACTGCCTGCAAAATCGATTTGCTGCTTTAGATACAAATGACAGATCTCTAGAAGAGTTATGGAACGATATCAAGATGTTTGTGTTGGAAGAAAATGAGAAGTCTTTACAAAAGGTGAAAAAGCAAAAACAGCAAAATGGCTGTTAGAAGAAACTATGAAAATTGCCCAGAAAGCAGAGAAACTAAATACAGAGGAGAAAGAAAGACAATCACAGAACTCAGCATAGATTTCCAACATGCGGCAAGACAGGACAAGGAAAAGTACTACAATGACACATTCAAGAAAATAGAAGTAGAAACTATTAGAGGAAGAACATGATTGGCTTTCCAGCTACAAATTGGAATGTTACAAGATGCTCAAGGTTATATGTTGAACAATGCTGAGAAGATCAAGAAAAGGTGGAAAGAATGAACAGAGTTTTTATATGATAAAAATCAAGTGGACCACAGCTGTTTCAACCTGTACTTTATGATCTGGAACCATTGGTGATAAAAGACGAAGTTGAAGCAGCATTGAAAGCCTTATCAAAGAACAAAGCACCAGGCATTGATGGCATTCCCATAGAGGTATTACAGCAATATGATGCAGTTGTTACCGTGTTTAGAAGGCTCTGCCAAGAAATCTGGAAGACAACATCATGGCCAACTGACTGGAAAAGATCTGTGTTTATACCAATACTAAAGAAAGGTGATCCAACTGACTGTGGAAATTATCGCACAATCGCTCTGATCCCACATGCCAGCAAGATTCTGCTGAAGATTATTCAACAGAGACTTCAACCATACCTTGAAGAAGAACTACCTGAAGTGCAAGCAGGGTTCAGGAAAGGGCGAGGAATGAGAGACATCATTGCAGATGTGAGATGGATCCTTGAAAAGACTAAAGAATACCAAAAGGATATCACTTTTCACCCCCCCATCCCATATAAAGGTGAAAGAAGCTGAGCTCCAATCAAAACCTTCCATTCGCTACCTTGGAGTCACTTTTGACCAACGCATGGATCTGAAACTACACATAACCAACGTAGTCAGAGCAATCTACCTCACGATCCGGACTCTTCGACATCTTCGCCCCCTGCTTGATCCTGATGACTTCAGAACTATATTTCAAGCCTTAACCTTACCACACCTTGACTATGCCAATGCCATTCTCCAAGGCCTCCCACACTCCACATTAAACCCTTTGCAACTCGCCATGAATACCGCTGCTAGAGTCCTCTACGGAGCATCAAGAAGGGACCATGTAACACCCATCCTAGAGCAACTCCACTGGCTCCCCATACATGGCAGAATATTGTTCAAAACATTACTACTAACTTTCAAGGCCACTAAAAGCATCACCTCCTCCTCTCTAATAGACCTCATTCAGGCCGTCCCACCCAACAGATCCAGGAGAACGATATCAACAAATACTCTAATCATCCCTAAAGCAGTGACAAAATGCCTATCAGTGACATCTAACAGGGCTTTCAGATTCTATGCCCCTAAGTACTGGAATGCTCTACCCCCAGAGATTCGTGCTATCACTGATCTATCCCTTTTCAGAAAGGCACTCAAATCCCACCTCTTCCCCCAATATTACTTGACCAACTAACCAATCTTAATCACTACCCAAACTAAGAACAAATCCTGTTATGTATACTTGTAAATACTCTTGTAAATACTCTTGTAAATAGTTGCAGTAATGACGTCCCATGTTTTATCCAAGTTCTCTGACCTTGTTCTCTGTAAAACCTAACAGTTTGTTGTTATGGTATGTTGTTATATTGTGAACCGCGCTGATTCTGAATAGAGCGGTATATAAGAGCCTGTAATAAATAATAATAAATAAATAAATAATAAATAATATTTGTGCTTTATTGACTACAGCAATGCTTTAGACCATGGGTGGGCAATTCTAGTCCTGGAGGGCCACAGAACAGTCAGATTTTCATGATGTCCCTAATGAATATTCATGGACCTATTTCCATACAATGGAAGGCAGTGGATACAAAATAGATCTCATGAATGTTCATTAGGGACATCATGAAAACCTGACTGGTCTACGGCTCTCCAGGACCGGAATTGACCACCCCTGCTTTGGACATAAGAAAAAAAACCACATAAGATATGCCATACTGCAGGGGTCGGGAACCTGTGGCTCTCGAGCCAGATGTGGCTCTATTGATGGCTGCATCTGGCTCGCAGAAAAATCTTTAATTAAAAAAAAATGTTTCTTTATACTCTTTTGATCTACATATTCATTGCATATCAAAATTCCTTTCTACAAATGAGTTAAAGTCTACTGCAGCTGAGCATCAGAAGTGTTAAGGGAGATAAACTGCACTGACCTAAATGGCAAAAATATTGCAATCAAAGCGCGAAATAGAAAGCCGGTGTGCAGTGATTTCTGCGGCTTGTCATGAGATCAGAAACTTAACTTTTATTTCAATCGCGTTGTCAGCTAACTAACTTTAGAAACCCTTTTGACAAGATGGCTAAAAGAAAGAGAGACGATGAGTATCGTACTTTTCAGCAGGAATGGACAGAGGAATTTGCTTTTGTGGAGAGAACGGGTTCTGCAGTGTGTCTAATATGCAACGATAAAATTGCACCTATGAAACGATCAAATGTTAAGCGACATTTCGAGACACGCCATTCTGCATTTGCATCGAAAATATCCTGCGGGAGACAGCAGGAAAAAAGCATGTCGAGAACTGCCTATGGCTCTCACAGATTTACTTCTAAAAATATGTGGTGTTCATGGCTCTCTCAGAGAAAAAGATTCCCGACCCCTGCCATACTGGGTCAGACCAAGGTCCATCAAGCCCAGTATCCTGTTTCCAACAGTGGCCAATCTAGGTCATACGTACCTAGCAGTTTCCCCAAAAGACAGAGGTTCCACAATGCTTGTACTGGATCAAGCATTGATATCCTGGGTCCCTTTTTAATAATGGTTTATGGACCTTTCCTCCAGGAACTTGTCGAAACCTTTTTTAAACTCAGCTACACTAACAGCCTTTACTACATCCTCCGGTAACAAATTCCAGAGTTTGATTACACGTTGAGTGAAAAAATACTTTCTTTTATTAGTCTTAAATAGTTTACCCTGTAGCTTCATTGCATGTCCCCTAGTCTTTCTATATTCTGATAACGTAAACAATCGATCTACGTTTACCCTTTCCACTCCGTTCATTAATTTATAGACTTCTATCATATCTCACCTCAGCCGTCTCTTTTCCAGGTTAAAGAGCCCTAACCTTTTTAGCCTTTCTTCATAGGAGTATCCTTCCATCCCCTTTACCATTTTGGTGGCTCTTCTCTGAACCTTTTCTAATAACGCTATATCCTTTTTAAGATACAGCGACCAGAATTGCACAAAATATTCAAGGTGGGGTCTCACCATAGAACGATACAGAGGCATTTTAATATCTTTTGTTTTATTTTCCATTCCTTTCCATATGATACCTAGCATTCTATTTGCTCTCTTGGCCGTCGCTGCACACTGTGCTGAGGGTTTTAACATGTTATCCACAATGACGCCTAAATCTTTTTCCTGGGTGGTGGTTCCTAAAGTGGAACCTTGCATCGTGTAACCATAGTTTGGGTTGTTCTTCCCTAGGTGCATAACCTTGCACTTGTCCACATAAAATTTCATCTGCCATTTTGATGCCCAGTCTTCCAATTTATCAAGATCCTCTTGCAATTTTCCACAATCCTCTTGGGTTTTAACAACTTTAAATAGTTTTGTGTCATTTGCAAATTTGATAACCTCACTCGTTATTCCACTTTCCAGATCATTTATGAATATGTCAAAAAGCAGCGGACCCAGCACAGATCCCTGGGGTACACCACTACAAGCTATTCACCTTTCTCCATTGGGAAAATTGGCCATATAGCCCAACCCTCTGCTTTCTATCTTTTAACCAGTTCCTGATCCGCAGTAGTACTCTGCCTCCTATCCCATGACTCTTAAGTTTTGCCAAAAGTCTCTGATGAGGGACCTTGTCAAAGGCTTTCTGAAAGTCCAGATACACTATATCAACCGACTCACCTTTGTCCACCTCTTTATTCACACCTTCAAAAAAACATAACAGATTAGTAAGACAAGATCTTCCTTGTGAAAAGCCATGTTGGCTGTCTCCCATTAGGCCATGACTATATAAATGCTGAGTAATTTTATTCTTTATGATGGTTTCTACCATTTCCCCGGTACAGACGTCAGGCTCACCGGTCTGTAGTTTCCCGGATCACCCCTGGACCCTTTTTAAAAATTGGTGTTACATTGTGTCACCCACCTACTACCCCGGAGGCAGAAGGCCTGGGGGTTCAGTGAGGCTCCTCCTATGTAGCAAGGACTGATATTGCCCCCTGGGAGTTGGAGTCCCAATAGCTAATCAAATAAGAGTGTAGTTGTGGACGAGTAGCTATGCTTGTAAAGAGGTATTTATTTCCCTTCCCGGGAGAATTCTTGCAAACAGGATACAAAGGAAATTAAACCATAATGCTGGTATAACACAAATGAGGGACTACAAATTACAAAGAAAATTGCTTCTTGTCAGCGTTAAAGAAACAAAAAGTGGGAAAACGGGCTTTTTCTTTCACAAAAAGCTGATGAGTGAAATCTGTGCTCCTACACAGATTTCTCTTTAGCAGGCTTTCTTAGGCTTTAACAGAAAGAGGTTACACTGTCTGAAAACACCAATGTACAGTCCATCTTGCAATCATCTGAGTTCTCTCCACAGAAGTCACATTCCATGTCCTCATGAACTTCCTGGCTATTATCTTTGGTAAGGCTGTAGTGTATATCAGTGTTTAGAAATCTCTCCTCTTCCTGGACAAGACTTCTCTCCCCTCTATCCACGTAGAAAGGCAAGTTACCGTGCACTGTGGATTTTCCCCTTCTAGGGCCATACACCTCAGGACTATTGTAAGTAAAATCCAGTGCCCCACTATTACAGATAATATACCTTTCCTCAGGCTGAGCTCTGCCTGCACGCTTGGCAACCGGGAAGTTGAAACTTTTCTCCTTTTCACTTCCCCTCACAGGACGTCTTTCTCTTAGCTGAGAAATATCTTTAGGATAAGAGCTTTTGCTCCCCAGGTACCTGCTCTCGTGGGATTTCCCTCTCACAGCTCCTCGTGGTTTGTTCAATGGAATCCCTCTCGGTCCCCAGCTGGACTCTGGTTCAGTGCAGCCTGACTTTCCAGCACTAACCTCGGGTAATTCCTCCGGTACAAACTCCTCTGAGGTGCAGATGGAATCCACGTCAGAAGCTCTCAGGTATATATCCTGGCTCTCACAAGCTCTGCTTTTTCCTCTCCCACGGGTCCTTTCCGTGTCTGTGTCTCTGTTTGAATCTGAATCTTTGCCTGCGTCTGTGTCTGAAGCTGAATCTACCTCTGCTTTGCTCAAGGCTGACCTTATTTTAAGTGCGTCATTCCTTGAGTTCCTTGTTAGCTCAAATCCCTGCAGCTGTTCCTGCCCCTCTGATGAGCTATGATGTAAGGCTTCTCCTGGGCGTTTTCCTACAGCCGGTGCTCGTGTTTTGGTTGGTTGCCCGTAGCAACCCCTAGCCATGTGCTTTTCACTGCCAGTTTTAAAACTGCCCTGCATATTTCCCTCTAGTTTTATAGGCACTATTTGCCTTGCGCCATGACAATTGGCAATCCTCCAATATTCAGGTATTAGAGATGATTTTAATAATAGTTCACAGATTACTAATAGCAGGTCTGCAATCTCATATTTCAGTTCTTTCAACACCCTTGGATGTATACCATCCGGCCCAGGTGATTTGCTACTCTTCAGTTTATCTAATAGTTGTAATACATCTTCCCAATGTATCGATATTTCCTTCAATTCTTCTGCACCTTTAAATACCACTTCAGTCATGGGTAACATCCCTATATCTTCCTCAGTAAAGACTGAAGCAAAGAATTCATTCAGTCTCTCCGCTATTGCCTTGTCGCCTCTTAGTGCCCCTTTAACTCCTCTATCATCTAATGGACCAACTGACTCTCTCACAGGTTTTTTCTGTGAATGTACTTGAAAAAAATCTTTATTTCACATTTTTGCTTCCGCAGCAAGCTTCTTCTCAAATTCTCTCTTTGCCTGCTTTATCAATGCCTTGCATTTGACTTGCCAGTGCTTGTGCTGTTTCCAAGTTTCGTTGTTTGGCTCTTTTTTCCATTTCCTGAAAGATGCTTTTTTGGCAAAAACAGCCTCTCTGACCTCACCTTTAAACCATGCTGGCAGTTTTTTTGATTTCCTTCTACTTTTCTTAAAGCGTGGAATAAAGCTGGCTTGGGCTTCCAAGATAGTATTTTTCAACAACACCCAACCTTGATGCAACTGCTCCTTTTAGTTTTTTCTTAACTGTTTTCCTCATTTTATCATAGTCTCCCTTTCGAAAGTTAAAAGGTAGCACTGTGGGTTTCCTTACTATCCCTCCTCCACTAATTAAATCAAAGGCGATCATGCTATGATCACTATTGCCAAGTGGCCCCAACACCCTTATCTCTTGCAATACATCTGGTGTTCCATTAAGGACTAGGTCTAATATTGCTTCCCCTCTGGTCGGTTCATGAACCAGCTGCTCCAAGAAGCAGTCATTTATTTCATCTAGGAACTTTATCTCCCTAGCATGTCCTGCCGTGACACTGACCCAGTCGATACCAGGGTAATTGAAATCACCCATTATTATTACTGCGCTGTAACTATTGTTAGCTTCCTTGATTTCTTGACATTTCATCATCCATTTGTTCATTCTGGCCAGGCAGTCGATAGTACATCCCCACTGCCATCGCCTTCCCCGTTTTACATGGAATTTCAATCCATAGAGATTCTACAGCAAATTTTGTTTCCTACAAAACTTTAATCCTTTCTGACTCAATGCCCTCTCTAACATAGAGTGCAACCCCTCCACCAATTTGATCAGCTCTATCATTACGATATAGTTTGTACCCAGGTATCACAGTGTCCTCCTTCCACCATGTCTTTGATATTCCAATCATATCTAACCTCTTGTTTAGTGCTATATATTCTAACTCTAGCATCTTGTTTTTTAGACTTCTAGCATTTGCATCCAAGCATTTTATTCATATTAATTTGGCTATTGGTAGACATTGGTAATTTGGGATCTTTAAGCTCTGTCTGCTCCATACTTGAGGGTATTTGGGCTACTTTACTCTTTTTTGGAACATCTCTGCTTTTGGTAGTATCCTTCAAGGATACATTATTCTGAACCATGCGCTCTTGGGCGACTGTCGGCTTTCCCCTATTATCTAGTTTAAAAGCTGCTCTATCTCCTTTTTAAAGGTTAATGCAAGCAGCCTGGTTCCATCCCGGTTAAGGTGAAGCCCATCCCTTTGGAAGAGCCCCTCCTTTCCCCAGAATGTTCCCCAGTTCCTATCAAATCCAAACCCCTCATCTCTGCACCATCATCTCATCCACGCATTGAGACTCCGGAGCTCTGCCTCCCTTTTGGGTCCTGCGCGTGGAACGGGAAGCATTTCGGAGAACACTACCCTGGAAGTTCTGGATTTCAACTTCCTACCTAAAGGCCTAAATTTAGCCTCCAGAACCTCCCTACCACATTTTCCTATGTCACTGGTACTGTCTCCCTCTTTTCTATATAATTGGATCAATAAAGTTTGGTGAGAACCTTCACCTGCCTACGTCTTGTACTGTGTTGCTGGTTACACGTGGCAGTGTGCTGTTTTTGGTGTCTACTGACATGTACCAAGACAGCAGACTCCTCCCCAGCACTATCTAAGACCTTATCTAGGTGGCGCGTGAGGTCTGCTACCTTCGCACCAGGCAGGCATGTTACCAGGCAATCCTCACGTCCACCAGCCACCCAGCTATCTACATGCCTAATGATCGAATCACCAACTATAATGGCTGTCCTAACCCTTCCCTCATGGGCACATGGCCCTGGAGAAACTTCCTCAGTTTGAGAGGGTTTTACATCACCTGGAGGACAGGTCCTAGTTACAGGATAGCTTCCTGCCACACCAGGGTGATGCTCTCCTGTCACGTGACCTCTCTCATCCATGGCAACAGGGATGCTGCCAGACTGCAGGTGGGACTTCAGAACTATATCCCTGTAGGTCTCGTCTATGTACCTTTCTGTCTGTCTTATGTTTTCCAAGTCTGCTACTCTAGCATCTAGAGAACGGATTCGTTCCCTGAGAGCAAAGAGCTCCTTGCACCTAGTGCACACGTAAGACCTCTCACCAACTGGGAGAAAATCATGCATGTGGCACTCAATGCAAAAGACTGGAAAGCACCCATCTCGCTGCTGGACTGCTGTCTGCTTCTTAGTTTTAAGTTTGTGTTTAGATCTTTAAGTTCTTTACGTACCAAGGGTTGCTATGGATATTTATACCAATAAAACTGTACCTAATATGTTTAATATACCTTGTTCACCTAAAGCTTAATTAATCTCAGTTACTTAGTGTATGACGGATTTTGGGTAGCGAGCTTCACCTAAGAGCACCTCCTGTCTTTTAAGATGTGTAAGTAGCTATAAAGCTATGATTATCCCATGGATGGGTGGGTGTGGGGAGGGAGGGAGGGAAATAACACTTATTAAAAGAGGGCTGCTACACAGTACCATGTCCTGTGCTGCTGAGGTAAGGTATATTGTGATTTGATTTAAATTATAGCACTTTGCTGCTGCTAGGCTCTAACCTATTATGAAATTTAAACTACAAGCTCTCTGCTGGGTTCTAAATTAAACCAGAAAGCTCTATTCTGTGTTTTAAATTGAAACTAAAAGTACTTTGCTGATGCTAGGCCCTGAGTGACTATTAAATTTAAACTACAAGCTCTCTGCTGGGTTCTAAATTTAACCAGAAAACTCTCGTCTCTGTTTTAAATTTAAACTAAAAGTACTTTGCTGAAGCTAGGCCCTGAGTGACTATTACATTTAAACTACAAGCTCTCTGCTGGGTTCTAAATTAAACCAGAAAGCTCTATTTTGTGTTTTAAATTGAAACTAAAAGTACTTTGCTGATGCTAGGCCCTGAGTGACTATTACATTTAAACTACAAGCTCTCTGCTGGGTTCTAAATTTAACCAGAAAGCTCTCTTCTGTGTTTTAAATTTAAACTTAAACTTCTGCTGCTAGGCCCTAACTGATTTAACAAAAAATAGTGGGTTCACAGATTAATTAGCTTTAATAGAAAAAATTCCTTTCTTAAAATTCCCAGAAGTATATACTGTCACACAGTGGCATAAAAATTATTATTAGATAGGAGAGTCCTTTTTAAGAACCAAGGAAACTTGGTCTAGTGGTTTTAAACTCCAATCCTTTAAAGCAAACAATTAAAGCAGAGTGGTAGGGATGAAAAAGGCTTTTATTCCCTTTACGCATGGGGTCATAAATTGGTCACAACTGAAAATAATGTCCTTAACTTCAGGCACAAAAGAAAACACAAGGTTTAAGGAAAACTGTTAACTTCACAGTAGTAGCAGGTCACAAACATAGCTTCCAGTTTAAAGCACATTTGTACAATTCTTCTGCTCAGCACATAATAGACATTCTGCAGATACCACAAGCAGTTCATACGTCCTCTAAAGACTCTGTGCTATGGGGAAATGCAGAGAGAGCAATCCATCTCCTCTGGGTCTGGCAACTGTTCCACCAGTTCCACTTGCATCGGCTCAGGAATTGGTATGTCTAATTCTGAGTTAACAGTCTCTGGAATATTGTATTCTGGAGCTTTGTATATTTCCCTTAATACTTTCCAGTGCCTCGGGCCTAGCCTGGAACGCTGGCCATGTGTCCCCTTAGTATTAAATGGGCTTTCTCTTCTTAGAGATTCCACACTTCCTTCACAAGAACTTTTATAGGGCAAAGGTTTCTTTGTAGGAATATAATTCTCATACCTTTTATTGCAGCAGCACGATGAGGAAAGGTTTTCTCCTTGGGCTTGCTTCCTCCCTTCAGAAGCTTCGTGCCAAGTTTTTCTCTGAAAGTTTGGTTCCTCTCTCACCCGTGGGAAGAGCTGTTCTGGTAAATGCCTGCTCTTGCAACAGCCCAAATCCTGGCTTCCTTGCTCAGCCTGGCTTTTCCTTCCCGGCTGATTCCTACTCGCTTCTTGCTTGCAATCAGTATAAGTCTTCCTCCTCTGCCCCGGTCCTCGCTCTTTCTGTGTCTGTTTCTCCTTCTCTTTCTCCTCCCTCTGTTTAGCTTGAGGCAGTTCTTCCTTATAAAGGACTCCTCTCTTTGAGGCTTGTGAAATGTTTGTCATGTGCTCCTGACCAGCTAGGCGTGGCCCTTCAGTCTCCCTGACTGCACTCCTGCTCCCTCTAGCTGGTCCCTGTGAATATTGCACTCTGTGCACATCTTTTCCTTGCTGACAAACAAGTTCATTTCTCTCATCAGGGCTCTCATCAGTCCCCGCTGCATCACACATCCCCCTTTTTACGGGCTGGGGAAGCCTCTTCCGCGCAGCATGTAATCTTCAACACCTCATTCGTCCGACACTGCAGCTGTCTCGCTTTACGCTTTAGTCTGCTGTCATATGCTTGCAAAGTCTTAGGGTTGGATATGTATTTTGTAGACGCTAGCAAAACCAACCGTTCATGCCACGGCCGGAGTATGTTCACGTGATAGACCTGGTTGTGTCCCTTTTTGTCCTGGACTAGATATAAAGCTGGACCGATGGGTTTGATGACCTTGTAAGGTCCCTTCCATTGAGCTTCAAATTTTGGAGATGGACCAGACACTAGGACTATCACCTTCTCCCCCACACTCAGTTGTCTTGGTTTTGTGCGTCGGTCATAATATTGTTTTTGCTTTTTCTGACTTTCTCTCAGTTTCTCTTCGGCGAAACGAGAGGTTCGTTCAAGGCGAGTTCTGAGACTCTTCAGAAATTGGGGTATTCCTACTTCATCCCCCACTGGTTCCGTCCACTGTTCACGCAAGACCTCCAGTATGCCCCTTGGTGCTCGTCCGTACATAAGCTCATAGGGCGAGGTACCTAGGGAACTCTGTGTTCACTTCCTACAAGCATACAAAATAAAGGGTAGCATAGTATCCCATTCAGTTGTTTCTCCATCCAAGGTGCGTCTAAGCATCTGCTTTATGCTTTGATTCATGCGCTCGACTAACCCATTGCCTTGGGGATGGTAAGCCGCGGTTTTGAGATGGTGAATGCCGAAGGAGTCCCACACCTGTGCCAGGTACCGGGACATGAAATTGCTGCCCCTGTCCGTCAATACCTCCTGCGGGAATCCTACTTTGCAAAAGAGTTTGATCAATTCAGTAG
Organism: Ichthyophis bannanicus; assembly: GCA_033557465.1. Classification (NCBI taxonomy): domain Eukaryota; kingdom Metazoa; phylum Chordata; class Amphibia; order Gymnophiona; family Ichthyophiidae; genus Ichthyophis; species Ichthyophis bannanicus. The sequence goes on from CM066048.1 coordinate 4,582,147, forward strand.
CAATGGACTTCGCCGAAATATTCCTCAAGGGTACTGCCCATGGGAAACGTGTGGCCTGGTCAATGATCACCAGTATATATTGAAATCCTCTTGGCGTTTTTATAAGAGGTCCCACTATATCCATGGCGAGTCTTCTTATTGGGTCAGAAATTACTGGCATTGGGATTAGAGGTACCTCTGGCGGGCGCACAAGAGTAACCCGTTGACAAGAGGCACAAGACTCGCAGAAGCGGCTGGTTTCTCTAAAAACTCCTGGACAATAAAATCTAGCCAATATCTGATCAAGGGTGCCTTGTGCTCCCTTGTGACCCCCTACTGGGTGATCGTGTGCCAGACGTAGAACAAGAGATTTGAATGTATTTGGGACCACCAGTTGCTTCCGAATGTTTCCTGTTCGGAGGTCCTTACTTTCTCTGTATAATATATCCTCTTCTATGATAAACCTAGGAAAGGTATCTTTTTCCTCTTGAGCGTGCTCAAACGCTCGAGTCAGAGTAGGGTCGGCTCTTTGTTCCTTTTTGAAGGAGGGAAATTTCTCCATCAATTCAGAGGGTACCCATGGCATTCCTTTTCCTGCTGCAAGCTCGGCTCTGCCCTGAGAGCGACACTTTCTTTCCTTCCGCTTCTCGGCCTTTGATTTCCTTTCCCTCACCGCGGGCTCATTTATCAAATCTTCATGAGAAGGAAGGTCTTCCAAAGTAGCATCTCGGGAACAAGAGGGAGTTTCGGAGGTCTGAGCTTGCGAGCGCGTTGAGACTAGAGCTTCCCGTGGAAACCTTGTCTTCTTTACTTTTTCCAAAAGAGGACTGGGAACTGCTCTACTCTCAGAGCGAATGCAAGTGGACACTGGAGTTCCCTGCGAAGACAACCCTTCTTTCAGACTTCTTCTGAACTGAGGCCAGTCTCAGCCGAGCACTAACTCCTGGGGTAGTCTAGGTATTACAGCAACAGACATCTCTTTTTCTATACCTAAATCCTTTATCCACAATCTATACATTGGATAAAACGTAGCAGCCCCATGTATACACTTAATTTTAACTTTTCCCTCTGGCTGATCTGGTACAGACTTGCCCTGATCCCTGATCGCAGACCATAATTTTTGAGAAATCATGGTCTGGTCAGCACCAGAGTCCAAAAGTGCCTTTGCATTCATGCCCTGTATTTCCACATTCAGTACAAACCCCTCACGTATTGCTTTCGTGTTCTCTCCCATGAGAGCAGTATGTAAGAAACATTCATTTTTCAAATGTCCTTTTCTCCCACATGAAAAACATTTTTTTGAACTTTCTTTTGAAACAGCAGTAACATTTTTCAAACCTTTCTGTAAAGGATGTGAGACCCTTTCTGATATCTGTGCTTCCATACCAACTGCCAGCCTTGGAGACCCCACCTTCTGCTGGGTGACCATCTCTGCCTCCAAGTAACGCTCTGTCAGCGCAATCGCTTGAGCAGTTGTGTGGCAATCTTGCAGAATAAGAAAGTTCTGTACATTCTTAGGAACTGCCAACATATACTGTTCTAATATTATTTCATCCATTACAGCATTGACAGACTTATCCCCAGGTTTTAACCATTTGTTAGCTAAACTGCTTATCCTATGGCCTAGAGCCTTAGGCGTCTCGCCTACCTTGAGAACAGTGTCTCGTAGCATACGGTTATACAAGAATGGTGTAAGGCCCAGGCGATCCCTGATTGCCTTAATCACTTCATCGTAATTGTTAGCCAGAGCAGGGGGCATTGCCCTGTAGGCAGACAGTAGTTCCCCTGTGAGGGACGCTGCTAGGCGGATTGCCCGCTGCTCTTTTGGCCAGGCAGCAGAACGTGCGATTCTGTCAAAAGAATCTAGAAAATCGTCCACGTCATCAGTGGCACTTAATTTCCCTACTGATCCCTACTGTACTTGCATGTACAGCTACACAGAGAAAACCACTTGTTATATTAGGTGATCTAAACCTACCATCACTCAACCCACAACACACAATCAACTTTATGGAATCCATGAAAGAAATGGGTTACAACCAAATTATACAAACATCTACACATACAAAAGGTAACGCTCTAGACCTTGTATTCATTCCCACCCCATTTAATAAACACCAACTACAATCCCCACCTCTTATTACAGAAGTACCATGGTCAGATCATCATCTAATAACCTTCAATTTACTCTCACTATCATACAACAACACCGAAACTACTCCAACACCTTATAATTCTCGCTTTACTCATTTCAACAAAGACACCTTCCTAGACAATGTATTACCTAACCTTATAAATAACACAACAGAAATCAACACTATAATAAACCAATGGAACACAACAATAAAAGAAGCAGCAACCCCAACTCAAGGTCCCCAAAAGCAATTTACAAAAAGAAAGTCAGAAAAATGGTTCAACAGAGACCTCTATAATATGAAAAAGCAGCTAAGAAAACAAGAAAAACAGTGGAGGAAATCTAAAACCAACGATAATAAAACACATTACTTAAATCTTCTCAACAAATACAAAGACACTATTAACAGATCGAAAAGAGAATACCACACAAAAGTCATAAATATGGCACTCAATAGACCGAGAGAATTATTTGCAATTATAAAAACACTAACAAAAACCCAAACATCAGAGCCTGAACAGTCAACAATAAGCGCACAAACTCTTGCAAATCATTTTGCTAACAAATTAAAAAACAAATCATCTAATACAATCATAACTATATCCACGGACTTAAAACCAACAATTAAATGGACAACCTTTCATGACATTGAAAAAAAACACCTCCTCAATATCATATCAATGATCAACACCACCACCTCCCCCCTAGATCCATGCCCAGTATCATGGATAAAAAACACCAAAACAGAATTAGCTAACCATATACAAAATATAGTGAACCAATCACTATCCCAGGGCATCATGCCAGATGCCCTGAAACTCACATCCTTACGCCCAATAATAAAAAATAATAAACTCAATCCTACAGACCCAAACTCCTACAGGCCCATAGCCAGCATACCGTTTATCGCCAAAGTAATAGAAAAAATCATACAGCTCCAACTACAAGATTTTATTGACTCACATGCACCACTAGACTCACACCAATTCGGCTTCCGCCCATCCCACGGGGTCGAAACTTTGCTTATAACACTCATGGATGACCTCATAAAAGGCACTGACACATGCAACCAAGGCTACATCCTCATATTCATTGATATAGCTGGTGCCTTTGACAATGTCCACCACAACACCCTCATTAACAGACTCCTAAGTCTAGGAATAGGAGGAACAATTCTACAATGGTTTATATCATACATCACAAATCGATCAATACGCGTTAAATTAGGACAAGACACCTCTGAACCATTTGTACAAGGACAAGGTATTCCACAGGGTTCGGCCCTATCGGCCCTTCTTTTCAACCTGTATCTGCAACCCATCACAAATATATTTAAAAAACATAAAGTCAACCACTACATATACACAGATGATATCATGCTCACTCAACCAATAAGCACAAATAATCCCACCTATCAGAACTTACTGGACTGCATCAACGAAGCAAATACCTGGTTAGAAAATAATAACCTCAGCATCAACCTAAAAAAAACTGAAGCAATGTTCGTAACAAGAAAACCAGATACTACTCTCCCTGAAACAATAACAATTAACAATACAACAATCCCAATCAAAAAGGAAGTAAAATACCTAGGCATCATAATAGACCACACACTTAGTATGCTCCCCCACATAAAGCAAACTGTAAAAACCATATTCTATAAACTTAAGACCATTCAACACCTACGACCAATACTAGACACACATGACTTCAGATCTGTTATCAGCACACTCATCACTCCACACTTTGACTATTGTAACAGTCTACTTATCGGCCTCCCCCTCACAAGCACCAACTTACTCCAAAGAGCTCAAAACATCTGTGCTCGAGTAACAGCAAAAGCACGCCTTACTGACCACATAACTCCCATCCTCGCCGAACTACATTGGCTTCCCATAAATAGCAGAATATCATACAAAATACTATTAACTACATTTAAACTTATCAACGACATATCACCCTCACATCTAACCACTCTACTACATACTCCAAAAGAACATAGAACCCACAGACAAAACGCAACTCACTCACTAGACATAAAAAAATCAATTCGAAAAACAAAAAAAACACAAGCTCAAGAGCATTCTCATATGCAGCCCCCACCATATGGAATAAACTCCCTCTAAGCCTCCGCAAAATAAAAGACCTACAGACATTCCGGAAAGAACTAAAAGCATATCTGTTTAAAGAATACTTTATAAATCTTAATGAACCCCCTCCAGCACCCTCACCACACCTCCATAAAAATCCTCCATAACCTCAGATCAAAAAGCCACAAACCACAACACATTTAGGAAAAATCAACCTAGAATCCTCAGTGTATTAAAATCCCTAGAAATCCCTAGTGTATTAAAAACCACGATTAACAATTGAATAATGTAAATATTTAACTAATGTAAATAGTTACAACATTTGCATAATTATATATTCCATGTTACTTGTTGTTGTTTACGAAAAGTTAATTGTACGTAGTTTGAAAAAAAACAAGATGTTCCATGTAAAACCATGTTCATTATGTTAATTGTAAACTGTTCATTGTGTTACTTGTAAACCGCCTTTGATCTTGGGAAAAAGCGGTATAGAAGAAAAGCATAAATAAATAAAAATAAAATAAAATAAGGCATTACATGTCCACTGTCCTTCCAGAGGATTACTCAGTCCAGCAGACTGTCCTAGCTGCTTGTTGGCCATCTCCAGCGACTCCTTCTGCTGGGCCAACCATGCCTCCATTACTTGCAGGACAGGTCTCTGCTGCTCTTGCAAGGCTTTAAGGGCTTGTGAATGGTTCTGACGTGCGGACAAATTGTAGAGCCATCCAAGCACACAGCTCCTTCTGCTCCATGCTGCTTTCCTACAGAAAAAAACACAAGAGAAAAAAAAAACCAAGTGTGGCTCCACCAACACTAATGAGCTTCCCTTTTTTTTCCCCCTTTCTTTTTTTTTTCAAGGCTTACAAACAAACATCCAACACAGGTCAGGTATAATTACATTTTACCTGGTGTGAATGTTGCATCAGCTTTTGGAATGACTGTTGCTGCGTCTCCCTGCAGTTCTCTGCCTCGGTGCCAGCAACAGGATACTTCCTCCGATCCAGGTGTCTCCCACTCTGGGTCTTTACCTTCCGGTCCGGTGCTTTGCCGCTCCACTCCGGGTTTTGCCTTCCGGTCCGGTCTTTTGCCGCTCCACTCCGGGTTTTGCCTTCCGGTCCGGTCTCTTGGCTATTCCAGTCCGGGTTTTGCCTTTTTAAAACCTTGGAAATATCCTAGGTTTAAAACCAAAAATCCTAAGAACTACGCCATTTATGTCACACAGTGGCATAAAAATTATTATTATTAGCTAGGAGAGTCCTTTTTAAGAACCAAGGAAACTTGGTCTAGTGGTTTTAAACTCCAATCCTTTAAAGTAAACAATTAAAGCAGAGTGGTAGGGATGAAAAAGGCTTTTATTCTCTTTACGCATGGGGTCATAAATTGGTCACAACTGAAAATATGTCCTTAACTTCAGGCACAAAAGAAAACACAAGGTTTAAGGAAAACTGTTAACTTCACAGTAGTAGCAGGTCACAAACATAGCTTCCAGTTTAAAGCACATTTGTACAATTCTTCTTCTCAGCACATAATAGACATTCTGCAGATACCACAAGCAGTTCATACGTCCTCTAAAGACTCTGTGCTATGGGGAAATGCAGAGAGAGCAATCCATCTCCTCCGGGTCTGGCAACTGTTCCACCAGCTCCACTTGCATCGGCTCAGGAATTGGTATGTCTAATTCTGAGTTAACAGTCTCTGGAATATTGTATACTGGAGCTTTGTATATTTCCCTTAATACTTTCCAGTGCCTCGGGCCTAGCCTGGAATGCTGGCCACGTGTCCCCTTAGTATTAAATGGGCTTTCTCTTCTTAGAGATTCCACACTTCCTTCACAAGAACTTTTACAGGGCAAAGGTTTCTTTGTAGGAATATAATTCTCATACCTTTTATTGCAGCAGCACGATGAGGAAAGGTTTTCTCCTTGGGCTTGCTTCCTCCCTTCAGAAACTTCGTGCCAAGTTTTTCTCTGAAAGTTTGGTTCCTCTCTCACCCGTGGGAACAGCTCTTCTGGTAAATGCCTGCTTTTGCAACAGCCCAAATCCTGGCTTCCTTGCTCAGCCTGGCTTTTCCTTCCCGGCTGATTCCTACTCGCTTCTTGCTTGCAATCAGTATAAGTCTTCCTCCTCTGCCCCAGTCCTCGCTCTTTCTGTGTCTCTTTCTCCTTCTCTTTCTCCTCCCTCTGTTTAGCTTGAGGCAGTTCTTCCTTATAAAGGACTCCTCTCTTTGAGGCTTGTGAAATGTTTGTCATGTGCTCCTGACCAGCTAGGCGTGGCCCTTCAGTCTCCCTGACTGCACTCCTGCTCCCTCTAGCTGGTCCCTGTGAATATTGCACTCTGTGCACATCTTTTCCTTGTTGACAAACAAGTTCATTTCTCTCATCAGGGCTCTCATCAGCCCCCGCTGCATCACAATACTCACAATTGCCGATCTCTCTCCAGAAGTAACAGTCCCCTTTTCTAGTCCTTCAAGACTGAGGATCACAGAGCTCTGGTTGAGCTATTTATGCTTGTGCTGCTGAGGTAAGCTGTGACCAGCTTCCTGGGTAATTAACAGTCCTTGCTTGGATAGAAGGAGTCTTTCAAAATGGCCTTTTGAACTGCCACCTGGTGTTAACACCTATTGAAAACGTTTCACAGGTCTCTTGCGCTCTAGGTAGAAGACCTCTTTGTAAAGGTCTCTAGAAGACTTTATTTGCTGCTCAAAGAGTACTGACCCTGTTTTGCCTTTTGTGCTAAGCTATATTCTGATTTGATTTAAATTATAGCTCTTTGCTGCTGCTAGGCTCTAACCTATTATGAAATTTAAACTACAAGCTCTCTGCTGGGTTCTAAATTTAACCAGAAAGCTCTCTTCTGTGTTTTAAATTTAAACTTCTGCTACTAGGCCCTGACTGATTTAACAAAAAATAGTGGGTTCACAGATTAATTAGCTTTAATAGAAAAAATTCCTTTCAGAAGCTTCCCAGAAATATATACTCACAATTGCAGATCTCTCTCCAGAAGTAACAGTCCCCTTTTCTAGTCCTTCAAGACCGTGTAAACCATGAGAAACTTTGGGCCACATTAAGAAGCATGGTACCAGAACACCTGATCGTTCTCTTACACAATCTGTATATTGATCAAGAAACAACAGTTCGAACAGAACAAGGAGAAACAGAAAGGTTTAAAATAAGCAAAGGTGTAAGACAAGGCTGCATTCTTTCCCCCTTCCTGTTTAATTTATATGCAGAATAAATCGTCAGAGAAGAAGGATTGTATGAAGACAACAGAGGTGTGAAGCTTGGTGGAAGACTCATAACAACCTTCGCTATGCTGATGATACCGTATTACTGGCAGAAAGTGAAGATAATCTGAAATATTTGCTTCTCTGACAATCAAGGAACACAGTCTTAAAATGGGCCTGCACCTTAATGTAAAGAAGGCAAAGATCATGACAACTGGCAAAATCAATGAGTTCATCGTTGAAGGACAAGAAATTGAAATTGTGGACAACTTTAACCTACTTGGATCAACTATCAATAAAGAAGCAACAAGCAGTGAATACTCCATATACCATGGACTGCCTGAAGAACAAACCAGTCAATACTAGACATCAAACCTAAGCTTTCTTTAGAAGTTCAGATGACAAGACTTCAACTTTCATACTTTGGTTACATCATGCGATGAGAGAGGTCATTAGAGAAAGAAATCATGCTTGGCAAGATAGAAGGTAAACGCAAAAGAGGAAGGCCAGCAATGAGGTTGGTTGATACAAAAAGAGCAGCTACGGGTACCAGTCTGTCAACAATGAGCTACCTGACTGTTGACCGAACACAATTTAGAACAACTATCCAGAAGGTTGCCATAAGTCGACACCATCTCAGCGGCACTTACCAACAACAATAACAAGAGAAAATATATTTTCACTCAACGTGTACTCAAACTCTGGAATTCATTACCGGAGGATGTAGAAAAAGCTTTTAATACAGCTGGGTTTTAAAAAGATTTGGACAGAACAGAGGCAAGATGGTGGCAGTGATCTGCTCCGGGTGAGCTGGCTCTCATAGTGGTGCTCTGCTTCGGCGTTTTTTCAGCTTCTGAAAGTGGTATGGGGAGGAGAAAGCATAAACAAGCCTCCCTACCCTCGGGTGAGGCTGTTTCCACTCTCACTGGGCAGAGAATGCTGCTTACGTGTGCCTTTGCTCTCCCTGGGAGAGGAGAGGCATCTTCTGCGGGTTCGGCAGTTTTGTCAGATCTGAGCACATCAGGGGTTTTGCTCTCCCCTGAAAAGTGGTCCCCCCCGCCATGCCCTGGTAGTATTGCAGTGGCCAGTGGAGCGCTTCCCTCTGGCTTGTTGACTAGCATGCCATCGCAGGGAAATGAAGAGGGCTCTGTGTATGGGTCTGCTCACTTGTCTGGAAGTCGGGTGAAGGAATGAAAGCTGCGACTGCATCTTTTTAGGAGGGTAGTCCACCCCTGGCTGTTCCAAGTATGCTGACCACTGCAGGAGCTGGTGTGCTGGTGAGACCCCCAAATGTTACATTGGAAGTGCTGTGGGATGCTATTTCAACTATGAAGTCTTCCCTTGTGTCTGTTCCTGCATCTGTAAGTACTGAAACTGATTCTCTTCGTATGCATTTCCATGAACTTTCCAGAGTCGAAAAGGAACAGGAGGGGAAGCTGGTTCATTTAGAAGGAGAACTTGAACAACTTCAGGGTTTACACTGTGCCCAACTGAAGGACTGGAATATGACCTCTAGGAGAATGGAATATCTTGAAAACCAAGTCCGGAAGAACAATTTGAGACTTCTTAATTTTCCTAGATCTCCACTTCAATCGCCTAAGGAGATGGTTTGGAGGTATTTCCGGGAGGTCTTGAAGATCTCTCGGGATGACCTAACACCATTGATAAGGGCTCAATATTGTGGTAAGGAGAGTGCAGCATGGAAATAAAAGAGAAAGAAGAACTTTTTCTTCTTTTCGGGGGATGGGTGCACAAGAACACATACACCACAGCAAAATCCCTGAGAGAAACCAAGAGGGTAGAGCTAGGTTTAAGCCACTCCCAGACTCCATGACAACCTCAGGTAAGAGTAGGAGGTACAAGTGGGTGGAGTCAGAAAGGGAGGTGCCCTGCTCAATGTTTAAGTTTGAGAAAACAAACAAAGTGGAGGGAAGCAGCCAAGCAAGAAGCAGCCAAGGGAAACGCAGCCAAGGCAGGAGCAGCCACAAAGAGAGCAGCAGCAGAGACAAGAGCAGCCAGCACTGCAGCCAAGGGAGCTACAGAGAAGGTTCCAGGCAGAGGACCAAACAGACTGGCAAGAGGGAGAGAGAGAAAAGGTTGGCTTTGGGAAGGCTAAGGCAAGAATGCTTAGACTCCTCTGATGAAGGGTCTGTCTGCAGGCAGCAGAAGCCCCAGGAAGGGAAGTGGAGATCTTACCCTGATTCCCTGTCTAGCTCAGAGGCAGAGAGAGTCACAAGCCACAGAAGCCTCAGCCAGGAAGGTGCCGCAACAAGACTCCAAGGTAGGAGAAAGAAAGCAGTAAAGCCAAAACCCTGTATTTCTTGCTCTGACTCTGAAGAGAGATTTAGGCCTGGGAAAACCCGGATTAGGAAGAAGGGGTTTTCAGGAGAAACTGAACAAGAGAAGCCCGTTGAAGTCCTACCTAAAGGAGAAGGGGCAATTCAGTGGAATAGGCTGTTTAACCTGTTAAAGGACATTAAGTATAAAGTGCCCGAGCGTTTTCAAACTTTGCCAAGATACAGCTCAGCAGAAAGCATGGAGGTAGAAAGTAAAGAAACTGACCTGACTTCAGCTTGTTCTGAGATGGACTGTGATATGTGCATTGTGGCTAAGTAATGAAAGCCTGAGAGCAGTGAGAAGTTAGGAGTTGTAAATACATGTGCTTTATGATTACGGAAGTGAGAAGCCTCATAAAGGGAAAGGAGAAGAAAGCCTGTGTAAATAATTCTACTACAACACTTGTTGTGAGCTTTACTTTAATGGGAGAAGATTATCCTTTATTTTCTTTGACTTGAGTGTACAACTGCTTTAAAGATTTGTTACCTGCTTGCCACGGAAGCTAATAAAATTCCTGTGTGCTTTGAAACAACCACTTGGTTCATTTATCTCTATACACAACTACAATCCTTGGTAAAGAGGAATTCAAGATGGCTTCCCGTCCCTACTAGGCGACCGCCTGGTAGGGGTGCGAGCGCCACAATATCTTTCAGTGGGCCAGGGTAACCGGGGAGTTAGCTGTGAGAATCCTCCAGAGGCTGGTGACCTTATGGGGTTTCTGGAGAGTTCTTTGGAATTGATCACAGCTCGTACCACTCTCCTTATTACTTTGGCTCTCGAATCTGATAAATTATTAATTCTTCAATCTTATTTTAGGTATTTCAATGAGCAGTTTATGGGCTCTCATGTCCGTATTTTTCCTGATCTTGCTAGGGATACCCAGCTGAGGAGGAAGGAATTTCTGGAACTTAAGCCCAGAGTACTTTCCCTTGGCGGGACTTTTTTGTTGAAATTTCCCATTAGATGTCATGTTACCTATAAAGAGAAATTGTTTCTGTTTTTTGAGCCTCACCAGCTACTAGAGTTTCTAGTAGCTAGGGAGGATCTTGTGGTTGTTCTTGCCTCCCATATGGCTGACGCATAAGTCTTGCACTGCTATGATATGTTTATTTTTCTTTTTTGTATAAGGGTTTCCTGGTGCCTCCTCTATAAATAATTTGTGGGCTAATTTAGGTTAACATATATTATTTTTGTTATAGCGTATGCTTATTACCTTTGTGGATATTTTCTTGCCATTTTGCTTTTTATTCATGTGTTTCTTGAATGTATTTGTATACTCAATAAATATGAAAATATAAAAAGATTTGGACAACTTCGTAACTGAAAGGTCCATAATCCATTATTAAAGGAGACCTGTGAAATCCACTGTTTGCTTCATTACAATCATTGTGGAACCTGTGTCTTTTGGGGAAACAGCTAGGTACATGTGACCTAGATTAGCCACTGTTGGAAACAGGATATTGGGCTTGATGGACCTTGACTTAAGCCAAATGGCATGTCTTATGTTCTTATGACAGAGTAGGAGTGGTGATGTGCAGATCAGGCACAGGAGAGGAATGAGTGAAGAGCCAAAATGTGGAAAACAGTATCAGTACCATGGTGTAACAGCTTGCACAAAAAAAGTGACTGCACACAGCTGACAGAGGCAGATGGATGGGTTGAAGGAAGGATGGCGGATGAGGAGAGGATGGTATGGGCTGGCAGCACCAATGTGCTATAGGCGCCTTCCCCAATGTTTTTGTACTGTGTGTGAAAATGTGTGCCAGTGCCACTTGGAAGGCCTGATACTAGACATGTGGGACTCACAACTGTCCTAGCCACACAGCCACCATAGGAACATAAGATATGCCATATTGGGTCAGACCAAGGTCCATCAAGCCCAGTATTCTGTTTCCAACAGTGGCCAATCTAGGTCATATGTACCTAGCAGTTTCCCCAAAAGACACAGGTTCCACAATGCTTGTATTGGTTCAAGCATCGATATCCTGGATCCCTTCTTAATAATGGTTTATGGACCTTTCCTCCAGGAACTTGTCCAAACCTTTTTTAAACCCAGCTACACTAACAGCCTTTACTACATCCTCTGGTAACAAATTCCAGAGTTTGATTACACGTTGAGTGAAAAAATATTTTCTTTTATTAGTCTTAAATAGTTTACCCTGTAGCTTCATTGCATGTCCCCTAGTCTTTCTATATTCTGATAACGTAAACAATCGATCTACATTTACCCGTTCCACTCCGTTCATTAATTTATAGACTTCTATCATATCTCCCCTCAGCCGTCTCTTTTCCAGGTTAAAGAGCCCTAACCTTTTTAGCCTTTCTTCATAGGAGTATCCTTCCATCCCCTTTACCATTTTGGTGGATCTTCTTTGAACCTTTTCTAAAATTGCTATATCCTTTTTAAGATACGGCGACCAGAATTGCACACAATATTCAAGGTGCGGTCTCACCATGGAACGATATAGAGGCATTATAATATCTTTTGTTTTATTTTCCATTCCTTTTCTTAATATACCTAGCATTCTATTTGCTCTCTTGGCCACCGCTGCACACTGGGCCGAGGGTTTTAACATGGTATCCACAATGACGCCTAAATCTTTTTCCTGGGTGTTAGTTCCTAATGTGGAATCTTGCATCGTGTAACCATAGTTTGGGTTGTTCTTCCCTAGGTGCATAACCTTGTACTTGTCCACAATAAATTTCATCTGCCATTTGGATGCCCAGTCTTCAAATTTATCAAGATCCTCTTGCAATTTTCCACAATCCTCTTGGGTTTTAACAACTTTAAATAGTTTTGTGTCATCTGCAAATTTGATAACCTCACTCATTATTCCACGTTCCAGGTCATTTATGAACATGTCAAAAAGCAGCGGACCCAGCACAGATCCCTGGGGTACACCACTATTCACCTTTCTCCATTGGGAAAATTGGCCATTTAGCCCTACCCTCTGCTTTCTATCTTTTAACCAGTTCCTGATCCACAATAGTACACTGCCTCTTATCCCATGACTCTTTAGTTTTGCCAAAGGTCTCTCATGAGGGACCTTGTCAAAGGCTTTCTGAAAGCCCAGATACACAATATCAACCGACTCACCTTTGTCCACCTGATTATTCACTCCTTCAAAAAAACATAACAGATTAGTAAGACAAGATCTTCTTGTCTAAAGCCATGTTGGCAGTCTCCCATTAGGTCATGACTATCTACATGCTGAGTAATTTTATTCTTTATGATGGTTTCTACCATTTTTCCCGGTACTGATGTCAGGCTCACCGGTCTGTAGTTTCCCGGATCACCCCTGGAACCCTTTTTTAAAATTGGTGTTACATTGGTGATCCTCCAATCTTCAGGTATTAGAGATGATTTTTTTTTTTTGTGTATATATGTTTATTGAAATTTTCACCATAAAATTACAACAAATAAAACAAAATTTCCCAACAAAGCTGAAAAATACAGATGTATATAGCCCACCGGCCTGTACACTTCTAAAACCTGATTCAAATTTATCCTTGGCAACATAGATGGATATAAAGACCAGCTACCTTACAGCAAAGCAAGGAAGAAGGAAAAATAAAATAAAATAATGGGAAGGCAAAAATTAAAATTAGAAATTAAAAAATGTAAAAAGGGATAAGTTAAGGAATAAGAATTAAAGCAATACAACAAATAACGAATGACCCAAACACCCCCCTCCCACCCCAAAAACCAGTCCTCCCGAGGAAAAACCCCTCGAGAACGCAGGAAACAACAAAAAAAACAGGGGGAAGAAAACCCCAACTACCTCCCCCCGGTGTGCCGCAAAACCCCTAGGTCGACCGCCCAGATGAACAACTGCTTCCTAGAAGGGAGCCTGAAAATATATCACAAAACTAAACACGAGAAAACTATATCACATAAGTATCTAGCGCTTGCCATTTAGAGAGCTTGACCCCGAACCCCTTAGCCTGTTGTGTTCTATCAGAGGCTTTTTCATATTTGGCGAATAAACAAATCTGATTCCACCATTCTACATAAGAGGGTTTACATGGGTTTTTCCAGCGAGAAAGTAAAAGGTTGATCGCCACTATAATCATAAAATTTAGCAGAAAATAATTATGCTTAGCAATGCCTGGGATCTTTATTGCATTACGAAATACTATTATCTGCCATGATAAGACCTCTGAAAACTGAAGGACGTGCTGAATTTTATCCCAGACTCTACTCCAAAAAGACTGAATGTGAGGGCAGTCCTTCAACATGTGCCGCAGTGTTCCCACTTCTTTATTACAGGACCAACAGAGAGCATTCCCTTTTCTATTACATTTGCTTAATCGAAGTGGGGTGAAAAAGGCTCTGTGTGCCAGGAAAAACATAGACTGGGTAAGGGCTGCGGAACGTGAGGCACGGACCGAAAAAACCCAAAATTTCCTCCAATCCTCCTGAGATATAACAGTCCTCGTCTCATCTTCCCAGATGCGTCGCAGGCCACTGTTCAGAGGTGCATAATACTCCTTAAATAGAGCATAAAAGCGAGAAGCTGTCCCTCTTCTTGAGTTTATATCTTCAATAACTGTCAGGAGTCCCCAAGAGTCAGTCAGCCTCTCCAAGGACGGAAGAGCCACCCCTAGACAGTGGCGCAACTGCATCCATTGGAAGTAGCACCCAGGAGGGAGGTTAAAATCTTGCTGCAATCTATCAAAAGTCTTCCATCTGAGTCCGTCCAGTACCTGACCAACTGTCCATATTCCCAACTTCTGCCATCGCGGCCAGTTAGATGATTCCTTGGCAATTTTAAAGGCCGGGTTGAACCAAATTGGTAGCTGCCGTGAGGGGGAGTTTCTCTCGCCAAGAATCGGCAACAATGCTCGAAAGGCTTGCTGTGTGGAGATAATAACCCGGCCAATCCCAGAGGAAAATGGGTGTAGCATTCCTGCTACTAGGTGAAGTGGGCACGGTGTAACCATACGCTCTTCTAATCGAAGCCAAGTCGGAATACAGGATTCCTCTTCACTCAAGAGCCAATGTGACCCTTGACTCAACAGGAAGGAACGGTGGTACCACAAAAAATCGGGGAAGTGAACCCCTCCGGCTGTTTTATCTGCCTTTAGCTTCTTGACCGCTATGCGGGGGGTTTTCCCCTCCCATAAGAAGGCGCACATGATCCTTTCCAGGCTTCTGTAAATTGCAGGGGGCAATAGCATAGGTAACATGCTCAGGAGATAATTTATTTTGGGAACCAAGGTCATTTTTATAGCTTCCAGCCGGCCCCACCAGGTGAGATGAAGCGGGGACCATTGTTGAGTATGGGACCTAGCTATGTCCACAAGTTTTTTAGAATTCAAACATATTGTCTCCTCCAAAGAAGCAGAGTAGTGGACTCCAAGGTATTTTATCGAGGCAGCTTCCCATTTGAAGGGAAACCTATCCACCATCGAGGCATTCGCCCTACAATTGAGGGGGAAGGCAACTGACTTCGCCCAATTTACTTTATAGCCCGAGAGCTTGGAGTATTGCGCAATCACCTGCAGCAGCGCGCCGACTGATTCCGGTCGAAGAAAGACCAGCAGGTCATCTGCGTAAGCGGAGAGCTTGACATGAAAATCTAATATCTGCATCCCAAGGATCTTTTCAGATTGACGGATCTTTGCGACCAGCGGTTCTAAAGCCAGGTTGAATAGCAAGGGCGAAAGAGCACATCCCTGCCTGGTGCCTCGCCGAAGGGGGAGAGTCCGAGAAAGGATGCCGTTAACCAGGATTTGCGCTGTGGGGTTCTCATATAACACCTGCACCATGGTTATGAACTCTTTGGGCAAACCGAACCAGTCCATCACCTTGTATAAGAAGGGCCATTCCAGTCTGTCGAAAGCCTTCTCGGCATCTATGGAAAGGCCCAACAGGGGGCTATCAAGGTTGGCTGCAATTTCCAATACTTCACAAAATAGTCTTCCGTTATCAGCTGTGGAACATCCTGCTACGAAGCCACATTGATCTGGGTGGATCAGCCGATGCAGCACCTTGCTCAAGCGCTTTGCCAGAATACTAGAGTACACTTTATAATCCGCGTTGAGAAGCGAAATGGGTCTGTAATTACTAACACTCGTTGGGTCTCTTCCCGGTTTCTCTAAAACAATTGTGGCTTGAGCAAATGCACCAGTAGTAGAGCCCTGCTTCAGGAGCAAAAGGTAGTACTTCAAGAGCTGAGGAAGAAGGGCGTCCGCAAAAGTTTTATAGAATTCGGCTGGAATACTGTCCGGTCCGGCAGCTTTACCAATTTTCATGCTGCATAATGCCTCTCGAATCTCCTCTAGTGTTATAGGCTTACCTAGCTCAGCCGCCAGGCAGGGGCGCAGCACCGGTCTATCAACAGAGGCCAGAAACTCTTGACATACCGTCTCATCAAAGGATATTTCTGAGGCATATAGGTGGGCATAAAACTGGCGGAAGGCTTCGGCAATTTCACTGCTGTTGGTCAACAAACCTTGTTGCTCGTTGGAAATGTGTGTAATATGTGTTTTACTCCTCCGGGCCTTCAAGCTTGCAGCTAATAGCTTCCCTGCCCTATTATTTTCAGTATGATAGCGGGCCCGGCTATCAAAGAGATGTTGTTCCACTTCCGAACTTAAAATGGTATTATATTGGTACCTTAACTGCTGCAGACGATTCAGTACTGCTGGAGTGGAGGCTCTCTGAAGGATCCGTTCTCCTGCTCTAATCTGCCCCTCCAAAGCCTTAAGTTTAACTCTCGCCCGCTTGGCATTAGCAATTGAGTAACTGGTGATCTGTGCCCGGATCGTAGCCTTGAAGGCCTCCCACCATGCCCAATTCGCTGTATCTGCTGGAAGATTACATCTGAAATATTCCTCGATAGCTTGCTTCATGGCCTCTTGGAAGGATAGGTCCACGAGAAGGGTTCTGTTGAAAGACCATGTGTGCTGGTGAGAGGTATTACCCTCAATGGTTATATCCAGGACAACTGCCGCATGGTCGGAAATATGAGTACTGAGAATACGCGCATCCCCCACCGCTGGTGTTAAGGGTCTAGATATTAAAAAAAAATCTATCCGAGAAAAGGAACCGTGAGGCACAGAGAAAAAGGTATAATCCCGTTCCGTGGGGTGTAGTATTCTCCAAATATCCACCAGCCCCAATTCTTGTATTAATGAGAGTAATACCTGTGATACGCTGCCTCCTCGGGTCCGAAATGGGCTACAGTCAAGCAGGGGGTCGAGGACGCTGTTGAAGTCACCCCCAATGATCACTGGAATAGATGAACATTCCTGCACAGCTTCTGCAAGAGCATGAAAAAATGATGGTTGCGAACAGTTGGGAGCATACACATTGATTACAACAACCTGTTGATTACCAGCAGCCAGATGTACTTTAGTCCATCGCCCCTCACAGTCCGCCCGTGTGGACAGGACTTGCAGCTGCACCTTGTGGTGAAGTAGTATGGCTACCCCATTTTTCCTCCCCAAAGCAGGTGAATGAGCAATCACAGTAAAATGCTTCGATACTAGTTTCAGGGACTCTTTGGAGGACAGATGTGTTTCTTGCAGCAAAACTAACTCAGCATTTTGTTTTTGGGCATATATCAGTATCTTTTTTCGTTTCACAGGATGCATAATGCCCTTCACATTCAGTGATAAGATTCTAAGGGGGCACATTATAAAAGAGGAGTCTGATAATAAGGGCCAAGCTCTCCGCAGGCAAGTCTAGCATGTAATACTGATCCATTTCCCATACATCCCGGTCATCCCAAGGCAGTCTGCGGCACCACACCCTATTTCTCCAAAAAAGGAGCCACATCAGGGTGAGACAGCAGAAGGGTAAGTGGATACACAGAGCGACAACCACCCAGAGCCCCGAGGAGACTGACAATAAAAATCTAATATTGCCTATACATTTCAGGCAGTTATGAAAAAAAAAATACAAGCATGTGCAGCACAACCAAACAAAAAGGGCTAGTCATACCCCACGCATTACAGACCCCACTACCATTGCATAACAACAGTCAACATACATTAGCCGTGTGCTACATAGGACCCAATGCATCTACATACATTTTCTCTAAGAAAAAAAGTATACATTCCTTGAAGTCCACACGTTAGGGCTCCCTTTCCACTTGCATCCTTAGAGCCTCTTGATCTTCTATGAAACGCAGCAGGCAGATGGGATCCTCAAACGTTTTAGTACGATTGTCCAAAGTCACCTTGAACCGTGCAGGCTAAAACAGACCATACTTCGCCTGCAGGTGTTGAAGACGAGGCCGCAGTTCCAGGAACTTCTTTCTTTTGTCCATCGTGGCCTTGCTGAGATCAGGAAAGAATGAGAGCTTATGCCCTTCAAACAGGACCGCCTCCGATGCTCTTGCCGCGGTCATTATCTGCATGGCCTGCTGGTGCCGAAATGCACAAAAGATGAAGGGTCTTGGCCTCGGACTGTGACCTCCTGTGTGTACCGGAATTCTGTGGGCCCGTTCCACCTCAAAGGGCTTAGCAAAGTTGATTCTGAACAGTTTAGGTAGGAGCGCCTCAATGAAACCAATTGAATCGGCGCCCTCCGCTCCTTCTGGCATGCCGACAATTCTTATGTTGTTTCTACGCGCTCGATTATTGAGATCTTCCAGGCTCACCTCTAACACATCTATCTTTTTAAGGGCCTTAGCGTGGGTCTGCAGGCATTCCTCGTGCACCATGACTGTAGCGTCTACTTTTGCTAGACGATCTGTAAGGCCCCGCATCTGTTCCTTGAGCT
The DNA here is from genome assembly GCA_033557465.1 of Ichthyophis bannanicus. Classification (NCBI taxonomy): domain Eukaryota; kingdom Metazoa; phylum Chordata; class Amphibia; order Gymnophiona; family Ichthyophiidae; genus Ichthyophis; species Ichthyophis bannanicus. The sequence goes on from CM066048.1 coordinate 4,600,643, forward strand.
CTTGCATATCGCCTTGCATCAGGGCTAAGGTTTCCCCGTTCGCCGATATTAAAGAACGCAATGCCCGGATTTCACCTAATATTTCCTTCGTTCCCTCAGTTGGGCCGCGGTCGGGCGCCATCTTTAAGGGTGAGGGGGGATCCTGCTTCGCTCGTTTAGACCCAGATGTTCCCCCCGATGCAAACTCCAACTTGGTTTGTTTGACGGCTGCCATCCCTTCTCTGTGCTGCAACTTTTCGATCAAAAAAGGAAACCGCACCGCTTCCTGAAAAGGCAATACTGCAGGATTCCACTCGGGGCTCACAGGAGATATCGCACTATGCGACCATCTTGTTCTCCGCTGGCTCCGCCCCCCATTAGAGATGATTTTAATGATAGTTCACAGATTACTAATAGCAGGTCTGCAATCTCAAATTTCAGTTCTTTCAACACCCTTGGATGTATACCATCCTTCCCAGGTGATTTGCTACTCTTCAGTTTATCTAATAGTTTTAATACATCTTCCCGATGTATCGATATTTCCTTCAATTTTTTCCGCATCTTTAAATACCACTTCAGTCATGGGTAACATCCCTACATCTTCCTCAGTAAAGACCGAAGCAAAGAATTCATTCAGTCTCTCCGCTATCGCCTTGTCGTCTCTTAGTGCTCCTTTAACCCCTTTATAATCTAATGGTCCAACTGACTCTCTCACAGGTTTTTTGATTCGAATGTACTTGAAAAGGTCTTTACTTCGCGTTTTTGCTTCCGCAGCAAGCTTCTTCTCAAATTCTCCCTTTGCCTGCCTTATCAATGCCTTGCATTTGACTTGCCAGTGCTTGTGCTGTTTCCAGGTTTCGTCGTTTGGCTCTTTTTTCCATTTCCTGAAAGATGCTTTTTTGGCAACAACAGCCTCTCTGACCTCACCTTTAAACCATGCTGGCAGTTTTTTGGACTTCCTTCCAGTTTCCTTAAAGCGTGGAATACAGCTGGTCTGGGCTTCCAAGATAGTATTTTTCAACAACAGCCAAGCCTGATGTACGTCTTTAACCTTTGCAACTGCTCCTTTTAGTTTTTTCTTAACTGTTTCCCTCATTTTATCATAGTCTCCCTTTCGAAAGTTAAAAGGTAGTACTGTGGATTTCCTTACTATCGCTCCTCAACTAATTAAATCAAAGGCGATCATGCTATGATCACTATTGCCAAGTGGCCTCAACAACCTTATCTCTTGCACTAGATCTTGTGTTCCACTAAGGATTAGGTCTAATATGGCTTCCCCTCTGGTCGGTTCATGAACCAGATGCTCCAAGAAGCAGTCATTTATTTCATCTAGGAACTTTATCTCCCTAGCATGTCCTGACGTGACACTGACCCAGTCGATACCGGGGTAATTGAAATCACCCATTATTATTACTATGCTGTAACTTTTGTTAGCTTCCTTGATTTCTTTGAGCATTTCATCATGCATTTGGTCATTCTGGCCAGGCACTCGATAGTACACCCCCACTGCCATTGCCTTCCCCCTTTTACATGAAATTTCAATCCATATAGATTCTACAGCAGATTTTGTTTCCTGCAAAACTTTAATCCTTTCTGACTCAATGCCCTCTCTAACATAGAGAGCAACCCCTCCACCAATTTGATCAGCTCTATCATTACGATATAGTTTGTACCCAGGTATCACAGTGTCCCACTGGTTGTCCTCCTTCCACCATGTCTCTGATATTCCAATCATATCTAACCTTTCATTTAGTGCTATATATTCTAACTCTCCCATCTTATTTTTTAGACTTCTAGGATTTGCATACAAGCATTTTAGAGAATGTATTTTATTCATATTAATTTGGCTATTGTTAGACAGGGGCAATTTAGGATCTTTAAGCTCTGTCTGCTCCATACTTGAGGGCATTTGGGCTACTTTACCCTTTTGTGGAACCTCTCTGCTTTTGGTGGTATACTTCAAAGATACATTCTTCCGAACCATCCGCTCTTGGGCGACTGTCGGCTTTCCCCTAATATCTAGTTTAAAAGTTGCTCTATCTCCTTTTTAAAGGTTAATGCCGGGGGGGCGGAGCCTGATGTCCAGCGGGTAAGACGCTTCGCGCTGAAGCTCCCGAGAGGCCTACTTAGAATCCTGACTTAATACCTATACAAACTTACTCTTTCGCTCCGGGCTGACCGGGGTACCTCGGGGGGGATGGCGGCCCATAAACCAGCGCGCTTAGACTTCGGGTCCCCTTCTTCTTCTCACGGAAAACGCTCCAAAACAGAGGTGTCCTCCCCACAGAAGATGGTTCCATTTCGTGAAAACCCCGAAATGCACCTGGAGATTTTAGAGGAAATACGCGGCGTGAAGGAATTGGTGCAGTCCAATGGAGAAGCGCTTCGAGCCATGCGAGAAGACTTTGGAGTGCTCCAGGACCGACTTGAAAGTCTCTCATTACGGCAGGACAATATGGCGGGGGTCCTCGACTCGCACGCGGTGCGCTTGGGCAAACTGGACAAGGCTGAGCGCCAGATACAGAATCTTCAAAAGGAGTTAGAAGATAGCAATAATCGAGCCCGCCGCAACAATGTGAGGCTCATTGGAATACCGGAGGGGGTGGAAGCAGGAGATATAAGAGAATTCCTGCTCAAAACTCTTCCCTCCTTGCTGAAGATCACTTTTCATAGAGAACTGGAAATCGATCGTGCACACCGTGTTCCTACCCACATGGCGCTCAACCGAACGACCCCTCGGCCTATTATCTTTCGCTTGCTACGATATCAACAAGTGGAACAAATTTTAAATGCTGCCCGGGCGAATCATCATTTGGAATTTGAAGGTCACAAAGTCTCCTTCTTCCCTGATTTGGCAAAGCCTACCGTTGACCGTCGGAAGAAACTCCTTGCTTTTCGCCCTCGACTTCAACAGCTACAGGCTCGCTTTGGCCTGTTGTACCCAGCGAAGCTCCGAGTGACTCTCCACAACCAAACCAGGACATTCGAAGATCCTGATCTACTATCAACATTTTTAGACTCCAAGGAAGCAGAGCAGATACGCTAATCCAAAGACTTGGACTTTTTATTTGCCGGCTCTGTCCGCCATTTTGAAGGGCCCGATGCGGCGGTCATAGTCAAGCACAGAGACTGCCTGGACTTTCTTTCTTTCTCTATATGACTTTTTTGTTTTTTGGTCTCCTATCCCTCCATGATGTGTGCCTCGGTCGGATTCGGAGTACGCACAGTCCTACAGGTTATGTGTTTTTTTTCAATTTCGGCCTTCTCTGGGGTTTCTCCCCGCAGACACATGGTCGCCAGTAATTTCTGGGGTTCTGCTTCTTCTCTACCGCACTGCGGTTTTTCTTTTTTAATGTGGGGCGCTTCATTGTATTATATTAGCTTATTTTCTTTTATGCCATGTGTACAGCCAGATACAGTCAATATGAGGGACATTGTGAAATTATGTGCGCTATCATGCTCAGAATTTTTAACTTTTCTGAATGGCCTTATGTAAAATCTTATCACTCAACGTAAAAGGCATTAATAGCCCAATCAAAAGAAAGAAAATCCTTAGCTATCTTAGCCATGAGCATGCTGATTTAGTGTTTCTTCAGGAAACGCATCTAAACTCTGCTGAAACACTGAAACTCAATGCTAAGCCTTACATGGTGGCTGCCTACTCTCCCGCCATTTCCAAACGGTGCGGGGTAGCCATTCTGGTTAAGAAATCTTTGCAAGCTACTGTAATTGATACTAGCGCTGACAAGGAGGGTAGATGGGCCCATGTACACCTTAAGGTTGGAGATAGTGAATTCACGTGTATTTGCATTTATGCCCCGAATGTGGACAACCCTGCTTACTATGCAAGTATTGCGCAGTTGGCACAGGCCTCTGCCAATGCTCCATTAATACTTGGTGGTGATTTTAATCAAGTGTTAGACCCTTTGATAGATAGACAGCCGCCTAGAACGAGTAGTCCACCCAAGAGTCTTGCTACCCTTACAGCTCTGATGCAAGATCTTGCGCTGGTAGATATATGGAGGCTGCTTCACCCCTCCGACTTAGAGTTTACTTTTTTTTCTGCCCCCCATCACTCCCAATCTAGAATAGATTTCTTTCTCATTTCCAAAGCACTGATTTCTCAAGTGGACACGGCTAGGATTCATCCTCTCCATATTTCAGATCATGCTGCCATATCTTTATCATTACATGTCACTGCGCGGGACGATTCTCCCCGAGCTTGGTTTTTTGATAGATCCCTACTAGGTCAAAAAGATTTTCAGGTTGATATAAAGGCCGCTATCCAAGATTATTTTCAGTTTAATTCACCCCATGACACAGCGAGCTGGGCTTGGTGGGAGGGTTTTAAAGCATCTATCCGCGCAACTATAACTAGCTATCAAATTCGGCAGGGGAAACAAAGAAAGCAGCACTTACTGATTCTAGAGCAGCAGATACAAGCTGGGGAGCGTCTCCTCACGTCCCGTACTGACCCATGTATTTTACTCCATTTACAACGCTTGCGTTTTCTTTTTTTTTTTTTTTTTTTTTTTTTAATAGTAGTTTTTATTCAGTTTTAACATATAAAATAACAATACAAACGATCGTGATATAGCAGGATACAAGCAGATGTTTTTGATCAAAATAGCAAAAGAATATAATAACTTGAACAAGACAGTACAATAACGTTAACAAGAACTAGTATCAGTCCATGCCAGCACGCCACCCTCCCTCTCTCCGTTCAATGTGGTTACAGCAGAGACCATTCCACAAGGCAGCCTCCAGCAATCATTTTCATCAAACATAATTTTGTAAAGCTGACCATTTCTTACTTAGTTTACCAGACCATGGGTTCTTGGCTATATAGATCTCTTCGTAGGTCTTATGTAGGATTAAGAGACTCCACCAATGCTCGAAACAAGCTTTGTCGAGATTCTTCCAGTGTATTAGAACTATTTTAAGCGCTATCCCGAGCATTAAGTCCAGCAGTTTACCATCCCATTTCATCAGAGTAGGTTCCAGAGCTATGGATTTATATATCACTATCCGATAAGTGATAGGAGTTTGTAAGTTGAGGATCTGTGATATGCGTTCCCAAACTCTGTTCCAATATATTTCCAGGGATTTACAATGGAACAACATATGTGCCAGTGTCCCAATTTCCATGTTACAGGACCAACATCGATTTCCCTCCTGTAGTGTCCATTTCATTTTCTTAGCCGGTGTAATATGCGCTCGATGTGCTATAAAGTACATAGATTGTGTGAGAGACGCTGCTCTCGTGGCACGTATTTGAGTTCCCCAAAAAGTGTCCCAATTTTCCGGAGGTAGATCTTGACCGGTTTCAGTAGCCCACACCGACTGTATCTTAGAACATGTCTTGTCACTTTTGGATCGGAGAATCGCAACACATCTTGAAACAGCTTTAGCATCTGTTTGTAATTCTTGAAGTTTCTGTCGCAGTGGCCATCCTGTACGTATCAAGACAGGTGACACACCCGCTTTGCTCATGCAGGATCGGAGCTGACACCATTGGAAATAGCATGTATTAGGCAATCGGAATTCCGTTCTTAATCTGTCAAAGGTTTTAAATGCACTTCCATTGATCAGTTGTCCAATGGTGATAAGATCATGTTCCACCCATTTTTTCCATAAGACAGGCTTCCCTCCGATGATAAGGCGCGGGTTCAGCCATATGGGCATATCTGCGGCAAAGTCATCCCCTCCATCGATACATGATGCCAATAATCGACAGGCATGCTGTGTTTCTCGGATAATAGCATTATGTGGTGCAGTCTGGTCTACTACTGTGCCTACCAGTAGCCATGTGGGCAGGGGGGAATGTAGGGCCCGCTCCACACTCAGCCATCTAGGTCCTTTATCCGTGTCGTCAGAGTCGACCCATTGAGCACCCTGCTTTAAAAGAGAGGCAGTGTGTAGCCAGCCGAGATCTGGGAAATGGACACCTCCTTGTGTATTAGGTAACTTCAGTTTCCAGGCAGCTATTCGGGGTACTCGGTTGTTCCATAGAAAGGCTATCAGTTGACTATTCATTTTCTTATAGAAGGCTGTCGGGAAACGTAAGGGTATCATACTTAATATATAGCTGAGTTTTGGTACCAACATCATTTTTATCGTTTCTAGCCTGCCCCACCAGCTCAAATGAAGGGGGGTCCACTTGCAGATGTTATCATGTACAATTTCTTGACACATCTTAATGTTGATTGCGACAGTCTCTTCCAAGGTGGTGCCATAGGTCACGCCCAGGTATCTAAAGGATGACTTCTCATATTGAAAGGGGTATCCACGCATCATTTCTTCGCTGACCTGTTCATTCAGAGGAATAATTGTTGTTTTATTCAAATTTACTTTATATCCGGATATCGCTGAGTATGCATCTATGAGTTGCAGTGTTTCAGGAAGGTCTGATGGTTGTAGAAAAATGAGCAGGTCATCGGCATATGCTGACAATTTACAGGGACCATCAGCTAACTCAATTCCTTTTATGTTTTCCTTCTGTCGGAGCGCTATTAATAAGGGTTCCAGGGCTAAATTAAAAAGCATCGGTGACAGGGGGCAACCCTGTCTGGTCCCTCTTTGCAACTGAAAAGGGGCTGAGAGGTGTGAGTTGACCGCTATTCGAGCTGTGGGTTTGGTATATAACAATTCAACGCGTTTTAGGAACTTTTCTCCTATCCCAAACCACCGTAGGGATCGAAATAGAAAGGACCATTCCAGTCGATCGAAGGCTTTTTCGGCATCCAATGCTAGCCCTATCAGGGGCTCGGCCTTGGTCTTGGCAGATGCCAGTACATGTGCCAATAATCTTCCATTATCTGTAGTGGATCTGTTTTGTATAAATCCACATTGATCCTCATGTATCAAATCTTTTAAGATCCATCCTAATCGGTTAGCAAGCACTTTAGCATAGATTTTATAATCAGAGTTTAGGAGAGAGATGGGTCTGTAATTCTCTATCTTTTGTGTATCCCTGCCCGGTTTCGGGTGAATTACCACCACAGCCTCTGCCAGGGCTCCAATCTCTGGAGATTCATCTTGCAGGCCACTGTAGTAGATCTGTAGCATGGGAGCCAATTGAATGCAATATTTATTATAGAATTCCAACGGGATACCATCTGGACCGGCGGCCTTGCCACGAGCCATCTGTTTGATCGCATCTTGTATTTCAGTTACTGAGATCTCTTGTTCCAGCGTTCGACTTTGATGACTGGTTAATGTGGGTCCTACTATCTTGGAGACAAAATCTTCAAAGGCTCTGTCACTACATTGGGTATCTGAGCGATATAGTTCCTCATAGAATTCTTTGCAGCGGTCCAGTATTTTGTCAGATCTCAGGAGAAGGCCCCCGGAATTGTCCTGCAACGCCGCTATAGCGGTCTTGCTGGTTTTTGGTCTGAGCTGCCGAGCTAAGAGGGATCCTGAGCGGTTGCTGTCATAGTAGTATATACTACGTTGTAGCTGGATGCTACTCAGTGCTTCTTTGTTGAGGAGAGCATTATATTGGTATCGCAATTTTTGGAGTCTAATCAATATCATTGAGTCAGCTCTTTTGGCTAGTAACCTTTCCCCAGCTTTTATTTGGAGTTCCAATTCATCTTTTTCTTTTTCTTTTTTCCTGGCTTTACGCCGTCTAATGGTGTAGGTGGTAATATGAGCTCGTATGGTCGCTTTAAAACCTTCCCACCAGCTCCAGATGGAGGTATCAGTGGGTGTATTATATTTAAAATAGGTCTCAATTTCCCCTGACAGTAGCTGTACAAAGGAGTCATCTGCTAGTAGGGATTTATCAAATGTCCATCTTGGTGGAACATGCTGTGTAACGTTGGTATTCAACACTAGGGAGACAGCGGCGTGGTCCGATACCGTTGTAGCATATATCTCTGCGGACAACACTTGGGGCATCAGCTCTGTGGACAGTAGGAAGAAATCGATCCTTGTTTGGGTATTATGTGGGATGGAATAAAATGTGTAGTCTCTTTCTTGGGGATGAAGTAGGCGCCAGGGGTCTACCAAGTGTAGCTCTGTTATGATGCCTTTAAGAATCGCCTGCGATTTGACTTTGTCTACAGCCCGATAGGGCGTGCGATCTAACAGTGGATCCAAGATGACATTGAAATCGCCCCCTAATATGATATTGGTGTGAGCCGCGGCTGTAACTTCTTTAGCTATCAGTTTGAAAAAGTTAGGGTCATCGAGGTTGGGCGCGTAAATATTGAAGAATGTGTAAAGCTGTTGATTTATTTTCATCGTCACTCTGGCCCATCGACCTAGCGGATCAATCCGTGTGTCGGTAATGGCGGATTGCAGGAATTTGCGCACTAATATTATTACCCCCCCTTTGCGTTGAGTGGCAGAGGCCGAGGCCGCCACCAGGAAGTATTTAGAGGTTACTTTCTGCGATTCAGTATCTGTTAAATGTGTCTCTTGTAAGAGGGCAATATCTGCTTTTTTTTGCTGGCAGTACGCTAAAATCTTCTTTCGCTTGACAGGGCCAGTAATACCTTTTACATTTAACGAAAGCATTAAAAGATCACTAGACATCAACGTTGGGATAAGCTGTCTTATAGGTGAAAGCTATCCTATGGATAGGCCTGCCGCGTACTTGCATTTGCGTGTATGTGGAGGGTTTTGTACTGGACTGGACTGACACAAACAACTGCATAACTGGCAAACATTGTATCGCTAAGGTGAACACAATCCACTGAAACAGTAACCAACCCCGACCTCCCGTTGCCACCCCTACATTTCAAGCAGAAATATCTGTTTAATTAAAACTATTTAGAACAACAGAAATACAATCAATGAGGTGTTTAACAAGGCTTAAGGCGTTCTAAAATTTGTGAGAACGCACGGCCGCACCCCCTGAGTATATGCTGAGTTCTCTACACTGCGTGAGAGATCAGAATATTGACCTCAGGTTTCCATACCGCATTTTTCTTGTAGGAAAGTTTTCAGTTTTTCAGCATCAACAAAATTCCTCGTTTCATTATGCAGCGTGACCCGCATGGTTCCTGGGTAGTATAGCCCGTATCTTGCCTGTGCACTTTGTAGCATGGGTCTACAGGCCAGCAACGCTTTTCTCCGATCTACCGTTTGCTTGCTCAAATCCGGATAAAGTGTTACTTTGTGTCCCTGGATTTGCAGTGATCCGGCCTTCCGTGCAGCTTGAAAGATCTGTAGGACCTGTGGGTATCTCAGTACCTTCATTATGAGTGGGCGCGGGTAGCGTGTGTTTTCAGCTTTGTGTGCTGGGATTCGATGGGCCCGTTCTAGTTCAAAAGGCCTTGCAAAGACAAGCTGCAGCATCTCCGGTATGGTTTTTTCCAGAAATCCAATCGGATCGGTACCTTCAGCGCCTTCAGGGACTCCAACAAGGCGGATATTATTTCTACGGGAATGGTTATTTTGATCTTCAATCAGATTTTCTATGTGCCGGACTCGTTTGGCCAAAGGGCCCAGCTGTTCTAATGCAACGCCATGCTTCTGGGTTTGTAATTCAACTGCATTAAGTCGAGTGGTGATGGTGAGGAGTTTCTCTTTTACCTCCAGCAAGTCTTCTTGAATCATGTTCAGTGAACTAGAATTGGCTGCAATCATTTCTTTAACGCATTTCAATTCCTGTAGCACTTCACGTAGGCCACCGGCAGTCACTCCCTCCTTCTCTCCCGCGGCCATTTTCTGCGGGGAACCCACTTCGGGTTTGGATCGTTTCGCTGCTGAGCCGGATCCCTGTGGAAATTCCAGCCGGGCAGGCTTCAGGGATGCCATCCAGCTGTATTGCGGTGTTATTGATGTAGGTAGGGGGTACAAACTTCAATGGAATACCGGGATATGTTCAGGATTCTTGGGCAGCAACGGGAGCAAAAATTCAGGCGTCCATTCTGTTCAGTGGCTAGCTCCGCCCCTTCACGCTTGCGTTTTCAATACAATCAGCTTTTGTACACTGCTGCTGTTAAAAATATTGAATCACAACAAGGGCTATATTATCGGGAAAATAACCGTGCTGGCAAATTATTAGCAAATGCCCTAAAAGGTCAAAAAGAAGCCAAGCGTGTTACCGCCCTCCGTAATCCGTCGGGGGGGGCTTGGTCACTAAAGATACAGAAATCTTAGAACTCTTTCGTGATTTTTATACTCGGCTTTATCAGTCTGAATGTGATTTTGAGCCAGAAGTATTTGAACGCTTACTTTCAGGGGTACAAAGACCGACCCTATCTGACGAAGATAGAGTGGCCATGGACACACCATTTACTTTATCGGAAATTCATTCTGCTATCAAGAAATGTGCCTCAGGTCGCGCCGCAGGCCCAGACGGTCTCCCTGCTGAATTTTACAAAACCTTTCACGCTGACTTAGCTCCCGTTTTGAAACTTTATTTTTCTGCTCTGGCCGAGGAGGGTTCTTCTTCTGGGTCCTTTTCAATGGCAAATGTAGTAGTTTTTGAGAAAGAGGGGAGAGACCCGCAACTAACAGCTAATTATCGTCCAATTTCCCTCCTAAACGCGGACTATAAAATATTTGCCACCATTCTCTCCACCCGGCTCTCTGATAGGATGTCTACCTTAATACACCCAGATCAATGCGGTTTCATTCCTGGTAGATCAACCGCTGACAATGCTCGGACTCTATGTCATGTACTGACTGCCGCAGTTAATCTTGATCGCCCATTTGTTGGCCTCTCACTTGATGCTGAGAAGGCCTTTGATCGTTTAGAGTGGCCCTTCCTGTTTGCAGTCCTCCGCTGGTACGGATTCGGGGAGGGTTTTCTCCGTTGTCTCCGCACCATGTACGCACAGCCTACAGCCAGTATATGTGCCAATGCTTTAAAGTCTCAGCCTTTTCCCCTTCAACGCGGTACTCGCCAGGGATGCCCACTGTCTCCACTTCTTTTCGATCTTGCACTCGAACCCTTGGCTTTACTACTCCGGCAATCGGAGGAGATTCATGGAGTCCCCTTCTCCCATAGGGAAATCAAAATTTCAGCGTATGCTGATGACCTTATGCTTTTTGTCTCTATAGACTCAGTACCGGCTGTCCTAGAGCAAATTGGTAAATACTCACAACTGTCCGGTTATAAGATAAATTGGACCAAGTCGGTAGCCTTTCCATTAAATCCTTTGCTTCATCAGGCAGATATGCAACCCTTCCCCTTTTTATGGCAACCTCGCATGGTCAAATACCTTGGGGTTCACTATTGTTCTCCTTTGGAAGACACTATCTCCTTCAATGCCAAAGACTTAACCTCTAAAGTCCGGGCGCTTACTCACCGCTGGACTCCTTTAACACTTACCTGGTGGGGTCGCTTAGAAACCATAAAAATGATGATTGTTCCGAAAGTGAATTATATTTTAGAAATGTTGCCCTGTCTCTTACCTCGACGTATATATAAAGATATAGAGGGCCTTCTGACTAGATACTTATGGCAAAACAAGACACCTAGGATAGCGAAACATAAGCTGCAAGCAGATAAGGAAAATGGGGGTGTCAGATTCCCTGATTTCCTGAAGTACCATCAATCTTTTCTTCTCAAACAAGGCGCTCGTTGGCTGGAAGATCCAGTACCGAGTAGACCTGTGTGGCTAGACATAGAAGAGGACCTTTGCAAACCGATTCCTCTTACTTTTCTCCCTGGTATGACTCTCCCATCAGACTCCCACTATCCACCAATGCTTTTAGACACTTTAGGTGCCTTTAATACTCTTATGCAATCTTTAGACTCCCGACTCTGTCCGTTAGACAGGCTCCCGCTTTGGTACAATACTCGATTTCGAATACAAAATAAGCCGATGGCGTGGAGCCCCTGGTACACTAGGGGCATTTGGCTTCCTAGCCAGTTGTTCCATGATGGTCGCTGGAAAACTTTTAGTGAATTGCAAATTGAATTCGGTCTCCCAGCGAAACACTACTTTCAGTTGGTGCAACTTCAGCATTGCCTTCGGAGTGCTAAGGTGCTCCCGCCATCGGCATCCCCTACACAAGGTTGGTCGGAGACTATCCGATCTATCGGTAGTTCACCGGGTGTAGCATCCAATTTTTACAAAACCTTATGTAATGCTATAACTAGAGATACCCTTATAGCGCAGAAAGCATGGGAGAGAGAATTGCATGTGACTTTGACCCCGGAGCAATGGAGCCTTGTCTGGAGTAGAGTGACACGGGTTTCCCGATCCGCCTCACTTACTCAGACACTCTTCTTTCTAGCCCACCGGTGTTTTTACACTCCTGACAGATTAGCCAAATGGAACACTACTCAGGACAATAGTTGTTGGACATGCCATACGGCCATTGGTTCACTACCTCATGTTATGTATGAATGTCCCGCACTACAGTATTACTGGCGTCGGGTCTGGGGTCGTATCCAGTCTATTTTGCACTTTCAAGAGCCCCTTTCTTGGAGGATAGTGGGACTTCGCTCAGCTGCGGGGATCCCCTCTCTTCCAAAAACGGCTTACTTCCTTTTGGACTTTATGCTTGGCATTGCTATTTCTCTAGTTACGAAATACTGGAAAAATAGCTCCCATCTGAGCCCCAATGAATGGTGGAATCATGTCTGTCTCTATAGTAAATATGAACAAATACCTCGTATGTTTGCTTCCCCCATTCAGACTCCTCATCATCGGTCTAAATGGAAGATGCTCAATGACTATGTACATTCTGCTAAATGCTCTCATCTGACTGTCTAAATTTGTATATATCTCTGTCCCATGATCATTCTGTATCGTAGATACTCTTTTGATCGTTTTGATGTATAATCACTGTTGTTTGGAAGCGCTCACATGCTGACATAATCGGCTAGAGAAGAAGCATGGGGGTGGGGGGTAATTGGGTTTACTTTTCCTTATTGTATACTTGTGTTGTCTCCTTTGGTGTGTTGTTTCTTTTGTTTGTTGCAAAATGAAAATAAAAGTTTAAAAAAAAAAAAAAAAAGGTTAATGCCAGCAGCCTGGTTCTATCCCAGTTAAGGTGAAGCCCATCCCTTCGGAAGAGCCCCTCCTTTCCCCAGAATGTTCCCCAGTTCCTAATAAATCCAAAACCCTCATCTCTGCACCATTGTCTCATCCACGCATTGAGACTCCGGAGCTTTGCCTGCCTTTTGGGTCCTGCGCGTGGAACAGGAAGCATTTCGGAGAATGCTACCCTGGAAGTTCTGGATTTCAACTTCCTACCTGAAAGCCTAAATTTAGCCTCCAGAACCTCCCTACCACATTTTCCTATGTCATTGGTACCAACATGTAATAAGACAGCAGACTCCTCCCCAGCCCTATCTAAGACCTTATCTAGGTGGCGTGTCATGTCCGCTACCTTCACACCAGGCAGGCATGTTACCAGGCGATCCTCACGTCCACCAGCCACCCAGCTATCTACATGCCTAGTGATCGAATCACCAACTATAACAGCTGTCCTAACCCTTCCCTCATGGGCACATGGCCCTGGAGAAACTTCCTCGGTGCGAGAGGGTTTTACATCTCCAGGAGGACAGGTCCTAGTTACAGGATCACTTCCTGCCACACCAGGGTGATGCTGTCCTGTCACGTGACCTCTCTCCTCCATGGCAACAGGGATGCTGCCAGACTGGAGGTGGGACGTCAGGACTATATCCCTGTAGGTCTCGTCTATTTACCTCTCTGTCTGTCTTATGCTTTCCAAGTCTGCTACTTTAGCCTCTAGAGAACGGACTCGTTCCCTGAGAGCAAAGAGCTCCTTGCACCTAGTGCACACGTAAGACCTCTCACCAACTGGGAGTAAATCATACATGTGACACTCAATGCAAAAGACTGGAAAGCCCCCATCCCGCTGCTGGACTGCTGTCTGCATCTTAGTTTTAAGTTTGTATTTAGATCTAAGTTCTTTACTTACTAAGGGTTGCTATGGATATTTATACTAATAAAACTGTACCTAATACGTGTAATATACCTTGTTCACCTGAAGCTTAACTAATCTCTGGTCCTTAGTGTATGACTGATTTGGGTAATAGCTTTACCTGAGATCACCTCCTGTCTTGTAAGATGTGTAAGTGCCTATAAAGCTACGATTATCCCAGGGGAGGGAGGGAAATAACGCTTATTAAAAGAGGGCTGCTATACAGTACCCTGTCTTGTGCTGCTGAGGTAAGCTATATTCTGATTTGATTTAAATTATAGCTCTTAGCTGCTGCTAGGCTCTAACTTCTTATGAAATTTAAACTACAAGCTCTCTGCTGGGTTCTAAATTTAACCAGAAAGCTCTATTCTGTGTTTTAAATTTAAGCTAAAAGTACTTTGCTGATGCTAGGCCCTGAGTGACTATTAAATTTAAACTACAAGCTCTCTGCTGGGTATGAAATGTAACCAGAAGGTTCTGCTCTGTGTTTTAAAACTAAAAGCACTTTTCTGATGCTAGGCCCTGAGTGACTATTAAATGTAAACTACAAGCTCTCTGCTGGGTTCCAAATGTAACCAGAAAGCTCTCTTCTGTGTTTTAAATTTAAACTAAAAGTACTTTGCTGTTAGTAGGCCCTGAGTGACTATTAAATTTAAACTACAAGCTCTCTGCTGGGTATGAAATGTAACCAGAAAGTTCTCCTCTGTCTTTTAAATTTAAACTTAAACTGCTGCTACTAGGCCCTGACTGATTTAACAAAAATAGTGGGTTCACAGATTAATTAGCTTTAATACAAAGAATTCCTTTTAGAAAATTACCAGAAGTATATACTCACAGTTGCAGATCTCTCTCCAGAAGTAACAGTCCCTTTTTCTAGTCCTTGAAGACAGAGGACCATACAACACCTCAGACAAATATGCAGATAACAACTGCACAGGTGTCATCCAAACTGGACAAATGGGTCACGTGAGGTGATACCTGCAGGTGGCTATCTGAGGGGTATGATGTATCTGCATGTACTGCAGAGATGCAATGGAGCCAAAGCTGTACACTCACAGTCATTATGTCACACATGACTCATGTTGGCCAAGTAGGTTACAGCTGTATGTAGTATATCATTGTAGTAGTGCATTCACAGCAGCGTACATCTTACCATCAATTGGTAATGTCTGATGATAACCAGGGACTGTATGGACCTGCAGTCAGCTGAGCAATTGGTGGGTTAAGTAATCTGCTGAAGGTCACAAGGAGGTATTGTCAGTCCATGAAGGTTGTAGCAGACATAAAATGTGACAGTAACACATTCCAAAATGTCACATAAGGAGTGGTAGTGGGCCTCAAATCGTGGTATCTTAGCCTCAAGCCATTACCATGACCATCACGCCATACCTCCAAGCAGGGGCCTAACATCTGCAGGGTGAACATGTCTGACTCACTGCAATGGGCTGCAGCAGAGCCAATAAAGCCAGGATGGGGAATAACATGTTTGCTGACCCAAAGTGTGGCCAGAATGCAAAACAAAGTAGAAGGATGTGTGTTGCATACTGCTGCCTCAATAGCATTTTTCTTTTAATCTAAATATTACTTGCCCTGTCTCATCATGGTTCAATACTGGCATTGTTGTAGATATTTTGCTATGGCAACCCTATTTCCACACCAAAGCACGTCCTATTAAAAAGACACTGAATACTGCGGCTACTCATTCTATACTTCTATAGTGGACGGCTTGACATTACTCTGTGCATATAAGGTTTGTTCCTCATTCAGACATACATGTTTTGTAGTTGATGGGGATTAATATGATTAATTGTACATATTGCCATGCTTTTTTAGACTTAATAATTCGCGAAAGCTCCTTGCAACATTTGGTTTATGGTTTTTTTAGAATTCAAGGTTTTGAGACAGATGGGCATGATTTATTACACATTCTATCATGTCCCTTGTGATTATAGGATCTAAATTATAATAAATTAGAAAGTTCTTACCTTATTCAGTTTGTTCATGGTAGTTTCATATTACTGTAAATTGAAAGTACACTAGCTGTACCCACACATAGTTAAATATAATTTGAATGTATTATTAACATTTGGTTGCTGACCAATCAATTATACTCCATTTCTTCTCTCCTCCAGATATAGTGGGAATTGAATTTTACAGTCACACCACAAACAGCAGCATGATTGCATTGGTATTTATCACAAGCTATATGTGTTTCTGCTTTTCCTTCTTCTCGACCTATCATTCTTGTTCCACAGACTGGTCTTGAAACCATGACCCTTCTAGCTCTGACATAGGGATATGTTTACTAAGCAGTCTTAACGTGCGCCCGGCGATAGTGTGCAGGATGCTTTAAAAGGAGTGGGCGTTTCGGTCTAAACGTAGCAAAACAGGATTATCGTGCGATAATGTGCCCTGCGCACATTATTGTGCGAGAAGCCGCTAAGCACGTTAACGCGCGGTAATCTTAAGTAGGCGCGCTGACTTGCAAACAGAGCAACAGAGGTGTAGCACAATGGTTAATACACTGACTGATGGTACAGGGCAGGGGCGGCTCAAGGCAGTCTGTTGCTTGAGGCGAAGAATGAGATGGCCGCCCCCCCCCCCCGCCCACCACCTTAGAGGGGGGCAGGGCTTTTTCAGAAATCCAATCAGAGACTGAACCAAATCAAAAATCCGATTAGATTATATGGAGGAAATGCAAGATGTTTGCACACAGGGCCGTATCGAACTGCAATTGCGCCTTGTGCGACTTGCAACTCGGATGCACGCCCCCCTCTCCCCCCATATCTCTATCCAGCGCTGCCTGCTCTTTCCCTGCTGCTGCCGCCCTCTGTTTTTTTCATGGCGGTGCCGGCAGCAGTGAAAGAGCAGGCAGCGCTGGATGGAGGTATGGGGAGGAGGAGAGGGCATGCACCCAATCTGAAAGGCGCCGGCACTCTAAGAAGATCTGTCCCTCCCTGCTCTGACATCGTGTCGGAGGAGGGAGGGACCAGACCTGCTTAAAGTGCTGTGAAAAGGCTTTGGGGCCCATTTTAACTGCCTGCTATTGTCCTGCCAGTGGCAGCAGGACAACAGCAGACAGCCGAAATGCGCCTTTGTGCCCTGTGCGGCTGCACTGCTTGCACAGGGCTAGGTACAGTCCTGTTTGCACACCAAGGAACTAAAAGACAGCAAGAATCAATTTTGCATCCACAGTAGGTGCAGAGCAGAACCAGGACATTCACCCACAGAACTCAATATTTTAAAAAGAAAATCTGATTCTGATCATCTCACTAACAACAACAACAACAACCACTATTCTCCAGTACCAGGCATATTGTGAACTAATAAAAAACCCTAAAACAAAAAGCAAACCTACCATACCATACCATATCAACTTCCAAAAATCACATAAGGAGCCCATCCAAAAAAAGCGTCACAGTAAATACTACAGTGGGCCCTGGAACATCCATACACCTATTTGAAAAGCTGAACAAGTCAAATTACTACAGTATAGTATAGATCTTTATATACAAACTGCATGTTAACAGAACACCTGACCTCAGTCACACATGCACAACATCGACCCTCACCAGGTACAGAATAAGTAACCACAATCAAAAGTAAAAATAAAAATATGTAGACAAAATTTAAACTGAAACCCCAAGAAACCAGAGTCCACATGAAGTGCAACATCAGATAAATAAGAGATGCAGTTCCCCAATATTGTGTAAAATATAAAAATAGCACAAAGTCCAATCACCAAAATTAAATAAAATTATTTTTTCTACCTTTGTTGTCTGACCATTTTATTCTCTGATCATGCTGGTCCCGATCTGAGGCTTCTGCTTTCCTGTGTTCTCTTAGCTCTCTTTCTGTGGTCCATGGTCCATCTGCCATTTCTTATCTCTTCTTTTGTTTTCTTCACTTCCTTCCATCAGCCCATTTCCAGTTCCAGTAACCCTCCCCAGTATCAGTCCCCTTTCCAGTCCTCCCCTCCCAGTACCTTCCATTGTCAACCACCTTGCATTCCCATGACTGCCACTTGTGTCCATTCCCTTCCAGTACCCCTCCTTTCCCACTGTTCAGCCCCTTCTAGTTCAAATACCATCCCAGGTATCAGCTCCGGTTCACTCTCAGTGCCACCCCCCAGTCAGCTCCCTTCCAGCCACCCTACCCTCTGTCCATCTCCTTTCCAGTGCCATTCACATGTCAGCTCCCTTCCAGCCTCCTCCCTATTACTCAGCTACCTTCCACTCCCGTCCCCAAGTGTCAGCTACCTTCCAGTCCCCCTTCGGTACATTCCAAGTGTCAGCTCCTTTCCAGCCCCCTCCTTCTCTTCCTGCCCCATCCTTCCCCTGGCAGACCCTCTCAGTATCCGCTCCCTTCCAGTCCTATTCTACCATCCCCCTGCATCAGCCCATTTGTAGCCCTAGCCCCTAGTTTTTTTCCAGGGCCATCAGCACTCTCATCCCCTCCCCCATTAGCCCATTTCCTGTCCCAGCCCATTTCTAGTCCTATCCCCTTTATCAGCCCACCCCAGTCCTAGACCCCCAATCAGCCCATTACCAGTCATAAACCTCCAATAAGTCCATTTTCAGTCCTAGCACCCAAATCAGCCCATTTCCTGTCCTAGTCTCCCCCCATAGTCCATTACCAGTCCTAACCCCCCATCAGCCCATTTCCAGTCCTAGCCCTCCCCCGATAGCTCATTACTAGTCCTAGCCCCCTCCGATCAGCCCATTTCTAGTCCTAATCCCCCCATCAGCCCATTTCCAGTTCTAACCCCCCCATAACCCATTACCAGTCCTAAGCCCCCATCAGTCCATTTCCAGTTCTAACCCCCCCATAGCACATTACCAGTCCTAGCTCCCCTCCCGATCAGCCCATTTCCAGTACTAACCTCCCATCAGCCCATTTCCAGTTCTAACCCCCCTCCCATAACCCATTACCAGTCCTAACCCCCCCATCAGCCCATTTCCAATTCTAACCACCCCCATAGCCCTTTAACAGTACTACCCCCCATCAGCCCATTTCCAGTTCTAACCCCCCCCCCCCACATCAGACCAGTTCCAGTCCTAGACCCTTCCCCCCCCAACCCAGGGAAATTGAACAAAAAAAATTACTCCGGGCCCGGCGAAAGAAGCAGCTGCTGGCTTGCTGCTGCCGCTCCAGCGGCGGCGGTGGCAGAATGAGGAGCCCCGTGGCCGCCCGCCTGCCCCCCCTGGAGAGCCTCCTTGTTTCCCTGGCTCAGCTTTGCAGAGCCACGGCGAAGGGACAGTGTTTCCTTTTCACGCGGCTCTGTTAAAGCTGAGCCCGAGGTGCTGATGGGAAACCGGATTTCCTGTTTCCCTTCAGTGCCTTGGGCTCAGCATTAAGAGAGCCGCGATTAAGGAAACACTGCCCCTTCACCGCAGCTCTGCAAAGCTGAGCCGGGGAAACCAGGAGGCTCTCCGGGAGGGGGTGGCGGGCGGCCGCGGGGCTCCTCATTCTGCCGCCGCTGGAGCAGCAGCAGCAAGCCAGCAGCTGCTTCTTTCGCCGGGCCCAGAGTGTTTTTTTTTGTTGTTGTTTTTTTGAAGACCAAGTGAGGTGGTGATGGCGGTCTTTTAAGGGGCAATTTTGCTGCCCCCAAAAAGCCCAAAAAGCGGCCGCCTGAGGCCACCGCCTCACTTGGCCTCATTATAGAGCCGCCTATGGTACAGGGGTCATGAGTTCGATCCCCAGTATGCCTAAGCTATAAGGCTGTATGAGGCATTACCCTTTATGTCTAAGCAGTGCTGTTTGAGGCTTTTTTTAAATTTTAAACTAGCGCTGCCAGCAAACACACCCACACAGTACTGTAACCTAAGGTGCCGCATAAGGCACTCCAGAGGGCACATTATAAAGTGCACTGTCTGCCAAGGCACCCTATAATGTCCCCTATAGAACGCCTTATAAGGCACTCTATAGGGCGCCTTTTAAGGCACTTTATGGGGTGCCTTATGAGGCATCTTAAGGTTACAGCACTGTGAGGGTGATTTCACTGGCAGCACTAATTTACATTAAAAATAGAAAATGCCTCAGACAGCTCTATCAAAAAACCCCACTGTGGGGCTGAACCCATGACCTCTGGCTCCACAGACAGTGAAGTAACCAGTGGGCTACAGCTACTAACAAACCCCTGGCTGGCTACTGAAGGACTGCATGTCCCCATACAAACTTTCTGCTGGGCTTACCAGGATAGGGTGAACCCACCCATACCCATGATGCACTGCACATGCAAATCAGCGGTCTATAGATGATCACAAGATGGGGTATGCACCCCCACAGCACCTCGGCCTGGTAGGGGGAACTGACCGTGTTCACCCCACAGCACCTCAGCCTGGTAGGGGGTGCAAACCATGTGTGTGTTAGTGGCACAGAGAAGCTACAGACTGTCACATTGTGTGGGTATTGTGCTCACCCTGAGGGTGAGGTGGGGCGGCCAGCACCAGGTCCGCAGCACCTTTCATGACAGGAATAGGCCATGTTGTAGATGCCCATCAGTGCCAGTGTGTGTGATATGGTAGTTCCTGCAGGCCCATCTAGGATACATTAGTGTCCATCTGTAGTTGTCAATCAGGTTTAGCCCTTATGGGCTATGATGCACCAAGAATAGTGCATATTCTGTGTTGGTGCCATGGTAACATGATGTAAGTGAAGAGAGGGGGGGGGGTGTTTGGTGGATTATGTACCACCACCCAACCCACTCTCTGTGGCTCAGGGTGGGAGACAGGATCCCCCACCAACAGATCTACATTCTACCTCCCTGCAATGGTGGCAGTAGAGGGGGGCCATCAACCCCAGTCCTGTTGGGGAGCAGACACCCTACAGGGCAGCCAATGCAGAGCTGTACACATCCATAAGGCAATGGCAGACAGACAGTAGGCCTGGAAATGCTCAGCTCAGCTGCCCCCCCTCACCCCACCACCATCTGACATTCTCCAGCAGTGAGCAAAGTGAGTCACCAGCCACTGCACCCTGCAAGGTGTTCCAGCCATACACATATAACTGCAGACAGTCTGCTAGCTAGTCCACAGTGCATGTTCCTGGAGGAGATGTGTGCACCCAAAACTGGGATGTGCGCACAGCCACCAAGCAGATAAGTCAGTGATTAAGCCCCAGAAAAGAGAACTCATACATTTCACTTGAAAAAAATACAATATAGCACTATGGGGGAACCCAGCCATGCCCTGCTCAGTCAGGTTGAGAGTGACCTCCCAGCAGGACATGCTGTGGCCACCCTGTCTGTGCAGGTTGTGGCCGGGCACTACAATGTCCGAGCCATTGCCCTATGCCCTGTGCAGATGCATCCAGGCCAGGCCACCCACGGTACCTTGCTCCTCATTATGCACATTGGCAGGCTAACTCTGGCAACAGTGCAAGCAGTTTGTGCTGAGGAATGTGTTGGCAGCCACCATACACTGGATAGACAGACACACACTTCCACACCTATGCCAGCATTGTGCAACTATAGAGGTTTTTGGCAGCCCTGGAAATCGCACCAGTCCTTGGCACAGTGCAGGCATGGCTATGGTACGCAATACTGTTGGGGTCACTCCCTAGGGTGGTGAACACTGTCAGACACCAGACCTGAAACACACTCCACAGACATCAGATAAGTTGGCATGATACAGCTCAATGAGCAGATTGTGCTTAACTTAGGAATTGCTATCTGCCAGTAATCATGGCAACCTTTTGGTATATGTGTACCGTATTCCCAGGTTTAGGGTGGCATTGCTAAGGTATGCAAGTGCTAGTATTGGGAGATGCACGCAGGGCCCAACATCCTGTCTCTCCAGGAGGCTTTGGATAATGGAGCCTGTGGGTGCAGATGTTTCTGCCCCTGTCGGCCGCTGCTCTAGGGCAGAGGTTCCCAACTCCAGTCCTGGTGGGCCAAACACTGTTCGGGTTTTCATGTTGTCCCTAATGAATATGCATGAGATAATCTGCATACCATAGAGGCGGCACATAGAAATGCAGCACAGGCATCTTTATTAGAGACAGCATGGAACCTGAATGGTGTTTGGCCCTCCAGGACTGCATTTTGGAGACTCTGCTCTAGGTAATGCGCATGTTTATGGTGTCTGTGCTCTGTAGGGTAAAATATAGGCGTTTTGGGCATGTTTAATTTATCTGCAATAAAGGTTCCGTCTTTATTACCACGTTTTAGTAGTGGGTAAAATATGGGGATTGGGTTGGCAGGAACCACAGCTGGGACTTGAACCTGTGATCTTCTGCTCCTGAACACACTGGCTGTGTGTATTGCACCACCGTGTTGTCACAAGGATAGTTCATTCCCTGGGGATACCATGACTGTTCATCAGACAGGGCCTGTCTGTTGCAGTGCTTGGCACCCACCTACACAGGGATAGGCCATAGTCTGCTGTGGGCAGCTGCCACTGCCCCCTCCACCACCAGTACCCCTCTGCCACCATGCTGACATGCCCTTCTGCTGGCGGTGCTGGTGGTGTGCAGTCTCAGGCCATCCAGTGTGCCAGTAGGCGGCTGCCTATGGTGCGGGTTCTGAGGTAGGTGTGCCTGCATAGATGTCCATGCTTCCCCCCAGCTCTGCCTGCCAATGTTCTGTGCCCTTGGGGGTACCTGCTGGGTACTAACCCCTGTGACACTGTGGGAAACACACTCGTGCCCATGTTGGACCCTCATCAGTTGCTGTCTGGCTGCTCTATGGTTTCAGCATTCCTATGGGCCACCTAGGCATCACCCTAGTCCGCACTGTGGCCCAGCTGCACCACAGCATATGCTGCCTGCAGCCCTCTGTATCCCCTTTTCCAGCATCGGTCCAGTTGCCCATTCTGACATGCCCACCCTGCTGTTGCGGAACATGTGCATGCCATAGGAAACCTGTCCAATAACAAGGGAAACCCTGATCAGCGCTATTTCACTGTGGGATCATTCACCTTCTATGAGGACAGAGCATAGACCCTTCCAAAATTAATATCTTTTTTTTGGAGCTTTCTCAGTAGTGTTTTTTGCTGTTTCCCATTAATATCACTATTGCCCAGCTTGGTTATGGTTTTCTTTTCCATTTTGTTCAGGTCATTTTCAATGTTTATTTGCCCTTTTGTTCCGTGCACATGTATCACACTTATCACTTTTTTGTAGGTTTCCCTGGCTTTGCTGTACATTGCTGACGTAAATGGTTTCTCTTCCCTTTAAATCTGCTCTAACGCCAGGGTTTCACTGGTGTTAGTTTTCAGCCCCGGATTCCACAGTGTTAGTGTGCAGGGAGCCTCTCCCCTCCAACTCTCCACCCATTGACCCTCTCTCTCGGCCCCTGGGGAGCCTTCCTCCGCCCTCCGGGGAGCCTTCCTCCGCCCTCCGGGAGCCTTTCTCCACCCTCAGTGCTCGTTTGCGCCGCTGCGCGCGTTATCGCGCGCTAAGGTACCTCTGTGCCCGATAAAGCGCCATTATTGCGCGATAATGTACCTTATCATGCGATAATGTCACAGCAGCGCAAATAGCGCCCTTTAGTAAACATACCCCATAGTGCCATAGTGTCCTGTATTGTGAGCTGCTATGTGGGTGTGTGGGTGTATTACTCTATACAGTATGTGCATATGTGGTTATTGTCAAAATACATGTAGGCATCAGCTGGGGTATGGAACTGTCAGAGTAACAGGCTGCAGGATCTGGGTCCAATTTATGTGGCAAAGTATGTTAGCCAGGTATGCTAGAGGGACATCTTGTTACATCTCTAATGCATTGATATGTGGCACATTAACCCTTCACCACACACGTGGGGTCATTTGGACCCCAAGCCTTTTGTTATGTCAAATTACTTATTTATTTCAGCCATGACTTAAAACTTCCGGTAGCTTCTCAATATTGACAGCCATTGAATTTCCCATAGAGTGTTATCATTTAATCAAAACAGTAATTTTATGTTAACATCTTTATGGTGTATATACCTATTATACACACCTGGGGTCAAATTGACCCAAACTTAGCGAAACCGGTGTTGTCAGAATTCCTGTTTCAGGTTCATGTTGTAGTTATTATTGTTAATTTGGCATTGCTAGGCTATTTCATCTGTAGGCTACTGTGATCTTCATGTGAAATTAAGGCGACATTTTTCAGCGTTTGAGGTCATACCAGGCATGTGTTCGTATAGACCTATTCATTGCTGTTATAGAAGTAATGGCGCTTTGCTGCCAACATTGTTTCATTTTTCTGAGATATATTTGATTGGTAATAACAGTTATTTATTATGATTTCAGTTATTTTATTGTTCCAAGAATTCTGAGTGAAATGAGTAGTAGTCGTCCTCGTCGTCTAACAAGCCAGGCTGTACTTCAGGCAGTATTAGATGAACTTGAAAATGAATCATCAGAAGATGAAACAGGAATAGAAGGTGAAGACTCTGATGGTGAGCCAGACAATGTTGAACAAACTAGTGACTATGACGATCAAATTGAGGGACAGGAAGCACAGTACCTGGCAGGCGATACTGCGGAGAATGAAGACAGTGCATCATCTGATGATGATGATGATGATCCACAACCAAGCAAGAAAAGAAAAATTAACTTAGGATTTTATAAACAGAAGAAATCAGGTAAAATCTACAAGGCAAAGAGTGGATGCATATGGTCAGTAGACAAGCCTAATGCTGCCTTGCGTACAACGGCAGCTAATCTGCTTCATCAGATGCCTGGCATTACAAGGGCAGGCAAAGTTCAGTCAATAGGCGAGGCATTCTCTTTGTTCGTTACCGATGAAATGTTGGACATCATTCTTAGAGAGACTAATTGTTATGCCAAGAACTACTACCACACACAAGCTGAACAAATTGATGGAAACGTAAGAGTGGACAGATATTGACATTGCTGAACTAAAGGCAACCATTGGAATATTGCTGCATGCCGGTAAAGACAGATCATCAAAAGAAGCAATTACATCATTGTTTGCACCTGACTCAAAACCTTTTTATCGCTCCATAATGAACATAAATAGTTTCCAGGATATCTTACGGTTTGTGAGAATGGATAACTTCTGCACTCGTCCAGAACGCGTAGCCACAGACAGATTGGCACCCATCCATGATATATGGGACATGCTAAATGCACGCTTATCAATTATGTACTTATCTGGAATGGATATGACAGTTGATGAGCAATTGGTCAGCTTCAGAGGCAAGTGCGGCTTTCGACAATACATTCCCACAAAGCCAGGAAAGTATGGAATAAAGATATTCTGGAACTGCGATGCAGAGATCAGCTATCCACTGAAAGGAGAAGTTTATCTGGGGAAGCAACCAGGAGCAGCGGTCGAACTGAAGAAAGGAGTTGAAGTAGTGAAAAGATTGACGAGACATTGGTGGAAAACTGGCCGCAATGTTATATGTGATAATTTCTTTACTGATGTAGGACTGGCTGAAGATCTTCTGATTCAACACACTACAGTTGTTGGGCCCATGATAAAAAACAAAAGGGACATACCAGGTGAAATGCTGATTTCGCGGAACAAGGAACTGTTTTCATCACAGTTTGTTTTTTGCAAAGAGATCACACTAGTGAATTATGTTCCAAAGAAAAACAAAACGGTCATTGTTTTGAGCAGCATGCATCATGACAAGGCGATAGACGACAAGAATGAAAAAAAGCCTGAGATGATTCTGCACTATAATGTTACTAAGTCTGGAGTAGACAATCTAGACAAGCTTGTGCATACATATACATGCAAACGTGGCATTAGAAGATGGCCGTTCTGCCTGCTGATGAACATGTTCGATGTCACTGGTGTGGCAGCTTACATAATTTGGGTGCAGCAAAAACCCGAATGGCAAATAAAGGTGTCCCACAAACGGCGACTGTTCCTAACAGAACTGGCAAAGGAGTTAGTTCTGCCACAGCAGACATTGCGATTGCAGAACCCAAGAACACTTCAGAAAGGGGTGTGGATCTGCATGCAACTACTTAGATTCAGCTTACCTGGTCCTACAGGCTGTGAATCCAGAGGGGCATGATCATGCTGCCAGCTTTGCACCAGATCATCAGATAAGAAAACATCAAAATACTGCAAGCGATGTGGTATAGCCATATGCCCAGAACATTGCCAGCTGTTACGCAATGAATGTGCTGACTAAAAGATGCCTAGATAGATGATTATACTAGGGGTGTCGAGACATAATTACAATTAAGTGATAAACTGAAGTTAATGGTTAGACTACTTTTATTTCATAAACACTGAACATTTGTAAACAGCAAAAACTGATAACTGTTTTTAATAAATGCATTCAAATACCAATCCTATGTGGATGACATTGTTCACCGTTTCTGGTCATTTACTGATGGGGTCAATTTGACCCCAGGTGTGTAAAGTCATCGGTAATTTAACGTGTGTGATGAAGGGTTAAAAAGACATTCATGTCTTACATGTGAGATGTGTCCTGCCATGTGAAAAGGGCATGCACCATAAGATGGCATTGCAGACCATGAGTGAGCTAAGAGAGTGAACAACCTTCCCATTTGTTGCTGTGTGCTTCTGGGCCATTCCTGGAATCACTTCCTATTTGGCAGACCACACTAAGGGGTATGTTTACTGTTGCTGTTGTTAAGTGCCGTCGAGTCAGTGTCGACTCATGACGACCCTCTAGATAGTTGTCCTAAATTGTGTTCAGTCTTCAGTCATGCGGCTCATTGTTGACAGACTGGTACCCGTAGCTGCTGTTATTGTATTGATCCATCTCATTGCTGGCCTTCCTCTTTTCCATTGACCTTCTACTTTGCCAAGCATGATGTCTTTTTCTAATGATCTCTCTCTTCGCATGATGTGTCCAAAGTCTGAAAGTGGAAGTTTTGTCATCTGAGCTTCTAAAGAAAGCTTAGGTTGGAATGCTCTCCTGATATAAGTGGTGGGGGCAAACACAGTGACAGAATTCAAAATGTCATGGGACAGACACAGTGGATCCCTTTATAGCAACAGGATAAAATCAAAATAAGCATAACTATCTCTTATATCTCAACAAATAGGGGTGACCTACACGAAGCGGTGGGTACACCCCTAAACAAAGGCATGGGGAGAGGTGATCTGCATGGAGCAGTAAGTGCACCTACTCTTGCCGCCTTGCTGGGCAGACTTGATGGACCGTACTGGACTTGATGGACTGCTTCTTGCTTCTTTATTGATAGTTGATCCAAGTAGGTTAAAGTTGTCTACAATTTCAATTACTTCTCCATCAGTGATGAACTTATTGATTTTGCCAGTTGTCATGATCTTTGTCTTCTTTACATTAAGGTGCAGGCCGATTTTAAGACTATGTTCCTTGATCTTGAGAATCTAATGTTTCAGATCGTCTTCACTTTTAGCCAGTAATGTGGTATCATCAGCATAACGAAGGTTGTTGATGAATCTTCCATCAATCTTCACACCTCTATTGTCTTCATACAATCCTACTTCTCTGATGATTTGTTCTGAATATAAATTAAACAGGTAGGGGGAAAGTATGCAGGCTTGTAATACACCTTTGCTGATTCTAAACCATTCTGTTTCCCCTTGTTCCGTTCAAACTGTTGCTTCTTGATCAATGTACAGATTGTGCAAGAGAACGATCAGGTATTCTGGTATACCCATGCTTCTTTATATGGCCCAGCGTTTCCCATGATTTACACAGTCAAAAGCCTTGTTGTAGTCAATAAAGCACAAATAGATATCTTTTTGGTATTCTTTAGGGGTATGTTTACTAAATGGCAGTAAAAGAGCAGTCTTTTCTGTGTGGTAAAAGCAGCGATAAAAGATTACCATGTGCTAAGTTTGCTGGGCGTGTCAGAGGCATTCCGGTGTTAAGGGGTGCTAGTGCATAATTAGCAGGCGGTAACGAACATGCTGCATTAAAGTGTGCTAATGGACACTTGGGGTATGTTTACTAAACTGCGTTGATGTCATCCGAGGTAGTTCCCGTGGTAATAGTACAGTTGCCCATATAAAGGCATGGGCAGTGCAGCACTAAAGCAAGCTGTGGCAAGTAACATGCGTTACAAGGCGCCGTACAAGGCACCTTAGTTGAAGGCACCTCACAAGGTGCCTCATAAGGTGCCTCAACCTAAGGTGCTGTACAAGGTGCCCCAGGAGACGGTGCCACAATGATGTAAAGGTAACCCAAGATATGTAGCCCGAAGGGCAGTAAGGTGCACCAAGTTGACAAGGATAGAATGTAAGGCCGAAAACCAGATGTAACCCCAACACTCCACAGAGCACCAAGCAAAGGCAATGGACAAGTGACGGAAGGAAGGAGAGGTGGGAGCTGATAGACCCGCCCAATCTGCGTGCAGCCTATGTGGCAGCCGGTAAGGTGGACGAACATATTGGAGCCAGCTGTACTGATGCACAGGGTGTTGGCAATGTAAAGTGCCACAATGACAGTGGGTGGCAGGGATACGTGTCCACCAGTGGAGGTAGAGGTGGCAAGACAAGTGCAATGATAGGAGGACAGAGGACTAATAGTGCCATGCAGAGCTGACATAGGAGAGGTAGCATGAAGAGTGCCAATGCAGAGCAGGGTACCAGTGCAGGACATGGGGTAGCAGCCCGCACATGAAGCCAGGATGCGACACAGCTGACAGACACAGATAGACGCACAGAAGAATGGTTGGCAACAGTGCAGAGGGTATTATGTGCTGGTGTCACAAATCAGCACAGATATGACATTTACAGGAATGACAAGTAGTTGAACAGGGCAGGCATAAAAAAACCCCAAGAGGAATTGAACCTATGACCACTGGCTAGAAAGTCAGTGCACAAACCAGTAGGCCACACCACCATGGGGAGTGGCAAACCAATGGTTGCATACAAGAACACTGCAGGTCACCACACAAAATGCCTGCTGTGTGCCAGCATAGGGCAACCCCACCAGTACCCATGATGCACTGCACATGCTGAATAGCTGTCTACAGCTGATCATCAAATGGGATCTGCACCTCTTCGGTACCTCAACTTGGAAAGACGAACTGACAGTGCGTGATACTGGCACAGAGTAGTTACAGACCATGCCACTGTGCAGGTTCTGTGTTCACCCTGAGGGATAGGATGGGTGCCCAGCACTAGGTACGCTGTACATGTGGTGCTAGAGATAGGTCTTGCTGCACATCCCCATCATGACCAGTGTGTGATAGGTGTTCCTAGTAATGCAACCACAGGTAATTCTGTGTTCTGCAGTCACATGTGGCCCTCTGGAACCAGACACCATCCAGATTAGTGTGTACTCATTGCTAGGATCTGAAACAGAATACTGGGCTTGATGGACCTTGGTCTGACCCAGTATGGCATATCTTATGTTCTTATGTTCTTAGTCTTGCATGAGGTTTGTGTAGCAGTTCCTCTATAGATCACAGTGGTATACACTATATACCCCAAAGAGCCCACAATCACCATTTTTGTAAGGTAAGGGACAGGTGCCTGAACCCTGCTGAAGCAACCTCTATCCTGCTGGTATAAGGACAGGGCTCCAGGGCTGTACCTGTAACTGGGTCAGTGGCAGAACAGCAGTAATGCTGGAGTTAGGGCTGGAAAACCCCAACTGCCACATACCAGCATCTGCTATGCACCAGCAGACAGCACAGTCAGACTGCACCTTCAGCACCCTACAAGGTGTTCCAACCATGCACAATCTAACTGCAGACAGTCCACTAGCCAGTCCATAGTGCATGCTCAAAGAGGAACTATGTGCACCAAGCAGGTATCTCAGTGATTGGGCCCCAGCACGGGGAACACACAAGTATCACTGGAGGCAGATAGTGATTGGGCCCCCAAAACAGGGAGCACACAAATATTACTGTAGACAAATGCTATCTAACACTATGTGGGAACCTAGACATGCCATGGTCACTGCTCGGCCAGAGTGAGTGCCCTCCCAGCATGCCATGCTGTGGCCACCCTGTCCATGCAGGCGGTAGTCGGGCACTACAGTGTCCCAGCCATTGCCCACACTCTGTGAAGATGCATCCTGGCCAATCCGCCCTGTCCAGGCCATACCCACAATACCCTGCTCCTCATTATGCACATATTCAGGCTAACGCTGGTAACAGTGGGAATTGTGGGCCCAGTGAGGTGTGTGCACCAAAGAACAATGGATCAACATACACACACACACACACTCCTATTGCAGCATTGTGCAAAGATAGGGGTGGTTGGCAGCCCTGCGTGCCACACTGGTCCTGATCACAGTGCCGACATTGATAAACTGTGCAGGAGGTAGTAGTAGTAATGCTTTGATGATAGCTGCAGCTCCGTGCTGGGGCCAACAGCCTGACTCTCCATGAAGCTTTGGATTGTGGAGCCTGTGTGAGTGGGTGTTTGTACCCCTGTTGGCCGCTGCTTTGGGCTTTGCACATGTTGCTGTTGTATCTGCATTGTAGGGTAAAATATAGGGGCATGCTCTGTAGGATCCACAGCTGGGACTTGAACCTGTGACCTGCTGCTTCTGGACACACTGGCTGTGTGTACTGCATCACACATGCACAGTAGTCCCTGGAGCTACCTGTACTTTTCCTCAGCCAGCCCCTTTATGTTGTACTGCACACCATGTACTGGTACAGGGCATGGCCTAGGTCCACTGCAGGCAGGTGCCACTGCCTCCTCCAGCACGGACACCCCCCCCCCCCTGCTATGCTGACATGACCATATGCTGTCGGTGCTTTTTGTGCGCTGTCCCAGGCCATCCACTGTTCAGGTAGGCAGGTGCCTACGGTGCGGCATCTGGGGTGGGAAGGCATACATGGACATCCACACCCTCCCATCACCGCCTAATAACATTCTGTCCCTTCAACATGGGGGTGGGATGGATGCAGGGATGTCCTGTCTCTGCCCTGGCAACTATTGGCTAGTGTGGTCAAGGTATTTGTATATTGTGTTTGGCCTTTGTCAGATGCTGTCTTTCTGACTTCCAGTTGCTATGTTCCTATGTGCCACCTAGGCGACACCCTAGTCTGCCCTATGCCCTGGCTGCTCCAACTACATGTGCCGCCTGCAGCCCCCTATGCCCCATTTACACCATTGCCATAGTGGCCTTTCATACTTGGCCATTATGCTGTTTCTGCAAATGGAGCACTACTATCACGTTTCTTGGGCTCTCTGTCTATGCTGTACATTGCTGACACCTAAATGGTTTCTCTCTCCTGCAAATGCGCATCTAACGGCAGGTTTCAGCCCTTCAGTTCAGCTTGTTAGTGTGCAGGGAGCCACTCCCCGCCCATTTACCCCTGCTCTCCGCCTTCTCTCCTCCCTCTGCGGCGTGTATCGCACATCGGGACGCTTCCGCGCGGTTTGTAACGCTACTGCATGGTAATGTTACAAACCGCACGGTAACGTTACCTAACATGTGGTAACGTTACTTAATGCGTGGTGTGTAACGTTACCACAGTTTAGTAAACATACCTGTCTCTCCCTGTCTCCCCCCCCCTTCAACGTCTCAGTTCTCCCATACCTGGACGTCTTTTCATTCTATTTCCACCTCAGAACTTGTGGGATTAATATCCTCTTCTAACAAAACGTTCTGCCTACTTGACCCTATCCCTTCTTCTTGGCTTCTCACTCCCTCCCTTGCTTTCATTCCCCATATCCTCACCATGATTAACGCCAGTCTTTCCACAGGTGTTTTTCCCCAACCTTGGAAGCATGCTCTTATCCATCCTATCCTGAAGAAGCCCTCTTTTGATCCTCAGTTTCCTGCTCATTATCACCCAGTTTCCAACCTTCCCTTCCTCTCTAAGATACTTGAGAAAATGGTCTTCGCACAATTGTCACAGCACCTCGATTCTACTCACTTTCTTCACCCCGTCAGTCAGGCTTCCGACAAGGTCACAGTGTCCTCTTGGGTTTCCTTAACGAACGCCATGTAGCTCATGATCGTGGTGACCTCTCGGTGGCGGTATCCTTAGACCTCTCAGCGGCCTTTGATTTAGTGGATCACTCTCTCCTTCTGTCTCATTTACGCAAAGCTGGTCTCCGTGGCACAGTCTATCATTGGTTTCACTCTTTTCTCTCCTCCCGCTCTTGCACAGTAGTCTCATCATCTACCCTACCTACTCCATCCGACTCCTTTCCACTGCCCTGTGGTGTCACTCAGGGATCTGTTTTGGCACCTCTTCTTTTCAACATATTCCTAGCACCATTGGCACTTCCGGTCCAGCAGTTTGGTATTTCTGCATTCTATTACGCTGATGACCTGCTTTTCCTGTATCACACCTCCCCCCTCCATCCTGATCTTGGCCCACTCAACTCCTGTCTCTCAGCTGTCGCTAACTGGCTCACTCTAAATTGTTTGCACCTCAATCTCGCAAAAACGGTAGCCATCTGGTTTACTCATGGCAGTCCTTCTCCTCTGATCACCCCCTCTTTCTCAGGCTCACCACTTCCTTTTGTCACAAGCTTTCGCTATTTAGGTGTAATTTTTGACTCTGATCTCTCCTTTCATGCTCACATCTCCCACATTACAAAGACCTCCTTTTTCTTCCTTCGACAGATACGATCCATTCACCCCTTTCTCACCCCTGAAGCCCTCACCACCCTTCTTCTCTCTTTGGTAATCTCACGCGTCGATTTCTGCAACTCAGTCCTTGCTGGACTTTCTCTTTCACAACTTCATCACCTTCAACGTATTCAAAACACTGCTGCACGCCTTATCTGTCATTCCTCACATTGTGATCATGTCACCCCTCTCTTTCTTCACCTACACTGGCTCCCCCTGCAATTTCGCATACGCTACAAGGTCCTCACACTGGCTCACCAAGTCTTATACAACCGCACCCCCCTATATCTGGCAGACCTACTTCAATTTCATACTCCCACTCGCTCAATTCGTTCAATTCACATCAACCATCTTCACCTCCCATCTCCATCACGTGCCCACCTACAATACACACGTTCCTCTGCCTTCTTCTTTATCAGCCCTGCTTACTGGAACTCTCTGCCCCTTTCCCTCAGACTTGAACAACATTATCCTACTTTCAAAAGAGATCTGAAAACACATCTTTTCTCCACTGCTTTTGACCTCCCCTCCCCTTTTGTGTGATTTCCCTCTCCTCCTCTCTCCTGCTTCCCTCTTTCCTTACCCATGTCTAGTTAGGTGTCTTGAGTGCTTTCCTGCCATACTTTGTAACTTCCTTTCCTTTTCCGGCCCATTAGCCTTCCTGTATATCGATTGATTTTTGTAAACCCCCGTGCTCTAACTGGAACAGCGGTATATCAAGCTAAATAAACATAAACATACCCCTTAGTGGGCAGTAACAGGACATTAAGGGGTGGTAGAGGACACTTGGGGGTATGTTTACTAAACCGTCCTAATGTTACCGGCGTTAGATGCAGCGTTACTGTGACGAATGCCATATAAGGTAGTGGGCGTTCCGGTCTTAAGGTAGCAATGGCGGGTTATCGCGTGATAGAGGGCGCCTGTCCATTATCGCACAATAGAGGGAGCCATGGCATGTTATCGTGCGTTAACCTTAATTTCGCGCGCTGAGCTGCAATCACTGCAACAGAATTGTAGCACACTGGTTAATGCAATGACTGCTGAAACAGGGGTCACGAGTTCAATCCCTCAGTGGGCTCAATGAATAAGGGTGCCCAAGGCAATTTCTTTTCCTGCTTGTAACAGTCAGACACATTCCAACAATCTGTGCTGCCATCTAAAAATACCCGCACCCCATTGCCATAACCTAATGCACCTTTTAGGGCGCACCAGAAGGCACATCATAAACCACCACGTCAGCCAAGGCAGGTCATAATGTGCCCCAGAGGTTGGCATGAAAGGTTGGCAACCCCCAAGGCACCATATAAGGTGCCCCATAAGCTGTCAGAATCTATGGTGCCGCTAAAGATGCCCCAAGGATGTATAGGTGACTCAAGAAATGGTGGCCAAGAGCAGTAAGGTCCCCCAAGTTGACAAGCAAGAAAGGTATGGCCCAAACACAGATGAAACCCTAACACTGCACAGAGCACCAAGGAAAGGCAATGCACAAGTGATGGAAGGAAGTAGATGTCAGAGCTGATGGACCATACAAATCTGTGTGCAGCCCATGTGGCAGCTGGTAAAGTGTACAAACATATTGGGGGCAGCTGTACTGATGCACAGGGTGATGGTAATGTACCGTGCACCAATGACAGTGTGTGGCAGAGGATGGGAAGATGTGTCCAGCCGAGGAGGTAGAGGTGGCAGGATAGGTGCAATGACAGGAGGACAGAGGAGTAGCAGTGCCATGCAGAGCAGACACAGGAGAGGCAAGCAGGTAGAGCCGCAATGCAGAAACATGTACCAGTGCAGGACATGCGGTAGCAGCCTGCACATCAGGGCAGGACGCCACACAGCTGGCAGACACACATAGAGGGACAGAAGTATGTTTAGCAACTGTGACAAGGGTATAATGTGCCAACAGCACAGATCTGCACAGATATGACCGTTACAAGAATGAAAAGTAGCTGTGTAGGACAGGCATACAAATGAAAGAGAATAGAGAGAAATCAAACCCATGACCACCAGCACACATGTCAATGCACAAACCGGTAGGCTACACCACCAACGTAAGCTGACCAGCAAAGGCTGCATACAAGAACACTGCAGGGCACCACACAAAAAGCCTGCTGTCTGCCAGGATAGGGCAACCCCCAACAGTAACCATGATGGAATGCACATACAGAACTGGTATGTACAGCTCAGATCACAGTCTGTAATTGGGATGAGAGCCACATATAACTACATGCACACACACAATGAAATGTTATGCAGTGGATACAGCATGCAAAAGAGGAAAGAACCTAAACCCAAAGGCAGCAGGGGATGCTCTGTGGAGCAGGGCAAAATAGGGAACAGAACAGAAGTGGAGCATGTGAGAATTGAAACTGCAAACAGATGTGGCCCAGGCCAGCTAAACAACAGCAATGCCAATCCCCCAAATGGACTGCCTACATAGACAGTACAAAGAAAGAGTCATATGTAACAGCTAATATGTGATGGATAGGCAGCACAGAGGGCACACTGTGGTGTACAGTGAAGAGATGGAAGGGTGTGTGGAGAGGTGATGAACCTGCAGGCAGCTCATGGTCAGGTTAGCACAACACCCCCCCTCCAAAAAAAAACACACCATGTGGGAATCGAACCTGCAACCTATGGTGTGCCAACACATGTACATAACCACTATCCCAAACAACCACTGCAAGCACAGTGCTAAGATATAACCTCAAAGGGAATTTGTGTATGGGACCCCCGTAATACCCAGTGATGTGGCAGATAGAAAGCTGGCACCCTACACAGGTGGGCCATGTACCTGACCAGAATTCACTAACTATGTGTGTTAGTGTGGTCAAGCAGCAGCAGAGACAAATGTACATCCAACACATTTTTATTTTGGTTAATCATGAGACATAGCGTAGATACCGCCTTACATAATATCAAGGTGTATGGATAACAGCGAAAAAAGTGAAAACACATTTGGCAGGGCAGCAACCAACATGTCCCAGAAAGGTTACTGGGCCATCTACAAATGATGGGCAGGAGAGATAATGTGCATTAGGTGCATGGTGTGCACTATGCATTAGCCCCCACCCCCACATGCTGCTGCAAGCCCCAAATGCCTTAGTCATATATGTGTGCATGTAGACAGTAGGCAGTGCATGATGAGGGCTGTGATAAGGAAGCTTATCATAGCTCAGGAAGGGGCTATAGAAAAGGTGAAGTGACTCTGAACAAGCAACCTGTCAGTTCTGGTAGAAATAAGAAAACAGAATTTTCCCATAAAAGACTACCAGTCCCAGAATGCACCAGGTTTCCAACAGCCATTAGAGGAGCTGAAGTGGGGAAACGTGTGTTCAATCAGGAGGGCTATGAGGTAATCCCTAAGCACTCATCTCAAAGGGCAGGGCCTGATTCAGCACAGCTGCGCTGTATTAGGGAGGAGCACTCATCTAAGCAGAATAAGAGTAGAGTTTATTCTACAGATGACCATCTTCATGATCACCTTGGATATCCAGAGAATTGTCCTCAGTATCCTGAGAATCAGCTTGAGTTTGATCATCAGTTTCATCTGAAGGATCATAAGAAGCAGAAGCCAAACCGGACGGACAGAGAGGGAAAGAGACCCTTTGGAAGAAGGAAGAGAAAAGCCTTTGAGAGGTCTAGAAGAGTCCAAAGCAGTACGTATACTGGGAGGTATTCCAAGGGTCAGCATACACCATTGGACTGGGGAAAGCCAGAGGAATGGTGCTGCAGAGCTAGGAATCACCAGAGGCTACCTGTGAGGGAGACGGCTGCACGTGGAAGGGACCCTAGGACCTGTGCCAGAAGGTATGTGAAGAGAGATCCAGTGTCCAGGGATCTGGATTGGAAGGCTGGACATAAGAACTGGACTACATACTGGCCAGGCTATATAGAGAGGAACTCTAGCAGCAATGGAAGCTCAGGTATGAACACTGATCTATGCCCTAGCTATAACCTTGAAAGACAGCAGGGAAACAAGTATTCTCCTGAAAATGCTCCATTGAGAGATTCATCTGTGCCAATCCATGATATTGAACCCATGCTTGTTGAACAAGGGGGAATAATAGCAGATGAGGATCCTGTTTATATGGACTGCTCTCTATCTAAACTCCGTTGGTAACTTTCTGTTATAAAGTACAGCAACCATCACAAAGAAATACAAATTTGTTCTTTAATCTACGCAGAAAAGCTCCTGAAGCAGGATTTGACCCACACAGTAGAAAGCAAGCCAGCTAAGGGGTTTCAGCTGGATAACTGCTAGCAATTAAGCCTTACCTAATTGCTTGTGAGCTAGGAGAGAATCACTTCTGTATCTATGTGGGAAGTAATCAGAAGTTAACCTGAAAAGAACAGTTTGTTTCTTGCTTTGTGGCTTTTCATTTGTTGTTTTCCTGATTTTGACTTTGTTTTTCCAAGTTAACACTGAAAGCAAGTAACCTAATTTATGTGCTACCAAGCATATCTGTGTTGGGAGAAATAACCCCATAAATAAATATCTTATTGGCTGTACCCAAGAGCACAACTAAATTATTGTCAGCAGCTGTGTCTGGTGTGAATGAACTACATTGCCCACAATACCTTGCAAATCATATAGAAATATGCACTTGCCAAGAGTGTGAAGATTCTCACCCAGGCAGCCGTCTGACAGGGCCCAACACACATCAGTCATGATTTGTCCCCAAAAACATATCTGTCCGCAAATACAGGAGGCACAAAAATGAAACAGCATACATTGTTAAAAGTAAGCAAGTGTAAACACAGATATTGAAATATATGTTACAGCTGTCACATAATGCCTGATATAGGAATCAAAGCGGCACCAATGTAAAGCAAAACAATTGTCAAATGCAAAATTAGGATATGGTAACAAGTACAAGAGGCACATGAACACAGAGAATTCAAATAAAATGATCCTCTGACACATGCAGAGATAGCACTATGCAGAAGGTCTCCTGCAATGGGTGGTGTGGATACAGTGTCTATACACATATATTACGGTACATGGAATGCACAAATGAAGGAATAAAATGGACACCCACACTGCCACACTCCAAATATACCGGGGCAATGTGAGTGCCGGAACCTCAGGGGATAAATAGGACTGTGCAGACATGCAATGATAGGTTTGTAAATCAAACATGTAGAGCGACATGTCTGTACAGTAAACAAACACAATAACCTGTATATAGATTGAAAGAAAGGTCAAACATGTTCCAGTAACCCACACAGAAGCCATATTGTCACATGTTGTGTTGCACCAACATATTCAGTCACATGCACCGTGTACGTTGAAACATGATACAGTGATGCCACACATGCACTGTAACACCCTTGGTGAGGGCAAACATGAATCCAAGATGTTGGTGTGCAGTAAAGTGGTGTGGTGGCAAATACTGTGTCATGTCCAAGTGGAGGGTAGGCCGATATGGACAAGAGAACCTCTCCAATGTGCCCCCTGTGCCACACGCATGGCTGTATGCTCCTGCTGAACTAAACAGATGAGGGTATCCTGCGGTGCAGGTCACACACATGGGCATAACATACCAACACAATGTCAGATGGATGTATAACATACAGCGACAATGTCAGTCCCTGCTGCGCACGTAGGGACCAGTACACAGTGTCCACAGCGCACAGGGTGTCTGCAACCCAACAAGTCCTGTAAGACTGTCCTTGAAACCATGGGTATGCATAGTCAAGTGTGACATCTCAGTATGCCACAGTACTTGAAAGGTCATGTGTGTCTCCTGCGATGAACACGACACCCAGCCAGAGCACGGCAGCAACCGTGTGTTGGACAGGCCTGTTATGCTCAAAGTAGCAGTACAACAATAATGTCCATCCGAGGCATGTGTCCCACTTGCAGAGGTCAAACATCCTATGGCACCATCTCCCAGGGATAGTTGCATGGTGTTGTTGTGTCCACCAGCAGGTGGGTGATGGTGACCATGGATGCACTGTAGTAGATGTGCTGTGTGTGTCCTCTGCCCTGTGCAGAAGAAGGAGAAACAATGTATTGGTATGCTGCTCGCAACAGCAGGCCAAATTGCAGGGAGTCAAACATCAATATGTACGTAATGAAATGTCACACAGGCAAACATAACATGATCACAACACACTGCATGTTGTGGACATTTGGAAATGGAACCGCAGACAAGGGTGTCACATGGATATGGTCATGTCCATGCCCATGTCACACAGATGTTGCACAGCTACACCCCATGTGCATCAGCGTTGGTGTACAGAGACTCAACAGGAAAGGTCCATGAAACAAACAGCAAATCACTAACATGTAAAGGCTGATGTCATTCCCAAAAGACCCAAGGTGCAACCTACCATGTGTCTGAAGCAAGTGTCTGCTCGGGATCCTCTGAGGCTGGCAAAGGCCACAACACGTCATAGTGAAGGGATAAGATGTCATCGAAATGTGTAGA
This sequence comes from Ichthyophis bannanicus, assembly GCA_033557465.1. Taxonomy (NCBI): domain Eukaryota; kingdom Metazoa; phylum Chordata; class Amphibia; order Gymnophiona; family Ichthyophiidae; genus Ichthyophis; species Ichthyophis bannanicus. The sequence continues at coordinate 4,639,400 of CM066048.1, forward strand.
ATTACCATATCCCCATGTGCAGCCACTGTTGATGCATGTCCAAATTATGGTGATATCTGTGATACATAAATGCTGTTGCGCAGTGGTCTGTCAGCACACAAGGGATAGGTCAGCTCACAACACACAACACATGCCCACAATGTTCACAAGGTCAACAGCAGTAAGATAGAGATAGCACAGTCACCACAGCTTCACAGGTGTACAGACCCCTCACACCACATGATAATGCAAAATGCCTGCAGACTGTATCATCACACAGTCAACCCAAACACACACACACACACACAGTATACTAAGGTGAGCGTGCCACCAGTAGCATGCAGCCTGTATGTGCACAATTGGAGATTAGTGGAGATAAAGGCTTGTCAAATGCAATGATACACTGCTGTTGGCTGATGCTACAATGTCAGGGAAGGGTGTATGTGCATCCCACCACCAGAACACCTAGGACCTGCAGACACACGCAGCTCTGTTGGATGTGTCCCAGAGACAGTGCTGGAGATGACAAACTGGCCAGGCACACATGTGGATATGTGCGCCAACAGCAACATATGGGGTTTGGGGGGCAGGGCAAAGAGGTGAACAACAACATATGTGCACTATGACAGATTACCTCAGACATGTGCTACCCCTGATTGTCCTCACTGACAAATTACCTGTAGGTCCACCTACCCCAGACTACTGCATGTTGAATGACGTACAGTCAGCTGGCACTGCACCACAGCACCAGGAAGGTCACCAAGGATGTCCTGTGGATTGAGAAACACAAGAGAAACATACATATGTCATGTTGGAGCTGTGTAACACACACAGCACCTTCACGTCCTCAGCTCTCATATCCCCCAAGATCCTTTACAGACTGGCTGTTCTCCATCACACTGTACCGACTCACTCCATGCTAAAGTTCTCACTGAAGTGTGTGTGGCAAAATACAAGGGCCCATATTCTGTCCATCCCCTCCTGACCTCTCTGATGCCCCAAAACTGTTGAACACAACCGCCTCCTCGCTACCATGTCCCTGCTCGTCTCTAAGGCCTCTGTACTATCCTGCGCCCCCCATATCTCTCCCACTGCCCCTTAAGTGTGTGTTCTGGTGGCTCCATGTCCTCTGCTATCCTGCTGCCAGTTCCTGTACCACAGGGATATATACAGGGGCCTCTTCCTTTCCCTCTCTCGCTATCCAGTTCCTTGGTGTGGCTATCTCATCCCTTGACTTACATTACCAGCTGTGCGCTGATGAGATGCAAATATATCTCTCCATGCCTGAGCTATTTCTGCTAAACTACACCCCGATGTCTGCTTGCCACCTGACATCGCTGGCTGCATGTCACCCCACTGCATGAAATTGGCAATGGAAAAGAATGGATATCCCATATTTCCACCTAAACCCTACCCTCTCATTACAGCGTCTGTGTGTGGGTGGGCACACCTTCCTTTCTCCAGGGTCCTCAATGTAGGGGTTGTCTTGGACTCCACTTTCCTCCTCTCCACACATACCCAGCTTGTAGCTGAGGTTTGCGTTTTCTTTCTAGATGACATCAGCTATATTTCCCCAATCTCCCCTGAGCACACAACTAAAACGCCAACCCACCCCTTAATCAGCTCCCGGCTTACCTACAGTAATCTACATCTTGCTGATCTGCCTTTGAATCATCTGTTTCTGCCAGGAAATATGCAACACTGCACTGCATGGCCAATCTACCACCAGACGCATAATGGCAATAATATTTCCCCTGTCATGACATCTCACAGGCTCCCTATCTGTCTCCGCATCCATGTCAAGGTTCGCCTGCTGACCCATACATGCAGTCACACTGTGGCTGTGCAGTACCTTTCCTTGATGATTTCAACTACCACTAATACAACTACTACTGAGCATGTATATAGTGCTACTTGTCATATGTAGCGCTATACAGAAACAATTAACACACAGTCCCTGCTCAGCAGAGCATACAATCCAATCAATCGCCTCATATTACAAAATATGAACCACACACGTCTAGGCAACTGGTCCCATCTCTGGCCCGCACACCTACTGCTGACCCCAGACTACATGCCTTTCACCTTGCTGCACCCAAAGGCTGGAACTAACTACCTGTGGCTTTATAGCAGCCCCTTTCCCAATCAGCTACAAATCATGTGTGACAGCTTACCACCTCCCCCAAGTCTACTAATCCTGACACACATAATCCACCTCCACCCGCTGTGGTGCCCTGCTCACATCTTCTGTGTTTGAGTCATGACTAGTTTGTAAGTTCTGATGGCCAGGGATTGTCTCTCATATGTCAGTGCAGTGTTGCGTCTTACTGCTATTGCGATACAAATGTTCACCAGTAGTAGTAGTACACACATATCTAAAGAAATGTATGTTCCAACATAGGCAGTACTTACATGAACAGGCCTCCTCAATCACCCGTCGCCTGACTGCTGTGCCTTCATGTGTGTCAGCACGGCCACGTACAGGAAGGCACATAGGATCATCTTCCAGATCCTCATTAATTTGGACATGGAGATCGTGCCTGAGAGCAATGTTGTGCAGGATGCAACAGGCTATAATGATCTCTGCCAGAGTCTGGGTTGGGTATTGTAAGGCCCCGCCGGTCCTATCCAGACACCTGAAATGACTTTTCAAAACGCCAAAGGTGCGCTCTATGATGGAGCGGCTGGAGGCATGGGCCTCATTGTACCTCATCTCTGCACGTGTCTGTGGTTGATGCACAGGGGTCAGCAACCAGGGGCGACACCCATATCCTGCATCACCTGCAGAAAGAAATGTGTAACGTTAAAGCAGGAGCTGATGTCCACACACATGGCAAAACTCTGGAATTTGTTACCGGAGGATGTAGTAAAGGCTGTTAGTGTAGCTGGGTTTAAAAGAGGTTTGGACAAGTTCCTGGAGGAAAGGTCCATAAAACATTATTAAAAAGGGACCCAAGATATTTATTTTATTTATTTATTTAGCTGTATTTATATCCCGCTTTTCACCGGGTCAAAGCGGTCAATTGGGAGATACATTTAACACGAGGGGATATGACACACATACGCTAATACTTACAGGGAACATGGGCAATGGAGGGTTAAGTGGCTTGCCCAAGACCACAAGGAGTGCCTATAGGACTAGAAATCCCAGTCCCTCTGGCCTGAGATTGCTGTCCCCAGGTGGGACTTGAACTCCCGGCCCTCCGGCCCGAAGTACCTTGTCCTAACCACTAGGCCACTCCTCCCTCAATGCTTGACTCAATACAAGCATTGTGGAACCTGTGTCTCTTGGGGATACTGCTAGGTACGTATGACCTAGATTGGCCACTGCTGGAAACAGGATGCTGGGCTTGATGGACCTTGGTCTGACCCAGTATGGCATATCTTATGTTCTTATGGTGAAAAGCATGTACGTGCAAACCAAAAGCACAAACAAATGTGACACAAACATATGACATCACATGATAGGACACCACAACTATGCAGCAGCGTTTGAAGGTCTGACACACAAAACAAGGAGTAGGTGTAAGGATTGCAATCAACATAATCTGTAACCACGACACAAATGCTAGTGTGCATCCTACCATCAACACACAGCACCGTAGCAAGGAACAGCTGGAGGCCACCCCCCCTCCCCCCCACCAACGTTAGATCACACACAGACAGATGAGACACACACATAACTAAGGATACACTCCAAAGACAGACATGTGCACATACGGTTAGTCAGAGGATTACCATGTGCATGTCAGAGATGCAAAATACCCACCCAGCAGTATACAGTCCTCCTACTGTCCTGCCTCAAATTGTCTGAATAGTGCCGAGTGCTGCAGGATATAGGAGTCATTTTATTTATTTATTTATTTATTTATTTTACATTTCTTATATACCGCACTATTTACGATCAGCGCGGTTTACATAAAACAAAACAGAATCCGACAATGAACAAGAGTCAGGTCATTACAATGAACAGGAGCAGTCAACTTGGATAACGGGGGAAACTATGTACATAAATGGAATACTGAAATTGGTAAACTATGTACACAGATGGGATACTGAAATTGGTAACTGTATATATGTGAGATGGGGTCATTGTGTGTTGTTCGTACCTGGTGGCTGGGGTTCGAGGGAGGCTGTGAGGTATTTAATAAAGAGGAGGTGTTTTAAGGCCTTCCTGAACTGGCTCAAATTGGGGATAGCTCTGATGTGTGGTGGTAAGGAGTTCCAGAGGCTTGGTGCACTCAGGCTGTAGGCTCTATTTAAAGTTGATATGGCGCATCTTGTCATAGCTTTTGGTATTCCTATCATGTTGGTTGCAGCCGTTCTTCTTATCCTGTTGGGCATGGGTTGTTGTATGAGGTCACATATTGAAGAAGAGTATAACCCATTGATGGCCTTGAATGTCATCACTAAGATCTTGAAGTTAATCCTGGCTTGGATGGGGAGCCAGTGCAGCTGCATCAGGAGGGGTGTGATGTGCTCTCTCCTTGGAGCTCCTAAAAGGATTCGCGCAGCGCTGTTCATGGCGAGTTGTAAGGGATGTAAGGTTGCTTGAGGGAGACCTTGTAGGATGGCGTTTGCATAATCAAAATGAGGGATGATGAGGGCTTGGTAGATGGTACGGAAGTCACTTGGCTCGAGTAGCGGGCGTATGTGTCTGAGGGATCTGATCTTGAAGTATATCGCTCTTACTGTTTTTGCTATGTGCTGCTTCATGTTGAGGTTCTGATCCAATGTGACTCCGAGGTATCGTATGGCTGATTTTACTTGCAGCTTGGCGTTGTCTACTTCCAAGTGGTTGTTGTTGTTGTTAAGTGCCGTCGAGTCGGAGTCGACTCATGGCGACCCTCTGGATAGCTATCCTAAATTGTGTTCGGTCTTCAGTCAGGCGGCTCATTGACGACAGACTGGTACCCGTAGCTGCTGTTATTGTAGCGATCCATCTCATTGCTGGCCTTCCTCTTTTGCGTTGACCTTCTATCTTGCCAAGCATGATGTCTTTCTCTAATGATCTCTCTCTTCGCATGATGTGTCCGAAGTATGAAAGTCGAAGTCTTGTCATATGAGCTTCTAAAGAAAGCTTAGGTTTGATCTCCTCTAGTACCGACTTGTTTGTTCTTCGGGCAGTCCATGGTATACACAGTATTCGCCGCCAGCACCATAATTCAAAGGCATCAATTTTCTTCCTGTCTGTCTTTTTCACTGTCCAGCTTTCACATCCATATGATGTTATTGAAAATACCATGGCTTGAACAAGTCGAATCTTTGTATGGAGAGACACATCTCTGCTCTTGAGAATCTTATCTAGGTCTTTCATAGCCATTCTGCCAAGAGCAATGCGTCGTCTGATTTCTTGACTGCTTGTTGCTTCTTTATTGATAGTTGATCCAAGTAGGTTAAAGTTGTTCACAATTTCAATTTCTTCTCCTTCAACGATGAACCTGTTGATTATGCCAGTTGTCATGATCTTTGTCTTCTTTACATTAAGGTGCAGGCCCATTTTGAGACTATGTTCTTTGATTGTGAGAAGCAAATGTTTCAGATCATCTTCGCTTTCAGCCAGTAATGTGGTATCATCAGCATAGCGAAGGTTGTTGATGAGTCTTCCACCAATCTTCACACCTCTGTTGTCTTCATACAGTCCTGCTTCTCTGATGATTTGTTCTGCATATAAATTAAACAGGTAGGGGGAAAGTATGCAGCCTTGTCTTACACCTTTGCTTATTTTAAACCATTCTTTTTCTCCTTGTTCCGTTCGAACTGTTGCTTCTTGATCAATGTACAGATTACGCAAGAGAACGATCAGGTGTTCTGGTATACCCATGCTTCTTAATGTGGCCCAGAGTTTCTCATGGTTTACACAGTCAAAAGCCTTGCTATAGTCGATAAAGCACAAATAGATATCCTTTTGGTATTCTTTAGTCTTTTCAAGGATCCATCTCACATTCGCAATGATGTCTCTCGTTCCTCGCCCTTTCCTGAAACCCTGCTTGCACTTCAGGTAGTTCTTGTTCTAGGTATGGCTGTAGTCTCTTTTGAATAATCTTCAGTAGAATCTTGCTGGCATGTGGGATCAGAGCGATTGTGCGATAATTTCCACAGTCAGTTGGATCACCTTTCTTTAGTATTGGTATAAACACATATCTTTTCCAGTCAGTTGGCCATGATGTTGTCTTCCATATTTCTTGGCAGAGCCTTGTAAGTACGGTAACAGCTGCATCAGATTGCTGCAATACTTCTATGGGAATGCTATCAATGCCTGGTGCTTTGTTCTTTGATAAGGCTTTCAATGCTGCTTCAACTTCTTCTTTCATCACCAATGGTTCCTGATCATAAGGTATAGGTTGAAACGGCTGTTGGTCCACTTGATCTTTATCATATAAAAGCTCTGTATATTCCTTCCACCTTTTCTTGATCTTCTCAGCATCATTCAACATAGAACCTTGAGCATCTTGTAACATTCCAATTCGAGGCTGGAACTTTTTCTTTAACTCTCGCAGCTTTAGGAAAGCCGATCTTGTTCTTCCTCTAATAGTTTCTGCTTCTATTTCCTTGCAAGTGTCATTGTAGTACTTTTCCTTGTCCTGTCTTGCTGCACGTTGGAAATCTCTGTTGAGTTCTGCGATTGTCTTTCTTTCTCCTTTGGCTTTAGCTTCTCTGCGTTTCTGGGCAATTTTCAGAGTTTCTTCCGTCATCCATTTTGGCCGTTTTTGCTTTTTCACCTTTTGTAGAGACTTCTCGCTTTCTTCCAGCACAACCTTCTTGATGTCATTCCATAACTCTTCCGGAGCTCTGTCATTTGTATCTAAAGCAGCAAATCGATTTTGCAGGCAGTCTTTAAATTCCAGTGGTATATTCTCAAGGTCATATTTTGGTGCATTCATGAGTGGTTTGCTCTTTTTCAACTTTAGCTTGAGTTTGCATACTAGTAGTTGATGATCTGTACCACAGTCAGCTCCAGTTTTGTCTTTGTTGATGTTACAGAGCTTTTCCATCGTTGACTTCCACAGATGTAGTCAATTTGATTTTTATACAATCCATTGGGTGAAGTCCATGTGTACAGTCGTCGCTTGTGTTGCTGGAAGAAGGTGTTTGAGATGAATAGATCATTGGTCTTGCAGAATTCTATCAATCTTTCTCCAGCTTCATTTCTGTTGCCAAGTCCATATTTTCCAACTACTTTGCCTTCTTCTTTGTTGCCAACTTTTGCGTTCCAGTCACCCATGACTATCAGGATATCCTGTTTGCATGTTCTGTCAATTTCAGCTTGTACTTGTTCATAGAACTCTTCAATTTCATTCTCTTCTGCAGCTGTTGTTGGGGCATATACTTGAATTATAGTTGTGTTGATAGGCAATCCTCGTAGACGAATAGAGATTAAGCGTTCGCTGACTGCATTGTATTTCATTACAGTTCTTGCAAGTTTCTTCTTTATTATAAATGCAACACCATTTCTTCTTTGTCTTTCATTTCCAGCATAGTAGACCATGTGATCATCTGATGCAAAGTGCCCGATGCCAGTCCATTTCAGTTCGCTGACACCCAACAGATCAAGTTGTACACGTTCCATTTCATTCTTGACCACCTCCAACTTCCCTTGGTTCATGCTTCGTACGTTCCATGTTCCAATGTGTAAGACATCTTTACAGCTTCTGACTCTCATTTCATGCGCAGCTACATCAGCAGTCAGACTTCCCGAGGGCTTTGATCCAACCACATCATAAATGCTGGCTTTACTCTGAAAAGTCTTCAGCTCTTCCCCAGTAGCTAGTTGAGTGCCTTCCGACCTGGGATTCTCATCTTCCAGCACCATAGCACAATTTGTTTTGTTGTAACTATCCATTGGGTTTTCATGGCAAGATACAGAAGTAGATTGCCGGGCCTTCCTTCCGCGCAGTTTAAGTTTGGTGTTGTTGCCGTTGTCACGGAAATGTGATCCTCCGCCGTCAACACTATCCCATTCTGCTGCTGCCCAGATGGGTTAGGTGGAATAAACTGGTGGTTAGGTGGAATAAACTCAAGATTTCTAGAGATGAATAGGACCTCTGTTTTCTTATGTTGGATGCGCAGATTTTGAGAGAGGAGCCATTCGGATACTGCATTGAAACACTTAGTTAGTGGGGTGAGGTCTGGGCAATCCAGGGATATTGGCAGGTAAAGTAGGACATCGTCAGCGTAAATCATGCAACTCACATTAAAGTGTCTAATGATGTTACATATGGGTTGGATATAAATGTTAAACATAAGAGACGATAGGGAGGATCCTTGAGGGACTCCTTGACTTTGTAGGAATGGCTCAGATGTGGTTCCATTTGCTCGTACGTGTTGCCATCTTTCAGACAGGTAAGATCTGCACCACTCCAGCGCTGTTTCAGTGTCATGGGTGGACCCTGCAAACCTAGGGACCACATTCAGTATATGCATATCTGCATCACATACATCCTGAACATTCAGGGAATGATAGTGTTTGCAGTTGCGGAACACTGCCTCCCTGTCTCCTGGCGTGACCAGGGCAACATGTGTGCAATCAAAAGCTCCCATCACGTGTGGTATCCCGGCAAAGGCCTCAAAGGCCTGGTTCAGGGTCTCCCACTGTTGCCTAGTGTTGGGAATGGCAATGTAATTCCGACTCCCAGCTGATCATGGTACGCAGTACCTGATGGAGACAGCGTGAGAAGGTGGGACGGCTTATGCTACCCACTGCGGCCACAGATGACTGGAAACAGCCAGAGGCAAAGAAATGTAGGGCACCAAGGAGCTTGACCAAACCCGGTATGGCATGTGACCGACCAGTCAGGGGCTCGAGGTCAGGTCTCAGATCCTCATAGAGCTCCCTAATAGCCCCTGTGCTCAGGCAGTAGAGGGAGATGACCTGGTCCTCACGCATGTCCTGGAGCTGGGCCCTGGGCCTGTAGAGGCGAGGCTGGTGAGACTGCAACTCCGCACGCCTCCTGCGCCATGCTGACACAGCCCCTTCCTGGCCTGCCCCCACAGCTGCAGGTCTGTGTTGCAGCGGGACAGCACTCATGCCCTGTGCCTCAGCCCCATGGACACCATCTCCCCCGTCAGGCAACCGCAGCCCCTACACACCTCCCAGTGCACATGCAGCAACCACAAAGCCCGCCATACACTCAACCCCCCTCACCTCCTCTAACTCACACAAACCCAGCCACTCACCTCACCCACCACTCACCAACCCAGCCACACAACTCCACCAGCACTCACCAACCCAGCCTCTCTCCACACGAAACCTGCCTCTGACACTCTCCTTGCTTCACCAACAACCAACACCGCATGCCTCGTCTCCCTCGCCTACACAAACCCCTCAGTGTGTACCACGTGTGCGTGTGTATTTATGTTTTTGGTTTTACATCTGCGTATCCTTGCACGCGTTGCACATGCGCAGCAGCACAAGCGTGGCAGCTGCGCACGTTGCACATGCGCAGAGGAGATGCAGAAGGTGCATGTGCGGGACCCATGTGATGAGTGCCGCTCCACACATGTGACGTGAGGCCTGCCGCATGCATGTAATGGCACGCAGCCACCATGCTCACACCGCTGCACATGTGTAACGCGCGCAATGACACGCAGGTGTAACAAAACACATAAATACACATGCACACGTGGTACACACTGAGGGGTGTGTGTAGGCGAGGGAGACAGAAGGCGAGGTGTGGAGCAGGCGCGGCGAGAGTGAGGTCAGGACTATAGCAGGTGAGGAGAGGTGTGTTGTGGAGCAGGTGAGAGAGAGAGGAGGGGTGGTGAGGAGCAGGCGTGAGAGACAGGAGGTGTGTTGCGGAGCAGGCGAGAGAGAGAGGAGGGGAGGCGAGGAGCAGGGAAGAGAAACAGGAGGTGAGTTGAGGAGCAGGCGGCAGGGAGAGGAGGGGAGGGGAGGTGAGGAGCAGGCATGAGGTGGAGCAGAGGAACCAAGGGGCAGGGGAGGGGAGATTAGGCGAGGAACGGGAGGCCTGAGGATGTGTGACAGGGAGGGAGAGGGCACAGAGGGCATGGAGATGGAGCGACAGGATATGGCAGGAGGGGAGGAGGGGGGACACCTGTTCAGTGGGACCCAGAGCCGGTAGGGAGAGGTGGGCCTGTGGTGGTGGCTGCAGGCCCATCGGGTGTGTCGCAGCCCACCCAGGGGCCACCAAGTGCCAAACGGAGGCGTATACCGGTGCCAGCCGAGGAACGGAGGAGGGCTGTTAGATTCAGCCAGCAGGATAACAACATCCTGCTGGCCAGTATGTTGGAGCGGTATGAGGTGCTCTATGGCCGGCTGAGCACCAGCACCACTGTAGGCACATGCATACACATGTGGGAGGAGGTACAGGAGGCCATAGCCCATGCAGGGGGACCAACTAGGGACCTGAACAGCCTGAGGAAAAGATTTAATGACATTAAGCATAGTGTCCGTGCACACATGGTGGAGGAGAGGCGACATGCCACGGGCACCAGAGGGGGTGCCCCCTTTGCCCCAACCCTGACACCCCTGGAGCAGGAGCTCGAAGACTGTCTTGGCCCCATCTACCTGCGTGGACTGCCTGAAGCGCTGGACACCGCCCATCCACAGTCAGGTAGGTCAGAGATATGCAGCACACATACAGCTCACAGCCCAGCACATGCCGGCCATGGACGGGAAGGTGGGGGCCTATGTCCTGAGAACACATGTGCCCTAACACTGGCAACTGGGGGCCAAACATCTTGCAAAACATGGCTGGTTAGGGACAGGGTGGGTGTGACAGGTACCCGGGGCTGTGTGCATGACAGCCACAGTCCTGGATGTCGTAGAGCACTGCACAGGTGTACAGAACTGGGGGGAGTGGGCAGTACCTCAGCTAGGTGGAGTGCCACCCCCCCTTCACTGTGCATGATTGGGGAGGATGACCGTACATATGGGGAGGGCCCCACACCCCCCACCCCATGAACCCAGCACATGCAGCAGCTATTCGTTCCTGGCATATAGGTCACACAGAACATCATACATCTGCAGCCAGGCACGCACCACAATATGACTGGGGGATACAGACAGGAGGGACAGACAACTAGGCCAGAACACATTGACCTGGGGGGACCCACCCACACCACCTATAACATCTATGATGTGTGTTTGCAATTACATGTCCAGGAACATATTCCACACCAGTGACAGAGGAAGGCCTATCACACTGTGATGACGAGGTAGACACAAACAAACCCCCACGACCACATTACACAGATGTCATTGGCCAACATACAATGGGGATCCCCCACCCACCCTCACAAGACATTGGAGTACACATTGCCACAGCTGTACCAACTGCACCTAGCCAAACCCCCATACCACCTGGGGTCAGCTCATATACAGGTACTGCAGTGCCACAGACACATTCCCATGACCCCCACCCACGTTTCAACCCCATGCCCAGCATCGCTACACCCATCCCCCGCAGCAACCGACCACACACAGTGAGTATGTGATAGCTGCCCAACCACACCGCACAGTGGCTACCAAAGCGGCAGTCCCCACACACGTCTGGCTGACCTGGACGCATGCTTCAAAACCTACCATGCATGCCACTCAGGCCAATGCATACACATCGCTCACACACACTATGACAGGCCACAGTCCCACTCAGGGCTCCCACACGCACCCTGGCCACATGTAGCCCTGAGCCCACATCCAAGGCCACATGCACAGTGCATACCTAGTACTGCATATAGTGGGCCCGGCACTCGCCACCACATCATCCCAAACACAACAGCAAATGTGTCACAGCTCCACCAGTGCAAGAAGCCGCTCCTCTACACCCCTGCCAGGTACAGCACACTGTATGCACATGTGCTGTCCCCATTGTAGGCGCAGCAACAGCAGGTACAGGCAGACACCACATTGCTTTTGGGCGGGGATGTACTACACAGGTGTATATATGTGCCCTGTGGAAACTCATCTTTGCTGTGCTCCCAGTTCCACCCCCCAGGTGACATCCAGGCTGTGGAGGCGTATGATGAGCGGGATGTGCTAGCGCTAGAGGATGCTGAGGGGCCTGAGACCACAGAGTCCAGGGACGCGCCCAGCACTGGTGGGGAGACCCCAGGAAACAATGTGGTGCCCGAGGCACAGGACAGGGCAGCGGATGCTGACGCACAAGTGGGGGCCAGTAGCAGCAGCACATGGGCTGTGGAGGACGTGGAGACGGAGGGGAGTTGCCACACAGTGCAGGCGCCAGGGACATCAGCCACCCCACACACCAGCATGGATGTCATCTTTGTGGGGCTGCGGGCTCATACTGCCTCATCAAGGCACGATGCAGAAGGTGGGTAACAGAATACACAACAAACCCCTTGGGGGTTGACGTAACATCCACAATGACATACCATGTGCCCCCCAATATTATGATACCATAGCACGTAGGATCGTATGTTTAAAAGGGGTCTGTGCCATGTGCACTCTCCCCTTTTGTAGCATGGATCTTCTGGTGTCATCATGTTACTGAGCTCATACTCATTGTTAGGCAGTAAGCTTAGACCCCATTGGTAGCCTCCACAGTAGTCAGCACCAGACCCTACTATCTATCTACCTATCTACCAAGCAAAGAACAGCTCACATACTATCCATCCCTCCACGAGGCCAACCACAAGATGCATTCACTACTAGCCCTGGCATTTCTACACCTAGCCACCTGGCTCCCCCACACATCCCACGCCTTTCACACAAGCACCAACCACATCCCAATACTCCACAGTGATGGGAGGAGATGGACGGAGAATCATCAACACTCCCCTAGAGAACCCAAAGAAACACCTTACTCACATCTGCTACACATCCCACTTCAACACATTAAGAAGTCACAATTAGACCGTCAGCAACAACAACATGACCTGAAGTGTGCACTCATCAACGCCAGATCAATACGTACTAAATGGCCGATAATCACCGATCTGGTCACATCCCTTGATCTTGACATCCTCATGATCACAGAGACTTGGCTATCGGAATGTGACAACGCAATCATCAATCAGATGTTACCCACAGGATTCTCAGTCTATGCATGCCATAGAACCAACCAGAAAGGAGGCGGAACACTCATCCTGGCCAAAACTGCCCTATGCTTCCAGATGTGTAATGCAACCAGCACAGCTAACCTGGACTCCCTTACTATAACAAATGACACATGCACAATCAACCTACTATACCGAGCACCAACACCATCTTCTGAGGATCTCGCAACAATAATTGGCCTTGCCTGCAACTCAAAAAGACCACGATCCCAAAACTGGATTCTAGGTGACTTTAACCTTCCTACGCTACAGGAAGCACAAGCCACTGCCCTCCTAGAAGCACTACAAGAACTAGGGTACGATCAGCTAGTCAATAGTCCAACTCACATCAAGGGAAACAAACTTGACCTGATCTTTGCTCCACAGAAAGATATGGATACCACCGAACCAATGCTACCAACCATATCTCCTGTGCCATGGTCTGACCATAGCCTACTCAAGTTCCAGATACCTATTAACACCTACAACCAAGACTCCCACAAAACCAACGCTGTCCCCGAAACCTCGCTGAAGCACTTCCGCCCCTTTCAGAAAGAAGAGATTCGAGGGAAGATCCTCCCACTTCTCAACAATATACCACACGACCTAGATACGATGGTGTCCACATGGGACGAGAGCCTCAAGACCATCGCATGCATACCACCCACACATAAAACAAAAAAGAAAAGAGAACACGCACCATGGTATACCAAGGACCTCCGAACTTCACTCCAGTGCCTGCGCAAGCTCGAGAGAAGATGGCGTCGGACTCGCTCTACCGAAGCACAAAGTACTTACATCACTCACCTAAAAGCATACCGTGATGAATTAACAAAGAAGCGGAAACAATATCATTCCGACATACTGAAGCGATCGTTAAACAAACCCCACGACCTCTTCAATATAGTAAAATCCCTCATAAAAGAACCTCCCACAGACCAATCACATATGCCACAACCCCAAGCATACTCTAACTACCTACAAACAAAATAATCCAGACTGGCGCAACCTCAACCAACTATCTACAACCAGGAGTAACCCACGCTGGCGAAACTTCGAGCTCCGCAAACAACACCCTTCAGCATAACTTACCCCAACCATCACCTCTAGCCAATTTTGACAAAATATCACGCAGAGAGATTGAAGACACCATCGCTGCAATCAACCCTACTACTGCACCCAACGACCCATGCCCAGCCCTATGGATAAAGGAGTTGCGATGTGACTTAAGCCGATATCTGAGCGAATTAATAAACCAATCCCTCACAACTGGATCATTCCCACAGAGCCTGAAACAAACATCAATCAGACCACTGCTGAAGAATAACAAGATGGACCCAACGAAGGTGGAATCATACAGGCCAATTTCAAGTATCCCCATGCTTGCCAAAGTAATTGAAAAGTTAGTACAGCGCCAAATTCAACAGCATATTGATACTGAAGCCCCACTGGACCCCTCCCAGCATGGGTTCAGAGAAGCACACGGGGTGGAAACCCTCCTCACCACCCTACTTGACAACCTAGTATCCGGAACAGACAAAATTCACCAGGGATATGCTCTCATCTTCCTCGACATTGCAGCGGCCTTCGATTCTGTGAACCACGAGATCCTCATACAACGCCTCAGCGAAAAAGGAATTCAAGGGACAGCCCTAGAGTGGTGCAAGTCATACTTGACCAATAGATGGCAACATGTAAGGTCTGGCTCCACAACCTCCGAACCATTTTTGCAAAACCAGGGCGTGCCACAGGGTTCTTCTCTATCTGCATTGATGTTTAACATCTACATGCAGCCCATATGTGCCCTAGCACGTTCATTCAAGGTCAACTGTTTAGCCTACGCAGACGATATCCTGCTATACATCCCTTTCAGGACCAACCAACCAGACCTCTTCCCTCTAACAAGCTGTTTTGAGGCAGTAGCAGAATGGCTCAACACACAAAATTTAAGAATCAACTACAGCAAAACAGATGTCCTTTTCATCTCAAGGAACCAGGACTTCACCCCTCCACCCTCCTTAAAAATCGGCAACACAGAACTGAAAACCAAATCAACAATCCGCTACCTTGGCATTACTCTGGACCAACACCTGGATCTGAAAACCCACATAAAAAACACAGTAAAAACAGTATACATGAAAATAAGGACTTTAAAGCATCTCCGACCACTACTAGATTTCAGCGACTATCGATCAATCTATCAAGCATTAATATTACCACATTTTGACTACGCCAACGTAATCCTACACGGTCTCCCCCAATCAACACTAGCACCACTCCAGCTCGCAATGAACACTGCCGCGAGAGTACTAACAGGGGCCTCAAGGAGAGAGCACATAACGCCAGTACTGACGAACCTCCATTGGTTACCGGTTCAAGCAAGAATCCTCCACAAAGTCCTAACCTTGACCTTCAAAGCGTTAAACACTTTGACTCCCACAGCTATCAGCGAGATGATACACAAAGTACCACATAACAGAAACAGAAGACCTACGACGCAAAACACCCTCGAGGTCCCAAAGGCAACAACGAAATGCACAAAAATAACAACAAACAGAGCCTTTACAATTTATGCACCTAGAGCATGGAATGCCCTCCCCACCTATATACGAAACATCACCCACCTAACCCAATTCAGGAAAGCATTAAAGCACCACCTGTTCACCACATACTACCCTGAATCCAGCCTCAGTATTCATACATGTTGCCCCTCAGACAATCACGCACCACACCTAAACAATCAGACTCAGTATGAAAAAGGCTAACCCACCGATCCTTCAAAAGTAATAAGATGTAGATAGACCCTGCTTGAAAAAGGTACTAGTGTAAATACAATGTAGATAGTTTCCCCAGTTGTTTCCATGTTGATTTCCCTGTTTATTGTAAAGTTTACAACTCAGAATGCCTGTGTTGTATAGTTGACGTTGAATGTAAACCGCACTGATCTGAAAAGCGCGGTATAGAAGAACTGTTAAATAAATAAATAAATACAAATAAATAAATCTGCCTACTATTCACCACCATATACCCCAAGGAGATGTACAGTGGTACACACCTATCCCAGATCACCTATACAACTTACTCGGCGGACCCCTCTCCCTGGGTAATGGTACCTAGCATAGATAGTTGGGGTAATCAGTACTGTGTGGCAGGTTTAGAGCAAACAGCATCACCAGATATCAATCTGTTTACCATGAATCCCCATGTTATCCGGTCTATCCCATACTACCAGTGCGCAGATCAAGCAGTGACACAATGAACTGCGACACAGTACCATGTGTCATATCTGTGATTCCCATGATCCCTCAGCAGGACCATTTCCTGGCCTGAGGATGGATCATGGGACACACAGATGTAAACATGTTACTGTGTTGCTAGTCGTCACATGCATGATTGCTCTGCAGACCGATCTTTTGGGATATGCCACACATGTGCATGTGTCACGGTGAGGGGTGCAACACATGTCTCACACATCACCTTGTGTCTCACCCACAGCCACTCATCAGGCTCTGATGGCCATTCGGGAGGAGGTGAGCCAGCTGCGCACCACAGCTGAGATGATGGTAGCAGCGCTAGTGTGCATTGCAGATGCCCAGGTGGCCATGGCTCGGCGTCTCCAGCAGCCAGCACAAGCACCAGAGGAGGCACCAGTGGACCCATCACAGAGGGGTGGGTTGGCCCATGGGCGCCGTGGACATGGGTGGAGACGCAGGATATGAGGTTGGGGGACAGGTCACCACATCTGTGATAATAAAGACATCAAAAGCTATTTATACCTATGTGTACGTCTCCAGTGTGTGCCACTGTGCTCCCCTGCGTACCCTGTAACCCATGTTGTCACCCTGGCCACATGTGCCTCCCCATGTCCCATAGGGGTGTGGTGTCTGCACTGCCACCAATCACCACACATACGTTATACCATCCCCTGTGTGCCATGCACCGTGCCATGTGTGCGCCCTTCTACCTATGAGTGTGGGTATACCCTAGCTCTCCCATCGACCAGCAATATATTTATGGTGGTACATGTATGTATTACGGATCTGTCACTCTCTCACACCCCATATGCTCTCCATTAGTCTATTCACATGTGTGACCATCCTTTCTGCCCACACCAGAGCCTACGTGGCTGTTTACCCACATATGCTTGCGGGGGCACAGGCAGACAAAGGTATCTGGCTACTGTCAGCTGGTTACTCATCCCCAGCACTTGTAGTGAGCCATCCCTTATCCTCCTGACCAACATCCACCTGTCACAGCCTCACCAGCTATCCCTCTGTGCAGCTCCTGGGCACAGCAGTCCCTCCTATCCTTCCTGCCACATATCTGCTGGTAGCCTTTCCCTCCATTCCCCCCCCCCCCAAGCATGGTGCATAAGATATGCAGCCTACACAACACAGGCATCACGCATGTGACCATAGCTGCTGGGACAAACAGCACATTGGTACATCACAGGGGCACCAGGGGACACAGATGCCTACGCACATGGGCAGCCCCCACACCTGAGTGCGGAGATGGTCCATGTATGTTACCTATGTCTACCATGCAGACACATAGGGATCTACACCTATGTCCCATGCACACATACACAGTCTGTGTGTAAAAGAGACACGTGATCATTGTGCTGTACTTATAAACTTTTTTACTTTTAACTGTACAATGGGTAATATTTACAAAACACCCCATGATGTGTCCCGGGTGTCAGGAGAGCACAGGGCTCGTGTGTGGGCACCCCTATGGCCCTCAAACACTCCTGGGATGCCCATCAGGGGATGGCTGTTGAGATGCACCGCCCATACCAGCTGCATGCTGCATGTGCATCTCGGCAGCCATCCACTGAATGGCGCCTGCCAGACATCAGATGGTGCGGCCCTGGGACCGCTGGCATTGCAGCACGCCAACCAGTGCCACAGACAGGTCCCGGATGCACCTGCCACCACATCCACACCAGGTGCCCGGTGTTTGTGTGCTGGCATGTGCGTGGGCCCTGTCTGTGGCAATGGGTGGTGATGCTACACCCAGGCGGCCACCATCGCCGCACACATGTGGCAGCTGGCAGGGACCCACAGTGCCCTGTGCTGTCCTGTGTCCCCTCCCACCCATAGGGCCACCCTCCCCCTCCACACCCCCTTCCTCCCCCCGATACCTCCCACCCACCCTCTCCCTCACCCCCTCCCTGCTCTCCTCCTCCTCCACCTCCCCTCCTCTGCCTCCTCCTCCTCCCCCTCACCTTCCTCACCCCTTGCCACATACAATACACCCTCCCCCACTCCTCTCTCCTGCCCCACCCCACCCTTCGCCCCCTCCATGTTGTCTTCTTCCTCTTCGTCCTCTGCCCCCTCCTCCTCCTCTGGCTGGACTGGAGCTGTGGGGGCCTGTTGTGGGGGGCCCTGATGTAGATGGGCCCTCACCAGCAGCAGCATCGTCTGTGGGGGGAGACAGTCATTAGCACACCATCATGCGATTCACACACCACATAAACTTAGTGTGGCCTCCCACAGGCTGTTGGGCCACTGTGACATGCTGTACTGCGCTGCAGAGGCTGCAACACTCATCGCCACTTTGCTCCAGTGCCCTTCTTTGGAGGCGGGCAAGGACATCCGGGTAGTGAAGCTGCAACTCCCGTCCCTTTTTCCGTAGGTCCTCTACCTGGGGGGGGAATGCAATGGTGGGAGCATTAGCTAAATGAATTCAGTCGATCATTCTGATATGTAAATAACCATATTTAATTCTCAATGTATATAGTTCTAGGTTTTTCGGCACGTTATTTAGCCGCATTTCTAATTTTATTCTGATGTTTATTTATGGGTTAACTGTTAAAAATGCTCTACAATTTATATGTAAAATAATAATAGACTTCTATTATTAAGTTTTTATGCTCATTGTTAAATGTTCTGAAATTTGTTATATGTAAAATAATAGTTTTCTATTATTAAGTTTTAATGTTCATTGTAAACCGCCACTGATCTCTGGAAGAGGCGGTATAGAAAAATGTTTAAATAAAATAAATAAATTAGGGGCCAGATATCTGTGGTGAGTGCCCAATGCATATCACACATCACTGTGAGCAGCAGAGTGCTGCTACTGCTGTGGCCAGTGTGTCCTCTACTACCTGTTGCCAGCGCCGCCTACATGTGTGGCTGTGGGCATGGGCATGTGTGGGGTGCCACCTATGTGTAGTGTGTGCAACCCCCCTGAACCCCAATACCCTGTTCCTATACTCCCCTTGCATGACATGGCAGCGCCATGCCATGTGTGGGGTAGGTCCCCAGGGGAGATGTTTCCTAACTCCCTGTGTGGTCTAGCAGACACCTGTGTGTTTGCCTGACCTACACACATCAGACGACACACCCGCCATGGCACCATGATATCTTTACTAAACATGTGTGATGTGTTATGAGACAGAGCGGGATGTGGGTGGCCCTGAACACATCGCCAGGAGCCACTACCATGACACCAGGCTTTCTACTATACCTCTATGGTCAGGACTAAGGCCTCCTGTGAATAGGGCAGTTGTGTGCGAATGCAACAGGAGCATGGACCACCACACCTAGCTGAGCTATTGACATCTGTGATCTGGTCTGGGGCCTCCTGGAGTTGGGCACAGCTGTGAAACACCAACATATGCAGGTACCCTAACACCAGCATCTATAATGGTCCTCTGCGATCAGGTATGGGCATCCTGGGGATAGGGAAGATGTGTGAACCTTGCAACAGCAGAAACTACCATACCACCAGGATTACTAACAGACCTCTGTAAGCAGGTCTGGGCCTCCTGGGAGTAGGGTGGATTTAAACACATCAACAGCAGCAACTACCATACCAATAGGATTTATGACAGACCTGTGTAATCAGGTCTCAGGCCTCCTGGGGGTAGGGCAGATGTGTGAACCTGCAACTGGAGAAAAACTACAATAACACCAGGGTGACTAACAGACCACTTTAATCAGGTCTCAGGACTCCTGGGGGTAGGGTGGATCTGAACACATCAACAGCAGCACCTACCATACCACCAGGATCTATAACAGATCTGTGTAATCAGGTCTGGGCCTCCTGGGGGTAGGGTGGATTTAAACACATCAACAGCAGCAACTACCATAACAACAGGATTTATTACAGACCTCTGTAATCAGGTCTCAGGCCGCCTGGGGATAGGGCAGATGTGTGACCTACAACTGCATAAACTACCATGACAACAGGATTTATGACAGACCTGTGTAATAAGATCTCAGGCCTCCCGGGGATAGGGCAGATGTGAGACCTGCAACTGCATAAACTACCATGACAACAGGATTTATGACAGACCTGTGTAATCAGGTCTCAGGCCTCCTGGGGGTATGGCAGATGTGTGAACCTGCAAATGCATAAACTACCATGACAACAGGTGTTATTACAGACCTCTGTAATCAGGTCTCAGGCCTCCTGGGGATAGGGCAGATGTGTGACCTCCAACTGCATAAACTACCATAACAGCATGCTGTTTAACAGACCTCTTTAAGCAGGTCTAAGGCCTCCTGGGGGTAGGGTGGATTTAAACACATCAACAGCAACAAATACCATAACACCAGGTTGACTAAAAGACCTGTGCAATCAGGTCTCAGGCCTCATGGGGTTAGGGCAGATGTGTGAACCTGCAACTGGAAAAAAACTACCATAACACCAGGGTGCCTAACAGACCTCTGTAATCAGATCTCAGGCCTCCTGGGGGGTAGGGCAGATGTGTGAACCTGCAACTGCAAAAAATACCATAACACCAGGATGACTAACAGATCACTTTATTCAGGTCTCTGGACTCCTGGGGGTAGGGTGGATTTGAACACATCAACTGTAGCAACTACCCTTAGGCGTTGGCCCGTGGCGTTTGTCCTGAAATGAGCATTGAATATGTGGCCTGGATTGTCATACGCATATATTATGGTAACCTGCTGTTCCCTTTCTTTTCTTTGCCTATCCTTTTGTCTGTTTCTGTCCTCTACTCTGTCCTATCTTACAAATGGCGTTCCTTTCATATTTCCACAAATGATATATTATTGTAAACCGCTCTAATGCTTCGGCCTGAGCGGTATATCAAATTCAAATAAACATAAACATAAACATACCATGACACCAGGGTGACTAACAGACCACTTTATTCAGGTCTCAGGACTCCTGGGGGTAGGGTGGATTTGAACACATCAACAGCAGCAACTACCATAACACCAGGGTGACTATCAGACTACTTTAATCAGGTCTCAGGACTCCTGGGGATAGGGCAAATGTGTGAACCTGCAAATGCATAAACTACCATAACAACAGGATTTCTTAGAGACTCCGTAATCAGGTCTCAGGACTCCTGGGGGTAGGGTGTTTTTGAACACATCAATAGCTGCAACTACCATAACACCAGGGTGACTAACAGACCACTTTAATCAGGTCTCAGGACTCCTGGGGGTAGGGTGGATTTGAATACAGCAACAGCAACAACTACCATAACACCAGGGTGACTAGCAGACCACTTTATTCAGGTCTCTGGACTCCTGGGGGTAGGGTGGATTTGAACACATCAACAGCAGCAACTACCATAACACCTTGGTGACTAGCAGACCACTTTATTCAGGTCTCTGGACTCCTGGGGATAGGGCAGATGTGTGAACCTGCAAATGCATAAACTACCATAAATGATAATTACACTTACCCGGTAATTGTAGTTCCTTGAGTGACGACAGTTCTGTCCTCCACCTCTGGGTTGTGCACCTCTTCCTGCAGCTTGGAGACTGGACATGTTAAAATCATGACCTCACTGGATGTAGTCTGCTGCTCTCTCCCATCAGCCCCAGCGAACTATTGACAAAGCATACTCAAAAGGAGCAACAGATAAGTAGCTAATAAAGAAATTGTGACCTCGACAATTTTAACTAACTGAATAGCTAAACACATGCTTCCGACAGAACAAAACTTTGTCCCGTACCGTTCCCTCCTGGCCTCTGCAGAGATGAAGGTCAGAAAGAATAGATAGCAATAGACAGAACAGAACTGAAGCCAGACAATCTCTTAAAATCCCCACCTATCTGTAACTGTACTGGCTTACATACGGAAGATCCATTGTCAACACTACCACCCCGAGCGGGATTGAGGACTGAACTGTCGTCACTCAAGGAACTACAATTACCATTTCCTTATCGTTCCTACAGTTCAGTCCTTCACATCTGGGATGTAACAGAGCAGTGTTCAATGGAAGGGACCCTCCAAACCGGCTCGCAAAACCGCCGAATCGAACGAGGCATCCTTCGCCGCCAGCACATCTAGATGATAGTGCTTACTGAAGGTATGGAGCGACGACCAAGTAGCCGCTCTACAGATGTCCCCTGGCGGAACCAGGCTGTACTCCACCCAAGAGGCTGCCTACGTTCTAGTGGAGTGCGCCCGCAACCCCGCTGGAACTGAACAACCCTGTAATAGATATGCTGAGGCAATCGCTTCCCAAATCCATCTAGAAATGGATGCTTTCGCTGTCACTTCACCCTTGCGAGATCCTTTGAACAACACGAACTGATCAGATTTGCGAAAAGGCTCGGAAACTTGCAAATAATGCCGGAGCACTTGCTTGATGTCCAACAGATGCAAACTGCGATAGGACGCGGTCTCCCCCCCTGAGGAAAGGACCAGGAGTGATACCGCCTGTTTAGGTGAAACGGAGAGACGACTTTTGGCAAAAAAGAGGGCACTGGATGCAGCACTACCTTCTCCTTAGAAAATGACAGGGAGGGTTCCCTGCAAGACAATGCCTGCAAATCCGAAATGCGCCTTGCTGAACAAATGGCCACTAAAAACACTGTCTTTAAGGTCAAATCCTTCACCGTTGCCTTACTCAAGGGCTCAAAAGGTTCCTTCACCAACGCTCCCAAGACCAAATTAAGATCCCATGGGGGAACGATGACCTGATGAACAGGTCTCAGTCTCGACACCGCCTTCAGAAAGCGCAGAACATTTGTATGCGAACCTAACGGCAAATCATGCACCTTGCCCCTATAGCAGACCAGCGCTGCCAACTGTACTCTCAACGAGCTGGCTGCCAAACCTTTGTCAAAGCCATTCTGAAGGAAACTCAACACCACAGGCACTGAAGCTGTAGCTGCATGGACTTGCCGCCTTGAACACCAATCCTCAAAGATGCGCCATACCTGCACGTATGTTAAAGAAGTCGACCTCTTCCTAGCCTGCAACAAGGTCGCTACTACCGATCCTGAGTAACATTTTTTCTTCAGCCTTGCCCTTTCAATGGACAAACCATAAGCGAGAACCGATTTACTTGAGGCATTTGAAGCGGACCTTTGAGTAGCAGATCCTCCGAGACTGGCAGCCTCCAAGGCTCCCCATCCAAGAGGCGAACGAGATCCGCGTACCACGGGTGTCTTGGCCAGTCCAGAGCCACCAACAGTACTCTCTCGTGATGAGCCTCGATCTGCTGCACCACGCGACCTATCAATGCCCATGGCGGAAAAACATAGAGAAGACCGAGCGCCGGCCACGGCTGTATCAGAGCGTCGATCCCTTCTGACATCCTTTCTCGCCTTCTGCTGAAGAAGCGATTCGCCTTTGCGGACTGAAAGGTCGCCATGAGGTCCATATCTGGCGGCCCCCATCTGTGGACTATCAGAGCAAACACTTGCGGATTCAGCTCCCATTCCCCAGCCTCCACTTGCACCCTGCTGAGGAAATCTGCCATCACATTGTCATTTCCTGCAATGTGCGCCGCCGACAATGCCGGCAGACGTTTTTCCACCCAAGTGAGCAGCATCTCTGCCTCCTCTTCCATGGCTGCACTGCCTGTGCCTCCCTGCCAGTTGATGTAGGCTACCGTCGCGGAGTTGTCCGACAGCACGCTCACCACACTACCGGTCACTGCTGACTTGAAGGACTGAAGCGCCAGAAACACCGCCCTCAACTCCAGCCGGTTGATGGACCAACCGCGCTGTTGGGTGGACCATACGCCTTGCAGAAACATATCTCTGCAGTGCGTGCCCCATCCCGTGAGACTTGCATCTGTCAGTAGCGGAAGCAAGACTGGCTGCTCCAGGGGCATCCCTGCTTGCAGGATTCCGGGCAGTAGCCACCACTGCAGAGCTCGCCTGACCCACCGGGGACAGGGAAGACGCTTGCTCAATGAGTCATTCTGATGTGACCAGCGGTGAAGGAGAGCCTGCTGCAATGGCCACATATGGAACCTGGCCCAGGGTACCACCTCCAGAGTCGCCGCCATCGTACCTAGCACACAAAGATACTCCCAAGCTGATGGCGCCGGAGTGGATCTGAACCTGCAGAGCAGGCGGCCCAGGTCTAGCGCTCGCTGATGTGGTAGAAACACCGCCCCTAGCCGAGTATTGAACCGTACTCCCAGATATTCAAGCTCCTGGGATGGCACCAGTCGGCTTTTGGCCAGATTGACCACCCAGCCGAGGTGCTGCAAAATCTTTACCACCTTGTCCGTCACTCGAATGCTTTCGGCCTCGGATTTCGCCTGAATCAACCAGTCGTCGAGATAGGGGTGAACCAGGATTCCTTCCTTTCACAACGCCACCACCACCACCACCATAATCTTGGTGAAGGTCCGCAGCGCCGTGGCCAACCCGAAAGGTAATGCTTGAAACTGATAGTGCCCCCATGGAAGGGCAAACCGCAGCAACTTTTGGTGGGCTGCTCTGATCGGAATATGGAGATACGCCTCCGTGAGATCCAGGGAGGTCAAATACTCCCCCTTGCGTACTGCCACAATAACGGATCACAAGGTCTCCATCCTGAAGTGCGGTACCAGCAAGCACCAATTCATGCTCTTTAGATCTAAAATAGGGCGAAGAGAGCCATCTTTTTGAGCACCACATAATAAATTGAGTACCGACCCATACTGTAATCTGCTAACGGGACCGGTCTGATGGCCCTCAAGAGTAAAAGACGATCGAGGGTGTTGCAACTCGCCAGGGCTTTTTGGGGACCTTTGCAGGGAGACATCACAAAAGAATCCCGAACCGGTCTTGCCAATTCCAGGGCGTACCCCTCGCGAATAATCTCCAAAACCCACTGATCTGTCGTAATTTGGGTCCAGGCAGGAAGAAACTCCCGAAGCCTCCCGCTGACTGGGAGACTTCCTACCTGGACCCGTCAGCTTTCATTGTGGCTTCCAAGGGGTCGAGGAAGAGGATCCTGCAAAATCTCTACTCGCCCCCCGAAAGCTACGAAACCCCTGGGTTCTCAAAGCAAATCGCCCCCTCTGGAAACTGCCTAACCAAGAAGTACGGAATCTTCTAAAGTCCCAATACTGACCTCGATAGGCCGGAGCGGACTTTTCCGGCTTAGGTTTATCTTCCGGAAGCCTAACGCCCTTTGACTCCTCTAAATCCTTAACCAACTTGTCCAGATCATCACCGAACAGTAACCTACCCTTAAAAGGAAGCTTACTGAGGTACGATTTAGAGGATCCATCAGCCGCCCTACTCCTTAACCACAAGGATCGGCGCGTGGCAACCAAGGAAGCCATGCTATTAGCCAGGGCTCTAATTAAGTCATAATGCACATCCGCCAAATACGTGGTTCCTGACTCCAACCGATTTAATTAGCAGTCCCCTCTTGATCCAGCTGCGAGGACTTCCACAATCGCTGAGACCAGCGCAGACAAGCTCTAGCCACCCATGCTCCACAAATAGAAGCCTGCAAGGACAAGGCATCCGCCTCAAAGGACTGCTTCAACAGACCATCTACCTTCCTATCCTGGGCATCCTTTAATGCCGTGCTACCTTCCACCGGAATTGTGGTCTTCTTGGTGACCGCTGCATCAATCCGTGGAGACCTGAAACGCTCCTTGTCCTTATCAGCTAAAGGATAGAGTTGTTCATCGTTCTAATGCCTCTGCTCCTGCCGGTTAACTTTGTCTGCTGAGTAGCTGCGGGCCGGGACAAGGTTCCTGGTAATATCCCCTGCCGTTGCCTGCAGAATGCCTGATGCATGATCAATACAAAATCGGGACAAAAATCCCCAAACTGGGCACTGGCTTCCTGAACCAGCAAGGCCGATGGCAGCCCCATGTTAGTCTCCTGGGCACCTCCCGAGGTAGAGGCCAAGGCTACCTCCTCTTCCAGCCCTGCTGCCGCCAGCTGCGGCTCCGGTCCAGCCTTGGCATCCATCTGCCGCTCAACGCTCGTGGACCCCACAGCGCAAGCTCTGCAGACCCCAGAATCTGCGACCATACCCCTGCAGGTGCCGCTGAGCATGCACTGGGGACGGGATGCCATCCTCTAGGCACCCACACCCTATGGGGAGTTTCTCTTTTTTTTTTTTTTTTTAAAGATCCAAACCAGCCCAGGCTAGGGAGATAACCACCACAAAATACCACCCTTTTTTTTTTTTTTTTATTAAGTGCTTCCCTCTTATGAAGAAATTATAGCTCAGACTACCCCCGGGTCTGCAAAGGCTCCGAGGGAAAAAATTGCGGTCTTAAAACCTGAAGGGAACCCTTTCCCCACACAGGAAAACTAGCGCAGAGATCCCCTGCAACCAGCTCTTTATTAAAAACAGTCCCGGCGCTCTTGCCATGCGGCGCTCATGCAGAAAAATGGCTTCCACCACTGGCGCGAAAAGGAAAAAGGTGCCAAAAGCGACATGGAAGCCCCGGCTCCATGCCGGCTCTCTTCCCGGCCGTCGTGGACAGACTAAACCCCGAACTAACCCCTGGCAGCCCAATTCCCCGGCGAACAAAACTTATGGCTCTTCAACGGGGCTCCAAGCCGCGGTTCTGCTGCCATCAAAGCAGAAACTGCCGGTGAGCTCCCGTCCGAGTGCTACCGCGCCAGGGGGGGTTTCGCGGCTGCTTGCAGGCAGCAGATGTTGCTTTGGTCCTGCCTCAGAGCTCCCCCCATCCTGTCTAGGGGGAGAGATCTGACAGATGAGCCCACAACCTCACACAGAAGAGGCAGGCAGGTACCGACACAAGAGAAAAGCTTGCTCTGTTGAATTTTCTGGGGGTTTTTTTCTTAAAGAGATATTCAGCAATAAATTTAAAAGTAATGTAAAAGAAATATTAAAGACCAAATTTGAGTCTAAGACCTATGCTAAGCTATCCTAAGTGAGCACAGCACCTAGGCTCACTACGTCCTCCTGCTGCATGGAGACTGGACACGCTGGGGCTGATGGGAGAGAGCAGCAGACTACATCCAGTGAGGCCATGATTTTGACATGTCCAGTCTCCAAGCTGCAGGAGGAGGTGCACAACCCAGAGGTGGAGGACTGAACTGTAGGAACGATAAGGAACAACAGGATTTCTTACAGACCTCTGTAATCAGGTCTCTGGACTCCTGGGGGTAGGGTGGATTTGAACACAGCAACAGCAACTACCATAACACCAGGGTGACTAACAGACCACTTTATTCAGGTCTCAGGACTCCTGGAGGTAGGGTGGATTTGAACACATCAACAGCAGCAACTACCATAACACCAGGGTGACTATGAGACCTGTGTAATCAGGTTTCAGGACTCCTGGGGGATAGGGCAGATGTGTGAACCTGCAAATGCATAAACTGCCATAACAACAGGATTTCTTACAGACCTCTGTAATCAGGTCTCACGACTCCTGGGGGTAGGGTGGATTTGAACACATCAACAGCACCAACTACCATAACACTAGGATGACTAACAGACCACTTTCATCAGGTCTCAGGCCTCCTGGGGGTAGGGCAGATGTGTGAACCTGCAACTGCATAAACTACCATATCAGCATGCTGTTTAACAGACCTCTTTAGGCAGGTCTAAGGCCTCGTAGGGGTAGGGTGGATTTAAACACATCTGGCACCAGCACCCCCTCCACCACCATGTTGACATGCCCTTATGCCAGTGGTGCACAGTCTCATGCCATCCAGTGTTCCGCTAGGCGGGTACCTATGGTGTGGGGTCTGGGGTTGGAGTGGTGACATGGACATCAGCACTTCCCCCCGGTACCGCCTGCCAATGTTCTGTGCCCTAGGGAGTATCTGCTGGGTGCTGTCCCCTGGGACACTATGGGACACACACTCGTGGCAATGTTGGACCCTGGTCTGTTGCTGTCTTGCTGCTTTTCAGTTTCTGCATTCCTATGTGCCAGGTAGGCATCTGCCTAGTCCACACTGTGCCCCAGCTGGCCCACTGCATGTGACGCATGCAGCCCCCTGTACCCCATTTACACCATCACCATAGTGCCCTTTCCCAAGTGGCCACTCTGCTGTTGCTGCACATGTGACAGCCACAAAAGCAAGCTACCCCATACACACCACAGAAAACCCTCATCAGCACTATTTCTATGTTGGAACATTCACTTTGTAGGGGGACTGAGAATTGACCCTTCCAAATGTGAGCTCATCCGTTTTATTCTTTATAGGTTGTGTTCATTACCGTTTGTCATTATTTGTTCTATTGGCCAGCTCGGTGTTTTGGATTTCACTTTTGGTTCTGGTCATTATATATGGTTTTTGCCTTTTTGGTTGTTGCACATGTATCACTACTATCACTTTTCTGGGTCTCCCTGCCTTTGCTGTACATTGCTGACTGAACTGGTTTCTCTCTCCTGCAAATGTGCCTCTAGCACAAGGTTTTCACTGGCGCTAATTTTCAGACCTTCATTTCATGGCGTTAGTGTGCATGGAGCCTCTCCCCTTCCACTCTCCGCCCATTAACCCCTTCTCTCCGCCCCTGGGGTGCCTTCCTCCGCCTCTGGGGAGCCTTACTCCACCCTCTGCACACCTTAACACCAAAGGAGACGTTATTATGCGATACGTGACATTCTCACATGGTAAAGCATCATTATCGCGCGATAACTTCACGTATCATGCGATAACGTCACCACTGCGATGTTAAAGCAGTTTAGTAAACATACCCCTTAGTGGGCAGTAAAAGGACATGCTATGTTAAGGTGTCTTGCATGCACTTAATGCAGAAAAGCTTCTAAAACGTTGAAAGGGGGGCAGGGAAGCCACTGGAGAAGGTATGGATGCAAGCACAATTGGAAGCTGATGGAGTTGATTCACTAGATGCCTGGCTATGTGGAAGTATGTGTGATGAGCATGTTTGACCATACAGCAGCCCTATGATGTTGACTAGGTGAGATAGGCGGCTGCCTAGTGATGCTGGTAGTGAGTATTGGCAGTGTCATGGGTGGGTGGTTGTGGCAGCAGAGTCAGCGGAGGTGATGCAGTAGTGGTGTGCACTGTGACAGGCGCCAGTCCTAGATGCTCCTGAAAGAATACACTATGCCATAAATTATATTATAGTGTCTGTGAGGTGTGGACATGTATCCAGATGTACTGTCAGTGTGTGGCATGCCATAGGACAGGACAGTGTCTGGGTGGAGGCAGCATGCTCCTGATGTGGGCAGCAAAGAGAGGATTGTCCATGAGTGCCCATGTGAAGCAATCACAGGAGAGGTGTGCATGATATGGCTAACTGCTGCAAATGGCCCCTGATGGCCATGGTCACTTTTTGTTCATAGTGAGATTGCCATCTCAGCATAACATGCAGTGGCCACCCAGGCAATGCACATGGCAGACAGACACAATGGCATCTCAGCCAGTGACCCTACCATTGTTGCAGACACATCTAGGCCAATCTGTGCTGTTTCAGGTGATACCCACAATCCTCTGCCTCGCCTTATTCACATTTTCCAAACAGGCTGGAAAAAACTCAGACAATATGAGTCAAAATGCAGTGCAGAAAGCCAAGGACAAAGGGGAGCCATACAGAAACCTGACCCTGTGACTCTCCACACATATACACATCAACTGTGTGTATTGTACCACAGTGCTGCCCTATGGGGATAGCAACTCCTGTTGTGACATGCTTCTCTTCAGCTGACCTTTAGCACATGCTGCAATACACATGGTACACACGGCCAGGACAAGACTTCTGTCTGCTGAAGGCTGGTGCCACTTCCCACACCACCACCAACCTGGGGAAGAGAAGTCTGGGGGGAGATATGATAGAGGTCTATAGATTATTGACTGGAGTGGAGCAGGTAAAACATAGGTCACTTTTTTATGTCATCAGACTATGGACAGGCTAGGGGACCTGCAATGCGGCTACAATGCAACCAATTTGGGTCTTCTAGGTGAAAATATATTTTCAGTCAACATGTAATCAAACCCTGCAATCCATTACCAAAGGATGTGGTAAAAACTGTCAGTGTAGCTGCGTTTAAAAAGGTTTGGACGGGTTCCAGGGTCCATAAACTATTGCTAAACAGGATCTGAGCAATGCACTGCTTGCCCCATTACAGTTATTGGGGATCCTGTATGTCTTTTGTGGAAACTGTTAGGTACTTGTGACCTAGATTGTGCACTGCTGGACACAGGATACTGGGTATGATGGACCTTGGTCTGACACAGTTTGGCATATTTTGTAGTCTTATGTTGCTATGTGCCATCTAGGCAGCTGCCTGGTCCCCCCTGTGCACCAGAAGCCCCCATTTCATGACCCATGTGTCACCTCCTTTGCTCCCATTTGCACCATCATGCCCTTTCATACTTGGGCACTATGCTGTTGCTGATAATGGAGCACTACTATCACTCTTTTGGGCTACCCTCTTTGTGCATCACATTGCAGACATAAAATAGGCTCTCTCTCTCTTCAAAAACACCCTTTCTTCCAGGTTTTGAATTGCGTTAGGGTTCCTGCCATTAAGGTGCCTGCGTTAAGTAAACAAGCCTTGTTCCTGCCCACTCCCCACCCATTGACCCTGTGATAAGGAAGCTTATCATAGCTCAGGAAGGAGCTATAGGAAAGGTGAAGTGACTCTGAACAAGCAAACTGTCAGTTCTGGTAGAAATAAGAAAACAGAATTTTTCCATAAAAGACTACCAGTCCCAGAATGCACCAGGTTTCCAACAGCCATTAGAGGAGCTGAAGTGGGAAAACGTGTGTTCAATCAGGAGGGCTATGAGGTAATCCCCAAGCACGCATCTCAAAGGGCAGGGCCTGATTCAGCACAGCTGTGCTGTGCTAGGGTGGAGCACTCATCAAAGCAGAATAAAGGTAGAGTTTATTCTACAGAGAATTATCCTCAGTATAATCTTCATGATCAGCTTGGATATCCTCATCTTGGACAGCTTCATCATCTGGAGGATCATCAGAAGCAGAAGCCAAACCGGACAGACAGAGAGGGAAAGAAACCCTTTGGAAGAAAGAAGAGAAAAGCCTTTGGGAGGTCTAGAGGAGTCCGGAGCAGTACGTATACTGGGAGGCATTCCAAGGGCCAGCATACACCATTGGACTGGGGAAAGCCAGAGGAATGGTGCTGCAGAGCTAGGAATCTCCAGACGGTACCTGTGAGGGAGACGGCTGCACTTGGAAGGGACCCTAATACCCGTGCCAGAAGGTATGTGAAGAGAGACCCAGTGTCCAGGGATCTGGATTGGAAGGCTGGACATAAGAACTGGACTACAAACTGGCCAGGCTATATAGAGAGGAACTCTAACAGCAATGGAAGCTCAGGTATGAACACTGATCTATGCCCTAGCTATACCCTTGAAAGACAGCAGGGAAGCAAGTATTGTCCTGAGAGTGCTCCATTGAGAAATTCCTCTGTGCCAATCCTTGATATTGAACCCATGATTGTTGAAGAAGGGGGAGAGGTTGCAGATGAAGGCTGTGTTTACATGGATTGCTCTCTGTCTAAACTCCTGTGGTAATTTTCTGTTACAAAGTACTACAACCAACACAAAGAAATACAAACTTGTTCTTTAATCTACTCAGAAAAGCTCCTGAATAGGATTTTGGAGCCATGCAGTAGAAAGCAAGCCAGCTAAGGGGTTTCAGCTGGATAACTGCTAGCAATTGAGCCTTATCTAATTGCTTGTGAGCTCTGAGGGAATCACTTCTGAATCTATGTGTGAAGATATAAGAAGTTAACCTGAAAAGAACAGGTTTTCCCTTCTTTGTGGGTTTTGCTTGTTGTTTGAAACACTGCTAAGAAAATATTAGCTAAAGCCTACAGAAAAGACCAGTTTGTTACCAACCAGGTCTTTATTCTTTTGCTTTGATTGCCTGACAAGTTCAGCTGTTGTTTTTCCTGATTTTGTTTTTCTAAGTTAAACACTGAAAGCAAGTATCCTGTTTTATGTGCTACCAAGCATATCTGTGTTGGGAGAAATAACCCCATAAATAAATATCTTATTAGCTTTACCCTCAAGCACAACTAATTATTGTGAGCAGCTGTGTCTGGTGTGAATGGACTGCATTGCCCACAATCCCTTGCAAATCATATTGATATATGCACTTGCCAAGACTGTGAACATTCTCACCCAAGCAGCCGTCTGACAACCCCCATGCTACATCCCCTGCAAGCCTTCTCTCCACCCACAGGGCGCTTAAGTTGCTGGTGACGTTTAGCACCTGCTAAAGTGCTTTTTTGCACATGCTAAGTACAGGGCCGGCCCGTCCATTGAGCGAGAATGTTTTTTGCACAGGGCCCCGCGTTTCAGGGGGCCCCGCGCAAAAAACATTCTGATCTAAAAGTAAAATTTTAAAATAGAAATAAAGCTGTCTGCTGCCGCTTCCGGGGCCGCCGTGGCAGAATCCAGTGTGCCGCGGGGCCCCCCCTGTGCCCGGCAGAGCCTGCCCTCCCCTGTATCACCTCTCTCTTTCCAGCTGCAGTCACACGCGCCGGCTTTCAGAGCGCGAGGGGAGAGTTTCTCCCTCGCTGCTCTGTTAAGCCCGCGGGGCCTGATGGGAACTTCCCATCAGCCCCCGCGGGCTTAACAGAGCCGCGAAAGGGAAACTAGTCCCTTCGCGCTCTGAAAGCCGGCGCGTGTGACTGCAGCTTGTTTTTGGGGGTAATTTTAGATTCTTCTTTGTTGTTGTCTCAGGTAGCTGCTGTGTAAGGAAGCCTCGTTGCAGCTTAAATTGGTGCACCAGTTACACCATGTTTAGAGCTCCCAGGGTTTTAGGGCAGTGATGCAGGTTGTGGTTTTCAGTCACCTTGACTAATGCGATCCGTATGACTTTGCCAAACAAAATCCTATAAATCAGTTACCAGCGATTCAGAATTTTAGCAGCCAAGGATTTCCCTGGCTGTGGTCTTGCAGCGGCTGCCAGCAGAAGTAAGGGTCATTTAAGTTTCTTCATAATACAAGCTCTGAGGATCTGAAAGAGAAGCTGAGAATGTCCGTATCGATACGTTTGTTATGTTTGGCTCATTCCTAGACATTATGATTTTAGGATCGTTAATTCAGTGTTTCAGCTCTTTTGGTGGTAATGTACCAGGGCTGTGGAATAAACTTTCACAGGAGCTGAAGACGAGGCTGATTATTTGAAATTTTGGTGACAGCTAAACTGTGACTTTTTTGGGGTTAAATAATATACAGACTTCTTGTTCTCAGCTAGGCTGTGACAGTTTGATTTTTGTATGCATTATTCACAATTCTTTAGTTTTACGCAATGAATTGATGGCCCTGCACCTATGAAGGGGGGAGGGGACACCCTTGACCATATTTCAGTGCCTTCTATATAATGTAACAACATTGCCGACGTGTGTTTGAAAGGTTGCTGACATTCGTAAGGAATTGTCTGAGATAAGGTGAGCACAGTAGTCACAATCATTCGATTTCCTTTTGAACTGTAATTCTTAAAAACTGGATTAAACTTTGTCTAAATACAAACTAAGTAAGAACATAAGATATGCCATACTGTGTCAGACCAAGGGTCCATCAAGCTCAGTATCCTGTTTCCAACAGTGGCCAATCTAGGTCATGAGTATCTACTGTATCAGTTTCCCCAAAAGACACCTGTTCCACAATGCTTGCATTGAGACAAGCAGTAGATTTCCCAGGTCCTCTTTAATAATGGTTTATAGACCTTTCCTCCAGGAACTTGTCCAAACCTTTTTTAAACCCGGCTACACTATCAGCTTTTACTACATCCTCCGGTAACAAATTCCAGAGTTTGGTTACCTGTTGAGTGAAAAAATATTATTAGTCTTAAATAGCTTCATTGCTGGTACAGTTGTCCTCCATTGGAATTCTGAAGTATACTAATGTATGGTCAGACCAGGGTACATCGCTCAGTTGGAAAGTTACACTCTTTCTTAGTCCTTTCATCATGTTCGGGGTGAATATTAGATCGAGTGTGGCACCTTTTTCATGTGTGGGTGTGTCTATCATTTGGGACTATCCTAATGAGGTCATCGCTTCCATGAATGCTCTGGTATTCTTCAGAGGTGTGGGTGTGAGGAGGATTGGGTTTTCCTTGCTGGTATTGCTTACTATTTCTAGGATTGAGGAGAAGTCGGTAATTGATGTTGTTGCTCTATATACTGGGCAGAAAGTTAATGTGTTTCTTGGTTATAGTTAGAACGTCAGTTCCTTCTGTGCTCCCTATTTGAATATTGTTGAAGTATAAGTCACTTCTTGTTAATATTAGAACTCTCCCTCCTCTCTTGTGACTTTTAGGGCAGCTGAAGATGTCATAATCACTTGGATTTAATTGGCTCATGAGGACAGCGTGTCATAACTAACACATCTGAGGAGAATTGTTCCATGTAATCCCTGATTCTAGGACCGATTTCACATTAATCAGAGAACATCTTATCCACAGATTTTCTTGGTCTTGTTTTTGGTTTTTGTATTCTGTAGTATTAGGTTGGATATGGATTAAGGGGCGTCGTAATTGTATTTTTTCATTTTTGTAGGGGGATGTGTGTCCTTTGAGGCCATAGCCTTGGATTGTAGCAGCAGAGCGCAGACAAACCAATGATACCAGGAGTCTGTTCAGAAGGTCCAAATCATTTATTTGTGCACAAGTCTCAAGCAAAGTCAATTTCAAAATGGCTGAGCAAAGTTCTCTGGCAATGCAACAACTTTTATAGACTTTAGCTTCATTCTAGGTATAGAAAAACATTTAATTGGTCCCGGTAACCTCCCGTACCTCCCGTACCCCTTCTATTGGTCCCGGTACTGATATGATTATCCAATTATATTCTTTCAGTGGGCTCGGCACCTGCTTACCCCCCTTCTAGTCCCAATTACAATGGTCAGTTCACCAACTTGTTACTTTCCTTCTTTCAAGGCTATTGGCCTAGTTGCTACGTGCAGGGAAGCAGGGCTCTAGAACTTCTCTGTCAGCAGTTTTAAACATGAATTTCTGTATTTTTCCATCTGTTCTGCTTGTCTAGGCTAATTCAATACTTTCACTGAGTTCTATAGCAGCATATTGGGGGATGTGCAATTCCTATGGGCCTCTTCACAAGCTTCATTTACAGGTCAAGCTAGTTAGGCTTGCTTATGTCAGACACTGTGGATCACAGGCCTACACCTGCCACATTCCCCCCTTTGATTAATCTCACCCTATTAGTTAATAAGGTGTGAGAATTTAATCACTTTACAATAATTATACTGAGGTTAGAGGAGTTTGGCTATATCCAGGAGGACGAGATTGATATAAAGCCATTATTTTAGTTGCGGTCTTCCGCTCTACTGTATTATCAATAGCACTGTGTATGGAACGCATACAGCATGGGATTATACATGGCAATAGAAAAATAACAACAACAATCAGTAATACTAGTATTAGAAAAGTCTTCAGTCCTCCTAGCCATGAGAAAAGGTTAGCAAACCAGTTAGGTAACCTTAGTGGGTGCCAAGTCTGTACTGGCACATAAGCATGTTTACGCATATCTTCAGCAATTTCTTCAACTACTTGACCTTTGTCATCTATTTTCAAACAGCAATTGGTTAAATTCAGTTTACCACATACTCCTCCTTCGGCTGCTAACAAATAATCAAGTGCTAGACGATTCTGGTATATGGCAGTGCGCATTTGGGTGCTTTGTCTAGCTAAAAGTGTGAGAGCATGGCTAGTTTCATTAGTTATTATTTCAACTACTGCTTGTAAGCGAATAATACGATTAATCATATAGATTGGTGTCCGATAACCGTACATACCATCATCATTCCAAGTGGCAGGCCCATAATACTCAATAATTCTTTCTGGTGGCCAATCATCACCCTCCCACTTCTCCCATTTGCCTATTTGGAGGGGTGCTCTCTTCCGTCGTAATGCTCTTTTGTGTCTGTGGGTAGTGTACACTGGGTATCCTAATTGTTCTCCATGTTCTGTGGGTAGGAGAAAGAAAGAAGGTCTGATGGTCCCTAAGACACATGCTCCTCCCCAATGTGGCGGGAGTCGAGCATACGCTCGGTTTCCACAGATCCAATACAGGCCAGGTGGGGCTTGCCAAGCATGAGTTTTGGCAAGGTTAGTCCATAAACTAGCAAGTTCAGGAAATCTGGCTAATGGGTTAGGAGGTTCAGGTTCTTTACTTCCTGACCACCATGATGTCTTCTTGGTAGTGGCATTATAGAACTTCTGGCTAAGACAGACCAGCTGTCCTACCAGTTGGGTGAACTGTGGTCCAGTTCTGGCATAGCAAAGACGTCCAATGATTGAGTGCGCTAACACCCATTCGCTAGTAGTCTTGTGTAATTTAGTTTGATTGTAAGTCAGAGAATAATTCAATTCTTGGGCCTCCCATGGCCATTGGTCACCCATTTGGGTTCTGCCACAGAAATAACAATCTGACATCTTTAGACTGGATACTACTGCTCCAGCTAATTCTAAAAATAAATTCTGGGATGGATGGGGAATTTCAAACTTATTTACATGCATAGCTTCATAAAAAGTGTTATGGATGTGGTATTTAGATGACTTATAAGCTTGGGTGTTCAATCTTATATACACAATAGTTCCTGGATCTACTGCTCCTCCTGCAATACGTAAACCAAACTTATATCCTTGTTTTCATGCATTAGGATTACGGATCCTTAATTGCAAAGGGTTACAAGCACCTTTCTTACATTTGTCATCTGTTTTTGACTTAGTCAAAGTGGCAACTCGTTTATCTCTCTGTTCATCTGTAATACCAGTATTCCATGTAGCATAAAAAACACACTCCCAGTTTGGGCAATAGTAATCTGCAGCTGGGGCAGTACTATATGACTCTTTCTTACCAGTACACTTTCTCCATCCCGTGGCACCTTCTGGGCACATATACTTATGATCATTACGATAGGCTTTTTCCCAGGTACCACATCTGGAACGACCATCTCTATTTATAACATCACATGCATCAAAATATAAAACAGCAGGTATACTAGCATCTTTAAGTGGTCGCGTAGCATTAATTATAGGTCCGTCTGCATCATTCCATCGCATTTCCAACGTATAATATGATGGGTTCTGATGCGGGTTATAGCATACTCTGGAGCTACCTTTAATGCAAATATTTAGTTCAGTGGTGTTATAAACACACCGAGTCACTTTACCAGTGCATTTATAGTGAGAATGATAAACCAAAGTCTGAGTTACTTTTAGTCCAGTTCGAGTAGAAGTAACGCAAGAAGTGCATGGAGGTAAAGCATGAGTTATTTCAAAACCTCCAAAACAGGCAACCAGGGCTAAGCACAGATAAAAATACATGTTGATTGGAGTTCTTCTGAATCCTCAGCTTGCAAATCTTGACCACGACGATCTTTTCTTCGTCCCGTGCGCTAATTAAGCAATTTCAACGGGTGCTGAGTGTTGATTGAAGATCCTCAAGTTGTCCATCACACAGTAACCAACTTAGCAATTTTAGTTGGCTTTTGAAGTATGGTTAATCAATGTAGTATCAAAGCAGTGTGCAAAATCACACATAGATTGGGTTCGTTGAAACAAAACTGTTGCTGCATGGAAAACAGCAATCCTCTTCGAAAGACTTGGCTACTGCAAGGCACTGTGACAAAGTGTCTACGCTGCTGGTTGCCGTCTCAGAGTAACTCGTAAAGGTGCATCGTGATGCTGTTCCGCTGTCCACTGCTCAGGTTCTGGAGCTGCTGCGGGCTTGACTCTGCTGTGGTGGATCCAGGCGTCGATCTCCGCTACCTTTACTGCAGTTGGGTTAACAGGATGACGGTGTATGGTCCCTTCCAATCTTTGATCCACACCGAGGTACCAGGCTGGTAGGGATGCAGGGGTTCAGTCAGGTTGATAGGCAACTGGTCTTGGATCCACGCATGGAGAGTCTGCAGAACAAAACTAAGAGCTAGGAGTTCTTGCCTGGTTATTTCTGAACCAATTTGGGCTAGACTTCCTTTAATTCCTTGCACTATTGGTGGGGGTTTACCATACAGAACTTCAAAAGGGGAAAAAACCTGTTGACTTCACAGGAGCTGAGCGTATTCTGAGTAAAGCTATTGGGAGCACTTGGGGCCACTTCAAGTGTGTCTCCTGGCAAAGCTTAGACATTTGGGCTTTTAAGGTACGATTCATTCGCTCAACTTTCCCTGAACTCTGGGGTCTTTATGCAGTGTGGAGTTTCCATTGTATCTGTAGGGCTTTTGCTAACTGTTGGGTAATCTGAGAAACAAATGAGGGTCCATTGTCTGACCCTATTACTGCTGGAATTCCAAATCTAGGGACAATCTCTCTCAATAAAACTTTGGAGACTTCTCTAGCTTTTTCGGTTCTGGTTGGGAAGGCTTCTACCCACCCAGAGAAAGTACAAACTAACACTAATAGGTAGTGATATCCACTGGCTTTTGGCATTTCAGTGAAATCAATCTGCAGGTGGTGCATGGGGGTTACACCTCCTGATTGAACTCGAGGTGGTGGAGTGGGACCTTGCTTGGCATTGTTTTTGGCACAAATTTGACACTGGCGTGCTACTGAGGCTGATAGAGCTGGTAACATGGCAATATAGAAATGTGGTCTAAGTACTTTTTCCATAGCGGTCTTCCCATAATGTGTGGTTTCATGGAAAGCTTTGACAAAGGCTGGTCCTAATAATTCAGGAATTACTATTTGTCCTGGGGGTTGACTGTCCTCTGCTGGTGGCAGTTCAATCCACCCATCTTTCAGTACTCCATCTTCTCTGTTACAGTAGTAGTCTAATTCTTTGGTGGTATATCGTGGTGTCCATGAGTTCAAGGGTACTGGAAACAATGCTGCCTGCATCGGTGTGGCTTGTGGCAAAACTTGTCCTGTCATAGCTGCTTGTCGTGCTGAGGCATCTGCGAATCTGTTTCCTCGGGCAACTTCTCCTTTTCCTGCTTGATGTCCTCTGCAATGCATGACAGCTACACGAGTTGGGGCCCATACTGCGTCAAGTAGCATCAGTATCTCGGGGCCATACTTAACTGATTTTCCTCCGGATGTGATGAGTCCTCTTTCTTTGTAGAGAGCTCCATGGGCATGTAAGGTGGTGAAGGCATACTTAGAATCTGTATATACATTCAACACAAGTTTTTCTCCTAGTAGTAACGCTCGGGTAAGTGCTATTAATTCTGCTTTCTGGGCTGATGTGCCTGAGGCTAGGGCTGATGATTCAACAACTTCATGTTGA
The DNA here is from genome assembly GCA_033557465.1 of Ichthyophis bannanicus. Classification (NCBI taxonomy): domain Eukaryota; kingdom Metazoa; phylum Chordata; class Amphibia; order Gymnophiona; family Ichthyophiidae; genus Ichthyophis; species Ichthyophis bannanicus. Next base: position 4,678,755 of record CM066048.1, read on the forward strand.
GTGACTACTGCATATCCGGCACAGCGTCGTCCATTGATGATGAGACTGCTTCCATCAACATAATAGATTTGGTCAGGATTGTCTATGGGCACATCTGTCAGATCAGGTTGGCTTGAGAATACAGTGTCCATGACTTCTATACAGTCATGCTCTGGAAGTTCTTCACTGATAGGTATCAATGTGGCTGGATTCAAGGCATGGCTCACTTCCAGTTGTATCTGTGGGTTTTCACATAGCATGCTCTGATATTTCAACATTTGAGAATTGGTGAGCCAATGATTTGCTTTCTGTTCCATAAGGGCAAGGACTGCATGTGGCACAGTGACTCGTATATTCTGTCCTAGTGTGAGTTTGTCTGCTTCACTCACCAACAAAGCTGTAGGTGCAACTGCTTTCAGGCAGGGTGGCCATCCTTTGGCCACAGTGTCCAATTGTTTCGATAGGTATGCTACAGGTCGTTCCCAATTTCCCAATTTCTGAGTCAACATGCCTAAGGCATTTCCTTGTGCTTCATGTACAAACAAGTGGAAAGGTTTGTGAACATCTGGTAGTCCAAGGGCTGGTGATGACATCAATTCTTCCTTCAACGTCTTGAAGGCTGTATCCTGCTCAGGTCCCCACTCCAGTGGCGACTTTTCTTCTCCTTTCGTGGCTTCATACAGTGGTTTGGCAATTTGGGCAAAGTTGGGTATCCAGATTCGACAATATCCTGCTGCTCCCAGAAAGGCTCTGACTTGCTTTCTGGTTGTTGGGGTTGGAATTCTGCATACTGCTTCTTTTCTCTCTCTGCCTAATTTTTGACTTCCTTGGGTTATACGAAAGCCCAAGTATTTCACTTCTTTCTGGCATAGTTGTGCTTTTGCTCTGGAAACTTTGTATCCAGCTTCATCTAATAACTGCAAGAGGTCTTTGGTAGCTTGTATACATTCACTTTCTGATACAGCAGCTATCAGCAGATCGTCCACGTATTGGAGAAGCACTCTCTTCCCCGGGGCCACTGGATAGCTGGAAAGGTCTTGTTCAGTGCAGCACTAAAGATGGTAGGCGAATTCTTGAATCCTTGGGGTAATCGTGTCCAAGTAAGTTGGCCCCCTCTTCCAGAGATGGGGTCCTGCCATTCAAATGCAAATAATATCTGACTCACGGGGGCTAATCTTATGCAGAAGAATGCATCTTTCAAATCTAGAACAGTAAAGTGGGTGGCTTCAGCAGGAATCAGTCCTAGAAGAGTGTAAGGATTGGGTACAACTGGATGTATAGTTTCAACTGCTTCATTCACTCTTCTTAGATCTTGCACTGGGCGGTAGTCATCTGTTCCAGGCTTTTTCACTGGCAGAAGTGGGGTGTTCCATGGAGATTGACATACTTTCAGTAGGCCATGTTCCAGTAATCTTTGCAAGTGGCGGTGGATGCCTTCAATTGCAGCTCTAGGGAGAGGGTATTGTTTGACGTGTACGGGTGTAGCACTAGGCTTGAGAATTACAATTACTGGAGCTATATGTTTGGCTAGGCCTGGAGGACTGCCTTCTGCCCATACTCCAGGTGGGGCATCAATACTTTTCAAGGTTTGTTCGAAATAGGTATCTTGGACAGAATCATCGCTGTAATATCTCCATTCTTCTTCTCGGGGAACTGTGAGCAGCATTATTCCTGCTGGTTTGGCTTGCGAATTTACTGTCATTTGCATTTCTCCTCTTTCAGTGAAGGATATTTGGGCTTGTAGCTTGGCTAACATATCTCGTCCCAGTAGTGGCACTGGACATTCTGGCATGTAAAGGAATTGATGAGTTATTTGCTGTCCTCCTAGACTGCATATGCGATTCTGAAGAAAAGGTTTTGTAGCTTTGGCACCAGTTGCTCCTATAATGGTGACTGCTTTTGTAGAAAATGGGGCTATTTTCTTGTCTACTACTGAATGTTCTGCTCCAGTATCAACCATAAAGTTCACAACTTGGTCTCCTATTTGTATTCCGACCATAGGCTCCTGGAGACCTAAAGCAAATTCGGAGCCCGGTCTGTCCTAATCCACGTCATCTTCATCATGGGCTGTTGTAGCCAATGCTTGTATGGCTTCTCCTCTTTCTCGCTGGAATTGTTCTCGATTGGCTCCTCCGCGATGTCGGGGACGGCCTCGTCTTTCTTCTCTCCATTGATGATTGCTTTCGTCATCTTCGTGGGCGTCTTCGAGTTGCGGGCATGCATCTCTCCAATGTCCTTCTTCTCTGCAATAGGCGCATTGGTTTACGTCTAGCTGCTGGGGCCGGCTTCCACCTCGGCCCCGCCCCCTTCCTCTGCTCCTTCGACTAGGGACACCTCCCCTTTTCTGTTCAACTCTGGCTGCAGCCAAAAAATCAGCTTTCTTTCTCATCTTTCGATCACATTCTTTCTGTCTTTCATTATCACGATTCACATACACTTTATGAGCGACTTCCAATAACTGTGTTGCATTCATGCCCGCAAACCCCTCTAATTTCTGTAATTTACGTCTAATGTCTGGTTGAGACTGATTTACAAAAGCAGAATTCACCATGCATAAACTTCCTGGTGCATCGGGATCATAGGGAGTATACATTCTGTATGCTTCAGTTAACCTTTCATAAAACACTGCTGGACTCTCATCTATGCCTTGGTTAACTTCAGTAACTTTGGAAAGGTTCATAGCTTTCTGGCCTCCCCTTTTCAGGCCTTGTAACAAGCCTTGGCGAAAACGGGCTAGGGCTCTGGATCCTCTTTCAGTATTCGGATCCCATTGGGGGTCTTCATTCGGGAATTGCCTCTGAGCCGCTTCCCGATGGTCTATTCTTTCTTCTCCTCGTTCTGGAGCTACAGGGTTATCTGCCAGCCAGTCTATGGCTGCTTTTCTAATTCGTGTCCACTCCTCCGTAGTAAATAAGGTGGACAGGAGCTGGCGGCAATCTGCCCATGTGGGTTGATGGGTTTCCATAATAGTATTCACTAATTCTGTAAGCTCTTGGGGTTTATTAGTATAGGAGGCATAATGCGACTTCCAATTTAACAAGTCAGTTGTAGAGAAAGGGACATACACATAGCTTAGGGGTCCCGCTACCACCTCATTATCTTCATTTCTTACAGGAATTCCCGGGACTTGCCGTAAGGGCATCATCTTAGCAGTAGAGGTCTTTTGGGATCTAAGCGATATTTTCGTACTTCTCCTATCAGGGCTCTTTTTCTTCTTTTCTGCAGGCTTATCACGAATTACTTTCTTTTCTATATGCTTTGTCTTGGATTTACTTTTTACTGGCAAGCTAACACTGGCGGTCGCTTCTACACTGTCAGTCTCACTCGGGGAATTCTCAGTTTCTTCCTTTTCTGTTTCTGAATCTGACTCGCCTTTCTCTGTCTCTGTTTCAGTAGAATCATCTTCTTCAACTAAAGGGAGCTCATCTTCCTGCTCTTCGGGAAGTGGCTCGGGGGTTGGGTCCCGCACCCGCTGTCTTCGGGGCTCTGGGGCAGGACGCCGGGCTACTCTTACTGGGCCCGGGGTTCTAGGCTGTCGGGGAATTACTTCTGGGGAATCAGGATCGACCAGGATGGGCTTTTTCCTGGACTTCTCATCTTTCCCTTTCTTGCTAGGCTGTTTATTTCTTGTTTTCTGACTATGATCTGTTTTCGCTAACATTATTCTGCACTGCTCTTCATAGCAGCGCTGCGCCCAAGGGGGCGGATCTTCACAAATACTTAACCAAGAATCTATATAGGGGTACTGATCGGGGTGCACTATCCGCACTCTACTATAAACTAACTGGATAATTCCTACATTTAAGGTTCCCTCTCGGGGCCAGGTAGGGTCTAGATCGGGCCACTCCCTAGTACACAAAATCTGTAAATGAGCTGCAGTCATTTTAATACCATAATCTCCTGAATATCCCTCTTTAAAATGTGCGAACATACATTCTAATGGAGTGTTCCTAGTAGACCCCGCCCCTCCCATTTCGATGTGTGCGCGCAACAGACAGAAGGGAAAAGGAGGGTGGACCGTGGGTAAGGGGTCCTCATGGTCCTGGAAACGGATAAGGGAAACAAATAACAAGACAAGACGACAATCGCTTCCCCCTTTTTGCGACCTGAATGCGGTCGCCCGGTCAGGAAATGCGCTACTCAGGGGTCCGCCTTCGCTTGGTCCGTGCTGCCAGACCTCTCATACACACTTCATTCACACAATCATGCTAGCAACGTATCCCAGAATGCATTCGTTTCTATCTATTCTGACTAGTCTTGTTCAATTACCAAAATACAAGAAGACGGGAGTTTCGCCCTGCGAATACTCATGCGGGGGTACTCGGTCCGTCTTTGAGAGGTGATCAAGCTCTCTTACCAATTTCCAAGTTCCAAATTCTCGAGATTACAAGTTCCAAGTTCCAATGGCAGCACTGCTCTTTCTATATCTGTCTAGACAACAAATCAAAACTATACTCACCGGATCCGGTCCTCAAACTTCCCAAGCAGGCGCATGAGTTGGATCTCGGACTCCCCTCACTCGGGTTCGAGGCGTTGGCTCCAGCCGGGCCCGGCACCCGCCGAGGTCCGACCAACTTCCTCCGATGCAATGGACCGGCGGCGCCAGGAAGCAGCCCCCGTCGGAAGGGCGCGATCCCGGCAGGACCAAGCCTATAGAGGCGGAATGTCATGGTATATTGCCCTATATACACTCTGATTCCACAACTTCCCGGCCAACGCACCAAGAATATGTAGCAGCAGAGCGCAGACAAACCAATGATACCAGGAGTCTGTTCAGAAGGTCCAAATCATTTATTTGTGCACAAGTCTCAAGCAAAGTCAATTTCAAAATGGCTGAGCAAAGTTCTCTGGCAATACAACAACTTTTATAGACTTTAGCTTCATTCTAGGTATAGAAAAACATTTCATTGGTCCCGGTAACCTCCCGTACCTCCCGTACCCCTTCTATTGGTCCCGGTACTGATATGATTATCCAATTATATTCTTTCAGTGGGCTCGGCACCTGCTTACCCCCCTTCTAGTCCCAATTACAATGGTCAGTTCACCAACTTGTTACTTTCCTTCTTTCAAGGCTATTGGCCTAGTTGCTACGTGCAGGGAAGCAGGGCTCTAGAACTTCTCTGTCAGCAGTTTTAAACATGAATTTCTGTATTTTTCCATCTGTTCTGCTTGTCTAGGCTAATTCAATACTTTCACTGAGTTCTATAGCAGCATATTGGGGGATGTGCAATTCCTATGGGCCTCTTCACAAGCTTCATTTACAGGTCAAGCTAGTTAGGCTTGCTTATGTCAGACACTGTGGATCACAGGCCTACACCTGCCACAGGATAATTGGGATTTGCATTGTTGGATATGTGTATGAGTCTATTCCCATTAATAGTATTTTCAGTATAATCATGCCTAAGGCTGGGAGGTTAGGATATTGTAGTGAGAGCATCCTTTATGACTGGAAATGGGCTGAGTGGAAGGGGGCTTGAACTGCAAATAGCTGATGGGGAGGGGGGCTTGGAATGGAAATGGGCTGAGTGGAAGGGGGCTTGAACTGCAAATAGCTGATGGGAAGGGGGGCTTGGAATGGGCTCTTAGGGGAGGGAGCTAGGACAGGAAATGGGCTGATGGAGGGGCTAGGATAGGACTGGGAATTGGGTGTTGGGGGGAGCTAAGATTGGAAATGGGCTGTGGTGGGGGCTTGGATTGAAATGGACTCATGGAGGGGCTAGAACTGGAAGTAGGCTCATGGGGGGCTTGGATTAGAAATGGGCTGAGTGGAGGGGAGCTAGGATTTAACATGGGCTGATGGTGGGGCTAGGAAAGGACTAGAAATGGGCTGATGGGAGGCTGGTATTGGAAATGAGCTGATGAAGGGACTCGGATAGGACTGGAAATGGATGGGGGAGCTAGGACTGGAAATGGACTGATGGGGGGCCAGGACTGGAAATGGGCTGATGTGGGGACTAGAAGGGAGCGGATACTGGGTGGGGCTGGAACTAAAAGGGAGCTGGTGTTGGGGGAGATTAGAAGGGGATGGGGCTGGGAGAGTGAAATGGAGAGGGGAAAAATATTTTGTGTGGGAGGGAAGAAAAATCTACAATTGGCCGGGTATTGGGAGACTAAGTGGGGATTGAGGATGGAGGGGTAAAATTTGAGTGGATGAAATAGGAATGAGGAAAGAGCAAAAGGAGAAAGATTATTATGTTAAAGCAGATGTAGAGAGAGAATGGAAAAAAAACTAGAAGAGAGAAGAAAGGACAAATGGACAGCAGATGATGGAGAGTTAGCAGAAGACACAAATAAACCAGAAAAAAGTGGCTGGAACAATTGCAACTGAAAAAAAAATGCACAAAAGGTACAAAGATATCTCTTTATTTTGAATTTATTAACTGGAATATGTCAGCTCTGGGAAATGTGCATCATTAATGTCTGTGCTTTGTTTAGTAGAAGAGGAAATTAATTTATAGTTTTATTTCTACATTGTTGTTGTACATTCCAAGTTTGGCTTTTAGGGTTCCCAGTTTAATTATTGTCTTCCTGTTTTTAAATTGTGATTCCTTGTTTGGTGATGGTCTATGTTCTGCATATGTAACTGAGCTGAGGTATTCTGTTTATGTAATTCCTATTTGACATTTGCACTTGTTCTCTTTCCCCAGTAGGTCATGTATTGTTATTCTCTAAAATGTATTGGTTTAATATTTGCAGTGTTGCCTTTTGATAGGTAGGGTATGGTGCTTTATGAGTCCTGGTAGTGCTGTTAGGATACGGTGGGTTTGCTATGGGTTCTAAATGGGCAGTGTTTGTAGTAGTTCCTAATGTGCCTGGCAGTTGGCACTGGATTATAGTAATGTAGAAATCTTTGTCTTTCTTTATCCATACACTCATGAAGAGGCATGTTTACTAAAAGTTAGTTTTATGGTAACATTATGCAAATATTTATGCAAATGAGGCCCCTTATGCAAATGAGGCCCCGCACCGAGTCTCCGCACATGGCCCCGCACCCCCCTTGGGCCGCCCCTGGCTAAGTATGCACATGCACAGTTAGCACCAGCTAACGTAACACTTGCTTCTTTACCGCCGTTTAGTAAACATACTCTTTAGTCTTTTCAAGGATCTAGCTCACATCCGTGATGATGTCTCTCGTTCCTCGCCCTTTCCTGAACCCTGCTTGGACTTCAGGTAGTTCTTGTTCCAGGTACGGTTGTAGTCTCTGTTGAATAATCTTCAGTAGAATCTTGCTGACATGTGGGATCAGAGCGATTGTGTGATAATTTCCACAGTCAGTTGGATCACCTTTCTTTAGTATTGCTATAAACTCAGATCTTTTCCAGTCAGTTGGCCATGATGTTGTCTTCCAGATTTCCTAGCAGAGCCTTGTAAGTATGGTCACAGCTGCATCATATTGCTGTAATACTTCTATAGGAATGCCATCAATGCCTGGTGCTTTGTTCTTTGATAAGGCTTTCAATGTTGCTTCAACTTCTTCTTTCATCACCAATGGTTCTGGATCATAAGGTATAGGTTGAAACGGCTGTTGGTCCACTTGATTTTTATCATATAACAACTCTGTTTATTCTTTCCACCTTTTCTTGGTCTTCTCAGCATCATTCAAGATATAACCTTGAGCATCTTGTAACATTCCAACTTGAGGCTGGAAATTTTTCTTTAACTCTTGTAGCTTTAGGAAAGACAATCTTGTTCTTCCTCTAATAGCACAGGTACACTACCAAAAAACTGCCTCCAGTTTTGCAACTGATTCCTAAAGATTTTGGGGTGCTGAATCCAGGAAAAATAGCCAAAATGTTCCATCACGTCACGTTTTCTTGCAAAATTAGATTTCTTACCCATATAAGGAATGTTCACATAATTTCTTTTTAGCCGACTGCAGTTTATTTTCTTGGCCCAAAATAGAGGTTGTAATGGTTAACTAACTAGAAACACTCCCTCATGATATTTTAGAGTGTTTTGTATTCATTTTATACATTAACAGGACAATTGGGAGGTGGGGGGCTAAATCCAGTACTCGCGCTGGCGCATGTTCTTTCCTGTTCGCCTCGCCTCGTTCGCTCGCTCAAACACGGTGGTTGCGACATGAACGTTCCTGTCAAATTTCAGTTTCTTGCAAGTTCATTATTACCTTTTGTTTGCTCAGTCGTAATCCAGCTTTATTCCGAAGTGGTTCACTATAGTTGTAGTTTGCAGTGCTGTGTATTTGTGATGGCTCACAGAGCCAGAGGTTGCGTCAACTCTCCGGACAGTTTTTGTTTTATTTGTGGGGAATATACCGTGAAAAAGCGGCAGAGAAACATTTCTGCATTTATTAAAAAAGTATATTTCGCCTATTTCGGTTTGAAGTTAGGCGATCAAGACAAACCGTGGGCTCCTCACAAAGTGTGCAAGACATGTGAGGAAGATCTACGCTTATGGATGAAAGGTAAAAAACAAGCATTTCGTTTCGGAATACCTATGATGTGGCGTGAACAAAGAGACCACAGCAGTGACTGCTATTTTTGCTCTTGCATTGTGAAGGGATACAACTTAAAAAATAAGAACGTAATAAGTTACCCCAACCTTCCTTCAGCAATTAGGCCTATGCCTCATAGCAACGAAGTACCTGTGCCTGAACCACCAAAATCTTTGGATCATATTTGTGTGGACGGTTCTGATCATGATGAGACTCATCAGATGGCTTTTCCCGATGAGTCCAGTACTTCCGAGTTTGAAACTGAACCAGATCCGAAACCTGAACTTTTCTCTCAAGCTGAATTGAATGATTTAGTCCGGGATTTAGGACTCCCAAAAGATGCTGCCCAACTGCTAGGTTCTCGGCTTAAACAGAAAAATCTATTGTCACCAGGAACAACTTTTTATTGGTACCGCAACCGCGAGACACAATTTTTGAAGTATTTCAGCAAAGAGGAAGATTTGGTATTTTGCAACGATATATACGGAGTGATGGAAAAGTTTAAACTCAAGTATGATCCTGCTGAATGGCGGCTGTTCATTGATTCGTCAAAAGACAGCATAAAAGGTGTTCTTCTTCATAATGGCAACACATTCGCTTCAGTTCCTATTGCTCACTCTGTTATTCTCCAAGAAAAATACGAGAATTTGGCCCTGATTCTTCAGAAGATTCGTTATGATGAGCATAAGTGGATGATTTGTGGAGACTTTAAAATTCTATCCATGCTATTAGGGCAGCAATCCGGTTTCACCAAATATCCCTGCTTCCTTTGCTTGTGGGATAGCCGGGCCCGCGACCTACACTGGGGGAAAAAAGACTGGCTAATTCGGGAGTATTTGAGACCCGGTGAGAAAAATGTTCTTCATGAGAGCTTGGTACCTCGTGATAAAATTCTATTACCACCTCTCCACATTAAGTTGGGTCTCATTAAGCAATTCATCAAGTCCCTTCCAAAAGATGGTGAGTGCTTTCGGTACCTTTGCTGAAAGTTCCCCCGACTTTCTGAAGCAAAGCTAAAGAAAGGAGTGTTTGTTGGCCCTGATATAAGGAAACTCATTTCAGATGGAGCATTCGCTGAAACGATGTCTGAGAAGGAAAAAGAAGCCTTGGATTCCTTCAAGGATGTTGTTCTCAAATTCTTGGGGAACTGGCGGGATGAGAACTATAAGGATATTGTTGCCAGGATGCTCAATGCCTTCAAAGAACAAGGCTGTAACATGAGCCTGAAAGTCCATTTCTTGCACTCCCATGTGAACTACTTTCCCGAAAACTTGGGGGCGTACAGTGAAGAATAAGGTGAAAGGTTTCACCAGGACATCAAGGACGCAGAGAGAAGGTACCAAGGAAGATGGAACACCACTATGATGGCTGATTTCTGCTGGTTGCTGCTGCGGGAAACCCCAGATGAAAAATACGCCAAGCAGCGCACCAAGAGAAGCATTCGGGGGAAGAAGAAACGGGCCCACCAGGAGATTGATTGACCCAAGAATGACTTTAAAATCTAAACTGTGTTGACAAATATCGTGTTTTTACTAAACTTTGAAATAAAAATTTGCTAGTTATTACCACAGTGTCGGATCTCATTTATTAGAATTTTATTTTCACACCATCGGGTGTTTGTCTTCATGTATTGCAATGGTGCGGTTTGCGTTTTCTATTCTTACATACATACCTGTACAACATTTTTTGCACATTTCTTTGCTTTGCTTTGTGTCTAACCTCGCTCTTATATGCTCAATGTTTGTGCACATGTATGTGGCTGTTTTAAGTGCAGACAATTTTGCTACCATCACAGTGTGTTTTGTTGACATTACTCTATTCTTATGTGCTGCCTTGTTACAATTTTCTTTATTCTTATTTGAATAACTACTAAACAATTAGTATAAAGAATTCATCCAAGAAACTTTTATCTCGATCGCACTCAATCTGAAATGTTCACCTCAAACTGCTAACCCAATGTAGCAAAAAATCTGTACGTGATGGAGCAAATTGGTTACCAGATTTGGATTCAGCGCACCAAAAAACGTAAAAATCAATCGAAACATTAGAGGCAGTTTATAAAAAATTTTTTTTAGTGTACCTGTGTAGTTTCTGCTTCTATTTTCTTGCATATATCATTGTAGTACTTTTCCTTGTCCTGTCTTGCTGCATGTTGCAAATCTCTGTCTGCGATTGTCTTCTTTCTCCTCTGGCTTTAGCTTCTCTGCGTTTCTGGGAAATTTTCAGAGTTTCTTCCAACAACCATTTTCCTGTGTTTGCTTTTTCAACTTTTGTAGAGACTTCTCAATTTCTTCCAACACAAACATCTTGATATTATTTATTTTATTTATTTATTTCAATTTTTTATATACCGCGCTATTTACAATCAGCGCGGTTTACAGAGAACCAAAGACCAGAACAACAGGCTGCTCGGTATTACATAAAACAGGAAAATAAACTTGGATAAGATAAACATGGATAATATGGGGGTAAAACTATATACATTGAACTATATACATAGAATATTGATCTGCTAATTCGATCACATGAGAGAAGTATTTATGTAATATTATCAATAATGTTTGGAAAAGGAGGGAATTCTGTTAAGTTTGTGGTAAATATTATGCACTTTATGTGGGGTAGTATTTGATGAATAGGTTATGTTTGAGGGCCTTTCTGAATTGGACTATGCCGGTTATGGCACGAATTTCGGGTGGTAGGGAGTTCCAATGTTTTGGGGCGCAAAACATGAAGGCTCTGTTCGCTGTTGCTTGGCTACAGGTTGTTATGGCCTTCGGCATTATTAGGGTGTTTGTCGCTATTTTTCTTCTGGCTCTAGTTGGAGGTAAAACTTGTGTGAGATCAGTTAGAGAGTTTGCAGACAAACCATGTATGGCCTTGTATGTGAGAATTAGGGTTTTGAATATGATCCTGCCTTGTATCGGGAGCCAGTGAAGATGTTTGAGAATTGGTGTCACATGATCACACCTGGATGCTCCTTGTAGAACCCTTGCAGCAGTGTTCATGGCAAGTTGAAGAGAACTTAGGGTGGATTGTGGGAGACCTTGTAGAATTGAATTGGCGAAATCGAAATGTGGTAGGATGAGTGCTTGGAAGATGGTTCTAAAATCGTCTGGGTCCAGTAATGAGCGTAGATGCCTGAGTGTGCGTATCTTGAAGTATACAGCCTTTGTAATATTGTTAACGTGTGATTTCATATTGAGACGGTGGTCCAACGTGATTCCAAGGTATCTTATTGCTTCCTTGGTGGATAGATCAGCTCCTTTGACACTTATTTGTGCCGGTGGAATGAAGTTAGGGTCTCTCGTAACAAAGAGAACCTCAGTTTTCTTATGTTGGATGCGGAGGTTCTGTGAGAGGAGCCATTCTGATACGGCATTGAAGCAATTTATTATGGGCAGTAGATCTAATTGCATTGTAGAAAATGGCATATAAAGTAGGATATCATCTGCATATATCATACCTTTCACATTGAAAGATCTGATGATATTGCAGATGGGCTGCATGTAGATGTTAAACATGAGAGACGAAAGAGATGACCCTTGCGGTACTCCTTGTTTTTGGTGGAAAAGATTTGATTCTCCTGTTGCAGATTTTACATATTGCATTCTGGTGTTCAGGTAAGATTTGCACCATTCCAGCGCTGAACTACCGATGCCTTTTTCCTTCAATCGTGTAATGAGTATCTCGTGATTTACCGAATCAAACGCTGCTGTTATATCTAAGAAGATTAGCACGACGCCTTGGCGGATGTTGTCTATACTGGTGAGTATGTTATTGAGGAGGGTGGTGAGGAGTGTTTCAACTCCATGATGTTCTTGAAGCCATATCATTCCATAACTCTTCTGGAAATCTGTCATTTGTGAACACCAAGAAAAGAAGAGGAGCAACAACCCTCCGCAGAAAACACAAAAGTTCCAAGAACAGCACAGGGAGGACACGGCCACACCTCTTTAAAACAAAGAAAGGCACACCTGAGAAGCGTTTTTTTGAACTTTCAACTACTGGCTCTTTTTACAATGTCCTGACTGCCATTGGAATATATATGCAATTGCATCTTAATTGGCTGACTGCTGAAACTTGGCCAAGTCGAGTCTGTACTTTTGAAGGTTTTATGAAATAAAAGGTTACTTTGTTTTAAAGAGGTATGGTCGTGTCCTCCCTATGCTGTTCTTGTGCGATCTGTCATTTGTATCTAAAGCAGCAAATCGATTTTGCAGGCAGTCTTTAAATTCCAGTGGTATGTTCTCAATGCCGATCTTGTTCTTCCTCTAATAGTTTCTGCTTGTATTTCCTTGCATGCATCATTGCAGTACTTGTCTTGTCTTGTTACCCGTTGGAAATCTCTGTTGAGTTCTGTGATTGCCTCTCTTTCTCCTCGGGCTTTAGCTTCTCTGCATTTCTGGGCAATTTTCAGAGTTTTGTCTGTCATTCATTTTGAAAAAATCCAATACGAGGGCAAGAATCACGTCAAACCAGAAAACACAGTCCAAAAACGTGATATTGTGGAAAAACACTTTATTACTGAATCACAGACTTAATTGTACTAGATGTCTTCTCAAATGTATGCAGACCTGACCCCTAGGTAACAACCAAATTGAGGGAAAAGGAGGCTCACAAAAAACCATGGACGACCTCTTTTGAGAAAAAAGTGGCTCGATGGAGATTAATATATGGAATGTCGTTAATAAAAAATAAAAGTCTCTAAAAGAAAATGATCATATGAAAACATAGCTTCCAAACCGCCGTCTATAAACACCGCACGTGTGCAGAACTATATGCACATACTTAAATAGAAACCGATCCTTTACAGATACTAGCTTCAAAATTAACATTCAGTTGCAGCTTGTCTGAATCCTGACTATATATACGTATTCCTTACAAACATGCTTATAAAAAACGCTTATATAAAAAAACCCTTTTGTATTCTCAGCTCAAAGGCCAACAGCCACGTTCTCACTCTAAACCTTGTGGAACTTCAAAAAACACAACTTATGTGCATACGGGATAAAGACTATGGCGGTGTTTATAGACGGCGGTTTGGAAGCTATGTTTTCATATGATCATTTTCTTTTAGAGACTATGGAGTCCTTGAGATAGCTTTGGTCATCGATATAATTACCCCGGTTTCTTGAATACCAATTTGTATGATATTGTCCCTTGTGAGTTTTACATTTTCTACTTATTTATTTTTTATTAACGACATTCCATATATTGTGGCTTCTGGTTCTCACAACGGTTGCCCAAATATCACCAATCAAAGAATTACTTAGACAGCAGTTGCTTTATCTACAAAGACTTTTATTTCCAGCATCATTGCAGAACAGCAAGGTCTGTCTATAGAAATGGCAGACAGTACTTTCTTCCTCTCTCTATGAAGGGGAAGAAAATACTGCCCACCCTTACATGAAAAATAACTGCCTTATATACATTTCTCCCTGTATCAAATGTCTGTTTCATCTGTTTCAAATTAATTCCAGTGAATCCATCATAACTACGTAGATGTCAGCAGGACCTCAGGGTTCTGCAACACTTTTCCCAGGGGAGAATCTCTTTACATGTGTACATCTGGACCTGCACTTAGACCTGCTTATTTATACATGGCCTATGACCTCTATACATCTGGACATGCTTTTAGGTCTATTTATCTATGCATGGCCTGTGACCTCTGACCCTTCCTGTATTTTCTTCTTCTGGTACTAATTGAAACCTTCAGGGAGTATTTTGTGCTCATTTGTTTGAATTCTTTGCTTGACCTGTAATTTATTGTTAAGCCCATTATTCTGCATACTTCTATCCAGAATATGGTTTCCCAGAATCCTCCATAACAGGCCGCATCCATTTTCTTATGGCAAGCATATACTCTCATATAGCTATTGTCTTCTTGTCTGTCTTCTTGTCTTCTGTGCCATCCATCCTCCTGTGTAGTTTCACCAGGCAAGAGTTCAGTCATATAAAGCCAATATATAAGCAGACCTAACTCAAATTTCCCAACAATATTAATCTCCATCGAGCCACTTTTTTCTCAAAAGAGGTCGTCCATGGTTTTTTGTGAGCCTCCTTTTCCCTCAATTTGGTTGTTACCTAGGGGTCAGGTCTGCATACATTTGAGAAGACATCTAGTACAATTAAGTCTGTGATTGTTCATAGCTCCTAACAATTTGCTCCTGCTGCTTTTCATTTTTCTTTTTTAATTTTTGTTTTTGTTTTAGCTGACTTATCTCCCGTTATACTTTTAGATTATTTATTGAGTATGGTATATTTAGTTATGTTTAATCTAATATCATTTTTTTATTCATTAATAGTTGGGCCTTTTGCTCTTTGTTTTAGAGATATATTCAGTGATTAGTTTGGTGCTTACTATAAGAAGACATCAGAGTTTTACAATTGGGATGATATTACATATCCCAACGATTTGATCCTGCTCTTTTTTAGTCATCAGCATCTCTTGTCATATTTAGGTAGTTTTTTTAACTATGATAATTATTATGTAAAAGTTACTATGCATTTTAGTTATTTATTCCGATTCTGATGTTTATAATTTTTGTTTTTGTTTTACCTTTGATCTCCGATTTCATATTTATATATTTTTTTACTTTGATGATATGTATGTTTTATAAGATAGTATATTTATATTTATCTTTTTAATTGTATGTGTGTTATGTATTTTAGCCATCAAGTTTATTTCTCCGAAGGCCATAGGTGCTGGGTCTTCATATTGAGGTACTTGTTGTTTGTCACATTTCTGTTCTTTTTTGATTGGCCACTGATATTTTATGTATTTTATAAGCTGTAAGTGCATATTAAGGTTCAAGGTCACATTCCCATTTGAGCGTCCACACTTTTAATGTTTTACTTTATCTTATAGATATGTTTTTTCATGTATTTATCATATTTATATTTATTAGTCTGATCATTTATGAGAGTTGTTTCATCTGTGTATGTATGTTTTATCTAATTTATTCTTTGCTCTGTTCACTCACATTAATTTTATTTTGTTTGTGTATGTTATGTTTTAATTTCTATGTTTTTAGAATTTGACCTGATCAACCCCTGACGAAGGTTTGCGAAACACAGCCTGTGTCGGGTTGATGTAAGGCTTCAGTAATAAAGTGTTTTTCCACAGTATCACGTTTTTGGACTGTGTCAATCATTTTGGCCATTTTTGCTTTTTCACCTTTTATAGAGACTTCTCGATTTCTTCCAACACAACCTTCTTGATGTCATTCCATAAATTTTCTGGAGTGCTGTCTTTTGTATCTAAAGCAGCAAATTGATTTCATAGGCAGTCTTTAAATTCCAGTGGTATATTCTCAAGATCATATTTGCTACATTCATGAGTGGCTTGCTCTTTTTCAACATTAACTTGAGGTTGCATACTAGTAGCTGGTGATCTGTACCACAGTCAGCTCCAGATATTGCCTTTGTTGATGTTATCGAGCTTTTCCTTCATTGATTTCCACAGATGTAGTTGTTTACTAAACAGCGGTAAAGTCACTAGCGGAAACGGCAGCGTTAAGGTGCCTGAAGCTATATAAGGCAGTGGGCGGGTAGGGAGCTTGCTGAAATTGCAGTGCCTTTGGCCATTTAAGGTAAGCTAACAGGACCAAGTGTGGTAAGGTGACAAAACGTCCTAAGGAGAGACAAGGTGTCTTAACAGGAGATAAGTCGTCTCACCAGGAGATAAGGCATGTAAACATGAGATAAACTGTCTGAACAGGAGATAAGGCATCCTAAGGAGAGACAAGGTGCCCTAAGGTGAAAAGCATGCACCTTAAGGCAGAAAAATAGCTATAACTCAAATGCAAATTAGTGGAGGAGGGATGGTATGGAAATCCACAGAGCTACCTTTTAACTTTTGAAAGGGAGACTATGATAAAATGAGGAAAATAGTTAAGAAAAAACTAAAAGGAGCAGTTGCAAAGGTTAAAGACTTACATCAAGCTTGGGTGTTGTTGAAAAATGCTATCTTAGAAGCCCAGATCAGCTGTATTCCACGCTTTAAGAAAAGTGGAAGGAAATCCAAAAAACTGCCAGCAAGGTTAAAAGGTGAAGTAAAAAAGGATCTTTCAGGAAATGGAAAAAAGAGCGAAATGACGAAACCTGGAAACAGCACAAGCACTGGCAAGTTAAATGCAAGGCATTGATAAGGCAGGCAAAGGGAAAATTTGAGAAGAGGCTTGATTTGGGAGCAAAAACGCGTAATAAAGACTTTTTCAAGTACATTCGTAGCAAAAAACCTGTGAGAGAGTCAGTTGGTCCATTAGATGACTGAGGGGTTAAAGGGGCATTAAGAGGCGACAAAGCAATAGCAGAGGGACTGAATGAATTCTTTGCTTTGGTCTTTACTGAGGAAGATGTAGGGATGTTACCCATGATTGAAGTGGTACATAACATAAGAACATAAGATATGCCATACTGGGTCAGAGCAAGGTCCATCAAGCCCAGTATCCTGTTTCCAAAGGTGGCCAATCTAGGTCATACATACCTAGCAGTTTCCCCAAGAGAAACAGGTTCCACAATGGGTATTGGGTCAAGCAGTGATATCCCGGGTCCCTTTTTAATAATGGTTTGTGGACCTTTCCTCCAGGAACTTGTCCAAACCTTTTTTAAACCCAGTTACACTAACAGCTTTTACTACATCCTGCGGTAACAAATTCCAGAGTTTGATTACAAGTTGAGTGAAAAAATATTTTCTTATTTGTCTTGAATAGTTTACACTGTAGCTTTATTGCATGTCCCCTAGTCTTTCTATATTCTGATGATGTAAACAATCGATCTACGTTTACCTGTTCCACTCCATTCATTAATTTATAGACTTCTATCATATCTCCCCTCAGCCATCTATTTTCCAGGTTAAAGAGCCCTAATCTTTTTAGCCTTTCTTCATAGGGGTATCTTTCCATCCCCTTTACCATTTTATTTTATTTATTTATTTAATTAACAGGGTTTTTTTTATACTGCTTTATCATTTCAATCAAAGCGGTTTACATTGAAATTTAAACTTGGTAATGTACATTAAACAGGGACATTGATAACTTGAATTTTTGGTGGCTCTTCTCTGAACCTTTTCTAATAACGCTATATCCTTTTTAAGATAAGGCGACCAGAATTGAACACAATATTCAAGGTGAGGTCGCACCATGGAACGATACAGAGGCATTATAATATCCTTTGTTTTATTTTCCATTCTTTTCCTTATGATGCTTAGCATTCTATTTGCTCTCTTGGCCACCACTGCACACTGGGCGGAGGGTTTTAACATGTCATCCACAATGACGCCTAAATCTTTTTCCTGGGTGGTGGTTCCTAATGTGGAACCTTGCATAGTGTTACCATAGTTTGGGTTGTTCTTCCCTAGGTGCATAACTTTGCCCTTGTCCACATTAAATTTCATTTACCATTTTGATGCCCAGTTTTCCAATTAATCAAGATCCTCTTGCAATTTTCCACAATCCTCATGGGTTTTAACAACTTTAAATAGTTTTGTGTCATCTGCAAATTTGATAACCTCACTCATTATTCCCTTTTCCAGGTCATTTATGAATATTTCAAAAAGCAGCGGACTCAGCACAGATCCCTGGGGTACACCACTATTCACCTTTCTCCATTGGGAAAATTGGCCATTTAGCCCTACCCTCTGCTTTCTGTCTTTTAACCAGTTCCTTATCCACAGCAGTACATTACCTCTTATCCCATGACTTTTTAATTTTGCCAAAAGTCTCTGATGAGGGACCTTGTCAAAGTCTTTCTGAAAGTCCAAATACACTATATCAACTAACTCACCTTTGTCTACCTGTTTATTCACACCTTCAAAAAAACATAACAGATTAGTAAGACAAGATCTTCCTTGTCTAAAGCCATGTTGGCTGTCTCCCATTAAACCATGACTATCTACATGTTCAGCAATTTTGTTCTTTATGATTTTTCCCGGTACTGACGTCAGGCTCACCAGTCTGTAGTTTCCCAGATCACCCCTGGAACCCTTTTTAAAAATTGGCGTTCGTTGGCCATCCTCCAATTTTCAGGTATTACAGATGATTTTAATGATAGTTCACAGATTACTAATAGTAGGTCTGCAATCTCATATTTCAGTTCTTTCAACACCCTTGGATGTATACCATCCGGTCCAGGTAATTTGCTACTCTTCAGTTTATCAAATAGTTGTAATACATCTTCCCGATAAATCGATATTTCCTTATATTTTGAGATGTTAGTCTTCTCTATCAAATTGTTCAAGGAACAAGTGTATTTTCAGCTTCTTACAGAACTCGGATAGATCATGAATGGACTGTAAGCTCTCAGGGAACGCATTCCATATGCTTGGCCCATATAGCGAGAAGGCGCAATACGAGATGGTCTGATTGCTCTTTACTTTTGCTGTGGAGTTGTGAAGGTATTTTGTCCATTGGTTCTTTTCAATCTGTTACCTGTCATTTTAAGTAATAGAGATTGTAGGTAGACCAAGGAGGGGTTGTGGGATATCTTGAAAATGGTAAGCAAGGCTTTGTATTTTGTGTGGCTTGTTATTGGAAGCCAGTGTAATTTATTTATATTTATTTATTTATTTGCATTTCTTATATACCGCGCTATTTCAATCAGTGCGGTTTACATTTGAACAAAATATACAGCAATGTAACCGGTTACATTGAGTTTACAATAAACAAGGGATACAAACTTGGATGAACAGGGAGAAAACTATGTACATTGTTATGTAAATAGATTGAACATCAAATTAGGCATTGTAATATGAAAAATGGATAGGTAACAGGAGGAGTGTCAGGCTAACGAATTTTCTAGTTGAGGTTGTGTTAAGCGTGAATCTTGGTGAAGATGTGTATTATGTTGGGATTGACTGGGGGGGAAGAGATTGGAATAGTATTTTATGAACAGATGTTTGATAGCCCTTCTGAAGGAAATGATATTGGTGATGGAACGAATTTCTGGGGGGAGAGAGTTCCATGCTCCTGGTACAAATAGTGAGAAGGCTCTATTGGATGTCGTTTTTGAACATTTTGTGATTGTTTTTGGCATTTCTAGTTTGTTCAAACATGACAAGCGTCTGCTTCTGTTGGGTGGCATAGGTTGAATGAGTTCGGAAAGCGGGGTGGGGGGCTGATTTTTTGAGGCCTTGAATGTTAGTACGAGGGCTTTGTATATGATTCTAGCTTGTAAAGGCAGCCAGTGTAAGCTCATCAGTACTGGAGTTATGTGATCTGATCTAGAAGTTCCGGTAAGTATTCTAGCCGCAGAGTTCATGGCTAGCCTAAGCGGGTTCAATGTTACTTGCCTGAGTAATGAGGTTACATGTTCAATTCTGGGTGTGCCGTAAAAGATCTGGGTGACGGTGTTCTGGGCCAGCTGTAATGGGTGGAGCACATAGTTTGGAAGTTCTTGTAGGGTGATATTACAATGATATTACAATAATCCAAGTGTGTGAAGACTATGGGGTATGTTTACTAAACTGCGGTAATGTTATTCGCGTTAGGTTCTGCGGTAAAGGTACTGATGCCCATATAAAGGCGTGGGCGTTGCATCATTACAGCAAGCTGTATCAGCTAACGACCGTTACAAGGTGCCTTAGACTAACGAGCGTTACAAGGTGCCCTGTAAGGCGCCTTACAAGGCACATTACAAGGCGCCTTTTAAGGTGCCTTGTAAAGTGCCTTATAAGGTGCCTTGTAAGGTGCCCTATAAGGTGCCCAGTAAGGTGCCTAGTAAGGTGCCCTATAGGGCTCCCTAGGCTAAGCGCCATATTAGGCACCCCTGGACAAGGCACCGTAGAAAGCACCCTGGGCTATGGAACCATAGGTTAAGGTGGCCTAACAAGGTTATGGTACCCTAGGTTAGTGTGCCCTAGGGGCTGCAAGGTGCCTCAGGATGACATGCATGACCTGTGAGGTACAGAAACAGATGTAGCCCTAACACTATATAGAGCACTCAGGAAAAGCAATGAACAGGTGAGTGAAGGAGGGAGATCTGAGAGCCACTGGACCTGCCATATCTGTGGGCATCCCATGTGGCTGCCAGTACTGATGACAAACATGGTGGGAGCAGCTTTACCACAGCACAGAGTGTTGGCAATGTAAAGTACTGGAAAGACAGTTGGTGGCAGATGATGGGAATACGTGTCCCCCAGTGGAGGCGGAGGTGGCAGGATAGTTACAATGATGGGTGGACAGAGGAATGGTGGTGCCATGCAGATCAGGCACAGGCGAGGCAAGCATGAAGAGGTGCAATGCAGGAAAGGGTAGCAGTGCAGGACATGGGGTGGCAGCCTGCACAGGCAGACAGGACTCTACACAGCTGACAGAGGCAGATAGACAGATCGAGGGAATGTTGGCAATTGTGGCAAGGGTATTATGGGCTGGCAGCACAGATCTGCAAAAATATGACAGGCATGCACACTATTTGGATAGGACAGGCATGAGAGGAGGGAACAATGAGAAACTGAACCCATGAACACTGCCAAGAATAGCATTGTATTAACTAGTAGGCTATACCTCCATGGTGTATGTCACTGCAATGGCTGCATATAGAAGGACTGCAGGTCACCGCACAAACTGTCTGCTCTGAGTGCCAGGATAGGGTAACCCCACCAGTACCCATGATGCAATGCACATCCTCAATAGCAGTCTACAGCTGATCACCAAAAGGGGTCTGCATCTCTCCGGTACCTCAGCTTGGAAAGACGAGCTGACAGTGCGTGATACTGGCACAGAGTAGGAACAGACCATGCCATTGTGCAGGTTCTGTGTTCACCCTGAGGGATAAGATGGGTGCCCAGCACTAGGTCCGCAGTACATGTGGTGCTAGAGATAGGTCCTGCTGAACATCCCCATCACTATCAGTGTGTGACAGGTGTTCCCTGCAGTGCAGCTGAAGGTAATTTGGTATCCATCTGTATTCTTCAGTCACATGTGGCCCTCTGGGACCAGACACCACCCAGATTAGTGTGTACCCTGTTTTAGGATCTGGTTGACATGGGCAGAGGGGGTTTCTATACTTGCATGAGGTTTGTGTAGCAGTGCCTCTAGAGGTCACAGTGGTATACACTACATACCCCAAAGGGCCCACATCACCCTTTTTTGTAGGTAAAGAACAGGTGCCCCCACTCCAGCATCAACCTCCATCCTGCTGGTATATGACAGACTTCCAGGGTTGGTGGGCCAGAGCCATACCTGTGAGTGGGGCAGTGGCACACTAGCAGCAATGCTGACGTTTGGTCTGGAAAACCCCAACTGCCTCACACCACTGTCTGCCAGTCACCAGCAGACAGCACAGTCAGACTGCACCTTATAGATTTTCCAACCATGCACAGTCTAACTGCAGACAGTCCACCAGCCAGTCCATGCTCACAGGGGAACAATGAGCACCAAACAGGCATCTCAGTGATTAGGACCCTAGCACTGGGAACACAAAAGTATCATTGGAGGCAGAAAGTGTAGAGCGCTATGTGGGAACCTAGATCTGCCATGGTCACTGCTCGGTCAGAGTGCGTGCCCTCCCAGCATGCTATGCTGTGGCCACCCTGTCCATGAAAGTGGTGGTCGGGCACTACAGTGTCCCAGCCATTGCGCACACCCTGTAAGGATGCATCCTGGCCAATCTGCCCTGTCCGGGCCATACCCACCATACCTTGCTCCTCATTATGCACATATTCAGGCCTATGCTGGTAACCATGGGACAGTTTGGGCCCAGTGAAGGGTGGGCAGCCACAGAACAATGGATAGATACACACACACACTTCTATTGCAGCATTGTGCAAAGATAGAGGTGGTTGGCTACCCTGCCCGCCACACTGGTCCTGATCACAGTGCCAACATTGCTAAACTGTGCAGGAGGTAGTAGTAGTGCTCTGGTAATAACTGCAGCTCAATTCTGGGGCCAACAGCCTGACTCTCCATGCATCTTTGGATTGTGGAGCCTGTGTGAGTGGGTGTTTGTACCACTGTTCGCCCTGCTTTGGGCTTTGCACATGTTGCTGTTGTATCTACATTGTAGGGGAAAATATAGAGAACCACAGCTGGGAATTGAACCTGTGACCCTCTGCTTCTGGACACACTAGCTGGGTGTACTGCACCACACTGTTACCACAGATGCATGGCAGTCCCAGGAGCTACTTGTATTTTTCCTCAGCCAGCAGTTTTATGTTGCACTGCACACCACGTACTGGTACAGGGCATGGCCTAGGTCCACTGCAGGCAGGTGCCACTGCCCCCTCCAGCATGGGTACACCCCCCCCCCCCCACCATGCTGACATGACCATATGCTGTCGGTGCTGGTGGTGCGCAGTCCCAGGTCATCCACTCTGTGGGTAGGCAGATGGCTAGGGAGTGGGGTCTGGGGTGGGGAGGCATACATGGGCATCCTCACATCCGCCCAATCACCGCCTGCCAATATTATGTCCCTTCTGCTTGGGGGAGGTTTGGCTGGGGGATGTCAGGTCAGTGCCCTGGCAGTGAGGAGTGGAGTGGAGGAGTGGCCTAGTGGTTGGGGCAAGGTACTTCAGGCCAGAATGTCGGGGGGTTCAAATCCCACTAGAGGACAGTAACCTTGGGCCGGAAGGACTGGGGTTTCTAGTCCCACAGGTGCTCCTTGTGGTTTTGGGCAAGCCACTTAACCCTCCATAGCCCATGTTCCCTGTAAAAAGTTATCTCCAAGTTATAATGCCCTGTTCAATGTAATTTCAGTTTGTTCAATGCAAACTGCACTGATGCAGAATAGCGTGGTATATAAGAGAATGTAAATAAATAAATAACTGTAAGCTAGTGTGTACCTGGTAGATGTAGGTGGATTGTGTTTGGCCTTTGTCAGCTGCTATCATGCTGATTTCCAGTTTCTATGTTCCTATGTGCCACCTAGGTGCCCGTCTAGTCCACCCTGTGTCCCAGCTGTCCCGCCTGCAGCCCCCTATGCCCCATTTGCACCATCGCCATAGTGGCCTTTCATACTTGGGTACTATGCTGTTGCACGTCAGGATCTGAGTTCTGCTAAAGTAGATTTCATTATGCAGTTACTGAAGATGGCAATGACAAATAATTATTTCTGCTTTGATGGCGTGTTTTATCAACAAATACGAGGGGTGGCAATGGGGGCTACGATAGCTCCCTCCATTGCTAATTTATACATGGCCGAGTTTGAACGACGATGGCTGACAGGAAGCATATATCAGTCTCATATCCGTCTTTGGGTGCGCTACATTGACGACGTGTTTTTGCTCTGGACTGGGGGTCATGAGTTGTTGCAGATATTCTTCACTTGGTTGAATGGCTGTGATCCTCATATTACTTTTTCCATGGATCATAGCACCACAGTGATTCCTTTTTTGGATGTCCTCCTGACACGTCAAGATGATCATTTGGTTACTGTGTACACTAAGCCGACGCACAGGATGTCTTTTTTGCACTTCGACAGTCTACATCCTCATCGGTTGAAGGAGAGCTTACCCTTTGCTCAATTTCTCCGGTATCGTCGGAATTGTTCTGCAGTGTCTGACTACAAATCACAATCTCGGATTCTTCAAGCCGCTTTTGAATCTCGTGGATATCCTGCTCCTCTGGTTCATCGAGCTAGACTTCGTGCCCGGTTTAATGATCGTGACTGGCTGTTGACCCCACGCACTCGATCCTCGGGGGATTCCTCTATGGTTCATTTCATCACTAAATATAACCCTTTGAGTTACCAAGTGTCTAAGATTCTTCAGCGACATTCTCATGTCTTGCGTTTAATCCCTGGGCTTCATCGTCATTTTATTCGTTCAGTGTACACTAAGGGTTCTAATTTGAAGGACATTCTTTGTCCGTCCGCCTTCTCCAGCTCTCCATCGGTACCAGCTGACACTGGGCGACACCGCAGCTGTGGTCATTGCTCGGTGTGTTCCATAATGGATTCTTGTACCAGCTTTTCTTATCGAGATCAACACATCAAGCTACGATTTTCCACGTCTTGTGACAGTGTTAATGTTATTTATTTTCTTCGTTGCCCGTGTGGTTTGGGCTATGTTGGTAAGACCAGCCGGGCTTTGCGTACCCGTCTGATTGAACACCGTAGTCGTCTCCGGTGTTTGGTTGAGGGCGCTCCCTTGGTCCATCATTTTAAGAGTATGGGGCATGTTTTTGAAGATCTGACATGTGTGGTAATTACCCAGTGCGTTCCCTCTGTGTATGGTGGGGACATGTCACGACAATTATCTCGTCTAGAACAGCGTTGGATTTTTTCTCTTCGTACTGTAGTTCTTGGTGGATTGAATGACTCCATCGAGTGGAAAAGCTGTTTGTGATTTTTCATCAACGTTTGTATTAATACGTTTTTCATCCCAGCTTTTTCATTTTTCATTTAAGCATTTTTTATCAACAGGGTGGGTGGGTTTCTTTGGGTTTTTTTGGCATTTCCCTGCTTGGTTTTGTCCATTGGTATGGATGTTTAGGTTTGATAAAGCCTTTTCCTGTTTTTGATTGGCTTCTCGTTTTTTATCCCGCCTTTATATTTTTGCCATGACGCATGCGTCGGCGTTTGGAATGGTGAGCCGTGAGCCGGCAATTATCATAGCGTCTTTTGGCGGTGCTCATTATTTTTCCTAAACCCAGCCTACAGGGTCTGTACTTGTTGTATTTATGGGCCTGGGTCTGGCATTTTGAGGGTTGTTCCCAGCTGTATTTTCATTGCTGCAGTAGTCACTCTCTTTCTCTTTTTGTTTTTCAGCTTTTTTGTTCCAGCGCTCCGTTCATTTGAGTCATAAGGTCTGCCCGGTGATAAGTGAATTTTTGCTCCCTGAAGAAGCCATAACGGCGAAACATCAGATGTCGGAGCCCTCTATCATCTGGAATCCTGCATGTTGATTTTTTTCATCTGCACCTTCATCTCTATTCATGCATCTTTATCTTCACCATCTACATCAGATCGTGACTGTTATAATCAGCTTGTCATCACCATGCAAAAAAGATAAGTGTCCGGAGCTTTTTCTTTACTGTTTAATGTTAATGTTTGGGACGGCAGCACTTTAACTGCCTGAAAGCCTGCTGGTTGCCACCTGCTTTTTTGGGTTGGCTGGAGGTTTTTTTATGACCATTGATGTAATTCTCAGTCTGTGTTGGTGCTTTAGACGTCTGGGCGTCTACCGACAGACTTGATTCCTGTTATTTGTTTATGCAGGGAGATACTGAGGTCTTTTTTCCTCCGTTACTGGCGGACGGGCAGTTTTTTCAATTTTTTTCTATTTCTTGATTGGGGTTGTACCTGTGTTTTTTTTTCTGTTGCTGAAAATGGAGCATTACCATCACGTTTCTTGGGCTCACTGCCTATGCTGTACATTGCTGACACTTAAATGGTTTCTCTCTCCTGCAAATGTGCATCTAACGGCAGGTTTTTATTCGCGGCAGGATTCAGCCCTTCAGTTCAGCGCGTTAGTGTGAAGGGAGCCTCTCCCTGCCCATTGACCCCTTCTCTCCACCCTCTCTCCACCCTCTGCGGTGTTTAACATGGCCGGGAACGTTAACGATCGTTAGGTAACGTTACATAACGCGCAGTATTTAATGTTACCGCAGTTTAGTAAACATACCCCTATGAGATGAAAAACTGTGTGGAAGTCATGGATGCTCAGTAAAGATCGTAGGCACTGTACTGTTTTTATTTTGTGGTATATGCTCTTAATAGTGTTGTTAATATGTGACTGTAAGGTGAAGTGCATCAAGGGTTATTCCCAAGTATTGCACTTCCAACTTCACTTCTAGTTGTGCTCCTGAAATTTTTATAGATGCTGGTGATTCAAAGTTTGTCTCTTGTGATGTGTAGCTGTGGCCTTGATTATTGGTTGGATAGAGGATGCTTGAGCTTGGTGGGCATATAGCCTTAGGTGAGAGCGAGCTGTGTGTTTTTGAGTAATGTGGGGGAGAGTTCAGAATGAGCTATTTTGATCCAGTTTATGGGGCATGGATCTAGAGGGGAGGTAGTAGTGTCAATATTTGTGATAATGCTCTGTAGGTGCTCCAGAGAGATTGGGTTGAAGGTGTGCCAGGTAAAGGGTACAAGGCTGTTGTTTGGAGGTCATACGGTTGTAGTTGGTGTGTTGCAGGGCTTCATTTCTACACAAGAATGAACTGGACATGTGAAACCAAGGGAGAGAGGGGAGGGTGAAGACAGGCCAAGAGTAGGAGTTACAGAAGAAGAGGACTGGATTTGGGAGCAGAGTAACTGTTCTCTGCATAGCTCCAGGCTCATCCCTCCCCTCCTCTTCCCTGCAGATTGCCTGGAGCTTAACACCCCTGCTGCTCTGTCTCTAGGGTCTGAAATGAAGTGGCAGAACTGCATCCTAGGCTGTTCCCCAAGAAATTAATCTCTGATCATAAGGCTTTTACTTGATCTGGAACATTTGGGACATTACCAGGAGTCTCGATTTAATTTCTTTCCTGCAAAGGCTTATGTTTAGTTTACCCTTAAGCTCAGAGAGTGGGTAGAAGAAGAGTTCTTATTGATGTAGTTCATGACTAAAAGCCCAATATGTAAATTAAAATTTAAATCCATTAAAAAAAAAAGAGTATTATATTGTTTTTGTCTACTCAATATGCTGGATAACAGTATTCACCAAACTTCTAAAAAAGCACAGGTAAACTGAATTTCAACTTAGAAATTGTCATTCTATGAATGTTTCCCTATTAAGTGTTCTCTCGTGTTAATCTCAGGCTTGAACAGAATAAGGTAACTCTTAGGAATAAATATGCAGCTCAAAAGTCCAGCACTAGAGGCCAGGATAGCAAATATCTCCACAGCCACCATGTATTTGCCTTTGGTGCTCAGGTAGGCTGGAATGAAGGACACCCAAACACTGCAGAACACCAGCATGCTGAAAGTGATCAATCGTGCCTCATTGAAATTGTCTGGTAGGTTCCGTGCTAGGAAAGCCACAACAAAAGTCAACAATGCAAGGGAACCCATGTATCCAACCACAGTATAGAAGGCAATAACAGATCCTTCATTGCACTTTATTATCATTTTCCCTCGTTCAGACCTAGTGTCAGAGTCTGGGAATGGAGGATATAGGAGCAGCCACAGAAGGCATATCAGCACTTCACCCAATGAGCAGAGAAGAACCAAATAGCTGCCGACTCTGGCAGACAACCACTTTTTAAATTTGCTACCAGGCTTAGTGGCATTGAAAGCAATTGCAACTGTGATGGTTTTAGCCAGTATAGAGGAAATAGCCACAGTAAAAGCAATCCCAAAAGCAGGCTGCTGGAGAAGACAGGTCACCTTTAGAGGGTGGCCAATGAATAATAACGTACAGAGGAAGGAGAACATGAGGGAGATGAGCAAAATGTAGCTGAGATCCCGATTATTTGCTTTCACTAAGGGGGTGTCTTGATATCTCAAAAAAACTGTGATCACTCCAGCGGTTATTATGCAAAAGAAAACAGCTGTTGAAGCTAAAGCCAGGCCCAGAGGTTCCTGATAGGAAAGGAAGTCTATGATTCTTGGGATGCATCGATCTCTCTTCTCATTGGACCAATGATCTTCTGGACAGGGCTCACAGTTTTCCATATCTATCAGAAAATCAGAATTTCAAAAGTTTAATAGATTGTTTTTCATTGACTTGTTTCATATTTTATTTTTATTTATTTATTTAACAATTCTTTTATACCGCGCTATTATAATCAGTGCGGTGTACATAGAACAAGAACATACTACAATGCATACAGGTAACATTGAGTTTTACATTGAACAGGGAAATTCAACAATAGGACAACCGGGGGAACTATGTACAGATTAACTTAATGGTATATACAGTAATATCAAACTCGATTGGATGTTACAATGTGGTTCACTAATAAGACTAGAGAGAAAGGTTGACCTGCTAGCCCTTTTCAGGTTGTATTGATATTGATGTGCGTATGAGCTTTTATTAAACAGAATTAGCATTAACCAATATAGAATAAGCAGCCCCACATACACACTTTGTGTGGTTTTATTTCCAAAACCAAGAAGAAAAAGGAATTAACAGATCTTGTGAAATGAAGTTGGAAATGCTTTGCCACCATCCAATAAGCAGCAAATAGAAGCATACAATTGCTCAAACACCACCTGGGAGCAAGGGCTGATCTCCAACCTGCTCCTCCAGCCACAGACAATCAGCCGCCGGAGTTCTTTAAAAAAACACGCTAGCAGCATGCCAGTGCCTGGCGGGCCCTCATCTGAGGCCCTCGCTAGAGGGCCTTTTGGCGTGGCTCTTAGGCGAGGACCACACCCTACAACAAACAGCTACCAATTACCAACAGCATTAACCTCCACACTGAAAGAAACACGAGACAGATCTATACCTGCTCACCGCTACAGCTCATCCAGACAGAACATCAGGTACAGGGAGCAGAAGATAAGGCCCACTTGCTCCCCACCACCAAGGCCAATCAGGCCTTCTTCAGGACAGTCTAAACCAAATGCACCGTCCCACTGCCACACAGATACTCGACTGAGACTTTCATCGGCATCAGCTGCAAGGAACAGAAGATAAGCCCTTCCTGACCCCCATCGCCTTAGGCGGAGACCCTAGGCAGGGTTCAGCAGTTATTAACTGTGTACCACTATAACCCTTGCACAATCAACAGCACAAAAATTGTAACAGACAAGCAACACCATCATAAAATGCTCATCGCCTGAGCCACTACCCCTCAAACAAAAAACTACTACCCAACTTGCTGAAGATACCGCACGCACTACGCAATGCACTACTTTCACTAAACACTATGCTCAGTGGCAATACTTGCCATCTTCTACCTCCTACTACCCTTGCCTGTGGCAAAAACCTACAACAATAACATTCCTACTCTTTATAGACCCAGACACCTCACCCCAACCACAAACCTCAAGCCACCACACACCAAACCCCCATGCCGTCTGCTCAAAATCAAACCCACTACACAACAACTTTCACCAAAACAGAAATGACTCCACCAGCTCATCAAATGCTCTCTAATCAATGCCCGCTCCATCTGCAATAAGACCACCATAATATTAGGCTACATACTCAGCAACATCGAGCTTATATTCATCACTGAAACATGGATCTCCTCAACAGACAATGTCCTCCTCAACCAGATACTATCTCCTCACTACAAACTCTTCAACTGCCCAACAGCAAACAGAAAAGGAGGAGGCATCCTCATCATGGCAAAAGAGTACGTGAATCTCTACTCTCACTCCACAGAAATGCTCAGCTGCCTCACAGTCTCCAACAGCAACTTCACAGCTTGCCTCAGTTACCGGATGTCTTCCTCAAAGACAAATGACCTCGCTGACCTCCTCATTGAGGCATGTACACAGACTGCCTCCAACAAACATGTCCTCCTCCTCAGAGACATCAACCTTGATTCCACCTCAGATAAGCAAGTCTTGACCTTCACCAATGCCATGGAAGCACTCCATCTTCACCAGCTCATCAAGGAACCCATACACTACAAAGGAACAACCCTAGACTTTATATTCACACCCAGCCACATCCCAACAACCCAAGTCAACATTCAAACTGACCCAACCCACTAGTCCGACCATGCAATAATATCCTTTACCCTACCAGCAGAATTCTTCACTCCACACCCCCCATCGCAACACCCAAGCACATGTCACTTCAAATCATTCAACAAACAAACCTTTGTGGAAGACATCTCTTTTTCCATCTGGTTTATGATCACATAATAATGAAGGACCCTTTAATGTTGGCCTCTCCACTTACTCAGACTACACCTTGAGACCCTGCTGCATAACATTTACTTAGTTCTCCATCCTATCCCTTTTTCCCCTGTCTCGATCTTACCACCTTCCCCCTCCCCACCCCTTTCCCTTCCCTTTTGCTTGCCACTACTTACCAGATCTGCTGCTTATACCTGTTCTATATAAAGTTGCTTGTTTTGATGCTTATGCCTGTTCTATGTAAAGTTCCTTGACTGTTCACATTTCCTGTAAACCAATCTGATGCTAAATAGTGCGGTATATAAAAGCTAATAAATAAATCTCCCCTATCCTGGACCCTGGCACCCAAGACTTGGACAGCCAAATTCTATCCTGGAACACCGCAATATCCAGCGTCACCACCTACATGTCACAAAAACCAATGGTGCACCCAAACCACTCACAACCACCATGGTGCTATTAACAAATCAGAGCCATCAGACAACAACTCAGGACCATCAAAAGGAAATGGAAAAGAACACGAGACAGACAAACCAAGGAACTTATAGCTCAAAATTGACCGAATACTGCAACCTCATCCAAAGCAGCAAAAAGAAATATTACACTAATATAATTAAGAAATCCCTCAATGACCCAGAGAACTATTCTCCACAGTCTCCACCCTTACAAAAGATCCTACTGCAATGAACACCAACCCACAACTTGACCCACAGACCATGGCAAACGTCTTACACAACAAACACTTCTCCCTAGCTCCCCATCCCTCTGCCTCACCATACACATACGATGAGACAAATCATGCACACAGCTGGGACACCTTCAGAGTGATCTCACAGGCATCATCAAAAACATCAATACCACTACCTCACCGCTTGACCCATGCCAGGTCTCCTGGATACAATCACTTTGAGCAGAGCTATCCACAATAATACAAAAGATCATCCACACCTCCCTACAACAAGGATATCTACCTCTTGCCCTAAAACAAATCTCTATCAGACCCATGCTCAAGAAACCTTCTTTTGACCATTCAGACCCAAGCTCATACCACCCAATAGCAAGCATCCCCTTCCTATCAAAGGTAATAGAGAAAACTGTGCAA
The DNA here is from genome assembly GCA_033557465.1 of Ichthyophis bannanicus. Lineage (NCBI taxonomy): Eukaryota > Metazoa > Chordata > Amphibia > Gymnophiona > Ichthyophiidae > Ichthyophis > Ichthyophis bannanicus. The sequence goes on from CM066048.1 coordinate 4,709,969, forward strand.
CGCAACGCCAACTTCAAGACCACATCAATACCCGCATACCCCTCGATCCCCAACAACATGGATTCCGCCCCCAGCATGGCATAGATACCATCCTCACTGATTTCTTTGACACACTAATCAAAGGACTTGACAAACCACATCAGCACAGCTTTTGACTCTATCTTGAACAACATTCTTCTCACCAGACTAAAGAACATAGGCTTCCACAACACCACCCTAACTTGGTTCTCCTCATACCTCACTGACAGACAGCTATAAGTAAAATCAACTCCCTCAAATCCAACCAGTTCAGCATAAACTAAGGTGTACCCCAAGGATCAGCCCTGTCAGCACTTCTTTTCAATATCTACATTCAACCCATCTGCAATCTACTCAGATTCAACAGGCACTTCCACCTCTATGCAGACAACATTATGTTCTACACACCCTTTCACACCCTATCCCTGGATTTTTCCAACATCTCAGACTGCTTCTCAGCTATCACTGACATCCTTGGAAGTCTAAATCTCAAAGTGAACAACAAGACAGAGGTCACAAGAGACACCTCCTTCACCCTGCAAAGCTAACACTCCAAAACACAGAAATCATGATAAAAGATTAAATTAAATACCTAGGCATAATCCTCGACAAGAACGTCAACATGCACTCCCACATGTTGACGGCGGAGGTTCACATTTCTGTGACAATGGCAAGAACACTAAACTTATACTGCACAGAGGAAAGACCTGGTGATCTACTTCTGTATCTTGCCATCAAAACCCAATGGATAGTCACAACAAAACAAATTGTGCTATAGTGCTGGAAAATGAGACCCCTAGGTCAGAAGACACTCAACTACTACTCATGGGAAGAGCTGAAGACTTTTCAGAGTAAAGCCAGCATTTATGATCTGGTTGGATCAAAGCCCTTGGGACATCTGACTGCTGATGTAGCTGCACATAAAATGAGAGTCAGAAGCTATAAAGATGTCTTACACATTGGAACATGGAACGTATGAAGCATGAACCAAGGGAAGTTGGAGGTGGTCAAGAATGAAATGGAACTTGTACAACTTGATCTGTTGGGTGTCAGTAAACTGAAATGGACTGGCATCGGGCACTTTGCATCAAATGATCAGATATTCTACTGTGCTGGAAATGAAAGACAAAGAAGAAATGGTGTTGCATTTATAAAAAAAGAAGAAACTTGCAAGAACTGTAATGAAATACAATACAGTCAGTGAACACTTATCTCTATTCGTCTACGAGGAATGCCTATCAACACAACTATAATTCAAGTATATGCCCCAACAACAGTTGCAGAAGAGGATGAAATTTCAGAGTTCTATGAACAAGTTCAAGCTGAAATTGACAGAACATGCAAACAGGATATCCTGATAGTCAGGGGTGACTGGAACGCAAAAGTTGGCAACAAAGAAGAAGGCAAAGTGGTTGGAAAATATGGACTGATAGAATTCTGCAAGACCAACAATCTATTCATCTCAAATACCTTCTTCCAACAACACAAGCGGTGACTGTACACATGGACTTCACACAATGGTTTGTATAAAAATCAAATTGACTATATCTGTGGAAGTCAATGATGGAAAAGCTCTATAACATCAAAAAAGACAAAACCTGGAGCTGACTGTGGTAAAGATCATCAACTACTAGTATGCAAACTCAAGCTAAAGTTGAAAAAGAGCAAACCACTCATGAATGCAGCAAAATATGACCTTGAGAATATACCACTGGAATTAAAAGACTGCCTGCAAAATCAATTTGCTGCTTTAGATACAAATGACAGAGTTCCAGAAGTGTTATGGAATGACATCAAGAAGGTTGTGTTGTGTTGTGTTGGAAGAAAACGAGAAGTCTCTACAAAAGGTGAAAAAGCAAAAACAGCAAAATGGCTCTTAGAAGAAACTCTGAAAACTGCCCAGAAATGCAGAGAAGCTAAAGCCAAAGAAGAAAGAAAGACAATCACAGAACTCAACAGAGATTTCCTGTAAGACAGGACAAGGAAAAGTACTACAATGACACATACAAGGAAATAGAAGCAGAAACTATTAGAGGAAGAACAAGATCGTCTTTCCTAAAGCTTGTGATAAAGAAGCTTATCATAGTTCAGGAAGGAGCTATAATAGAGGTGAATTGGCTCTGAACAAGCACCCTGTCTTTTCTGGTAGAAATAATAAAACAGAATGTTTCCATAAAAGACTACCAGTCCCAGAATGCACCAGGTTTCCAACAGCCATTAGAAGAGCTGAAGTGGGGAAACGTGCGTTCAATCAGGAGGGCTACGAGGTAATCCCCAAGCACTCATCTCCAAGGGCAGGGCTTGATTCAGCACAGCTGCGCTGTGCTAGGGTGGAGCATTCATCTAAGCAGGATAAAAGTAAAGCTTATTCTACAGAGAATCATCCTGAGCATTATCATCTTGTTTATCCTGATCACCATCTTCATGATCATCAGCAGAAGCCAGAGCTGACGGACAGAGAGAGCAAGAAACACTTTGGAAGAAAGAAGAGAAAAGCACCTTGGAGGTCTAAAGGAGTCCATAGCAGTACGTGTGCTGGGAGGCATTCCAGAGGCAAGCATACACCATTGGAGTGGGGAAAGCCAGAGGAGTGGGGTTACAGAGCCAGGAATCCCCAGACAGCACCTGTGAGGGAGACGGCTGCATTTGGAAGGGACCCTAAGACCAGTGCAAGAAGGTATGTGAAGAGAGACCCATTGTCCAGGGATCTTGATTGGAAGGCTGGACATAAAAACTGGACTACATACTGGCCAGGATATTGGGAAAGGAACCCTAACAGCAATGGAAGCTCAGGTATGAACACTGATCCATGCCCTAGCTCTTAACGTGGAAGACAGCAGGGAAACAAGTATTGTCCTGAGAGTGCTCCATTAGGAAATTCCTCTGTGCCAATCCATGATATTGAATCTATGATAGTTGAAGAAGGGGGAGATGTAAATGAGCAGTGTGAATACATGGATTGCTCTCTGTCTAAACTTCTGTGGTAATATGCTGTCACAAAATACAACAACCATCACAAAGATATATAAACTTGTTCTTTGATCTACTCAGAAAAGCTTCTGAGTAGGATTTGAGCCACGTAATAGAAAGTAAACCAGCCAAGAGGTTTGCAGCTGGGGTAATTGTTAGCAATTGAGCCTTGCCTAATTGCCTGTGAGCTTTGAAGCGACACTTCTGAGTCTGTGTGGAAATACAAGAAGTTACCCTTGAAAAAAAGAACAGTTTTTTTCTTACTTTGTGGGTTTTGGTTGTTTTTGAAGCACTGCTAAAAAGATATTAGCAGGAGCCTACAGAAAAGACCTTTCTGTTCCCATCAAGGTCTTTATGCTTTGATTTGATTGCTTAAGAAGTTCAGCTGTTGTTTTCCTGATTTGTTTTTCTAAGTATAATACTGAAAGCAAGTATCCTTGTTTCTGTGCTACCAAGTATATCTGTGTTGGGAGAAATAACCCCATAAATAAAATATCTTCTTTGCTTTACACTCGAGCAAGCACAACTAATTTATTGTGAATGGCTGATTCTGGTATGAATGGACTACATTTCCCACAATCCTTTGCAAGTCATATTAATATTTGCCTTTGCCAAGACTGTGGACATTCTCACCCAGCACCCCCGTATACAAGCTATGAGAGTTAAAGAAAAAATTCCAGCCTCAAATTGGAATGTTGCAAGATGCTCAAGGTTCTATGTTGAATGATGCTGAGAAGATCAAGGAAAGGTGGCAAGATCAAGTGGACCAACAGTCATTTCAACCTGTACGTTATGATCCAGAACCATTGGTGATGAAAGAAGAAGTTGAAGCAGCATTGAAAGCCTTATCAAAGAACAAAGCACCAGGCATTACTGGCATTTCCATAGAAGTATTACAGCAATCTGATGCAGCTGTTACCATACGTACAAGGCTCTGCCAAGAAAATTGGAAGACAATATCATGGCCAACTGACTGGAAAAGATCTGTGTTTATACCAATACTAAAGAAAGGTGATCCAACTGACTGCGGAAATTATCACACAATCACTCCGATCCCACATGCCAGTAAGATTCTACTGAAGATTATTAAACAGAGACTTTAACCATACCTGGAACAAGAATTACCTGAAGTGCAAGCAGGGTTCAGGAAAGGGCGAGGAATGAGAGACATCATCGTAGATGTGAGATGGATCCTTAAAAGGAATAAGGAATACCAAAAGGATATCTATTTGTGCTTTATCGACTATAGCTAGGCTTTTGACTGTGTAAGCCATGAGAAACTCTGGGCCACATTAAGAAGCATGGGTATGCCAGAACACCTGATCGTTCTCTTGCACAATATATACATTGATCAAGAAGCAACAGTTCGAACGGAACAAGGAGAAACAGAATAGTTTAAAATAAGCAAAGGTGTAAGACAAGGCAGCATACTTTCCCCCTACCTGTTTAATTTATATGTGAAATAATCATCAGAAAAGCAGGATTGTATGAAGACAATAGAGGTGTGAAAATTGGTGGAAGACTCATCAACAACCTTCACTATGCTGATGATACCACATTACTGGCTGAAAGTGAAGATGATCTGAAACATTTGCTTCTAAAGATCAAAGAACATAGTCTCAAAATGGGCCTGCACCTTAATGTAAAGAAGACAAAGATCATGACAACTGGCAAAATCAACAGGTTCATTGTTGAAAGAGAAGAAATTGAAAGCGTGAACAACTTTAACCAACTTGGATCAACTATCAATAAAAAAGCAACAAGCAGTCAAGAAATCCGACGACGCATTGCTCTTGGCAGAATGGCTATGAAAGATCTAGACAAGATTCTCAAGAGCAGAGATGTCTCTCTCAATACAAAGATTCAACTTGTTCAAGCCATGGTATTTTCAATAACATCATATGGATGTGAAAGCTGGATAGTGAAAAAGATAGACAGGAAGAAAATTTATGCCTTTGAATTATGGTGCTGGCGGCGAATACTGGGTATACCATGGACTGCCCGAAGAACAAACCAGTCAGTACTAGAGGAGATCAAACCTAAGCTTTCTTTAGAAGTTCAGATGTAAAGACTTTGACTTTCATACTTTGGACACATCATGCGAAGAGAGAGATCATTAGAGAAAGACATCATGCTTCGCAAGATAGAAGGTCAATGCAAAAGAGGAAGGCCAGCAATGAGATGGATCGATACAATAACAGCAGCTACAGGTACCAGTTTGTCAACAATGAGCCGCCTGACCAAATACAATCTAGGACAACTATCCAGAGGGTCGCCATGAGTCGCCAGCAACTCAACGGCACCTAACAACAACCACTATTACACTACAACGATTACAGAATTGTTTTCCAAGCCATCAGAAAAGCCCACCTATACTACAGCAACATCTTATAACAAGGGCTCTACAAACAAACCCTCTACTCCCTCCAATTAGCCCAAAACATGGCAGCCAGAATAATAACAGGTACACTGAGACTCCAGCATATCACTCCAACCCTCAAGAGTCTACACTGGCTACCAATAGTACAGAGGATAAAGCACAAGGTGACAACAACCACCCACAAAATCATACATAATTCATGAGCTCCATGCCTCAACCCAATGATCAGAAGAGCTCCCATAAAAAGAGAAAGAAGATCAACCACCCAAAATCTACTAGTAATCCCTCCACTCAAGACAAAATGCACACAGGAAAAAAATAACAGTCCTCACCTTCTTTGTCCCTTCAATTTGGAACTCACTTCCAGCTCCAATACGCTCTGCTCAGTCAACCCAAGACCTCAAGAAGCTTCTAAAGACACTCCTCTTAAATGAGTACTTCGGCACCAATGAAACCGCATAACATTCCAGAAATAATTCTCCCCCTCTCCCAAATAAGTTACTCCTGCTTTTGTTAACTTCAAGTTATACTCCCCTACGTTCTATGTACGGTAACTGTTTCTCAATTGAGATTGCTAATTGTTCCTTGTAAACCACCTTGGCCCTAAGGCAGTATATAAAACCTGTTAAATAAATAAAATAAAATAAAATAAATAAACTGAAGTCCATTCAGGCATAGTCCCCCACTCAAGGGACTGGATTTCTAATATCCTATTTCATCTGTTGATACAGACTTTACACTTACCACACTTCAGTAAACATGCCCCTTGGATTATATGCTGTAACCTAGTTGAAGAAAATATAGAAACAGAAACATAATGGCAGATAAAGACCATGCAGCCTATTTGTTCTGCCCTTCTATACCAACTACTACAGTCCCTTTTTTTCCTTTAGAGATTTTATGTGTTCGTCACATGCTTTCTTGAATTCAGATACAGTCCTTATCTGTACTACCTACACTGGAAAACTATTCCACACATCTACCACTCTGTCCCACAAAAAAATATTTCCTCAAATTACTCCTGAGTTAATTTTCACCTTCATCCTATGTCTCTATGTGATTAGCTGAGGAACCAATTTGATAAAAGTGTAGCCCTCATAGTTAACACTAAATTCCAGCTGATTTTATCTTCACTATTAATGTTTCTGTTCTACAATTATTGGTTCTCTGAGATTTCTGTGAGTAGTCACTCTCAGGAAAAACTCCAGATCTATGATTTTTTTTTTAATGTATTTTATATGTAAAATAATATGAATAGATAACAAAGCAATCATGCTTGGGTTCCTCTGAGGCAGAAAATAATGAAGACTTCACCCCACTTGGGATAAGAAACAGTGGCGTTTCTAGCACCCGATCACCTGGGGCAGGCGCTCCCATGTGGCTCTGTGCTATGCACTACAATGCACCCCCTCTACCCCAACCAGGTCCACAGAGGAGCGCAGCAAACTTACAATTATGATGGTTTGCCCCAGTGTCTCGCACTGGCGGGGCCGGTCGCTCTCCTCTCCCAGCTGAAGTCTCCTGAATTGTGAGACTTCAACTGGGAGAGAAGAGCAACTGACTCCTCCAGGGTGAGGCACCGTGGCAAGCCAATGTAATCATAAGTTTGCCGCGCTGCTTCCATCGGCCTGTGTGGAGGCACCTCCCTATCGTCTGGCACCTGGGGCGGGCCGCACCCAATGCCTCGTCCTTTGAACACCACTGATAACAAGCATATTTTGTGCTCTGTTTACTTATTGGAGGTAACTTTATAAGGGCTTCCTACTTCATGGCCGACTTTGCTGCACCATACGCTTTTGCACTTACCGCACATTAGAAGTAAAACCAACACACGGCAAATGCAAAAGCTGTGAGCTAACTGTTGGGGGAGTGCCCAGCATGTTCCCCTGCAGTGACTACACTGAAACAACCTCACTGCACTATAAGTTCATTCACAATTAACATGGATGCATTTAATGCCATCCATTGAGGTGCCAATAAGTGTATATACACTAACTTCATCATTAACAATTAGCATGTGGCAATTACCCAGCCTGCACTAAGCACAAGGTGTAGTAAAGGTCCACGTTCCACCTTTCCCCAGCCCTCCTGTTGCATGCTATGCAGTTAGCAGAAAAAGTTTACATTGCTGACTCTTTATAATGCATGGTGGTAGTTACTGAGGTCCTATGCTAACCTCTTACCGTCTGCTAACCTCTGCCATAAACGTTACTGTACTTTAGTAAGCATGCCCTTAAATGCCCATATCCAAAACTGTATGTTGTAAAAACAGATCTTTGTGGTGAGAATTAATCGGTGTAGAAGTTATTTTTAGGAACAGAAGTTGGAAGCATCTTTAGTAGGTCATTGCATGCATGAACACCTTGAATTTGAAGACCTACAATATTTTTTCGTAGGCTCCTTGATGTTGTTAAGTGCCATCGAGTCGGTGTCGACTCTTGGCGACCCTCTGGATAGTTGACCTAAACTTTGTTCGGTCTTCAGTCAAACGGATCTTTAGATTTAATATAAGACGTGAAGAAGCAAGTAAAATCAGATTGATTAAAATGGAAGAGAGATTAATATTTAAACTAAATACTATGGAAGGGCAGACTAGATAGGCAATATGGTCTTTTTCAGTTGACATGTTTCTATGTTTCTATAGATCCTTGTGGATTCAATGCAGATTGGCACCATTGTATATGAGTACACTATACATTAGTGAATGGAGATATTTTAAATGATCATTAAACATTTGGCAGTTTAAGAAATAGAAAATATGTTGACAAACCATTGAGTGGACAATGGTTTCAATTGGCTGTGTCATACCCCGCCCTCTGCCTTAGGCTTGGAGGGCTGGGGTAGCCATTATTTTTCTCTATTGAAGGTTAAATTAACTAACTTTCCTCTCGTGATGCATGCTGGGAAAAGTAGTTTTCCTTCTGATAGAAAATAGTCATGAAGCTAGGGTTATAGGCAAAACTATAACAAAGTTTATTTCTCCCAAAAGCAAAGGTTCAAAGTAAGTTGCATCAGGATACTTCTCCAGTATTTGTTCAAAAAGGTTCTTTATACAAGTGTGCTGGCTGAGCTTTTACATTCATTCAATCCAAATGCAGCTGCTTCTCACGTATACAGAAAAAGAACAAAACTTGGCAGCTTCCTTTACCAAAGAAAATATCTTCTTTCTTTAGGTTACACTCAGCTTATACTATACAGTTTAGCAAAGGCTTTCAATACTGTCTGCAAAACATAAAGTACAATCCATAGGCTGTTCTGGCTGTAAGGAATCACTCTCCTTAGAGTCCACCTGCATTGCTTCAGGTTCTTGCACTGCACTGCCTTGCTTTAAACTACTGGCAAATGCCTCAGGGTGTTTTCTCCCTAAAACTCCCCGTGGGTCTTCTAAACACAGCTCTAGTGAATAGGGATAAGCAGTACCTGAACCTGAGGAAACACCTCTCTGCAGCTGTGCAGCTATCTCCTGCCAGCTCTGGGGAAACAGTCCCTTGTCTCTTAGCTTAGGTTCCTCCCTGGAGCTCTGCCACGGTTCTCCGTTCCAGGCTGGGCTCTGCAGACTTCTGCACTGAGTCTTAGGCACCCACCTCTGAACTCTCTGAACCTTTTCCTTCAGTGCTGGGGTTTGAAGGTTTTCCTGCTCTTTCTCTCTGAGCACTCCAAACCACCTTCCTGTCCTCTCCCTTTCTGCACTGCTTGCTTCAGTTCCTTTCCTCCACGTGGCTTCCTTCCTCCAGCTACCGTGTTTCCTCCAGCTGTGCTCCCATATAGGCTGCTCTCTGTGCTGCTCTCTGTACAGTTTCCTTTGCTGCTCTCTGTGTTGCTCTCCCTCGTGCTGCTCTCCTGACTCACTCTCCAGCCCTGGTTTATATTCCTGCTCTCTGATCAGCCTCCCTGACTCTCTAGACAGGTGTTTGTAATAAGTTTCCAAGCCTGTTGCTACGTCATCAGGGCTTGGGTGTGTCAGCTTAGCTTTAGAATCCCTGTGTTTGTTTTCTCCAGAGAAATGCTGGAACGTGTGCTTTGCAGGGCTGTGACCTTTCCTAAAGGTAGAATCATTCTTTTCTTCTACTTCCATGGGCTCACTAGAGTCTTCCTTATCACATATCCCCCCCCCCCTTAAGATATTATGGGCTGGCGACATTTCACCTGCACAGCTCGTAATCCGCGATAGGGCATCGGCATTCTGGTGCAACCTTCCCGCCCTGTGCTCTACCTTAAAGTTGAAGGCTTGTAATGCCATATGCCAACGGGTCAGACGGGCATTATGGTTCTTCATTTGATTCAACCATTTTAAGGGCACATGGTCCGTGATCAATAAGAACCTCCGTCCAGTGAGATAAAATCTAAGGGCCTCCACCGCCCATTTGATGGCCAAACATTCCCTTTCAATCGTCGAGTATTTCTGCTCCGTCTGGGACACCTTTTTACTCAGGAACATCACTGGAAGTTCCGTTCCCTCATACATCTGCGATAGAACCGCTCCCAGGCCTGTCTCCGATGCGTCTGTTTGGACGATAAATGGCTGCCCAAAATCCACGCCACGCAATAATGGTGCTTTACACAGCTTCCCTTTTAATACTGTGAAAACCTTCTCAGCCTCTGGGGTCCAATTGAGGTTGTTCGGTGAATTTTTCTTTAGCATGTCCGTAAATAAGGAACGAAGGATGAAGCGCTGGTAGTAATCCGATTAGGCCTAAAAAACTCCTCAACTGTTTTTTGTTCATTGGCCTAGGAAAGTTTTTAACACTATCTATTTTATTCATCAGAGGTCTGACCATACCTCGCCCGACCATATGTCCGAGGTATTTCACCTCTTTTCCGGCGAACATACACTTCCCTGGGTTCAGGGTAAGACCGTCCCGTCTCATAGCACGTAGCACTGCTAGAATTCTACCCTAGCTAAATGTTGAGCCCAACTGGAACTGTGTATGATGATATCGTCCATATAAGCCACGGCATACTCCTGGTGCAGACGTAAAACCTGGTCTACCAATCTCTGGCAGGTTGCCGCTGCACCATGTAGGCCAAAGGGCATCCTTCTAAACTGGAAGAGTCCGATAGGTGTGCTGAAAGCAGTCTTCGGTCTTGACTCTCGGGTCAGGGGAATTTGCCAATAGCCCTTGGTCATATCTAAGGTAGTTAGAAAATGAGCTTGTCCCAAGCGATCTAATAATTCCTCAATGCGGGGCATAGGGTATGCATCAAACATTGAAATGGCGTTCACCTGCCTAAAGTCGATGCAAAACCTCAAAGTGCCATTAGGTTTTGGTACTAACATGATGGGGCTACACCAGGGACTTTTGGACTCTTCTATAATCCCCATTTCCAGCATCTCTCATACTTGGGCCACTACCTCTTGTTTTCTGGCCTCCGGCAGCCGATACGGTCTTTGCCTCACCACCTTCCCAGGTGGAGTTATAATCTCATGGGCCACTAACTTGGTCTCTCCGGGGATCAGTGTCAAGACATCCGTAAATTTCGCCAGCAATCCAGCTAGTTCTTGCCTTTGCCGCAAGGAAAGTTCATTGCCTACTCGAGGCTCCGGTTTCATCTTGCATTCCGCCAGTTGCGGACCTAAATCCTCCTCCACTTTCTCCTCAGTGGTGTCAGTTAGTCCTTTCACCTCAGCTCGTCCAGTGGATCCGAACCCTCCGGTTCCTCGACTAATAGGAGTCACCATGGGTACTTCTTCTAACAAGGGAAACCCTACCCTCTCACAAATGAGCTGAACAATTCTATCACCCACCTTTACTAGAAAATCCTCTTCCCCAAAATTGAAGAGCAATACCTTAATTACACCCCTGTAATCTGGGTCAATAACACCCGCACCGTCTAGAAAATGCTTTAAGGCCAAACCAGAGCGTGGTGCAATCCGGCCGTAACATCCAATGGGAATTTCCATTTGTAGGCCAGTGTCTACTAAGGCCTTTCCGTGTTTGGGGATAATTTCTTCCACAGCGCTGCACAAATCATAGCCTGCTGCGTTGGGTGAGGCTCTCTGGGGACTCTGCGCTTGCAGAGATACTTTGCAAAACTTTAATACAAATTTTGGCTTGTCTGGTGAATCATTTTTTCAGAGGCCGCTCCCTCTGACCTGGCTTCCTGCGTTTCTCAAACAGTGGACTGGGCACCACTGTTACCATGGCCTCCGCCCTCTGATCAAAATCTTGTTCTAACCTTTCTTTTGGATCAAACTCGGTTCCCCCTTGAGACCTAAACTGTCTCTCCTGACGTATCTCTGTCTTTCCCTTTTTACACTTATCTACAGGGGAAGTTACTAGGTCCTCGTGTGCTGGTAGTTCACCTAGTGACTCATCTGAGGGTTCATCCTTTTCATCTGGGGTTGCTGACTGGGATCGAGTAGATACCAGACCCACTTTTGGATGTAGGCCCTTCTCTAACCCTCTTTTGAACTGGGGCCAATCCCTACCCAGCACTATGTCATGGGGTAATCTTGGAACTACAGCTACCAGGACTTCCCTTTGTATTCCTAACCCCTTTATTAGCAGCTTGTGCATGGGATAGGAGGAGGATGAGCCGTGGATACATCTGATCCTGACCCTTTCCTCTGGTCGGCTCGGTACGGACTTACTCTGTGCTTCTATTGTCTGCCAGAGCCTCTTAGAGATCATACTCTGGTCAGCACCTGAGTCTAGTAGAGCGTTTACAGAAATGCCCTGAACAACAACATTCAGCAGGAAACCTTCTCTTATGTGATTCACATTATCACCTATCAATGCATTGCGTGTACTGCATTCCTTTTTCAGGTGACCTAGCTTTCCACATTGAAAATATTTTCTCATTGTCAAATTACTTTCTTGCTTAGGCAAATAAGCTTTCATACATGCCCCCTTTTGCCTTGGTCCTCTTTCTGATTTTACAAAACTAGCCTCCGCTGCCATTCTCAGAGCGCCCCCTTTTTCCTGACCAGCCAATTCTGCTTCTAGATATCTTTCGGTCAGCAGGGTTGCTTCTGTCGAGGTCTGGCAGTTTTGTAATATCAAGAAGGACTGAATTTCCTTAGGTATCGCATTCATGAACTGTTCTAATACAATTGCATCTATTACAGTTTCCATGGTTTTACCTTCCGGGGCTAACCATTTTTCAGTTAAGGCTTTGACCCTTTGGCACAGAGCCTTAGGTGTCTCACCAGCTCCTAACTTTGTAGCTCTCAACATGCGATGATAGACCATCGGAGTTAAGCCAAAACGATCTCTTATGGCCTTTTTTAGCTCCCCATAATCCGTAGCAAGTGCTGCCGGCATGGCCCTGTAGGCTGCTAATGCCTCTCCTGTAAGGGATGCAGCTAGCCGTACAGCCCACTGTTCTATTGGCCACCCAACCGTATGTGCAACTCGCTCAAAAGCTTCAATGAAATCATTCACATTATCTCTTACTGTAAGTTGTCCAAATGAGAAAGTCCCACAAGTTTGTGGTCCTACCACACAGGTATGTGTTGCTGCTTCCAGCGGCGATATGCTTGATGTAGCTCCCACTGTCGCTTTCTGATTCGCAAGCAATGCCTCCATTAAGTCTAGCATAGGCTTTTGCTGGGCCTGCAGAGTGGCCGCAGCCTGCTCCTGCGCATGATGAGCCATCTCCCTCTGTTTCTCAAACTGAGATGCTGTCCACTGCAAAACATCTTTGGGATCCATCTTGGCAGTATTGTTTTTCTCTGCAGAAAAAAAAAGACAAACACAGCCCACCAATTGCAATATCACTAGACTTTCAGCTAGTCTCCCTTAGGCTAAACGTTTGGAGTCTCTCCTCTTTCTCACTTGAATCCCATATTACCCATGCCCAAATACTCGTTACCTGAGCATAGGCGTCGATTCATGTCTTGAAAAGTAGAGTATCTCTGGTCTCCAGTTGCTCTGGCCGACCTGCCAGCGATTCTTCACTCTGCCCTCCAGAGTACAGCTTAGCAGTAGGTACTTGCAGAAAACCTTCGGTGAAAATCCTGAAGTGTTTTTGTAAATCCTGATGCAACGATGATCCAACAACTACGCCACTTGTCATACCCCACCCTCTGCTTTAGGCTTGGAGGGCTGGGGTAGCCATTATTTTTCTCTATTGAAGGTTAAATTAACTAACTTTCCTCTCGTGATGCACGCTGGGAAAAGTAGTTTTCCTTCTGATAGAAAATAGTCATGAAGCCAGGGTTATAGGCTGTGTTTCCTCCAGCTGTGCTCCCGTCTAGGCTGCTCTCTGTGCTGCTTCCTTTGCTGCTCTCCGTGTGGCTTCCTTTGCTGCCTTCCTTCGTGCTGCTCTCTTTGCTGTTCCCTTGACTCACTCTCCAGCCCTGGTTTATATTCCTGTTCTCTGATCAGCCTCCCTGACTCTCTAGACAGGTGTTTGTATTCAGTTTCCAATCCTGTTGCTATGTCATCAGGGCTTGGGTGTGTCAGCTTAGCTTTTGAATCCCAGAATCATTCATTTCTTCTACTTCCATGGGCTCACTAGAGTCTTCCTTATCACAATTGAGACTCCGGAGCTCTGCTGCTCTGCTGTCCTGAGCATGGAAAGGGAAGCATTTCGGAGAATGCTACCCTAGAAGTTCTGGATTTCAACTTCCTACCTAAAAGCCTAAATTTAGCCTCTAGAACCTCCCTACCACATTTTCCTATGTCATTGGTACCAACATGTCCCAAGACAGCAGACTCCTCCCCAGCACTCTCTAAGATCTTGTCTAGGTGGCGCATGAGGTCTGCTACCTTCAAACCAGGCAGTCATGTTACCAGGCGATCCTCACGTCCACCAGCCACCCAGGTATCTATATGCCTAATGATCAAATCACCAACTATAACGGCTGTCCTAACCCTTCCCTCATGGGCACATAGCCCTGGAGAAACTTCCTCGGTGAGAGAGGGTTTTACATCACCTGGAGGACAGGTCCTAGCTATAGGATCACTTCCTGCCACTCTAGGGTGATACTCTCCTTTTACGTGTCCTCTCTCCTCCATGGCAACAGAGATGCTGCCAGACTGGAGGTGGGACTTCAGGACTATATCCCTGTAGGTCTCGTCTATGTACCTCTCTGTCTTCCTGATGTCTTCCAAGTCTGCTACTCTTGCCTCCAGAGATCAGACTCATTCTCTGAGAGCAAAGAGCTCCTTGCACTTTGTGCACACGTAAGACCCCTCACCAACTGGGAGAAAATCATACATGTGACACTCAACGCAAAAGACTGGAAAGCCCCCATTTCGCTGCAGGACTGCTGTCTGCATCTTTGTTTTTTGTTTTAATTTTATATTTATGGAATTTTACAAATTAAATCAAGAAAGTTTACAAACATTCTTGTAGAAAAAAGAGCAGATATATTTAGCAATCACAATATTTCTAGAACAAAAGAAAAACAAAGTAATTCATAATTGAAACAAAATATCTACTCACCCTAGCCCACAAATAAGAGGGGAGATGCACAATATATTTATTTAATCATAAACAGAAAGAAACAAACGATAAGCCAAACCTGAATTCCAAATTACGAGAGCTCAGGTGAGGCACCAATGGAGGACTCCAGGAGCCGAGCATTAATAAAGGCAGTTAGTTGGGGGTGGGGGGGGGGGGCTCATAAAAAATATAGGAAACAGCACGATACTTCACTAAATATTTATAGGGATGATTTAAGAAAAACAGCCCTCCCAACTGTAGAACACCAGGACGCAGCAGAAGAAATTCCCTGCGACGTTTCTGGATTTCCCTAGTTCAATCCGGGTAAATACGAACCATTAATCCTCTAAATAGCAAATTTTGCTTCCTAAAAAAGAGCTTTAACAGCCACTCTCTTCTCTATCAGAAAGTAGAGCAAAAGTAATTAATAAAGTAGAAGGAACCGGAGACTCACAATCAGATTGCTCCAATAATTCCGTAACATTCAATATATTCCCTTGCTCCCAATCCCCCCTAAATTAACTAAGCCAGATGTTAACTTAGCCTTAAGTAGATAATAAATCTTAACCAGGGGCAGGATCAATTCAGGGGAGACCCCCAACACATCTACCAGATACTGTCTAAACATTTCTCTAGGAGACAGAGTAATAAGCCTAGGAAAATTAATGAATCTTAAATTGTTAGCTCTAGACAAATTGTCCAAATGTTCCAACTTAGCTTGTAATGAGGAAAAGTTCTTCCTAAATGCATCAGATTGATCTTCGAGAACAGAAACTTTTCTCCGGGTCTCCACCGCTTCCGACTGTATTTCCACAACCTTCCGTTTCAGCTCCTCCACCATAACCACTGAATTAGTCACCTTCTTATCCAACGATGTAATTTGTGGCACCAATGCTTCTCCTAAGGAAATAATTGCATGCTAAATGGCCTCCAAAGTGAAATTAACTGGACACTTATGAGAAAAAACTGAGCCCAGAGCAGCAGATTTTAAAGAAGCCTCCATTTGTGCTGGCATCTCTCCTCCACACACTACAGGGAACTCCTTTCCTGTGCCAACCTCACCAAATGGCGCCGACGCTTTAATAGAGCCGTGCTACCCAAGGACTACACTCTCCTGCTTCTGCAGTCCCTCCGCTTCTGGCCCTCTCAAACCACCAGCTTCCCTCTTTAACAGGGGAGAGCCAAGCTCCAGAAAACCCTCTGTCAGGGACTGTCCACGGAAGATTTTCGGTGCCGGGCTCAATGGGGAAACAGATGTAGCCAAAGTAAGCGCCGAGTCACCCGACTCCGGCGAAACCGCATCTCGATGTTCCTCCCCAACTTCAAACGGGTCCTGGGCAGCACACACCACAAAGGAATCAAGAGGTCTAGAGGCAACCAGCGTAGAGGTAGAGGGGGGCTGAGAGGGCAACGACCCACCACTGCCTTTACGTTTCCTGCCCATAAGGCTCCAAGAAGAAAACATGCTCACACCAGTCAAATGGCTGCTGCCATCTTAGTTAGAGCACCGCCCCCCTCCCCCCCACCACAGCTCTGCATCTTTGTTTTAAGGTTGTGTTTAGATATTTAAGTTCTTTACTTACTAAGGGTTGCTGGGGATACTTATACTAATAAAACTATACCTAATACGTTTAATATACTTTGTTCACCTGAAGTTTAATTAATCTCAGGTCCTTAATGTATGCTGATGAGACTAAACAGCTGCACCTGAGAGTGAATATAGTACCTCCTTTCCTTTAAGAGGTTTAAGCACCTATAAAGCTATGATTATCCCAGGTGTGGGTGGGTGTCGGGGAGGGAGGGAGGTAAAGAAGACTTATTAAAAGCTGGCTGCTACACAGTACCCTGTCCTGTGCTTCTAAGGTAATCTGTGACCAATCTCCAGGGGGAGTCCAACAGCTCTTGCTTGGATAGAGGGAGTCTTGGGTTCTAAATTTAACCAGAAAGCTCTGTACTGTGTTTTAAATTTAAACTGAAAACTCTTTGCTGCTACTAGGCCCTGACTAATTTAACAAATACACTTGATTCACAGATCAATCAGCTTTAATCTAAAGAATTCCTTTTTCCCCAAGATTTAGAAAAATTCCGAGAAGTAAATACTTACAGTACAATTGCAGCTCTCTCTCCAGAAGTAGCAATCCCCTTTTGTAGTCCTTCAAGACTGATGTTTTTCGGGTGTGTCTTTAGGTGCTTTTTGGATGTATTAAGGTCAAAGATGTTACTTATCAGGTCCGGTAGCTTGTTCCAGAGTGATGGTGTGTAGAGCTGGAAGGCTCATCCACAGGCCTGGATTGAATTTGTTCCTGGCAAGTGGAATGGTCAGTGTTTTTTGTGGAGGTGCATCTTGATCTGTTTGGCTAGGGGGTTTGCAGCAGTGTGCAGAGGTGTGTGGGGGGAGTCAGAGTGGATGGTTTTGCGAGTTAGCAGGAGGGATTTGTATGTTATATGGCTCGGTAGTGGTAACCAGTGGAGTAGTTTGAGTATAGGTGTAATGTGGTCAAGTCTTGATGCTCCTTGGATGATTCGGAAGATGAAGCCACCACTGTAGGGAGGATGCTAGTAGCTTGGATACCCTTACTGTGTCTGTAAAGTGTCCCGTGGCCTGCAGCCACTGAGTTCTGAGGCCCCACTGAGCAGTCCTCATATGGAGACGGGCATTGGGGTTATATGGACCATGGATGCCATGTGGCCTAAGAGCCTCAGGAATTGTCTGGTGGAGACCAGAGAATTGCTGTGGAATTGTCTGGACAAATCCATTGGTCTGTGGGCCCTGTCCACAGGTAAAACATCCCTTGCCTGAAGGGTGTCTAGTCTTGCCCCTATGAACTCCATGTTCTGTGAGGGGTGCAAAGTGGACTTTGCAAAGTTTATAACAAACCCCAGATGCTGGAGAAGGGAGACAGTGCGGAGGGTGGCTTGTCTGGTTTCTGCGGAGACTGACCCCTGATGAGCCAGTCGTCCAGGTATGGGAAGACAAAGATTCCTTGAACCCTGAGGTAGGCCGCCACCACCACCAGGCACTTGGTGAAAACCCTGGGGGCGGAGGTTAGGCCAAAAGGAAGTACTCTGTACTGAAAATGGTTTCCTCCCACCACAAATCTGAGATATTGTCCGTGGTCTGGATGAATAAGGATGTGAGTATAAGCATCCTTTAGGTCTAAGGAGCATAGCCAATCTCCCTGCTGGAGGTAGGGCAGCAGTATTCCAAGGGTAAGCATCTTGAACTTTTCCCTCTCCAGGAACTTGTTGAGATTTCACAAGTCTAGGATGGGCCTGAGGCCTCCTGTCCTTTTTGGTAATAGAAAGTACCTGGAATAGAAGCCTTGCCCTCTCAGGTTGTGGGGCACCGGTTCCACCGCATGCTCCTGTAAAAGACTTGTGAAGTCCTGAAGGAGTAAGTTCCTGTGCAGAGGGAGTCTTGGGCGTACAGGGTCAGCCGGCCTCCTGTGCTGAGAGGGGCCAGCTGAGGAGGAGAGGCTATGCAAAGGGAGTCAAAACCCCCCTCCCTGCTCTGCAGGAGCCGGTGCTGGTGGCTTGGGTGTTTTCTGCCTACAGGGCCCATGTCCCTGCCCCTTGGCCTGCTGACCCTGATGGGGATCTGCAGAGGCCTGAAATTGAGGGTAAGATTTGTAGGCAGTGGACTTCCTAGGGTAAAAGGATTTTTTCCCCCGAGCCCTTCTTTTTCTGAGAAGGGGCAGAGGTCTTCCTGGACAGCCTTGTCCGGGTGAGAGTCTCGGACTCGAGTCCTGCAGCCTTTTCAGCCATGGGTTTGCCAAAAAGGTTTTCACCTCGGCAAGGGACATCAACCAACTTATCCTGAACCTATGGCTCGAGGTCTGATGACTGTAGCCAGGCCTGACGGCGTGCACCGATGCTGGCTGCGGCTACTCGGGCTGAAGCCTCAAAACCATCATAGGCTGCTCGAGAGATAAACTTCGAGCACTCCCGAATCCCCGATGACAAAGCTTTGAACCTCTGCAAAGGTTCCTCGGAGAGTCCGGGAGAGAACCCAGCAATCTACTTTGCCAGGTCTCGAAGGTACATGCCCATGTACAGCTGGTAAGTCTGGACACGGCAAGCAAGCATAGAGCACTGGAAGCACTTTCTACTGAGGGCATCCAGGTTCCGGGCCTCCTGGCCAGGAGGCACCGAGGAGTGCATCTTCTGACTCTTCAGACGATGCATGGCCGATTCCACAGCCATGGAGTGGTGCGGTAGCTGCGCCTTCTGGAACCCAGGACTCTTGCGGACTCGATGGAATCGACCCACTTTCTAAGAACCAGCATCGAGGCCGGCGCCTCCCACATGCGGAAGAACAACCGTTCCAGCATTGGAGGAACCAGTACAGTAAAGGTCTCCTTGGGGAGAGAGTCATACTGCAGGGTCTCGAGCTCCTCGGCTCGAGGCTCCTCCTTGGGGTCCGTGGGGAAGGCCAAGGCCTTGGCCATATCCCGCACGAAGTCCGAGAACCAGGGAGGGGGGGACCGTCTCCGAGGTTCGGACTCCAGTGAGTTCGAAGGGACACACCGGGTCCGAAATGTGTCTGGGGACTCCTTGTCCTCCATTTCCCATCCCGACCCCTCCGAGGAGGATTCGAGCAGCTCTGGTCGGGCGGGCACCGATGCCATCCACCGCGATGCTGAGAGTACCGGCGTCGACAACCTCGGTCCCGTACGGGAGGCCGAGGGGGACCTCGGCCGAGGATCGACTCGAGACCGCATGGACTCGAGGATCGACTCGGCCTCTGGAGTCGACTTGGATGTCGAGGTCCCGGTGGTCAGGGCAGATGCACCAGTGAGACCGGCGATCAGTACCTGCTGCTGTTCCATGAAGGCAGCCAAGCTGCTCTCCAAGGTTGTCAACCTGAGTCCGAGCTCAGGAGACTCAGCAGCCCCCGACTCGGGCCCCAACAGCTCCCCCGGAGGAGAGTCCACGAGGAGTACAGTACTCACGTGACTCGGGGCCTCCGTCTCTACACGAGGTTGTTTAGCAGGTCTCTCTGACTCCGAAGACCCGGGACGATGGTCGAGGCTATGCGACCTGGCTCTCGAGGTGCCAAGAGCACCCACCGATGCCGCCCTCGTGGGTTTCTTCTTCCTGTGGTGCTCTCATGAAGGAGACCCCCTCTCAGAGGAGCCACGACGATGCTCGGGGTCGGACTCCTGAGACGTCGAGGCCTCTGAAAAAGTCCGGGCCCGGCCGGACGCGGAGTCAGAGAAAATCCTTTCACGTTGGTGTTGACGGCTCCTCAATGCCTTCGAGGACATTTTCCCACATGGGACACAGACCATTGGGTCATGGTCGGGCCCGAGGCATCGGAGGCAGCAGTTGTATGTGTCGGTGAGAGACATTAGTTTCTTACACCGATCACACTTCTTAAACCCGCTGGCAGCCATCAGGGAAAAAGAGCCCCTGCAAGGTCAAAAGACTGGGCTGCCAGTGAAAAAAGAAAAAAATCACGCAAACGCTAGTCTCGAAGGACAAAAACCGAAAAATGAAGATGGGGCCCAGGCAGGAAAGGGAACCGGCGTCGAACCGAGTAAAAACAGGGATCCATGCAGAAAAATCAAATTTTCTCATGGGCGACAAAGACACACGTCTGTCGGGCTCCGTGGAAAAAAGAAGACCGAGCAAGATGGCACCCTTGGGCGGGAAGGGGACCGCGCATGCGTGCTGCATTCCCAAAGGCTTTCTTTGAAAGCTAGGGAAATGCTCCACATGGGGGCTCCGTCAGCGCTGACGTCACCCATATGTGAGGACTGACTTCCTGCTTGGTCCTGGAGAATGTGTTTTATGGGAGGCCCTGGTAGATCACATTGCAGTAGTCGAGATGTGGTAGGATTATAGCTTGCATTGCTGAGCAGAAATCTGTTGGTTCAAGTAGTGGTTGGAGGTGTTGCATGGTCTTTGTTTTGTAGTATAGTGCTCTGGTGACTTTGCTTATATGACCCTCAAAGGTGAGGTGTCGGTCCAGAGTGATTCTGAGATATTTGACTTCTGTCTGGATCTTGATTGATGTGTTGTTCAGGGTTATCGCTTTTGTGGTGGGGTGAATATTTTGTCTTACATTATAAATAGTGCCTCAGTTTTCTTGTAGTTGATTGCCAGGTTGTAGTTGTTCAACCAGTTGGAAACATCCGCAAAACATTCTTGATGAGCAGAGTTGGAGAGTTGTTGTGTGTTGAATGCCCCAAAAATCATGATGTCATAGACTTAGATGTGGAAGTTGAGGTTGTGGGATCTGATGAGTGTAGAGAGAGGTTGAAAGTAGATATTAAAAAGTAGTGCAGAGGACTTCCGGTGACGTCATCGGGCTGAATGGCGGCACAATTTTAGAGCTCCGCCGCCAAAGCCCGCAATAAAGGAGGAAAGCACACCTGAAGGTGATCGGGGCAATCCAATGGTGTGAGAGGATGGGGCAGCAATGAGCAGACACCCGCTGAAGTCGGCAGCAGTGAAAGCTGGGGGGCCCAAAGGATCAGCTAGCGGCGGTAGCAACAGTGAGGCCACGATCGGGAAGCATGTGGCAGTGGAGAGAGGCGGCCTGAAAGCTGCAGCACCAGTGGAGGAGCAACAGAGCGGTGAAGGAACTGAACGCCACTGTAGAGAGGGCAGCCAAAGCGATCGGGATCTGATGACAGTGCCGATCGGCGGCAGAGAGCACCACAGGCGTGTAGCAGCAGTGAGTGGGACCATGCCTGCAGAGACGGAAGGTGGCAAGGAACGCTGTGTGGGCGTGAGGGAGAGCACGCAGTGCCTGTGAGAAGAGGCTGGGCCCTGGGGGCAAAGGAGAGCCAGACGGAGGCATCGGGGTGGATTGAAGTGCAGGAGTGGAGAGCCAGCAGTGACACGGAAGCAGTTCCAGGAAGGAGGTGAGAGGGGCGCAGACAGCTGGTACAGTCATCTATAAGCCCGCTAGGGTGAAGGAGTGCAGGCCGGATAGCAAAGCATTGAAGCCGGACACCCTAAGCTATCTAAGTTTTCTAAGGCCAATTTATCATTACTACCAACCCTAACAATCTCTGGATAGGACAAGCAGGGAGAAAAGGGGCTCCCGGAGTGCCAAGCAGTAAAGCCCAAAGGAGAAGGCCATGAGGAAGATGGAGAAGTCCAAAGGAGGGATAGCAGCTAAGAAAAAATTGTTGGAGTACAGATCCTCATACGCTCCCCTGAGAGGAGGAAAGGAAGGAGACAGGGAGGGCAAAATGGTGGCAGAGCCTGAAGCAGAATCTGGGGAGGAGCTGGAAAGTACATGGGTCCCAGGAATATCAGAAATGATAAAGACGTGGCTGAATTAGCTGAAAGAAGAACTTAAAGTGTAAATTTGTGGTGTAAAATATGACCTAAAAGAGACTTTATAATCGTTAAGACAAGATATAGGGGAACTAGGTTCCCAAGTGGAGGAAACGGAAATGCAGCTGGAACAACAAGGGGATCTGCTGGAAGATATTCAAAAAGGATGGACAGAATTAAAGCAAGCACAGGAAGAGTTGAAGGAGGAGCTGGAAGATCGCTCATGGAGGAGTAATATAAGAGTGCGAGGCATTCCAGAGAGCCCCCAATATACGAACTGTGAAGAAGTCATTCAAAAAGTGTTTGCAGCAGTGTTACAAGCAGCGGCCTTAGATGACTGTCCAGGGGGTGAGTCACTGCAAATTGAAAGGGTACACAGGGGGCTGGGTCCAATGCGAGACAACAGACCAAGGGGCATAGTGGTGTGCCTGCGATCTTTTAAAAGCAAAGAGAATATCCTGAAGGCTGCACGGAAAATGGGCCATTTCCAATGGAAAGGACAAGCGGTGGAGTTCTTCCAGGACTTATCCTTGGGCACCCTACAATGACGGAGAGAGATGTGGGAGGTGACGGCATTCCTGAGGAGAGAGGAGGTGTGTTATAGATGGTTGTACCCTTTTGGACTGCTCATAACGGTGAAAGGAATGTCGAGAAGGGTGAAGAATAGCGAAGAAGCATGGGGAGTGCTCAAAGATTTGGGGCTCAGCAACCTGCCAGGGGGCAAAGAGAGCCAAGCACCACTAAAAACTGGCACGACGGTTAGGGCCAGGGCGGCCAGTTTACAGTGGCAGAAGACACCAGCCCAGGGTCGAAGACCGGCGAGGCTGATTAAAGGCAACCCAGGAGTAAACTCAACAGCGAAGAATAGTGGCTGAAGAAGAGGGACCCAGAGTAATTGGCATCAGATGTTGTATTAATTGTACTATGTTGTAGGATATTGCTAAGAGTTTAATGTAAGAGATGATTCTCGAAGGGGAGGGGAGAAGGGTGGGGGGAGTAGGAGGAGGTGGGTTGGAAGAGGGGGAAGGGGGTGGAAGGTTTAGAGGGCAAGGTTGGGTAGAAAATATTAAGTATATTATGTGTAGTTTAAAAGAAAAGAAAACATTAGCAGCTTTTTCAGAATTCACATCCACTTCTCAGAATTGTTGGTTAGATTATACTCGCCTATCATACTGGTGATTTCTCCTTCGGAGCATGGGGCACACTTATAGCAACAGATAGGCCATCCCTCCAGTGGGACTTTCCTGTATCCAGGAGCACAGCTCTGGCTGCACACTGATTGTGGGGTCTGGGGAGTCAGAAGCAAAAGAAAACAAAGTAAATATTGGTGGAATGGAGCGTCACTGGTTATATTCTCATCTTTGTTCCCCAATCTGGGGACGATTTTCCAAAGATTTATCAGCAAACTTGGAGGGTTAGACAATAAACCTTATCTATCAACTACTGGATCCCTCTGCCAGCCAGCTTCAGTTTTCTAGGGGGTCACCTTATAAACTTTATTCATGATTTACACATGTACAATCACTCATAAACATGTGCAACTCGCATTAACGTGGATGTCCTTAGCATGTGGAAATTTGAGGGGGTATTGGAGGTACAGTCTGGGCCTGGGCAGGATAAAAATCTATACATGTATTCCCCATTTCATATAGGGAGTGCAGGCATAAGCCCAAAAATTCTCTGCACTGGGATTTTTCCCTGTTCCCTTGCACTTGTGTGCATTTTGGCCAGCCCTTTACTGGAGGGATTAAGAGGGTTATCCGCTTAATCCTCCTATATTATTTCCACTTCCAAACTGAAATGAGTTAAGATGTAGGGTGACATTTTCAAAGGCATTTGCATAGGTAACTGCCCTAGTTATCCATGTAAATGCCAAATCCAGGATTTTCAAAGGGCACCTACATGGGTAGAGCCCTTTGAAAATCTCAGATAAGTCCCTAATACGCCCAGATGATGTGCAGTTATGCGGTTAGCATCAGGTCATGTTAGGGGCATCCGGGGCAGAGCAGAGGCAGAGGAAATGTCTAACGGGGTAGCACCGATTTTTAATGCTACCTGCTTAGCCGACGTGGCACATAGCACCGTTCAGATGAAAATAGGGCCTGTAGGGCTCAAAACTGCATGAGGCACTGAAAGGATCCATACATGACTAAAGTTACCCATGCAGCAAAAGAGCACAAATTGCAAGAAGGGCAGTGGCCAGCCATGCAAGTATGGAAAATGTAAGCATAAGAACATAAGATATGCCATACTGGGACAGACCAAGGTCCATCAAGCCCAATATCCTGTTTCCAATAGTGGCCAATCTAGGTCACAAGTACCTAGCAGTTTCCCCAAAAGACACAGGTTCCACAATGCTTGTACTGGGGCAAGCAGTGGATATCCCTGGTTCCCTTTAAAAATGGTTTATGGACCTTTCCTCCAGGAACTTATCCAAACCGTTTTTAAACCCGGCTACACAAACAGCTTTTACTATATCCTCCGCTAACGAATTCCAGAGTTTGATTACACATTGAGTGAAAAAATATTTTCTCTTATTAGTCTTAAATAGGTTACTCTGTAGCTTCTTTGCATGTCCCCTAATCTTTCTATATTTTGATGATGTAAACAATCGATCTACGTTTACCCGTTCCGTTCCATTCATTATTTTATAGACTTCTATCATATCTTCCCTCAGCTCTCTTCCAAGTTGAAGAGCCCTAAACATTTAAGCCTCTCCTCATAGAGGTATCGTTCCATCTCCTTTACCATTTTGGTGTTTCTTCTCTATACCTTTTATAGTTCTACTATATCCTTTTTAAGATATGGCGACCAAAATTGTGCACAATATTCAAAGTTTGGTTGCACCATGGAACAATACAGAGGCATTATGATTTATTTATTTAAATCTTTTCTATACCGCACTCTTTGGTATCAGCGCGGTTTACAGGTAACATAATATATTATAATTAGAATATCCTTTATAATATTAAAATATCCTTTATAATATATTATAATTATAATATTCTTTATTGTATTCTCCTTTATTTTCCTTATGATTCCTAGCATTGTGTTTGCTTTGTACTGAAGTGTTGGGTCAGACATTCTGGGAATGGTTCGTGCCAGGCATCAGAGGAGGCTGAGGGCCTCGGATTGGAGAGCTGGGATATAACTACAAAAATTTTCTGTGGACGATTTTGTACTTTTTGGATGGTAAGAGAATAGTAGGAGTTTTCCGACATGATGTGGAGATGAAATATTGGTCTTAAGGGATAGGCTGGTTGATTGCATCTATTGCAAGCGACCAGGTTCCTGTTCCACGCCATGGCCTGTTCATCAAGTTAAGTGATTCCAAGGACTCAGGAAAAATTATATCTGCAGGGAGAAATGACGTGAGCATAGTGGAAGTGATGTGTCACGAGAGGTGGTGACTGGCTTTTGAGTGGAAGCATTGGAACCTGGAGGGATTGCCAGACATAGGGAAAATTGGACAAGAAAATGATTGGACCACGGAACCTGGAAGGTCGAGAGTTCTGAGACAAGTAAAGTTGAATCAGCATGAGTAAAGACTAAATCCAGGGAATGGCCAGCCTGATGGATGGAAGAAGAGATAATTTTATAGCAACAGGATAAAATCATAATAAACATAACTATCTCTTATATCTCAGCAAATAGGGATGATCTACATGAAGAGGTGGGTACACCCCTAAACAAAGACATGGGGAGGAGTGACCTACATGGAACAGCAGGTGCACCTGCTCTTGCCGCCTTGCTGGGTAGACTAGATGGACCTTACTGGTCTTTATCTGCCATCATATAGTATGTTACTATGTATATTTATTTATTTAGCATTGTTTATATACCACTTTTCACAGGACAGAGCAATTTACATTGAACAAGGTTAGATATTGCTACATTAGAACAGTTTTCAACTTATGTACATGCAACCTTTAACTTATATACAAATATTTTTAGTAACCTCAAGTGTAAAACATATGTACAGTATATACAGTGCAACCTGCTTTGTTGTCTTTTGTTTGTAAGCTGGTCACTTGTGGTGGAGCATCCTTATTCTGCTGGGGTGAGATTAGTCAGAGGTGCAAAGGTGTTCAATGAATAGGTAGGTCTTTAGTAGTTTATGGAAGGTGGGTAGGTCCATGATGTTCCTTA
This sequence comes from Ichthyophis bannanicus, assembly GCA_033557465.1. Classification (NCBI taxonomy): domain Eukaryota; kingdom Metazoa; phylum Chordata; class Amphibia; order Gymnophiona; family Ichthyophiidae; genus Ichthyophis; species Ichthyophis bannanicus. The sequence goes on from CM066048.1 coordinate 4,736,172, forward strand.
TGATGTCTAGAAGTGTGTTCCAAGTGGATGGGGCATATAGTCCAAGTGAGTGCATGCATGCTTGTTGTATAGGTCTTGTTTTTGTGTGGGGATGATGAAGGTGTTCTTGTTGGACTGTCTTCTGGTTCTATTGTATTGTGGTTTTTGGAGTAGTATATAGGTGAGGTCTGCATTGATGGTTTTGTGGGTTAGGAGGAATTTTTTGTATCTGATACAGCTGGTTAGAGATAGCCAGTGTAGGTGTTTAAGTGCAGGTGTAATATGGTCATATTTTGTTGATCCTGTTAAGGTAAGTGCTGTGGTGTGCAGAGTGGTGTGTAGGGGAAGCAGGATGGATTGTGGAAGGCCTTGGTAAATGTAATTGGAATAGTCTGTGTGTGGGAGGATTATAACTTGGAATGAAGATCAGAAGTCCATTGGTTCCAGGAGGGGACATGGGCATTGAAGTGTTTGGGTTTCAAAGTAGATTGCTTTTGTGGTCTTCTGTACATGTGGTTTGAAGGAGAAATACTGATCCAATGTGATTTCCTAGTATAATTTCTGATTCTATCTTTATATGGGTATTGTTGAGGGTAAGAAAGATTTGGGACATGATGAATAGGGCTTCTGTCTTCTTATAATTTATGGCCAGGTTGTTGTTTGTTAGGCATTGTGTGGCTTCTATAAAACATCTGTGGAGGTTTGTGTATGTAGGGTGCTTTGGGTTGAATGGTACGTAGATCATGATGTCATCTGCATATATGTGAAAGTTGATGTTGTGATCCCTGATGATTTTGCAGAGAGGCCGAATGTAGATGTTTTAGAGGAGGGAGGATAGGGTGGATCCTTGTGGTACTCCTTGGGTTTGGTGGTAGGGGTTGGATATTTTCATTCCCAGTTTTATTTGTTGTTTCCTTTTGGTCAGGTAGGATTGGAACCATAATAGCATGGTGTTCTGAATGCCAATGGAAACATAGAAACATAGAAATATGATGACAGAAAAAGACCACATGGCCTATCTAGTCTGTCCTTCCATATCAACAACTACAACAGTCCCCTTTTTAACTTTAGAGATCCTCTGTGTTTGTCCCATGCTTTTTGAATTCAGTTACTGTCCTCATCTCTACCACCTCCACTGGGAGACTATTCCACGGATCCACTATTCTTTCGGTAAATAAATATTTCTGCATATCACTCCTGAATCTATCTCCCTTCACCCTCATCCCATGTCCCCTCATAGCAGAACTTGCTTTCAATTGAAAGAGGCTCTCTCCCTGAACATTTATGCCATGGAGGTATTTAAACATCTCAATCATATCACCTCTATCCCGCCTTTCCTCTAAGGTGTACATATTAAGATCCTTAAGTCTGTCCTCATATGCTTTATAATGAAGACCACTAATCATTTTAGTAGCCACCCTCTGCACCGACTCCATCCTGTTCACATCCTTTTGAAAATGCGGTCTCCAGAATTGCACACTATACTCCAAATGAGATTGCACCAGACTTATACAGAGGCACTATCACCTCCTTTTTTCTGCTAGCCATTCCTCTCCGTATGCACCAAGCATCCTTCTAGCTTTTGCCGTCGCCTTTTCTACCTGTTTAGCTACTTTAAGATCATCAGACACAACCACACCGAGGGAGTTGGACCGAGGGAGAGCCCTAGATGTGGTGTATTTAGATTTCAGTAAAGCCTTTGACACAGTTCCTCACAGGCAACTTATAAACAAACTGAGCACCCTAGGGATGGACCCTAAAGTTACTGATTGGGTTGGAAATTGGTTGAGTGGGAGGGTGGCTACTAAAATGGTTAGTGGTCTTCATTATAAAGCATATGAAGACACACTTAAGGATGTTAATATGTTCACCTTACCGGAAAGGCGGGATAGAGGTTATATGATTGAGATGTTTAAATACCTCCGTAGCATAAATGCACAGTGGGCAAACATAGCCAGTGGTATAATCATCATAATCTCTTTTTAATTTTTTCAATTTCAACTTTGTAATTTCTGTCCGGTTAATTGAATGAAGTATCATGGTTAGGCTCTGGTGGAGACCTTGATATTTGTTGTTTGATTTCAGTAGAATGTAACAGATGAAAACCAGATTGTAAAGAATCCAGGAGGGCTTGAAAGGACAGAAAGTAGAGGCAATGGCGGTGAACAGCACGTTCAAGTAGTTTAGAAACAAAGGGGAGGAGGCAGATGGATCGATAGTTAAAAAGATAGTTAGGATCTAGTAAGGGTTACTTGAAGAGAAGTGGGTGTAAGAGCAGTGAAGGAAAGTGGTCCAGAGAGACAGGAAGTGAAGGGAGAGGGGGATATAATTTGGTGGGATTTTTTTTTCTTTTGGGTAAGAGAAACAATATGTCCTAGAGAGAAATAGTTACACAGCAGTAGGAGTATCACAAGAGGTTCTTGAGATTAGGAGAGGTACAGATATAGAGGTTAGGAAAGGGAAGATTTGAGTTCAGGATTTAGAATAAAGGTTAAGGTGTTAGGTCTCTGTGTAATGAGAGCGAGAGAGAGAAGAGGGAAGTATAGAGGGTGAGTGGTCTGAAGGATGAAAGTGTGGATAAAGAGCCCCATTCCAGGATGGGGCCGTCCAGATGTCCCCGCTGAAGACGGGGCCATTAAGAACTGATTCAGGTCCACGAAAACAAAATGTTCCTGCGGGAGCCAGAATTGGGCTCGAGGATGGCCCGTAATCCCCTCCTGCCTGTGGGGATGTCCTCCCCTTAGGCACCCTAGACCACCACAATCCCAGACTCCCAAATCCCTACTGCCTGACCCATGGTTGGCCCCCTGCCCGGCTCCGGCTCTGTGTGTGGCGACCCTGCCCTGATCTTCCGAAATGTGCAGTTTATACCACCTTGGAGGTGATTTAAGCTGCACATCACTAAAGCCCAACAGGATGTACAAGGCAATAACCTGAATGGCCCTGTACGTCCTGCTGGTCTGGCCCGCCCCCACTCCTCCCCCACTCCTCTCCCTCCTGACCCCCACCGGATCTCTCCGTCCTGAAGCTCAGGACATACAGGGAGAGCCGGTGAAGGAATAGGCTCTAGGCAGATTGTGGTGCTACATGTCCCAGTGGGTCGTGCCACCCAGCAACCCATGTTCCAGAATGAGGGCCAAAGTGAATGTGAAGAGATAGTATCTGAGTGTGAGACTGTAATAGGAGAAACTGTACAGAGGAGAGAGAGAGAAAGGGGAAGTGCTGGAAATATTTCCCTGAGTTAGATTATTTGTAACTTGGCCAGGGTCAATCAATTAATATTCTTTTTAGATTAGATTTTTAAAGGGTCCTGGAGTTCAGAGGCAGGGATAAGCAAGTTAAGGAAGAGTCCAAGGAGTTCCAGCGTGCTGCAAGAAAATAGTTTCCAGTGCTGCAGACGGAGTTATGGATCTGAACAAAGAAGACATCCCGGAGTCCTAGAGAATTAGAAGAGCTGATGTCCTCAGCCCTAATGCTGAAAAGTTTGGATAAGTAGAAACTTTATCTTTACAACACAAACTTTTATATTTAAGCTCAAATATACCTGAAGATTGGAGGATGGCCAATGTAACAACAATTTTTAAAAAGGCTTCCAGGGATGATCTGGAAAACTATAGGCTGGTGAGCCTGTCATCAGTACCAAGCAAAAAGGTAGAAACCATTATAAAGAACAATATTTTTGAACACATGGATAGTCATGGTTAAATGGAAGAAAGTCAACATTGCTTCAACCAAGGAAGATCTTGTCTAATCTGTTATATTTTTTTGAAGGTGTGAATAAACAGGTAGACAAAGGGGAGCAGGTCAATATAACATATCTAGATTTTCAGAAAGTCTTTGATAAGTGCAAAATTATGCACCTAGGAAAGAACAGTCCAAACTATGGTTTCATGTTGCAAGGGTCCATATTATGAACCACCACCCAGGAAAAAGATTTAGGCTTCATCATGGATAACACGATGAAACCCTTCACCCAGTGTGCAGTGGCAGCGAAGAAGGCAAATAGAATGTTAGGAATCTTAAGGAAAGGAATGGAGAATAAAACAGAAGATATTATAATTCCTCTGAATCATTCCATGGTGCGGCTCCTTCAATATTGTGTACAATTCTGGTCACCATATCATAAAAAGGATATAGCGTTAATAGAAAAGGTACAGAGACGAGCCACCAAAATGGAAAAGGGAATGGAAGGATACCTCTATGAGGAGAGGCTTAAAAGGTTAGTGTCTTTCAACCTAGAAAAGAGACAGCTGATATGATAAAGGTCTATAAATTAATGAATAGAATGGAAAGGGCAAACGTAGATCAATTATTTACACAATCAAAAAGTTGAAAGATTAAGGGGGTATGCAATGAAGCTACAGTGTAACCCGTTTAAGACTAAGAAGAGAAATATTTTTTTCACTCAACGCATAATCAAACTCTGGAATTCATTACCGGAGGACGTAGTAAAAGCTGTTAGTGTAGCTGGGTTTAAAAACGGTTTGGACAAGTTCCTGGAGGAAAGGTCCATATACCATTATTAAAGAGGACCTGGGTAATCCACTGCTTGCCCCAATACAAGCATTATGGAACCTGTGTGTCTTTTTGGGAAATGATTAGGTACTTATGACTTGGATTGGCCACTGTTGGAAACAGGATACTGGGCTTGATGGACCTTGGTCTGACCCACTATGGCATTTCTTATATGTTTATGTTAACCTTTTAAGTATTTCCTCATAGGGGTAACTGTCCATCCCCTTTACCATTTTTTGCTCTTCTCTGTACTTTTCCTAATTCTGCTATATCCTTTTTAAGATATGGAGACCAGCAGTGCCGACACAAGGGATTCTGCCAGCCTATGCAGAAATCCCAGGGCCGCCCCACCTCCACTGATGACACTTTCTCCCCCTGCTGATGCTGCCTCCCCCAGCTGATGCCCCCGCCCAGCTGCCGCTGATTCTGTGCTGGAAGGGGCAGGCGGCAGCGGCAGTATTTCCAAAAGTGGTGGCTTTTTGCCAGTACTTTTGGAAACACTATTTGCTAGGTCCAATACTTGAGGGTTTATACTAACCAAAAGTGTAAAATGAGCCCTCTACCTGTACTCAGAAGAATACTTATGATAATACCATGACACTAACTAGTCCTAACACCTTATGGTTGTCACTATACAATTTTACCAGTGGTGTGAGGTCTCAGACTTATGATGGCAATGCTCAGATTCTCCTTAAGCAATATGCCTTATTGCATCAATGACCTCACCATATCACTGGATTTATTTTTTTCTTTTTTTTTTTTTTTTACTTTTTTTTAAAACTTCATCTTAAACTTATGTCCAATTATATCAAATTATTCTAAGGTGCTAAAGCAATTGTCATTTTCTCCCATATATCAAAGTCTTCTGGAGCTTTTCAAACAATCATGTTTCAACCTCTTGATGTGAGATTGTGCTTCACAACTAAAGTCAATGCAATTTCATGCTTGCTCGTGCGTGTTTCTATTTGCTTTTCAAATGTAACATTCAATGCAGCTTATCTAGTATTCGCTGATTATGTCCCCGACGCCATCAACTGGGTACCGCTCTTTGCGTTTCGTTAGTCTTCTTCAGGGGGAATTTAAATAATCACTGCACGATCTGTTAGCTTGCAGGTAAATTCTTAACAGCACTCTCTGTTGAACTCGCGGATAAACTTCACACTTGTATTCACCAGGGCTTCCTTCCAGCTTAATCTTCAAAGTGCAAAAAAACACCGCGCCGTACTTTTGGAAAAGCCGTACTTTTGGAAAAGCTGCCGTTGCGCGCCTCCCCCCTCAATGGAATCTTGGGGAGGGCAGCACAACCACACATATCTGCCACTACCACCACCATCACTGCTGGCCACCCATGTCATTACTGCCACCCAATCGGGCTGGCTGCCCTAGGCTGCTGCCTAACTTGCTTAGTGGATGATGCTGGCCTTGGCGACCAGCATTGCACACAATATTAAAGGTGCGGTCATACCATGGAACAAAACTCTACTCTTTGGCCTCTCTGCTGCACTGAGGAGCATCCCTGCCTGGATGACTGTCTTATTTATTTTATTTATTTATCCATATTTATATACCACCTTATCCTTCAATCAGACAAGATCACGTGTAGAGCCCTTCATGTGTTGGACCAAGTTGTGCAGTATCTGGAGAGTCTGGGCTGGAAAATAAACTATAATGAGAGCTTCTTGGAGCCTACCCAGTCATTGGAGTACTTTGCGACATGGTTTGTCTGCAGGTCAGGAAAGGTTTCCTGTCCAAGAAGAGGGTTGAGAAGCTCCTCTCTCAGCTGTGAGAGTTTTGGAGGCAGCAGCTTCAAAAGGACTGGGATTATTTCCTACTCCTTGGGTCAATGATGGCATTGATTGAAATAATCCCTGGGCATAAGTGCACCTGCAACCAGTGCAAAGATAACTGGTGTCTCACTGATCTTCTTCTCAGGACCTTGGCATCAAGTTCCTTCTTCCCCAATTGGTGGTGGCCAGCCTGAAATGGTGGGAGAAGGTTGCTCATCTGTTGAGATACTTGGAAATCAACAATTTGACAACCAGAATCTAGTTTAGGCTTGGTAAATACCTTGGATAGGTACTTAAACATGGCTTCATTGAATTTTTGGAACAAGGAAATGGCAAAAGAAAAATAGTTGGAGTAAATTTCTACAACAGGAGTCCATAAACTAAAAGGCAAAAAAATCCAGATAGCATTTTCTAGAGTTTCAGACCAGACAGACTATGCACCAATCAGGAAATAGGAAGGAAAGTCATCAGTAGAGTTAAGAGCAGGCTGGAGACACCAGCCCCCATAGAGATGTCTTGGCTTTGCTGCCTGCTTTCCAACCTCAGGGTCAGCAGTTTGAGGCTATCCTGTGAGGAAATTGGAGGAGAAAAATAATTTCTATTTCATTGATGTTTCCCATATTGTTTCAAATGAATGCACATCCCTGGCTTTCCTTATGCTATTTGTACCACTTTGCCCTTCTGATGGTGGTTTCCAGTATATATTCTGCCACTGTAGGCAGGATTGTACCAAGTTTGAAATGCACCCTGTTTGATTCATGAACTTGGAGCCCCCCTGTCTTCCTAGCCATATGCTGGAACTCACTTTTATTGGGCTTCCTGAAACCCAGTGATGATATCACACCCTTGTATGCTTGCGCTCTGTGCAGCCACACCTCTCGCACAGCCCTTGGTATTGCATGCACATCCCTACTGTGTACCTAGTTTTAGGCATCTAGAATGCAACTACCTTGAGCCTATTTTATAAAGAAAATCAGATGCTTACTTTTCTTTATCTAGTAAGGGTGCTATTGTTGTTAAGAGCTGTCGAGTAGGAGTCAACTCCTGGAGACCTTCTGGATAGCTGACCTAAACTTTGTTCGGTCATCAACCAAGTGGTTCATTGATGATAGAGTGGTATCCATAAGAACATAAGATATGCCATACTGGGTCAGACGAAGGTCCATCAAGCCCAGTATCCTGTTTCCAACAGTGGCCAATCTAGGTCATATGTATCTAGCAGTTTCCCCAAAAGACACAGGTTCCAAAATGCTTGTACAAGGTCAAGCATTGATATCCTGGGTCCCTTCTAAATAATGGTTTATGGACCTTTCCTCCAGGAACTTGTCCAAACCTTTTTTAAACCCAGCTACAGTAACAGCCTTTACTACATCCTTCAGTAACAAATTCCAGAGTTTGATTACACGTTGAGTAAAAAAAGCTTCTCAGGCGGATACTAAGGAAAGCAGATATCTGAAGGAGCCTAGCGAGGAAGAGATGGACCTGGGGGACAGTTTTGATGCATGCAGTGTTTCAGATATGGAGATAGACTGCGCTGTCTGTGCCAAGGAAGAGTAAAAGAACTGAATAGGGGTATTAATGAGCTGGAGGAAAACCCAGGAGTTCTTAATTACTGAATGTGCTATCTGTGCTAGAGCAATAAGAACTGAATAGGGTTTGTTTAGCTGGAAAAAACCCAGAAGTTCTTAGCAAGGATATTTTATGAAAAGCCCATAACTTTTAGCTAGGCTTTTAATGGTAGCTTGGCTGATAAAAGCTGCATGGATAAGAAAGCCAGGAAGAAGCTAAAAGTTCATATTGTAACTGGAAGAAATACTACTGCATTTGAAAAGTCTCTTGGTGGACCAGGGAATATTGCTATACCTGCTGTGAAGGTAACAGTAGGGATTTATAGTGCCTCCTGGGGACCAGGAAGCAGACTGCTGTTGTAAAACGAGTTTTTACATGTGGAACAAAGGTTTAAACTAAACCAAGCCAAGGACTGTTTAATAGGCTTGTGTTTATATGGAGAAGTATCCTGACTTTATATTTTGTAAGCTTCAAACTATTCTTGCCAAAGAATTTAATTTGGTTAGGAAATCCGTATTCCTCAAATAAAGAAATATTCCTGCGACCTTTGCACTTGGCTCTAATCATTTTTAAGGACACAACTACATGCTATTTGGGCTGAATTTATACAAAGGACAATCGAAACCCTCTCGTACCACTAGGCACCCACCTGGCCACACGGGGGAGCTCCGACAATACCTACACTTAGACTTCTAAAGAATGCATAAGTTATTGTATTTTATAATTTAGCGCACATAAATTTGACATCCACCCATTCTTCACCCATAAGAAGACCCACAATAAAAGTTCATGTGCTTCATCTTACAAAGTTCTGAGTCTGTTAACACTTACTGGCAGGGCTTAATTTGTAGACACCAAAGAAGTGGAACTGTGAGCAGAGCCGGAAGTGATGTGTGCAGGTGGGGCCAGTGTTGGAAGTGTTTGCATACTTTTTTTACAGCATTGGTGAATAAACTATCTGCTTAGGCTAGGCCTGCTGTTTGGCAGGCCTAAACTAAACATGTAACTTACCTAAATAGTGGCTGAATATTACCATTATCTGGATAATTTTCTGGTCTACTGTAGGAGATATTGTCAGTAGCAGATAAATACACATGTATAAATACTTGGTATGTCTAGGGAAAACTTCTACCCTCTATTTTCCCAGGATTCTATAGGACTACCAACCCTTTGTATATAAATTAGACTTTATTACTGATATCAAAAATAGTGTAAAATTAGCATAAATTAGTTTTTTGAGGGTTAGTATGCAAACTCAAGTTAAAGTTGGCAACTTGGTTAGAAGACCACAATCTCTTCATTAACCATTCCAAAACCTGCCTGCCAGCAAAGAAAGAGAGGCATTGCCTTTAACCTTTCCCGGCATTCGTGGCTTCATTGAAACAGCCGCCAGCGGGAAGGTAAAGGTTCTTCACGCTGGCGGGCTGTGCAGAGGGAGCCGGGGCCTCGCGCGGGCTTCCCCGGCTCCCTCTGCAGCCCCTTAGACGGCACGGGGCTCTTCGGGGGGGGGGGCGGCTAGGACAGGATGGGCTGGGATGGGGGGGGGAGAAATGGACTGGAAATGGGCTGTGATGGGGGGGGGGAGACTGAAAATGGGCTGGGATGGTGGAAACAGACTGGAAATGGGCTGTGATGGGGGGGGGAACGGACTGGAAATGGGCTGTGATGGGGGGGAACAGACTGGAAATGGGCTGTGATGGGGGGGGAGAACGGACTGGAAATGGGCTGTGATGGGGGGGGAACGGACAAATTGGGCTGAGATGGGGGGAAACAAACTGGAACTGGGCTGTGATGGGGGGAACGGACTACAATTGGGCTGTTATGGGGGGAGGACTGCAAATGGGCTGTGATGGTGGGGGGGATAGGACTGCAAATGGGCTGTGATGGTGGGGGGGATAGCACTGGAAAAGGGCTGTGATGGTGGGGACTGACAGACAGGAAATGGGCTGGGATGGGGGAAACAGACTTGAAATGGGCTGTGATGTGGGGGGGAACAGACGAAATGGGCTGTGATGGGGGAATGGACAAATTTGGCTGGGATGGGGGGAAACATACTGGACATGGGCTGTGGTGGGGGGGAGAACAGACTGGAAATGGGCTGTGGTGGGGGGGAGAACAGACTGGAAATGGGCTGTGATGGGGGGAATGGACTACAATTGGGCTGTGATGGGGGGAGGACTGCAAATGGGTTGTGATGGTGGGGGGGATAGGACTGCAAATGGGCTGTGATGGTGGGGGGAATGGACGAAATGGGCTGTGATGGGGGGTAACTTGGACTGGAAATGGGCTGATGAAGAGCTGGATTAGGACTGGAAATGGGCTTATGGGGGCTGGAATAGGGCGAAGTGTGCTGACGAGGGGGCTAGGATTGGAAATTAGCTGATGGGGGAGCGTGGAGGAAATGGGCTAATGAGGGACTGGAATGGAACTGGAAAAGAGCATATGGGGGCTAGGACTGGAAATGGGCTGATGAGGAGCTAGGATAGGACTAGAAATGGGCTGATGGGGGAACGTAGACTGCAAATGGGTGATGGGCTGGAATAGGACACTGGAAATGGGCTGATGGGGGCTGGAATAGGACTGGAAGTGGGCTGATGGGAGTTGGAAAAGGGCTGGAAATGGACTGATGGGGAGGCTAGGACTGGAATGGGCTGATGTGGAAGCTTGGGAGACTGGGACTAGAAGGGGGCAGATGCTGGGTGGGTCTAGAACTATAAAGGAGCTGATTTTGGGGGAGGACTAGAAAGGGATGGGAAATGAGAATGGAGAGGGGAAAAGATATTTTGTGTGGGAGGGAAGAAAAGTCTACGAAGGGCCGGGTATTGGAAGAGTAAGTGTAGATTGAGAATGGAAGGGTGAAATTTGAGTGGATTATAAAGCAATAAGGAAAGAAATGGAGGAAAGAGCAAAAGGGGAAAGATCTGTATGTTAAAGCAGATATAGAGAAAAATTTTGGAAAAAAATCTAAAAGAGAAGAAAGGAAAATGGATAGCTCGCAGAAGACACAAAGAAACCAGAAGAAAGTGACTGGAGCAATTGCAACTGAAAAGAAAATGCACAAGCAACAAAAGGTAGAAAAATACTTTTTTATTTTGAATTTATTAACTGGAATATATCAGCTCTGGGAAATGTGCATTGTTAACATCTTTTGTGTTTTGTTTAGTACAAGAGGAAATTAATTTATAGTTTTATTTCTCCAGTGTTGTTGTACATCCCAAGTTGGCTTTTGGGGTTCCCAGTTTAATTATTGTCTTCCTATTTCTAAATTGTGATCCCTTGTTCTTTGGTGACGGTCTATATTCTGCATTTTAACCAAGCTGAGGTATTCTGTTCATGTAGTTTCTATTTGACCATGTCACTTGTTCTCTTTCCCCAGTAGGAGATGCATTGGTATTCTCTGAGATGTATTGGTTTAATATTTGCAGTGTTGCCTTTTGATAGGTAGGGTTTGGTGCTTTGTGAGTCCTGGCAGAGCTGTTATGATATGGTGGATTTGCTATGAATTCTAAAAGGTCAGTGTTTATAGTACTTCCTAATGGGCCTGGCGGTTGGCACTGGAATATAGTAACGTAGAAATCTATTAGTCTTTCTTTATCCAGACACTCATTAAGAAGCATGTTTACTAAAAATGCATGTTAACATTATGCAAATATTTATGCAAATGAGGCTCCCTATGCAAATGAGGCCCCGCAATTAATCTCCGCACATGGCCCCGCACCCCCGTTGGGCCGCCCCTGTGCTGGTGATACTATATTACTGGCTGAAAGTGAAGATGATCTGAAACATTTGCTTCTCAAGATCAAGGAACATAGTCTTAAAATGGGCCTGCACCTTAATGTAAAGAAGACAAAGATCACGACAGCTGGCAAAATCAATAAGTTCATTGTTGATGGAAAATAAATTGAAATCGTTGACAACTTTAACCTACTTAGATCAACTATCAATAAAGAAGTAGCGGGCAGTAAAAACATCCGATGACACATTGCTCTTGGCAGAATGGCTATGAAGGACCTAGACAAAGATTTGACTCATACAAGCCATAGTGTTTTCAACAACATTATATGGATGTGAAAGTTGGACAGTGAAAAAGATAGATAGGAAGAAAATTGATTCCTCTGAATTATGCTGGCGGCGAAAACTGCGTATACCATAGACTGCCGGAAGAACATACCAGTCAGTACTAGAGGAGATCAAACCTAAGCTTTCTTTAGAAGCTCAGATTACTTTGACTTTCATACTTTGGACACATCATGCGAGAAGAGAGATCATTAGAGAAAGACATCATGCTTGGTAAGATAGAAGGTCAACACAAAAGAGGAAGGCCAGCAATGAGATGGATCGATACACTAACAGCAGCTATGGGTGTGAGCTGCCTGACTGAAGACCAAACACAATTTAGAACAACTATTCAGATTGTCGCCATGAGTCGACACTGACTCGACGGCACTTAATAACTACAACAAGTTTTCTGACATAGTATGTTATACAGCCCTATGTTACAATTACCAAGATGTCTAACCTCTGTTTTAGCAACCAACATCACTGATTCGCTCTGCACTCAGACACAGTACATTATCTGTCTGTGCAAGCTAGCCCCAACCTCAGGGGGGAAACTAGAAGCCCCAAAGTATGTCAATTGACGCAAATGCATCTCCGAAGTTGTATACCAGTGCCACAGCTAGAACCATGTCATTTTCCATGACTTTGTTAGCAAGGTTAAGATGTTCAAATATGTGCATCGAAAATTAATGACAGATGCACCACCTAGCGGGAAAATGAATTTATTCCTAGAAGCCCCAAAGTGCATCAATTGACGCACTCAATTGTTTTGGGTGCGTCACTTGATGTACTTTGGAGCTTCTAGGTATAAATTCATGTTCCCACTAGGTGGCGCATCTCAATCACTGTTTATAGTTTTACTCCGACATTACAAACAATAAACACACGATGACATGTAATGACATCATATACTGCATGTATTTAACAAATAAGTAACTTCACATTAATTCACATCTGCATTTCATGCTAAACGCAGTCATCATGATAATGCATCAATTGACGCACTTTGGGGTTTCTAGGTAAAATTCCTTTTGGGGCTTCTAGTGTTAAAGTCCATTACTTTAGCTCTTGCCAGAACGCTTGTGGTTGGGTCTGATAAATTGTCTCAGGAATAGCACGAAGTCAAAGTATGGCAGATGTCCAACATTGACTACAAGTCTGGGAGAGATTCACACCATCCCAAGGTTTTGCCTTGGACGCTATGGTGGTTATTCTGAAGCACAAATAGCCGGGATGTCCCAATGGGATATCCATCCCCACTATTCGTGCTGGCTTTCCCCTCCTGTCTAACTTCCCCACTGGTTGTGTGGGAAGTTAGACAGAGGCAGGGAAGAGGCAGCCCGGAGTGGAGAGTGGGCGGTCGCCAGCCCTGGACATACAGGGCCAATTCTAATGTCAACCCTGTATGTCTAGGGCTGGAAAAATGGCCAGGGAAGTTAGTCCACCTCTGAGGTGGAAGAACTTCCCTGGACATTGCTTTTGGTTGAGATCGGGGAGCAAATGGGGCTGGGGGAGCAGAGTTATTTCCCGCAGCCTGATCCTGGCCTTAGAAGGCTGGATCGGGGGTCAGGCTGCTGGGAATTAACTCTGTTTACAGGAGGCTGGCATCACAGCCTTTAAATGGAACCACGGTGCCATGACGCCATGGCACCACGTCTCCATTCAAAAGCCCTTGCTGAGTTAGCCGGGCTGTGGCTGTACATGCAGGCCGGGACTAAATCGCAGTCCCAGCCTTCACATACATGTCTTTTCATGATTCTGATCCTGCGGGGCTAGACATGCCCCGCGGGATCAGAATGGTGATCTCCTTTGTATGTCTGGGTCAGCCCGGATGTACAAAGGAGATGTATATGCGGGACAGAATCGGGCCCTATCTGTATTATTGGGAGCATTGTCCATGATAGGCAATTCTGAATAAACCACATCTTACATATTGGGGGCAGGCACTTTTAAACGGACCATGTTTCATAAAACTCAAATCTGAACCCTGAAGACTCTTTGTCTGATTTATGATGGCTTTATCAACTAGAATTGCTGACAGAAATAGTCTTGTTATGCGGACCAAGGCACTTGCCATAATGCAAGAGATCTTTACAAGACTCTTTAATATGCATATGGAATAATCCCATGTACAGAAAAACAAGTTACTAGAGTACTTAACATATAAACAAGTAGAATGGGAGCTATGTTTTGTTTGTTTGCACAATGCTCAGATACAGTTAGATAAGGTGATTGCTAAATTTCATGCTTGTGAATCTGAAAGATTACAGCTTTTGTCACAATTGACAGAGGCAAAATATGAATTGAGGGATATTTTGCAAATTGCTGGAAATGTGTTTAGTTGCAGAGCAGAGGGAACTTTTGCAGCGGGGGTAGCTCATGCAAGAACACATTCTTTGCCTGCTTGAAAAGTACAAAGCAGCTATGTCTAAGTGTGATTCTTTAGCAGCACACAGAGATCTGTTAAAAGGACAGATTCAACAATTTAAGGATGCATTAGAATTCTTGGAAAAGATACAAGATACCCTTGAATCAGAACTTCAGGAGACTGAAAAAGAAATCAGGGAGAAATCTGTAATTTCCTCTGAGTCACGGCCAGGGAAGCAACAAGTCACTAATGCTAAAACTGCTACTTTGAATTCCATGATTCAGCTAGAGCCTGATTTTAACTTCTTCCTGCCTTTAGAAACTGAAGAGATTGGAAAATCTCTAGCGGGTACCCTTGAGCAGGTTAGCTCCGAGGAAGCGCCCCTCCCATCTCCCAGTACTACAATTTTGGAAGCAGAGAGCCATGAATTCTCTTCACTGACTTTGGTAGTGCGGGACGGTCATGGAGAAAATCAAAGTCTTTCTGACCTCACCCCAGTTAATGGAGAAGAGACTGTGTCAGAGGGGGAAGAAAAACCTCTAGGCTTCTCACCCGAAACAGTCCAGCTTCAGCACTCTGATTTGGAGTTGAAGCACAATGTTTCATTGCTTGTTAATATGAACAGAAGTAAAAAAAATTCAAAGCAGTTCACTGTTGTGGGAGAGATATTTTTACATACAGAGAAACACAGATAATGGCTCAGCTGGCCAATTTCCCAGATTGGGACTTGTCTATAAAAGACACGGAGCCATTGTTCTCTACGCAGCAGGAAAATCTGGAATCTGTACCAAGATCCATTCCTGAATGCCATCAAAAGCCAACGTTTAAAACTCTTCTTCTTGATGAACTGCCAATAAGAACCGCTTTCACAGATGGACAGGAATAATGATCTATCCATACCCAAAAGAAATTAAAACATGCCTGCAAACAGACTAGGAAAGGTCCTGTGCATGTAAGGTTTAAATTTTCTGCTAAGAAATCTTGCAGTTAAGAATGCAACAGAGTGGGAGCTTTTGACATTTGTCATGTTCCACCACTGCTAGTGATGTAAAAATGTTCATGACTTAATTAATCATCTCTCTTCTTTGTTCATAGGTTCCTGAGAAGGAATGTCTTTGTTAAAATAAAAACTAACAGTTTAACTTAAGTGTTTTAACGCCATTCCCAAGGGAGTGCATACAGAAAGAATGTACGTTCTGACCACATAAAAACAAAAGGTTTTGTTTAGTTCCTGTAGGAAACTGACATTAAGGGTTCTATTTGTGGCTACGTTTGGACCAAAGTGAATTTATAAGTATTCTTAAGAGGAAGTGCAAGTGTGGTTCTCATTCCATACATTGAGGAACTTTATTCCACATGGAATGTCCAAAATTACTAGAAGTTACACTGACAAGGTTCAGTCTAACTCATTTGCTGTTTGTGAATATTTCCTATACTGCTTGCTGCCTATACCTAAAAGGAAAGGTGCAGAGGTTTTGAAACCTACATCTGAATTTACTTGTCATTACCTAGAACTGGCAAACCTCCAGATGTGGTTTTGACTTAATTTTCTACCTAGTTTGAAGTAAAGTAGGATTCTTTAACTTTCTTTCTAACTGTTCTCTGCAAGAGATCTTAGTTTAACACTTTATCCCTGCTCAGTCTGTCTCATGAAACATTGAACACATGCATACTTAGTGAAGTATGGTATTTTGGACCCACACAGAGGACAGCCTTTTGGCCCAAGTGTCTTTTTTCAAAGGTCAATTTCGTTAATCATATTTTTTATTTTATGAGCCTATAAGTAAAAGACACTTATAGAGAAAAAAAGAGAATTCTTGAACCTTTACAGATGCAGAAACTGCACAAAGATATGGATTTATTAAATAATTTCATCTTTTACTCTTTGAAATAACAAATACTAACCTAGAACAGGATAGCCTGTTTGTTTTATTTTATAGATGGAGAACCAAACCTTGAAGGTCCTCTACCTGATTCTGGTGTCATGCTGCAGCATACTCCTGGATTCCTGATCACACAGTCCCAGACTGTCACACAGAAAGTCTTTCTGTCACTGGATCCACAAAATGTTTTTAAGGAAGTACAGTCAAACCTCGGTTTTCATGATTAATCCGTTCGAAAAAGTCTGACTAAAACCGAAACGTATGAAAACTGAAGCAATATTTACCATAAGAAATAATGTAAATCCAATTAATCCGTTCCAGACACACAAAATATTCACAAAAAATACATTTTATAGAGAATAACTATATTTTTACATACAGAAAACAATGAGAAATAAATATAAATGACTAATGAAATGGATAAATGAACATTTAACATCACTGAAAGCAAGCTAAGTACAGTACTGTACAGTAAAGTATGTTAGCATCTGGCCTTAGCCACCCCTGACAAGCTGCTGTGCCCAGCTCTCTTCGGAATCACATTGGATTCAGCCCATTAAAATACCTTTACTTTATCTGCTCAATGCTTCAGAATGGCAGAAAATCTTAATGATATAGCTTCAGACGTACCCTGCAAGAGAAAGAACTGCCTCCCACATTCATGCAACATCTGCTTACGTTGACAGCTTTGCTTCCCTGCTACCTCCGAGCCTGAGGGGGCGCTCCAGAGAACGGGCAGGCGGTGGACGAGATCGGGGCCTTCCTCTCTGCGCAATCCTTGCCTCCCTAACTCTGACCAGGCTCGAGGATGTGTTTCATTTACGTGCTCAGCTGGCTTTCGCTTCTCATCACGCTGGCGATCGGTGAGTCCGGGAGGCAGTGCTGCCGGGACCGGGCGGGCATTCTGGCAGTGTATACAGACCAGTGTGCAGCGCGAGGGTGTATGTATTTACAGTACTGTACTTTACGAAAACCGAGGCGATGTACGAGAACCGGGACAAAATCTCAGTCAAAAAAGACGTTGAAAACCGAAGCGATGTATGAGACCCGGGACAAAATCTCAGTCAAAAAAGACGTTGAAAACCGAAGCGTATGAAAACCGGGGCAAATGAAAACCGAGGTGTGACTGTACTTCAACATATCTGTCCTATGTACACCTAACACACAACAGTGGTTAAAAGCACACATGGACTAAGCCACTGCTGATATACAGAATATTTTAAGCCAGTTGGAGAAGGTTATGATCCAACCTATACAGAAAGAACACACTAGAGGTAAACAAAATTGTAGGATTTGCTTTGGGGGCATTATTTACAGTCCTAGGCTCTTTGCATCCCCAATGTCTGTAATCAATGCAGTATATGTAAGTAAACTCCAGAGCAATATTCAAGAGTTAAAAGCTGATATGAAGAATATCAAAACGCAGATCCATTCACAACAAAGTCAATTAATTGTCCATGTCAAGGCCCTACATAATATTGTCACTGTGGTCAATCTTCATTCTAAGTTAATTAACCAGAATAAAGCAGAATTAGCTGTGTTCATAGGTAGAGTTAATGAGGAACGTACTTTTATGAAACCAGAATGTCAACTTACCTATGATTTATTCATGGAGCTAGATGGCAGCATCAGTAACTTGTTGCAAGGACAGATTCCTACATACCTGGTTTCTGCAGACCTTATTGCTGAAGCCTTTGCTAAGGTAACTAGAACTAGCATTGAGCCACTTCAAGTTCAGATTGTTTTCCACCTGGGAAATACTATTCCATTATATGTAGATGTACAGAATATGGAAATTGCTTTTCTGTTGAATTTGCCTTTTATTGTGCCTGATAAGATGTACCAGTTGAAAAAAGTAGTTAATGTTGGCACCTGGTCTGAAAATATCTACCTGCGTGTTAACACTCCTGAATACTTAGCTTATCACCATGATGAAGCACAGGAGTATCTTGTACCTAATTTAGGCAAGTGCCAGCACACCAAGAATATTCATTGATTGTGCCCAGGTAAACCTTTCCTAAAGGATACTACTGAAGCTTTTTATGGTTCGACTACTGCAAATGTGAAAGAGAAATGCAAAGTTACCATGACTAAGTATAATGATTTCTCTGGAACCATGGTTGCTATGGTAAATAATTTATGGTTAGTCAGCACCCCTCTGAAGAAACTTCTGGTCACCAAGAATAAACTCGATGTCATTAATAAAATACCTCTACCCTACAATGTTTTCTTAATTGATATTGCTAAGCACTCCATTATTACTGTTGGTGGGTTAGCCCTGTTTTATTTAGATACAGATGCTGTTTCTATTGAAATCCAAGTGTTTGATGTGTTTCAAGGCCATGACATAAACGTCACTGAAGCCTTGAACTACCTACTGGACTATAAGAGTGGAGTGGAGGAGTGGCCTAGTGGTTGGGGCAAGATACTTCAGGCTGGAAGGTCGGTGGTTCAAATCCCACTAGAGGACAGCAACCTTGGGCTGGAAGGACTGGGGTTTCTAGTCCCACAGGTGCTCCTTGTGGTCTTGGGAAAGCCACTTAACCCTCCATAGCCCATGTTCCCTGTGAAATAGTTATCTCCAAGTTATAATGCCCTGTTCAATGTAATTTCAGTTTGTTCAATGTAAACCACACTGATGCAGAATAGCGCGGTATATAAGAGAATGTAAATAAATAAAAATATAAGGACTCTCACACAGTTGGACTGTCCATTGACCAGGATAGCCTTGATGTCATTGATTACAACTTTGATTCACATGATATGGACATTTTACAGACTGATTTTATGTCTCATGTCATTGTGCCTGTCTTTGCCCTTCTCTTGGTAGTCCAATTCTTGATTTCCTTATATCAACAAAGCCAGATTTGCACCCTGCATCATCTTGTATGCCATGGACCTAAATTACCTACCATGCATCTTTGATGGAATGTCACCTCATTGACTAGTGACACCATTAACTTTTCAGTTAAGCATAAGAGCTGTTTCATTTCTCAATGAAAGCGTGTTTACTAACACACATATAAGAACATAAGATATGCCATACTAGGTCAGACCAAGGTCCATCGAGCCCAGTATCCTGTCTCCAACAGTGGCCAATCTAGGTCATACGTACTGTGATAAGGAAGCTTATCATAGCTCAGGAAGGAGCTATAGAAAAGGTGAAGTGACTCTGAACAAGCAACCTGTCAGTCCTGGTAGAAATAAGAAAACAAAGTTTTTCCATAAAAGACTACCAGTCCCAGAATGCACCAGATTTCCAACAGCCATTAGAGGAGCTGAAGTGGGGAAACGTGTGTTCAATCAAGAGGGCTATGAGGTAATCCCCAAGCACTCATCTCAAAGGGCAGGGCCTGATTCAGCACAGCTGCGCTGTGCTAGGGTGGAGCACTCATCTAAGCAGAATAAAGGTAGAGTTTATTCTACAGAGAATTATCCTCAGTTTCATCTGGGAGATCCTCAGTTTCATCTTGGAGATCCTCATCTTGGACAGCTTCATCATCTGAAGGATCATCAGAAGCAGAAGCCAGAGCGGACGGACAGAGAGGGCAAGAAACCCTTTGGAAGAAAGAAGAGAAAAGCCTTTGGGAGGTCTAAAGGAGTCCAGAGCAGTACGTATACTGGGAGACATTCAAAAGGCCAGCATACACCATTGGACTGGGGAAAACCAGAGGAGTGGTGCTACAGGGCTAGGAATCTCCAGACGGTACCTGTGAGGGAGACGGCTGCACTTGGAAGGGACCCTAGGACCCGTGCCAGAAGGTATGTGAAGAGAGATCCAGTGTCCAGGTATCTGGATTGGAAGGCTGGACATAAGAACTGGACTACATACTGGCCAGGCTATTTAGAGAGGAACTCTAACAGCAATGGAAGCTCAGGTATGAACACTGATCTATGCCCTAGCTATACCCTTGAAAGACAGCAGGGAAACAAGTATTCTCCTGAGAGTGCTCCATTGAGAAATTCCTCTGTACCAATCCATGATATTGAACCCATGATTGTTGAAGAAGGGGGAGGGGTTGCAGATGCAGGCTGTGAATACATGGATTGCTCTCTGTCTAAACTCCTGTGGTAAATTTCTGTTACAAAGTACAACAACCATCACAAAGAAATACAAACTTGTTCTTTAAATCTACTCAGAAAAGCTCCTGAGTAGAATTTGAGCCACGCAGTGGAAAATAAGCCAGCTAAAGGGTTTCAGCTGGGTAACTGCTAGCAATTGAGCCTTACCTAATTGCTTGTGAGCTCTGAGGGAATCACTTCTGAGTCTATATGTGAAGATATAAGAAGTTAACCTGAAAAGAAGAGTTTTTCCCTTCTTTGTGGGTTTTGTTTGTTGTTTGATGCACTGCTAAGAAAATATTAGCTAGAGTCTACAGAAAAGACCAGTTTGTTACCAACCAGGTCTTTATTCTTTAGTTTTGATTGCCTGACAAGTTCAACTGTTGTTTTCCTGATTTTGTTTTTCTAAGTTTAACACTGAAAGCAAGTATCCTGTTTTATGTGCTACCAAGCATATCTGTGTTGGGAGAAATAACCCCATAAATAAATATCTTATTGGCTTTACACTCAAGCACAACTAATTATTGTGAGCGGCTGTGTCTGGTGTGAATGGACTGCATTTCCCACAATCCCTTGCAAATCATATTGATATATGCCTTTGCCAAGACTGTGAACATTCTCACCCAGCCACCCGTCTGACAGTACATAGCATTTTCCCCAAAAGACACAGGTTCCACAATGCTTGTATTGGGTCAAGCAGTGATATCCTGGGTCTCTTCTTAATAATGGTTTATGGACCTTTCCTCCAGGAACTTGTCCAAACCTTTCTTAAACCCAGCTACACTAACAGTCTTTACTACGTCCTCCGGTAACAAATTCCAGAGTTTGAGTACACATTGAGTGAAAAAACATTTTCTTTTATTAGTCTTAAATAGTTTACCCTGTAGCTTCATTGCATGTTCCCTAGTCTTTTTATATTCTGATAACGTAAACAATCGTTCTACGTTTACCTGTTCCACTCCGTTCATTAATTTATAGACTTCTATCATATCTCCCCTCAGCTGTCTCTTTTCCAGGTTAAAGAGCCCTAACCTTTTAAGCCTTTCTTCATAGGAGTATCCTTCCATCCACTTTACCATTTTTGTGGCTCTCCTCTGAACCTTTTCTAATAACGCTATATCCTTTTTAAGATATGGCGACCAGAATTGAACACAATATTCAAGGTGCGGTCTCACCATGGAATGATATAGAGGCATTATAATATCTTTCATTTTATTTTCCATTCCTTTCCTTATGATACCTAGCATTCTATTTGCTCTCTTGGCCGCCGCTGCACACTGGGTCAAGGGTTTTAACATGTTATCCACAATGACACCTAAATCTTTTTTCCTGGGTGGTAGTTCCTAATGTGGAACCTGGCATCGTGTAACCATAGTTTGGGTTATTCTTCCCTAGGTGCATAACTTTGCACTTCTCCACATTAAATTTCATCTGCCATTTTGATACCCAGTCTTCCAATTTATGAAGATCTTCCTGCAATTTTCCACAATCTTCTTGGGTTTTATGAACTTTAAATAGTTTTGTGTCATCTGCAAATTTGATAACCTCATTTGTTGTTCCCTTTTCCAGGTCATTTATGAATATGTCAAAAAGCAGCGGACCTAGCACAGATCCCTGGGGTACACCATTATTCACCTTTTTCCATTGGGGAAATTGGCCATTTAGCCCTACCCTCTGCTTTCTATCTTTTAACCAGTTCCTGATCCACAATAGTACACTGCCTCCTATCCCATAACTCTTTAGTTTTGCCAAAAGTCTCTGATGAAGGACCTTGTCAAAGGCTTTCTGAAAGTCCAGATACACAATATCAACCGACTCACCTTTGTCCACCTGTTTATTCACATCTTCAAAAAACATAACAGATTAGTAAGACAAGATCTTCCTTGTCTAAAGCCATGTTGGCTGTCTCCCATTAGGCCATGACTATCTATATGTATTTAGGTATTCAGCTGAAGTTACACTGACACATTATATTGTATAACCTATAAACCAAATTATACATTGAGAAAGTTAAGTACACAGTACTACTAATTTGAACTTATACTCATCACATTGATTGAGTTGATTTGATCTTGCATATATTATTTCAGTATTAACTTCTCTTACTGCATGTTTCTATGCACAGTATAATTATTCATGTAGGAGATCCCACGTGATGCGTGAGTAGGCAAGGTGCTTTCTTGCTTGCTCCGGGGCTGCCCCGAGAAATTATTAGCCTAATCCTAACTATTTGTCATCTTGGTGCTTGCTGAGGAGAGCGGTGGGTCTGGGAACTTTGCCTGCAGACCTGGGAGTTGGTGGTGGGCGTACTAATGCCGAATCTGATGAAGAAAGACAAGGAGAAGTCCACCAGGGGACCGGTGTAGGCCCATCAAAGATGGCGCAGCCAACCTCGCCGAGCACTGGCAGTGTTGAGTCAGCGACGGAGGAGCTTGCTAAAGAGGTTGCCGCTGTGTTGGAGCCGAAGTTTGATCAACTCATCAAGAAATTGGACTCGCTGGGTGATTCTCTTGCGGAGATCGGCAAGAGAGTTGAGGAATTAGAGCATAGGGTCACCAGCGTGGAAGAGGGCGAAGGGCGCCTAGAGAGGGAGTTGAACGCGCAGAAGAAGCAAATTGAAACGCTATTGCTTAAGACTGATGATCTTGAGAACAGATCGCGGTACAACAACCTGCGGGTGGTTGGTATCCCGGAGTCCACCACTGATGGCATGCTGATCCCACTACTGGAGGAATGGCTACCCAAGGAGTTGGGCCTTACCTCGTTGGTAGGTCTGCTCAAGGTGGAGCGGGCGCATCGCCTTGGTCGGCGGTGGGAAGACCAGCAGCGCCCACGTGTCGTCATTATGCGGATTCTCAACTTCCAGCATAAGGATCAACTTCTGCGGGCCTATCGGGCCAAGGGGCAACTGAAACTGGATAACCAGAGAGTTCTGCTCTTCCAGGATTACTCAGCGATGGTCACGGACCAACGGAAGGCTTTTTCGAGCATTTGTGCAGAACTATTTAAGCGGCAAATTCGTTTTATGCTTGCCTTCCCTGCGACCCTGCGTGTTTGGCAGCACGGCAAGTCGCTCATCTTCCAGACGGCGAGGGAGGCGAGGAACTTTTTGGAGGCTCTCCCTAAGGAAAGTGATGGCGGCCATGAAGGCTGAGGTTGGCTGCGGTGGAGAGAGGGACACGCTGGAGATGGTTGCGGAGGTATTGCCCGTTTGAGAGCAGAGAGCTGATATTGACTGCTGACTGCTGAATTGTGCTAGTCAGGCTCCTGTGTGGGCTGGCTGGGCCTGGACTTTATTTCTGCAATTGGGGTATAGTGGGCAAGAATGTTTGCAGTGTTATCTTATGTTATTGTATTTTGTATTTTGTGCTTGCACTGTTAACCCGGGCCTCCTTGGTGGTGGGGTGCTTTTCTCTGTTCTTTTTGTTTTGATCCTTTCCTTTATGTTACATGACTGAGATTGTAGGGTCCTTGGGGCAGCCCTGCTGCGTCACTTTAGGGATCGCTGCTCAGCGAATGAGCTGAGGGTGATTTGTGGATGTTCTGATGGGAGGGGAAGTGGGGTTGAGTTTAGAGGGGTTGCATTTAGTGGGGTTGAGTTATGGGGGTAACCATAGGGGACCATATAGGGCATTAGTGGGGGGTGGGAGGATGGGGGGGGGAGGCTGAGACTGTGTGTGTAGGATGTGGAGTGCTTGAGTTTGGGGTGCAGGGTGCTTGTAGGTTGTGTGTGCGTGGTAAGTGGGGTAGTATCATTGCGGTTCAGGGTTTTTCTTTTAGCTCGGGGCTGAGGCTGGGTAGTCCTGGGCTTCTAATGCTGGTGAGACTATCTGTATGGCCTTCCACTGATTTGCATGGCTCATAACCTTAGAATTCTTACTTGGAATGTGGGAGGCATAGGGACCCCTGTGAAGCGAACAAAAATATTACAGGCTTTAAAGAAAGCAAAGGTACATATCGCCTTATTGCAGGAGACACATCTGTCCCCCGATGAACATAAGAAGCTGTGTAAAGACTGGGTGGGGCATGTCTTTTTTGCCTCTGCGGGGGTGCGGAAGAGAGGAGTAGCCGTCTTAGTTAAGAGGGGAGTTGCCCTGGAGGTGCTCGATGAGGAGCGGGATCCACAGGGACGTTTCCTATTTCTACATAATCGAGTGAATGGGGAGGAGTTGTTTTTGGGGAATATTTATGCCCCTAATGCATATGAACACACCTTTTTCAAAACTCTCTTGCAGAGGATTATGGGTGCCCCTAAAGTACCGTTGGTAAACGCTGGAGATTTCAACTGTCCCCATGACCCTCTTCTAGATAAGTCAGGGGGGGAGCGGGAGGCCGCGGGCGGGGGTGGGATAACAAAGGGGTGGATTTTCTTTGTCGGTGGGGGGACCTACTGGATATTTGGAGGGTTCTACATCAGGAGGAACGGGACTATACCCATTTGTCCAGGGCCCACCAAACTTGGTCCCGTATTGATTATATATTGATATCCTGGGATCTTTTCAGTAAAGTGGAGCGGTCAGAGATTGAGCCGATAGTAGTGTTGGATCATGCAAAGGTCTTTTTGGACCTCAAAGGTGGTCACTCCCCTGGGGATAGATGGTCTTTCCCCAGACATCTCTGGCAGAGGGATTCATTCCGTGAGTTTCTCGCTCAACAATGGCGGGATTACCAGCTTGTGAATGAATCCCCGGAGATCTCGGCGACCACCTTCTGGGAGGCGGGGAAGGTGGTTTTGCGGGGGCACCTGATAGCTTATGTGGCCCGGGAGAAGAAGCGTGTAAATTCAAAAATCTTGGAGTTGGCGTGCGCCCTCCGGGAGGCTAAGAGAGAAGCCATGGCGGATGGTAGTAGACTGGGGCTCTATATTGAATGTCAGCGGGCTTTAAATGCTGCCCTCCAGGAGCGTGCGGTCTACTCGGACCAGTATTATCGACATCAATTATTTCGCTTTGGCAACCGTTCCGGTAAGCTTTTGGCTCAATTAGTTAAAGGCAAGGGGGGAGTCCAGGCGGTCATGGCCCTTCGTGACAAAGATGGAGTGCGGCATGTGGGGGTGGAGAATATCTTGCAGATTTTTGGGCAATTCTATCGCGACCTGTATACCCCCGAGCACGAGAACCGTATTGTGGAAAGGGAGTTTCTTGAGAAGGTCCCCTTGCCTCAGCTTACGGAGGAGGATAGACGACAATTAAACATGAATGTAACTGCGGCGGAGATTCGCATGGTAGTACGTCACGGGAAACCTCATAAGGCGCCCGGACCGGATGGATATGGTGTGGAGATGTATAAAATTTTGTTAGATCAGATTACTCCCACCTTGATGGCTGTGTTTGAGGAAGGGCGGGAACAACGGTCTTTTCCACGAGACATGAGGACGGCGGCGATAACAGTAATCCCAAAGGAGGGCCGAGATCTAGAGAATCCTGCTTCGTACCGTCCTATTTCTCTTATTAATTATGATATGAAGATTATAGCATCCGTCCTGGCCAACCGGTTGCAGAATATTTTGCCACAGTTGGTGGGTTCTCACCAAGCGGGGTTTGTCAAAGGTTGGGACGCTTTCGCGAACATAACTAAAGTGTTGTTGGGAATGGAACATTGTGCGGAACTGGCTGACCCGCTGCTACTAGTGAGTCTAGATGCGGAAAAGGCCTTTGATCGGGTCGCATGGCCTTATATGTTTGACGTCCTGACGCGCTTTGGGTTTGGGGGTGCGTTCTTTGACTGGGTTGCAGCATTGTATGGGCAGCCGTTGGCATGTATCTGCAGTGGTGGACGGTATTCCCAACCTTTTGTGCTGCAGAGAGGCACTCGGCAGGGTTGTCCGTTGTCCCCGTTACTTTTTGTCCTGCAGCTGGAACCGTTGTTGCTCACCATTCTTAACGATCCGCAAATACGTGGCATTGCCTGGCGGGGCGGAGGTGTTAAGCTTAGCGCTTTTGCAGATGATCTACTGTTGTGTTTGTGTGACCCTCAAAGTTCGCTGGAACGCGCCTTGCACCTTCTGGGAGAGTTTGGATCGTTCTCGGGCTTGCGCATTAATTCAGATAAGTCTTTTGCCTTGGATGTGGGGGGAAGGTCGAGGAGTAACTGGCTGGGGGCCTTCCCGTTGACTTGGGCTACTGGCCAGATTCGGTATTTGGGGATCTATATTCCCGACTGTCTTATGCGTCTGTATGAGGTGAATGTGGGAACGATGATGGAGAGAACCTTGGCAAGATTTTTGAAGTGGAGGGACCTACCGTTAACCCTGATGGGCAGAGTGGCGCTTGTGAAAATGGTGGAGTGGCCGCGCTGGTTATATTTGCTGCGGCACCTTCCTCTTTGGTTGGCCCGGCGTGACTTGGAGCTTTTACAGAAGCATTTAGCTAAATTTCTTTGGAGAGGCCGGAGATCTCGGATATCGCTGGCGGCTCTCATGAAATCTGGGGGGGAGGGGGGTCTTGACCTGCCTTCTCTGTGACAATATAATCTACTGTGTCTACTTCGGCCTCTTGCTGACTTGATTCTGGCTAGAGGGACCCTCCTCCCAGTAGAATTGTTTGATGAGATGGCGGCTCCACTTCATAGGGTGTCTCTGTTACATGTGGGTCGACAGGGTATGTCACAAGCTAGTCGGCATTCCGTATATTTGGTGGCTCTTAAGCAGACCTGGCGGCTGCTGTGTCAAGTGCAGGGCATCCGTTGGCGATGCACGGATTGCCTGCCCTTGGGGGGAAACCCAATGTTTGCGCCGGGTAGGCACGGCTTGACGGGGCGGCGATGGGCGAGTGCCAGACTAGTCTATATCGGGCAGTTGTGGATGGTGGGGGGGGGGGGGGAATTGGATTCTTTTCAGTCTTTAGTCCAGCGCTTTCATCTGGACCAGCGATCCTTCTATTTTTATCTGCAGTCTCGTCATTATATTCGTGAGCTCCAGAAAGAAAAGGACTTGCGGTGGGGTAAGGAGGGACTCTGGGAGCTTTTTGAATCGTTAGGAGAGCCTATCTCGTTGAGGGATCTTCGGCACCATTTTTGGCCGGAGGGGGAGGGGGGTAAACTCGAGGTCTTGAGCCAGAGATGGGCCCGTGATGGCTTACCACAGATTACACCGGAGTTCCTCCGGCAGGCGTTCTCCAAAATCAAGCAGAGCTTGGAGTCCATGCGGCTGCAGGAACTCCAGTATAAGTTTTTATGGCGGGCCTATGTATCGAATGTGCAGGCCGCTAAGATGGGCTTGGCCACCACGGATTTGTGTGGGCTTTGTCAGTTGGAGAGTGGCACTTTGCTGCATCGTTTTTGGCAGTGTAGTGTAATTCGGAGCTTCTGGGACGCTGTGCTCGCCAAACTGGGAAGTTGGAGGAGACAGGGAGTTCAGCCTTCGGTAGAGTGGTGT
Source organism: Ichthyophis bannanicus (assembly GCA_033557465.1). Classification (NCBI taxonomy): domain Eukaryota; kingdom Metazoa; phylum Chordata; class Amphibia; order Gymnophiona; family Ichthyophiidae; genus Ichthyophis; species Ichthyophis bannanicus. The sequence goes on from CM066048.1 coordinate 4,763,769, forward strand.
CTTTTTGGGCTCTATTTAGGTGTCTCGCAAGTGGAGGCAGGGTGTCGGTCCCTCTACGAGCGGGGATTTTTGGTTGCCAAACAATGTGCTTTGAATAACTGGATGGAGGTTCGACCACCGTCCCTTAATTGTTGGGTTAAGGCTATGGTGGAACTTCAAACTATGGAAAGGATGACGGCTTCTCTCTTGGGTGGGCGGAAGTTAGCCGACGCGGAAGCCACCTGGGAAGGGGTAGCTTAGTGGCTGGGATGGGACGGGGTTTTCTTTCTTTCTTTTTCTTTCTTTCTCTTTCTCTCTTTCTTTCTTTCTCCCTCTGGGAGCACACGGCTGCTTGTTCTTGTATGGATTGCTGGCGCACACACACACATACACACACACACACCCATGTCTGATGGTTGCCACAGGTCTCGGCGGGGAGGGGGGAGTAGGTTAGGGAGCTGGGGGAGGGGGGTTGGGGGGTGGGGGGTGGGTGGGGGGGGAGGCTGCTTACGAGATATTACTTTCTGTTTGCGGGTTATTGGGCTGTGCTCTAGTTTGGGGAGTTGGAGTTGGTTGTCCATGGACTGTTGGTTCTATTTTTGGTACCAGCTGCATCTTATGTGCGGGGAGCAGCTTTCTATCTCATTGGGGGGGGGGGGGGTATGGCTTGTAATTGTAATTGTACTTGTAATTGCACTTGTAATTGTACCGAGTTGTTGTTTGGTTGTTTGATTGTTCTGTTGGGCATAAGCATAACAATAAAAAAATTATTTTCAAATAATTATTCATGTAGTATTGCTTCCACTGCAACTAATATGCTTAGAGTAACTATTATTAGACTTTAGTTATCCATGTCATTTGGTTCTGACCTGCACAGTAGCTAGTTAGTTAGATTTTAAGAGAGAATATGCTCCCTTGTAGCTATTCCCATCTTAAAAGAGAGGGAAATGTAGGGCTGGTGCCTGTTCAGAAACTAATGTCTGAACCAAACAGCATGGCTTCCTGTTACAAGATGGGGCCTGCTCTGAACCAAAGCCTGAATTAAACAAGATGGATTCCCGTTTTGTTATAACTCAGCATTAAAACATGCAGATAAGCGATTCTACAGATTTATGTCCTTCACAGGAGAAGTATTATTTTCCAACACTAGAATCTTTCTTGCACCATGGGCCTTTGTTTACAGAAGGACCACCTATTAGCTGTTACTGGATTTTCTGAACATGACATACAGGATTTGAGACCAGCCAACACTGTGCCATCAAGACAAATAATTATATGCTGGACACAAGGAGAGATGGACAGCACACACACGCAGCATGCTGGGAACATGCTCATAGGCTTGCAGAACACCTGGGAACTTTAATTTCTGACACAGACTGTTTTGATGGTTTCCTCTGCCATTCTCTGCAGTTTGTGTGCTTTCCTGTCTCTCTGGCTGGAAAGTCAGATAGTGTCCAAGTGCAAAACCTCAGAATTAAGTGAATCTGTCCTATAGACCTATAGCCAATATTGGACCTCTGTCATACTTTGACTTTGTGCCATTCCTGAGGCAATTTCTCAGACCAAGCCACAAGCATTCTGGCAAGAGCTAAGGTACTAGTCTTTAATCCCCCCCCCCCCCTTGAGGTTGGTGCTAGCTTAGACAGACAGATAATGTACTGTATGTCTGAGTGCAGAGTGAATCAGTGATGTTAGTTGCTAAAACAGACATTAGTTACCTTGGTAATTGTAATTATAGGGCTGCATAACATGCTACCTCAGAAAACTAATTTATGCAAGCCTCTGTGCATGTCCCAGCATGCTGTGTGTGTGTCCTGAGCTGCGTATGCATGCTGTCCATCTCTCTCTGTGTCCAGCATATAATTCTATGTCTTAACCCAGTGATTGGCTGGTCTCAAATCCTATATGTCATGTTCAGCATATTCGGTAACAGCTAATAGATAGTCCTTCGGCAAACCAAGGTCCATGGTGTGAGAAAGTTGCTTATATGCAAATCCATACATTGTTGCAAATGCTAGTACCAGTAACACAGTGAAGGTCTCAGCAATGAGTTCTTCTGTACATATTCAGCATGAAAATAATACTTCTGCTCTGAAGTACATACATCTGCAGAATTGCTTGATCTGCAAGTTTTAATGCTGAGTTATAACAAAACAGGAATCCATCTTGTTTAATTCAGGCTTTGGTTCAGATTAGGCCCCATCTTGTAACAGGAAGCCATGCTGTTTGGTTCAGACATTAGTTTCTGAACAAGCACCAGTCCTACACTACCCTTGCTCTTCCTCTAACTGGCCAACAAATATATGGATAATATCTGGCTGTTTAGCCTGATATTATCTATACATTTTTTGAAAATACATAGGCTAATTATACATAATTTCCTTTGAGTGGGACATATTTTCTCATTTGTCTGATAGGGTATAATTTTTCATCCATATAGAGCACTAATAAAACTCTTCCAACCATAGTTGCAGAACAGAAGTAGGGTTTTTCACTTTACAACTCAATATACAAAAAAAAGATTCTTTTCAAATTCTAGTCTGAAATCAGTGACAATACTACCAACTCCTTCTACTATCAAACATTGTGCATCATAGACATTCAACACCAGCACCAAATCTAAGAACACAACCCTACTTATGAAAAATCAGTACTGCAAATATTCTAGAGCATCAATAACCTCTAGCTAGGGAAAAAAGATCCCTGATATTGAAGCTTTGGTGGGAGTGGCTGACTTGGATTTAGTGGCAGTTACAGAAACATGGTTCACAGAAAACCATGACTGTGATGTAACTATACCTGGCTATATTTTATTCAGAAAGGACAGGGTAGGAAGAAGAGGAGGAGGAGTGGCACTATATGTAAAAAATAATATTAAAGCTTTGGAATTACAGAGCTTAAAAGGGAGAGATGAGGCATTGTGGGTTAAACTAGAAAGAGGGAAAGAGAAATCTATTTGCATTCACGTGATATACAGACCTCCCTCACAAGAGAAAGAGGTGGACAGAGAGTTAATTGAAGACATACGCAGCATTGCTAGGAAAGGGGAAGTGCTACTGATAGGGGATTTCTGCTGCAGTATCATCTAGAAGTAAAGAGATCCAGGATTCTCTACAGGGAGAACTATTCAGGCAATTGGTAAAAGACCCCACACGTGAAGGGGCTGGACTTAGTGCTTACCAATGGTGAAAGTGTTTCTGATGTTATAGTGGGAGATCATTTTGCATCCAGTGATCACCAGATGGTGTGGTTCAGTATTAGGACTAGGGCTGTTAGAATCCATTCAAAGGTGAGGGTCTTAGACTTTAGGAATACTAACTTTGCCAAGATGGGCCAATAACTCAGGGAGTTGTTAGCGCAGGATGGGAACAGCTGGGGATGTAGAAAAACAGTGGGCAAAACTGAAAGGGGATATTTTAAGGGTAACCAACTTTTTGTTAAAATGGTAAATAAAGGTAAAAGGAAAAGGAGACCACTATGGCTTTCAAAAGAAGTAGCTGAAAAGGTGAAGAAAAAGAGGGAGGCCTTAATGAAATACAAGAGATCACAGAGAGAGGAAGACAGGCATCTATATTTGGAAAAACTTGACATTTTTTCTTTTATTTTTACATTTGTTATTTATCCAAATTTCAAAAATATATATCACCAGGATATATAATAGGAAATGACAAAAAGGCGAAGGAAATAATGAAACAAACATCAAAATTCTCTTGCATGATAGACTGCAAGGGAAAAATAGTTTCATTCTCTAAAAACTGCCAATCTTTTGTACCTTTGTTGTTCTGGTTTCTCTTTTCCACTTCCTCTTGTTGGGTTTCTTCTAAGTCCTTTTCCAGGATCTCATTTCCATTTTCTACTTCTTCACTCTGTCTTTGTCCTTTCCTTCCCTATATCTCTGTCTGACATGGATCCTTCTGTTTCATCCGTCTGACATTTGTCTCATCTGCCTTTTACCTATCTATAGATAACATTTCTCCCTTTCCCTCCTTCATTCTTCAGCCTTCCTCTTTTCACCTTTCACCTTCTTACCAGCTTTCCATTTCCTAACCTTACTTTCCTAGTTCTTCCATTTCCCACCAGTTTCATTCCTTCACAAGCTTCCTATGTCTCCATCTTTCACCCACTTTCTACTCCTCCATTCCACCTCTGTATGCATCCCCTCCCCAGCCTCATCTACCACCTTATGCCTCTCACTCCCTAATCAGCCCCAAATCTTTCCCTAGCACTTATCCTCTCTCCATCTTATAGCACCGATGACAAACCTCCTTTGTGGTGGGAGCATGCGGATCCAATCCGGCCCTTCCTAGATCTGTTCTATCGGATCCACACCTAGACAGAAAACGGTCCTTTCACCTCAAGTTCAGTTCCCTAGGCTTCTAGAGCCTCCAGGCCTGGAGCAGCCCTTCCCCATTCGCAGGAGAAAACTGAGCAAGCAGAGTTAGAGACTGGCACTAGCTCCAATCTCCCCAGTGCACAACAAATTATAATGAGAACAATCCATACTGCTTCTCAAAACAGTTCAGTTCAACAGAAAGCCTTTCATCTCAAATCAAGTTCAGTTCATCATAAAGTCTTTCATGGCATGCACTAGAAAGCTCAGCTGCATGGCTAGTGGCTGTGCAGCTGCCCCAACCTTCCTCCCTTCAGGTTCACTTGCTCCTTAGCAGAACCTGCCCCAGGGCTAGAGCTTTTAGTGTTCTGTCTCTTGCACCTCCATGGGTTAAGGGATCTCCTCATCTTCACAGGACTGGGTTTCCATGGCCTCGGCCTCCTCCTCCTCCTCTTTGTAAAGGTAGTACTCCTGTCAGCTTCCTGGCTTGGTAGCTCTCCCCAGCCACCGCAGAAGATATCTACCCAAAGAATATAACCTGGTCTGAGGAAAAACTCCCTCCCAGCTCCACCCTCCCTCGAGTGCCCTCTCCTAATGGAAACACCTGGGCTTTTAATCTAATTGAAACACCTGTGGCAAGGGCCTTCCTAACTCCATCCTGAGAGATTCTGGGAGTTGTAGTGAGCTCATACATCTGACTCTGCCACAACCTACTGGCCCTTCTACTCCCTCTCACCTCCTTCAAGGAAGACCTGTCCCATTGTGTGGCTTCCCTCCACTCTAGAGCCCTCTTTCCTTTTCAGCTACCTTTCCCATACCCTCCAAAGTCCATCAAAGCTTCACACCCCCTCCTCCTCCCTCCCCCTCTACCCCCCCCCCAATAATTCTGTAATTGGTCTTACAGCCATACTCATACCAATCGCCTTGTTCCCTCTGTCTTCTTAATCTCTGGTCAATTTCTTAGTCTCCACTATAACCCCCCCCCCCCCCCAATCAACCAAGTCCCCACTTTTTCACTGTACGCAGTCGCTAAGTCCTCACTCATAATCCCATCCAAGCCAAGTCCCCACTTACGTGCCCAATACCCAGCCTATGTTACTCTTTCTTCTGTTTTCTTACCCAATCATAGAGTCTCTACATACTGTAAGCACAAATCCCTGCTCCCTCACATCCCCATGTCCCCAGTGCCCACCCATCTACCTCCTTCTCCAATACTTATTAACCCTTTCTTTCTTCTTCCTTATCCCTTTCTCTCTTCCTCCTTACCCGAGCATCCAATCTTACACTCCGCCCTCCCAACCTTCCCTTGGTTATAACTTTGCTTCTTCCCCAGCTCTACAATATCTGTCTTCCCCTCCCTTCTCACTCTCCCGGCATCTCCTTCTTTTCCCACCCTAATCCCAGCATATGTCACACTATCCCCCTTTCAGTAGCAGGCCTCCCAGTCATAAAATTAGCCCCTTTCCTGTCCCAATCCCCTTCCTCAGTCCCCCTCCAGCATGTCCATTTCAATGCCCAGCCCCAGTATCAGCCCATTTCCAGTGCCAGTCCCACCACCAGCCCCAGTATCAGTCCATTTCCAGCCTCAGTCACCCCTTAGCACTAGTATCAGCCCTTGACCTTATATTCTCTCCAAACTGACACAGCACCAAAGATTCTGTAAGTAACATAGCAGTTCTCCCAGTCCCATGGTCTGACCATCACATGGTCAACTTTTCCATTACCACTCAGACCACAAAGGGCACAGCTGTCACAACACCCAAGGAGAAAAGAAAATACAGGTCTTTCAATAAAGAGAAATTCCTAGAAGAAGTGCTACCAGCAGTAAACCAAATGTCATCAGACCTTGAAACCACCATCGCAACTGGCACAATACTCTCCAGAATGTGGCAACCCCACCTCAGAAAACATTCCAAAACAAAAATAGGAACATAATGCCCCCTGGTACTCAACTGAGATCAATGAACAAAAAAGACAACTACGGAGACTGGAAAGACTATGGCAGTGAACTAAAAGCCCACAACACCTAACTAGATACAACGAACTGCAAGCTATATACCATAACACAATAAACAACCACAAGAGAGAATACCACTCAAACCTAATAATGAGCTCCATCAACAGACCAAGAGAACTCTTCACCATAGTAAATGCTCTAATAAAAGAACCAATGGAACCATATGACTGTAACTCAATATCACCACAAGACATAGCAGACTTCATGCAGCAGAAGTACACCAAGACATCACTTGAGAAACCACACAAAGCAAACTAAAATCACACCACGGATATCACATGGAATGAATTTCATGTCCCTACATGAAAACAACTGGATGTGATCATAACTAATATAAACACAACAACCTCACTCAATGATCCATGCCCTGTTTGCTGGATCAAGCAAACAAGAGATTTCCTATTACCATACATACAAAAAATAGTGGAATCATCACTTACCCAAGGATACCTCCCCCCTCAACTTAAGAGTGCCTCCATCAGACCAATTCTTAAGAACAATAATCTTTATAAAAAGGACCCAAGCTACTTCTGCCCAATATCAAGTCTCACATTCATAACGAAGTTAATTGAAGAAACAGTACAGTATCAATTACAAGACCACATAGACACATCTGACCCGCTGGACCCAAATCAATACAGATTTAGACAAAATCACAGTGTGGAAACATTGATAACATCACTTCTAGATACTGTTGTCATAGGCATAGACAACATACTACATGGCTTTGTTTTATGCTTTATAGATATCATCGCTGCATTTGACTGTCAACCACAACACACTACTCCAGAGACTCCAAGAGACATGGATAAATGGTACAGTTCTAGACTGGTTCCTCTCCTACTTGTCACACCATAACCAACAAGTGAGAAGGAAAAACAAACAATAGTGAAATTAGACTTACCTGCTAATTGTAGTTCCTGTAGTGTAGCCAGGCTAGTCCCAGACCTCTGGGTTCCCTAACTAATCCAGCAGCTTTGGAGACTGAGAAAACTCCTCCTCTTTTTTTGCGATGTCACCGGTATATCCCCTCGGGATCTGCCTCCTGCCATCAGTAACCTATTGATAAAGCAGACTCACCGGAGACACAAGTAAGCGTTGAACTACTATAGTAATCTATTCCAAATTTCGAACCAAATGGTAAACTATGTACAACCAGAACAGAAAGCTCTGTTATTACCGTGACTTTAAGTGACGCAGGCTTCTCTCACATAGCAAGCAAAGAAGAAACCCCCTAGAAAAGGCCTAGCTAACTATCCCAAAGACAGAGGCAGCACCCCCCAGGATGATGCTAGCTATGTAGGTACTACAGTAATAGGTAATGAACTCTTACCTGTAAATAAGACAAGTACTTCAGGCTACTGTCATGCCACAGATACAGGGAAGGGATACGGGACTAGCCTGGCTACACTACAGGAACTACAATTAGCAGGTAAGTCTAATTTCACCTTCCTGTTCGTGTAACCAGGCTAGTCCCGGTCCTCTGGGTAAGTACCAGAGCAGTGAGCTATTGAAGCATGGGAGGGTCTCTAAATACCCGCCTGAAGTACAGCAGCCCCGAACGCAGTATCACCTGCCCTTTGAATATCCAGGCGATAATGGCGCACAAAGGTGTTCAAGGATGACCACGTGGCTGCTTTACAAATCTCCAGTGGCGGAACCCACCGAAATTCCGCCCATGAAGAAGCCTGAGCTCTGGTTGAGTGAGTTCTGGTTGAGTGAGCTTCCGGCACGGACCTACCTTTCAGCATGTAAGCCGATGCAATAGCCTCTTTAATCCACCGGGCAATGGATGCTTTGGAGGCCGCTTCGCCCCTCCTAGGTCCTGCGAAAAGAACGAAGAGCCTATCCGACTTGCGAAAACTCGCCGTCCTAGAAAGATACTTCTTTAGGGATCGATGAACATCCAAACTGTGGAAATTGCCTGTAGAAGATTCCCCCGAGAGTCGCGAAAATACAGGCAAAGAAATTTCCTGATTCACATGAAAGGGCGACACCACCTTAGGAAGGAACGAAGGAACCGTCCGGAGAACCACTTTAGACGAGAAAAATAACAAATAGGGCTCCCTGCAAGAAAGAGCTTGTAACTCCGAGATTCTTCACGCTGAGCAAATGGCCACAAGAAACACGACCTTCAAAGTGAGATCTTTGAGCGACGCCCGAGAAAGCGGTTCGAAGGGTTCACCCTGCAAGGCATCCAAGACGGAGGGCATATGCCACTGAGGGACAACGGATCTCGGCGGAGGTCGCAAGAGCGACCCAGCCCGTAGAAAACGTTTAACATCACTATGACAAGCAACCATCCGCCCACCGATCTTGCCCCTGTAGCAGGCCAACCCTTTATCGAAGCCATGCTGCAGAAAATCTAAGATTTGAGAGATGGAGGACTGCAATGCCACATACCGCCTGTCCGCACACCAAGACTCAAAAACTCGCCAGACCCGCACATAAGCCAAGGACGTAGATCTTTTCCTGGCTTTCAAAAGCGTGGTGATTACGGACACCGAGTAGCCTCTGTTTTTCAACCTTGCCCGCTCAAGAGCCAGGCCGTAAGAGAGAATCGATCCACGTGAGGCATGAAGAGAGGCCCCTGCGACAGGAGATCTGGCCGGTTTGGGAGCCTCCACGGTTTTGCCACTAGCAGTCTCACCAGGTCCGCGTACCAAGGCCTGTGAGGCCAATCTGGAGCTATGAGAATGACGCGACCTGTGTACAATTGGACCCGCTGCAGAACTCTGCCGATAAGAACCCACGGAGGGAACACATACAGCAGTTGCTCCCGTGACCAAACCTGACTGAGAGCATCGAGACCTTCCGACATCCGTTCCTGGCGCCTGCTGAAAAATCGCTCCACCTTTGCCGACGCAAACGTCGCCATTAGGTCCATGACCGGCGTGCCCCACTTGCGGATGAGCATCTGGAAGACGTCGGGATGGAGAACCCATTCCCCCAGGTCCACCCGAACGCGACTGAGAAAGTCCGCCTGCACGTTGTTGACCCCGGCGACATGTGCCACTGATAGCGCCAGCAGATTTGCTTCCGCCCAACTGAAAAGGGCTGCGGCTTCGGCTTCTAGCACGGCGCTGGAGGTGCCCCCCTGTCTGTTGACGTACGACACCGCCGTGGCATTGTCAGAAAACACACGAACCGCCGCCTGCCATACTAGCGACCGAAACGCTAGAAGAGCCAGGAAAATCGCTCGCAGTTCCAGCCGGTTGATGGACCAGAACCTCTCCTGGGGTGACCAGACCCCCTGCGCCAACCGGCCTTGACAGTGAGCACCCCAGCCAAGCAGACTGGCATCGGTCATCACTGTGACCCAGGCCGGAGCTACCAGTGTTTGCCCCGCCGCTAGGGACTTGGGACACAACCACCACAGGAGCGAGTGGCGCGCCTCCACCGGACATGGCAATCTCCGAGACAGGGGATCCTCTTGATGCGACCAACGGCGAAGCAAGGCCCTTTGTAATGGCCGCATGTGCGCTCTTGCCCAGGGCACCGTTTCTATGGACGCAGCCATCGTTCCCAGCAACTGAAGATAAGTCCAGGCCGAAGGCGCCCGGAAGCGCAGGAACCGGGACACCCGACTCCTGAGACTCCGAGCTCTGTCTTGGGTGAGGAACACTTCCCGATCTTGGTGTCGAAGCAGGCTCCGAGATATTCGAGATCCTGCGTAGGAAGCAAATGACTCTTTGCCAAGTTGACAACCCAGCCGAGCTCTTCCAAAAATGCCACTACACGAGCCGTGGCCGACAGGCTCTCGGCACGCGTCTTCGCTCGAATCAACCAGTCGTCGAGGTACGGATGCACGAGAATACCTTCCCGTCTCAACGCCGCCGCCACAACCACCATGACCTTGGTGAAGGTCCGGGGAGCTGTCGCCAAACCAAACGGCAGGGCGCAAAACTGAAAGTGTCCGAACGGAACCGCGAACCTGAGAAACTGATGATGGTTGGGGCGGATGGGAATGTGGAGATACGCCTCCGACAAGTCGAGAGAGGTAAAGAACTCCCCCTGTTGGACCGCCACTATTTCCGACCGCAGGGTCTCCATATGGAAATGCGACACGCGGAGGCACCGGTTCACCCCCTTGAGGTCCAAGATAGGACAGACCCCGCCGTCCTTCTTTGGGACGATGAAATAAATGGAGTATCGACCTTCACCACGTTGGTCTGGCGGAACAGGTACGATGGCCTTGAGCTGTAGTAACCGCTGGACCGTTTCCCTCATGGCAGCGATCTTGGAAGGTGACTTGCCGGGCGAGCGAACAAAGGCGGGACGCATGGGCTTCAGCATCTCTAGCGCGTAACCTTCTCGAATCACTTCTAAGACCCACAGGTCTGATGTTACCCGGGTCCAAGCAGGATAAAAGTCTTGCAACCGGCCCCCTACCGGCACCAAGCTTGCCTGGAGCCCCCCTTATTTCATTGCTGCTTTTTGGCCGGGAAGGCAGAGGACGAGGAAGGGCCAAACCCCCTACCCGCTCCTCGAAACCCCCGGAAACCGTGACTTCTGTTAGAGTAACGGCCTCTCTGGCTGACAAGGAAACGCTGAGACCGAAAGCGCCGAAAATCTCGCAACTGTCCTCTACCTGCCTGAAATGGCCGGGCAGGCTTGGTCTTATCTTCGGGCAGCTTACCCCCTTTGGACTCTCCCAAATCCTTGACCAATTTCTCCAAGTCCTCCCCAAATAAAAGCCTGCCCTTAAACGGGAGCTTGCTTAAATGAGCCTTGGAGGACCCATCCGCAGCCCAGTTGCGAAGTCACAATTACCGCCTCGCCGCTATGGCGGACGCCATGCTGTTGGCCAAGCTACACATCAGATCATACTGCACATCGGCCAGATATGCTGCCCCTGATTCTAACTTGGCCAATTCACCAGGCTCCTCTGCATTCTGGCTGCCCTGAACCTGCTGAGACCAGCGGAGACAGGCCCTAGCCACCCATGCGCCACACATGGCGGCCTGGAGAGATAAGGCATTTACATCAAAAACCTGACGCAAAAGGACATCCAACTTCCGATCCTGCGGATCCTTGAGAGCCGCACTACCTTCCACTGGAATGGTAGTTTTCTTAGTGACCGCCAAAACGGCGGTATCAACCTTAGGGGACTTAAAAACTTCTTTATCCTGATCAGACAAAGGATATAGTCGGCCCATGACTCTCGTGCCTTTCAGCGGGGCTTCCGGAACGTTCCACTCCTCCTGAATCATCTCCCGGAACACCCGGTGTACCGGGAACGCCCGCTGAGTCTTACGGAAAACCTGAAGCAAAGGATCTTCCAGGGTGTCATCATCCGCTGTACCCGGGACCGGCATATTGAGAACTTTGAGAGACTCCACTATTAAGGCTGGAAGCTCCTCTCTGCGGAAAACACGAACCACTCTGGCCTGGTCCTCTTTTTCAGACAGTTCGCCTTCCTCCAGCTCCTCCTCTGCCTCGAACTCACAGGCATCATCCTCTGACAAGTGACCTTCTGAGGCAAGAGAACAATCCGCCGTTAAAGCGTCAACACGCGGTCTTTTGGCTCCGACGGCGGGCTCTTCGGCTGGGAAAACCATGGCGGATCTCTTCAGTCCTGCCAATGGCTCCTACCGCGGGCCAGAAAACAACGTGTGTTGCAGCAGCGCAACAAAGTCGCTGGAAAAAATGGCGGACCAGTCCTTGGGCAAAGGAGCTGTAGGCCGAATAGTATCCAGGGCCGAAGAGGGCCCTGCCACAGGCTCCTCTCGGACAGTCTCCACCACTGGAGTGGAAGAAGCGCCGGACTCAGGGGGATGGACCTCCACCTTATCAGACTTGGAGGGGTCCATGCTAGAGGAGTCCCTCACACAGGCTTTACACACACATGAAGAGCTTTTCCTCAAGCCACACACCAAACAAAGTGGCTTTGAGGACATTGCAGTCCTGAGGACAAAGAAAACAGCTTTGCCTCCAGAAAAGAAATGCTGTCCCCTTCCCCAGACAGCAAGAGGTGCCAAAAAACCCCCCGTGGGCACTCTTATGCCAAAAAAGAAATTTTCAGTCGTCTTTGTGTTTTGTTTTGTTTTTAAAACTCCCCACAGAACAAAACCGCCAATGAAAAACTGAAGGAGAACCTCCGAGCAACAAAAACTAAGGGAGGCCCGGACCTGAGGAGACTCAGGCAGACGCACTGGGAGCGCGTTCCCCGCCGCGCGCGCCATGCAACTAGGCCCGACGTGCTCAAATGCGCGCCAAAATGAAGCGCTGCCCCCAACGGCCAGATTCTGACCTTCTTACCTGGTTGCACTGAAAGGAAATAGGACAGAAAAAATCCGGGAAGGCAACCTGCATAGCCGCAGCCTCGGAGAAAGACTGACCCCACTAGCAGTCCGCTCCGGTATGCACAGCGAAGGATCGCCCCGAGCCTGCCAGCGCACTTACAGGCAGCCTTCTGTGTGGCGCTGGCTAGGCTGAACTGTGTGCCGCTCCAACGGGAATTGTCGGGCAAAATCCCCAGAGCCCCCTAAAACAGCTGAGCTCTGCCCATACAGCACCCTGCAGAAGACCCAAGCTGGGAAAAAGGGAGGGAGGGAACAGAGCAGGAAAAAATGAAGGGAGACGCCTGCAAGAAATCTCTTAAAGGCACACTGCTTATAAAAACGTCTGCTCTCCCTAGACTGAAAAAACCCAGAGAAATTCCAAGAAAATTAACCAAATAGCAATTAATTGCTTCTCCAGTGAGCCCGGAACTCCGGGCTCCTATCTCACAAGCTGCTTGGAGACTGAGGTAACTGATGGCAGGAGGCAGATCCCGAGGGGATATACCGGTGACATCACGAAAAAAGAGGAGGAGTTTTCTCAGTCTCCAAAGCTGCTGGATGAGATAGGGAACCCAGAGGTCCGGGACTAGCCTGGTTATACGAACAGGAACTAAACCATTTAGACAATACCAAGGTGTTCCATAAGGCTCAGCACTCTCTTCACTGTTATTTAATATATATCTCAAACCAATATGTAACATCATAAAACACCACAACATCTACTATAGAATCTACGCAGATGATATAATTATATTCTCCCAGATCAATATCAATAAACCGGACTACTTCCAAATCACAGCATGCCTTGAAGCAATGTCTGAGTGGCTCAAACGACAGAATCTTCTCATTAACTTTAAAAAATCTGAAATGATCCACATCACCAGAAATACTAAATTCTCCCCACCAGACTCACTCAAGATACTAAATAACACCCTAACCAACAAAGAAGAGGTCAAATATCTTGGAATTACTTTTGACCAACAACTCAGCTTCCAGCCACACATAAAAAAGACAACCAGATCAGCCTACCACAAGTTGATGACCCTCTACAAACTTAAACTGCTACTATCAGAAAATGACTTCAGAACTGTATCTCAGGTCATACTAACACCTATAATTGATTACTGTAATGTAATATATCACGGACTTCCAAGGAAAACAACTCTCCCTCTGCAACTCGTGCAAAACGCTGCAGCAAGAATCATAACAGGAACTGCAAAATACAATCATATAACACCACCACTTAAACAACTACACTGGCTTCTTGTTGCTGTACGTGCTAAGTACAAAAGCATATTAATAATCTTCAAAATGTTAAATAATCTATCCCCACCGACTCTTCAACCATTGATCCAGAAATCAAGTACAACAAGAACAAGACAAAGTACAGACACTAACATCATCGAAACTCCAACAAACTACAGATCATCAAAACAATTCACCTGCACCAGAGCCTTCTCTATGTATGCTCTCCCAACTTTGGAATCATCTACCTGCTCCAATACAAGCAATCAAAGACCTACTTGACTTCAGAAAAGCCATCAAGACCCATCTATTCCTCGAATACTATGGTCCTACCTAGTATAATAAATGTCACAGTGAGACATTACAGATGTATGCAATGGACAACTGATAAATGTAACTATATCACCTCATTGCAACAATGCTACTGTATATAGTTAGCCATTGTTAAATGTATCTACTGCCCCATATACTCCTCCATGTTCTACTCCCTGTTCTATATAAAAACCTAGTGCTACGTTTGTTCCATGTGAACCGTCTTGAATTAATGATAAGACAGTATACAAAACCTGTTAAATAAAATAAATAAATAAAAAAAATTTCAGTCTCCGTTTCCCTTAGCCCCATTATCAGTCTATTTCCACCTCCTCCATTACCAGCCTCTCCACCACCATTCTAGTGCCTCAGCCCCTTTCCAGTCCCTCCCTTCCTCATCCTAGTCCAAAGGTCCCACACCTATCAGATCTTTCCATTAACCAGTCTTACCACCACATCACTTGCAGACAGCTACTTCCTTTCTATCTTTTCCTGCCTGTTCCTAAGATAACACAGCCGTGGGAACATTTTCATTTGCTCCCACAGCTGTGCTGTACTGAAGCAATCCGGCCACGGCATTTTCAGTAAAGCAGAAAGTGATTATTCTGCTTTACTGAAAATGCCGTGGCTGGGCAGCTTCAGTACAGCACAGCTGTGAGAGCAAACGGAAATGCTCCCATGGCAGTGTTAAGTGTTAATACAGCTGCAGCAGCTCAGAGCAGGGAGAGAAGGTGGGACAAGGGAATCTATACTTCCATACAGGCCTTGACAAATTTAGTTTGTATTGAGGAGCCAGTCCAAAGAACCAGTCTAAAATCTTAGGAACCAGTGTTTGAGACTTCCTTGCCCCACTCCCCCCAGCACCACTGCCTCCATCCCCACTGACATTCCTCCATTTGCAATCTCATACATGTCTGGGGAGGGTGGAATAGTTTGAAGAGAGATGATAGTGTGCATTGCTAGGTAGTAGGAGCTGTATGAGGCATATTTAGATAGAAATATGTAGAAAGCATCTGTCTGTGCTTGTGTGGTGCAACGATGGTTTGCCTGTCTGTGCAGGGGAAGTAGTGGCGGATGCTTTTGAATGGGTGGGGTGCAGGTCTGTGACGTATGTGCTCAGAGCTGGGGAGCCTCTGTTTGTCTGATGCAGAAGTAGGGTGTCTGTGTGTGTAAAAGGAGATAGAGCAACTTTTAAACTAGATAATAGGGGAAAGATGACAGTCGCCCAAGAGCGCATGGTTCGAAAGAATGTATCCTTGAAGGATACTACCAAAAGCAGAGAGGTTCCAAAAAAGAGTAAAGTAGCCCAAATGCCCTCGAGTATGGAGCAGACAGAACTTAAAGATCCCAAATTACCCATGTCTACCAATAGCCAAATTAATATGAATAAAATACAGTCTCTGAAATGCTTGTATGCAAAGGCTAGAAGTCTAAAAAACAAGATGGGAGAGTTAGAATATATAGCACTAAACGAGAGGTTAGATATGATTGGAATATCAGAAACATAGTGGAAGAAGGACAACCAGTGGAACACTGTGATACCTGGGTATAAACTATATCGTAATGATAGAGCTGATCAAATTGGTGGAGGGGTTGCACTCTATGTTAGAGAGTGCATTGAGTCAGAAAGGATTAAAGTTTTGCAAAAAACAAAATTTGCTGTAGAATCTCTATGGATTGAAATTCCATGTAAAAAGGGGAAGGCGATGGCAGTGGGGGTGTACTATCGACCGCCTGGCCAGAATGAACAAATGGATGATGAAATGCTCAAAGAAATCAAGGAAGCTAACAAATGTTACAGCGCAGTAATAATAATGGGTGATTTCAATTACCCCGGTATTGACTGGGTCAGTGTCACGGCAGGACATGCTAGGGAGATAAAGTTCCCTGATGAAATTAATGACTGCATCTTGGAGCAGCTGGTTCATGAACCGACCAGAGGGGAAGCAATATTAGACCTAGTCCTTAGTGGAACACCAGATGTAGTGCAAGAGATAAGGGTGTTGGGGCCACTTGGCAATAGTGATCATAGCATGATCACCTTTGATTTAATTAGTGGAGGAGGGATAGTAAGGAAATCCACAGAACTACCTTTTAACTTTCGAAAGGGAGACTATGATAAAATGAGGAAAACAGTTAAGAAAAAACTAAAAGGAGCAGTTGCAAGGGTTAAAGACTTACATCAAGCTTGGGTGTTGCTTAAAAATACTATCTTGGAAGCCCAAGCCAGCTTTATTCCACGCTTTTAGAAAAGTGGAAGGAAGTCAAAAAAACTGCCAGGATGGTTTAAAGGTGAGGTCAGAGAGGCTGTTGTTGCCAAAAAAGCATCTTTCAGGAAATGGAAAAAAGAGCTAAACGACGAAACCTGGAAACAGCACAAGCACTGGCAAGTCAAATGCAAGGCATTGATAAAGCAGGCAAAGGGAGAATTTGAGAAGAAGCTTGCTGCGGAAGCAAAAACGTGAAATAAAGATTTTTTCAAGTACATTCGCAGCAAAAAACCTGTGAGAAAGTCAGTTGGTCCATTAGATAATAGAGGAGTTAAAGGGGCACTAAGAGGCAACAAGGCGATAGCAGAGAGACTGAATGAATTTTTTGCTTTGGTCTTTACTGAGGAAGATATAGGGATGTTACCCATGACTGAAGTGGTATTTAAAGGTGCGGAAGAATTGAAGAAAATATCGATACATCGGGAAGATGTATTACAACTATTAGATAAACTGAAGAGTAGCAAATCACCTGGGCCAGATGGTATACATCCAAGGGTGTTGAAAGAACTGAAATATGAGATTGCAGACCTGCTATTAGTAATCTGTGAACTATCATTAAAATCATCTCTAATACCTGAAGATTGAAGGATTGCCAATGTAACACCAATTTTTAAAAAGGGTTCCAGGGGTGATCCGGGAAACTACAGACCGGTGAGCCTGACGTCAGTACCAGGAAAAATGGTAGAAACCATCATAAAGAATAAAGTAATTCAGCATTTAGATAGTAATGGCCTAATGGAAGACAGCCAACATGGCTTTAGACAAGGAAGATCTTGTCTTACTAATCTGTTATGTTTTTTTGAAGGTGTGAATAGACAGGTGGACAAAGGTGAGTCAGTTGATATAGTGTATAGAGATTTCAATATGCCAGATGTTGATTGGCACATTCCTGCTGCAGTATCATCTAGGAGTAAGGAGATCCTGGATTCTCTACAGGGAGAACTATTCAGGCAATTGGTAACAGACCCCACACGTGAAGGGGCCATACTGGACTTGGTGCTTACCAATGGTGAAAGTGTTTCTGATGTTGTAGTGGGAGATCATTTTGCATCCAGTGATCACCAGATGGTGTGGTTCAGTATTAGGACTAGGGCTGTTAGAATCCATTCCAAGGTGAAGATCTTAGACTTTAGGAAGACTAACTTTGCGAAGATGGGCCAATACCTCAGGGAGTCGTTAGTGGGATGGGAACAGCTGGGGGATGTAGAACAACAGTGGGCAAAACTGAAAGGGGGTATTTTAAAGGCAACCAACCTTTTTGTTAAAATGGTAAATAAAGGCAAAAGGAACAGGAGACCGCTATGGTTTTCGAAGGAAGTAGCTGAAAAAGTGAAGAAAAAGAGGGAGGCCTTCATGAAATACAAGAGATCACAGAGAGAGGAAGACAGGCATCTGTATTTGGAAAAACTTAGAGAAGCTAGCAAAGTAGTCAAGAAGGCAAAGATTCAAAAGGAGGAGGAAATAGCCAATGCAATAAAATGGGGGGATAAGACATTTTTCAGATATATTAGTGAGAAGAGGAAGGGCAAAAGTGGTATTGTCAGACTCAAGGGTACAAGGGGGGAATATGTAGAAGCTGATAAGGATAAAGCGGAATTGCTTAACAAATATTTTTGTTCTGTGTTCACAGATGAAGAACCTGGAGCAGGACCTCAGAAAACACCCACAAATAAGAACAGAAGCGAGGGACATCTTGAACAATTTTCAGAAGACTGTGTTCGTGAGAAACTAGCTCAACTTAAAGTAGACAAAGCGATGGGACCGGATGGGATACACCCTAGAATACTGAGGGAACTTGGGGACGTTCTAGCAACTCCACTGACTGACCTTTTCAATGCCTCGTTGGAGTCGGGAGTGGTGCCAAAGGACTGGAGAGAGGCTCATGTGGTGCCTTTACACAAAAGCGGAAGTAAGGATGTGGTTGAAAACTACAGGCCGGTTAGTTTAACTTCAGTGGTGAGTAAATTAATGGAAACGCTGTTGAAAGAGAAAATAGTGAGGTTTCTGGAGTCCAGCGGATTACAGGATCCGAGGCAGCATGGATTCACCAGAGGCAGGTCTTGTCAGACAAATCTGATTGATTTCTTTGACTGGGTGACCAGGGAGTTGGACCGAGGGAGAGCTCTAGATGTAGTGTATTTAGATTTCAGTAAAGCCTTTGACACTGTTCCTCACAGGCGACTTATAAACAAACTGAGCACCCTAGGGTTGGACCCTAAAGTTACTGCTTGGGTTAGAAATTGGTTGGGTGGGAGGCGACAAAGAGTACTAGTAAATGGAGCTCACTCTGAGGAGAAGGATGTTACCAGTGGTGTGCCCCAGGGATCTGTCCTTGGTCCGATTCTTTTTAACATCTTTGTTAGTGATATAGCGGAAGGGCTGTCGGGTAAGGTTTGCCTCTTTGCGGATGATACCAAAATCTGCAATAAAGTAGACACCCAGGAAGGTGTAGATAACATGAGGAGGGATCTAGCTAAGCTTGAAGAATGGTCTAGAATTTGGCAGCTGGGATTTAATGTTAAAAAATGTAAGGTCATGCATTTGGGCTGCAGCAATCCAAGGGAGCAATACAGCATAGGAGGTGAAGTGCTTTTGTCCACTAAAGAAGAGCGGGACCTAGGCGTAGTTGTGTCCGATGATCTTAAAGTAGCTAAACAGGTAGAAAAGGCGACGGCAAAAGCTAGAAGGATGCTTGGGTGCATACGGAGAGGAATGGCTAGCAGAAAAAAGGAGGTGATAATGCCTCTGTATAAGTCTTTGGTGCGACCTCATTTGGAGTATGGTGTGCAATTCTGGAGACCGCACCTTCAAAAGGATGTGAACAGGATGGAGTTGGTGCAGAGGGTTGCTACTAAGATGATTAGTAGTCTTCATTATAAAGCATATGAGGACAGACTTAAGGATCTTAATATGTACACCTTAGAGGAAAGGCGGGATAGAGGTGATATGATTGAGATGTTTAAATACCTCCGTGGCATAAACGTTCAGGGAGAGAGCCTCTTTCAATTGAAAGCAAGTTCTGCGACGAGGGGACATGGGATGAGGGTGAAGGGAGATAGATTCAGGAGTGATATGCGGAAATATTTCTTTACGGAAAGAGTAGTGGATCCGTGGAATAGTCTCCCAGTGGAGGTGGTAGAGATGAGGACAGTAACTGAATTCAAAAAAGCATGGGACCAACACAGAGGATCTCTAAAGGTAAAAAGTGGACTGTTTTAGTTGTTGTTATGGAAGGACAGACTAGATGGGCCTTGTGGTCTTTTTCTGTCATCATGTTTCTATGTTTCTATGTATCTGGACTTTCAGAAAGCCTTTGACAAGGTCCCTCATCAGAGACTTTTTGGCAAAACTAAAGAGTCATGGGATAGGAGGCAGTATACTACTGTGGATCAGGAACTGGTTAAAAGATAGAAAGCAGAGGGTTGGGCTAAATGGCCAATTTTCCCAATGGAGAAAGGTGAATAGTGGTGTACCCCAGGGATCTGTGCTGGATCAGCTGCTTTTTGACATATTCATAAATGACCTGGAAAGTGGAACAACGAGTGAGGTTATCAAATTTGCAGATGACACAAAACTATTTAAAGTTGTTAAAACCCAAGAGGATTGTGGAAAATTGCAAGAGGATCTTGATAAATTGGAAGACTGGGCATCAAAATGGCAGATGAAATTTAATGTGGACAAGTGCAAAGTTAAGAACAACCCAAACTATGGTTACACGATGCAAGGCTCCACTTTAGGAACCACCACCCAGGAAAAAGATTTAGGCGTTATTGTGGATAACATGTTAAAGCCCTCGGCCCAGTGTGCAGCGGTGGCCAAGAGACCAAATAGAATGCTAGGTATCATAAGGAAAGGAATGGAAAATAAAACAAAAGATATTATAATGCCTCTATATCGTTCCATGGTGAGACCGCACCTTGAATATTGTGTGCAATTCTGGTCGCCGTATCTTAAAAAAGGATATAGCGTTATTAGAAAAGGTTCAGAGAAGAGCCACCAAAATGGTAAAGGCGATGGAAGGATACTCCTATGAAGAAAGGCTAAAAAGGTTAGGGCTCTTTAACCTGGAAAAGAGATGGCTGAGGGGAGATATGATAGAAGTCTATAAATGAATGAACGGAGTGGAACGGGTAAATGTAGATTGATTGTTTATGTTATCAGAATATAGAAAGACTAGGGGACATGCAATGAAGATACAGGGTAAAATATTTAAGACTAATAAAAGAAAATATTTTTTCACTCAACGTGTAATCAAACTCTGGAATTTGTTACCAGAGGATGTAGTAAAGGCTGTTAGTGTAGCTGGGTTTAAAAAAGGTTTGGACAAGTTCCTGGAGGAAAAGTCCATAAACCATTATTAAGAAGGGACCCAGGATATCAATGCTTGACCCAGTACAAACATTGTGGAACCTGTGTCTTTTGGGGAAACTGCTAGGTACATGTGACCTAGATTGGCCACTGTTGGAAACAGGATGCTGGGCTTGATGGACCTTGGTCTGACCCAGTGTGGCATATCTTATGTTCTTATGTGAATACTGTGTGGTGTGGAGGTGAGGTGTCTATGTGTGTGTGAGTGTGTGAGTGTGTGTGTGTATGCACCTGTGTGTGTGTGTACGCACCTGTGGTATGGAGGTGGGATGTCTCTTTCATATTGGGGGGGGGGGTGCTTGTGTGTGTGTATGAGTGTGTTCTGGATTGGGAATGCTCCTTTCGGCATATATATATACACACAGTGTGCCCTTTTGTCCCTGTTGAAATCCTTTTAACCTTCCACACCCTGCACTCTTCCCTCCCCCTTCCATCCCCTCCCCATGCTTTGTTCCCTTTCCAGACTATCTCCCCTTCTCCTTCCCCCTATCACTCCTACCCCTTGTAATCTATTATCCCATTCTCCCTTTTTTTTTTAAATCTACTGCTCCTTTAAATGTTTGCTTCCTCAGTCACTCTCCCTCCAATCTAACCTTTTCAGCAGGCCGAAGGTCTGGCTGTCCTCTGCCTTCCAGGCTTTCCCCTGCTGTCCTGCCATAAGGATCGATCTCCCGAGGGCAGATAAGAGGGGCTTTTGCTGTGATCCTCGCTGTTTGTGGTAAATGGGATGCCTGCTGGCACATTGCTGCCTCGTAGCCACATATCCTGCACGTGGGGATCTGATCTCCTGTGAGCAAAAGAAAACTGCGATCAGGGCAAAAAATTCTTCTGTCTGCCCGTGGAAGATCGGATCCCTTCAGGAAGACAGAAGGAGTCTCATTCTCTGCCTGCAATCATGCATTTGTATGTGTGGGGGGGTGGGGGTAAGATGGGATCCCTGTGGGTGCTTGGCATTTTTCAAGTCCTGCTTCTGCTGCCTCAAGAAGTGCCGGAAAGTTGTTCCACCCCGTTCCAGCACAAATTAAGCTTTGCTTACCAGAGTATCAGGAGCAAGGGTGAGGCAGAGGATCATGTTGTCTAAACTTCCTCTTGCACGTGTTTTCTAATTTCTTCTGTGCCTGTGTCAGCCCCTTAAAATAAAATACAGGAATCTGATTGGCTTAACAATGAAGGGCGCATGCGGCGGCAGAGACTCAACTCCTTCACATGAGGGGGTTGTCTGTTGGGGAGGGAGTGCAGCTGCCTTGAACAGCCAATGATATAAGACCGTGGTGAGACCTTGAGCCAAAAAATAAGGAGAACGGGCACCGGTGGAGAACATGAAATAGGAGCAGCACTGGTGGAAAAATGTGTGAGATGTGAGGAAAAAGGCATGTGGGCGTGAAAATGGGGCCAACTACATGTGTCACATGCCAAATGCGTGTGACTTGACATGTCTGATTTAAGTCACTAGGAACTGAAGCAGGGGCCTGGGAGGCTGATCTGATGCTGAGGATGCTGAACAAACCAGAGGACCCAAAAATCTGTGGTTTAAGCTGTTTTAATGACTGATAGAAAAACATTTTGGTAGAGACAGGCCATATGGTTTGCCTCATATTCAAATGTTCTTATTTACTGCTACTGCTGCTTTTAGTACTACTTATTATTTCTATAGCGCTACTAGAGATACACAGCACTATACATATAAACATAAGAGACTTCCCCTGCTCCACAGAGCTTACAATCTGTCCACGACAAAGAGAACAAACTAGGGTAATTCTTTACATGATTGCATGCAGAACCATAAACCATAAAAGCAGCCTCAAAGAGATGAGATTTAGTCTGGATTTGAACAGGATCAGAAATGGAGCTTGACATGCTGCCTCGGGTTGTTCATTCCAGGCAAATGGTGCAGCAAGGTGGAAAGAACGAAGTCTGGAGTTGGCGGCAGAAGAGGAGGACAAAAAGAAAAAGGATTTGCTTGATGAGCGGAGTTGCCAAGGAAGGCTGTAAGGAGAGATTTGAGAGGGGAGGTAAGAGGAGCAACAGAATGAATGCATTTGTAGGTCAGTAGGAGAAATGTGAACAGTATGTGGAAATGTATAGGGAACCAGTAACGTGACTTGAGAAGAGGGGTGATGTGGCAGAAGGTTGGCTTGCAGTTGAGTTTTGAACAGGCTGAAAAGGAGATGGATGATTCAATGGGAGACCAGAGAGGACTAGACGGCCTTGCGGGAGTAGAATCAATGTATAGGGCCTGGACATCCAGGACGTCCCATGATTCCATGCCTCCGGATGTCCAGGCACTTCCCCGGCTAGCCCAGCCAGGCTCTTGCATGGAGCTCTGGTGCCATAGTGTCCAGCTGCCATGGCACCGCAACTCCATGCAGAAGCCACAATCATCCACACCACAACAAAAGCCCTGCTCCCCGCCGCCCAACCCCCGATCGGGCCTTCTGAGGCCAGTGTCATGCGGTGGGGAATCCTCTGCCATGCTCACCTCGTCAGAGGGGTCCAGATCCGCTGCATGCTGCCATCGTGGGGAACGTATTCCACCTCTGAGGTGGAATAAGTCCCCCATCTAAATCCCTGAGCCTGGAGGCACAAGACCATCATCAGTATAGACCCTGTACGTCCGGGTTCACAGTCATGCCTCCAGCCCGCCCTCACTCCTCCCTCAGCCCGCCCTCTCCTGCCCTTATACAGAGCTCCCCGCACATCTCTACTGTATGTGTGGGGAGTTCTTTGGCCGGAATGTGACCTGGGCATTTAAAGGAGGATATACATTCAACCGGGATGTATATTCCCGCTAAATGTGAGTCAGAATCTACCCCAAGGTGAAAAGAGTAGATAAGGATCTTGGGTATTTGTTTCAATTTCCATATTTTATGCTGCTGAAAATTAACAATATATACATATTGACATATTAATGTACATGGTATCTTATTTTACATGCTTAAGTCATGATGACACTTTTTGAAAAAACAACCCATATATGTCCTCTATTTTCCCTCTATGCTGCCTTTGTAGTCCTTGCTTTTGCTTTTTAGTGAAATGCTTCCCACATAGATTGCCCCTTGTCTACCCAGATAATGCAATTGGTTTTCAAGTTCTGGTAGAATGCAGTTGCAACAGACCATAGTGCATTCTTGTATACTACAAATACAAACATATGTCTGTATGCACATCTGCATTATTTGTAACTTGTCCTGGTGAAGAAGAGGTGATCCCTCTTGGAGATTTATTTATTTATTTATTTATAGACTCTTATATACCGCACTATTAAGCATCAGCGCGGTTCACAAAAAACAGTGAGATACACAATTCAACAGTACTTTGTGTTTACAGAAAACAGGAGAATATAACTCGGATAACAGGGTAAATAATTAATAAACATAGTCATAATATCATCATGGCTTCAGTTTTGTGTGTATGTGGTTTGTGGGGTATCTGTATTGTATGTGTATGAGTGGAAGGTCTTTGGGTTGGTTGAGATGTCATTATTGTTTACTGGATAAGATAAAAGGAAGAGGTAATGTTTCAAAGCTTTGCGAAACTGCAAAAGGTCTGGTATTGCTCGGATGTTTTGAGGAAGGCTATTCCAACACCTTGGTGCACAGAATAAAAAGGCCCTGTCTGAAGTAGTTTTGGTACACTGTGATATTGATTTAGGGACCAACAGAGTATTGAGTGCCACTGACCTTCTGTCTCTATTGAGGGGTGGTGTTTGGATCATGTCTGATATTGATGAAGATGAGAGTTCTTTGAAGGCTTTGAATGTAATTAGTAAAATTTTGAAAGTGAGTCTACTTTGAATTGGGAGCCAATGAAGATGTTTTAGAATAGGTGAAATATGGTCTTTCCGGGAAGCTCCATGAAGGACTCTAGCTGCGGCATTCATTTTATTTTATTTATTTATTTAACAGTATTTTTAAACCGCCTTATCTTATTAATCAAGGTGGTATCACAGCAAACAATCGGGTAAAGTGAGTGTGTTAATCATGCAGTGAGGGTGCAATTTAGTTGAGTGTGTGTTGTATCGTGTGCTAGATTGGGGTGAGCTATGTACAAGGTGTGGTGTGTTGCGTGCTAGAATGGTTTGAGCTATGTACAGTGTGGGCTATATACAGTGGTGCTGTAAAACATTATCTGTACAGACAGCAATATGTGCTGTTATACATTCTCTTAGGTTATGTGATGTGTCCATAGTGTTCTATGAACAGCATGGTTTTTAGCTGTTTTCTAAAGTCTTTGAGGTCTGTAGTTGTCCTCAAGTCGTCTGGTAGTTTGTTCCATATAGTTGGAGCAGCCATGGAGAGAGCTCTGTCTGTTGTGTCCTTGCGTGTGTGTTTGAATTCACCTGGGGTGCTGACTCAGTTGCGTGTTTGTTTTCTTCTAGGACGAGTGCTGTTGTCTGGTTGAATGAGGGTGTGTAGGCTGTTGGCTGATGTGTGCTGATTTATCTTAAATAGGTTTATGATGGTTTTGTATCTGATGCGTGCACCGATTGGGAGCCAGTGTAAGTCTTTTAAGGTGGGTGTGATGTGGTCCTGTCTTGCAGTACCGGATATTATTCGTGCTGCAGTGTTTTGTGCTAGCTGGAGTGGTTTGAGGGCTTGTTTCGGTAGTCCCAAGTATATCGGATTGCAGAAGTCCAGTATTGGGGTTATCAGTGCTTGGAGGACGGTACGAAAGTGTTCTGGGGCAAGGAGTGGTTTCAGTCTCCTGATGATTCGCATCTTGTAGTATCATGGCTGTTTGAGCTGTTTTCTTTATTACATTACATCTGCTGCTTGCTAACTTATCTGGGAGGAAACTGGTATGATTCTCCTATTCACATTTATTTATTTATTTATTTAATTGGATTTTTATACCGCCTTATCATACAATCAAAGCGGTTTAACAAAAGAGAAAATTAGTAATAGTGAAAAAATCTGTGATAATATATACATAGTTTGTAAATATATGATTAAATGTCTTGGGAAAAGGTGCACTATATATATTGTGAGCTATACTATAAAGTGAGCTATTGTACAATGTATATATAAATAATTGCTTTCTTAAAAATTGTGCCTGATCTGCATGTACCCACTACTACTCTGTCTTTCTGTCGCTGCAAACATCCTGCCACTTCGGCCTCCGCTGGGGGACACATCTTTCTCATCCTATGCCACACACCATCACTGCAGCACTTTATATTGGCCCCACCCAGTGCATTGGTACAGCTGCCTCCCACATGCTCGTCCACTTTACTGGATGCCAAATAGGTGCCCACAAGTATGGCAGGTCCATCAACTCCCACCTGTCCTTCCTTCTGTCACCTTTACATTGACATTCCCTGGTGCTCTTACAGCCGTGGCCCTGCTTTAATGTGCATGCTTTCCACCTTAGGGTACCTTGTCTCTCCTTGGGACATCTTATCTCCTGTTAGGGCACCTTGTCTCCTGTTAAGTGTCCGCCAGGGTGCTCGGACAAATCTCCCCTGGGGTGGATACAATAATCAATCAGGCGACACTCTGCTTATTCCATAATAAAATAATTTATTTGGGTAAAAACAAAAAGTAAGAAAGTTACAAGCAAAGCTATAAACAGTCTGCCTGATGAGGACAGAGTTCTCTGGCTCTGAATAATAGTGAAAGAGAAGGCTGTCCCGCCCACACTCGGCCGTTACCTCTGTTATATACTCCTCTGCAGCAAATAGTTCCAGAACATTCTGCATATATTTGCAGGCTCTACCCTGAGACCCTCCCCATTATCAGGTTTCTGTCTTGAGGCCCTTCACTCAGTATCATATAACTAAATGTGCTGTGCTTCTTATCAGGTAGGCCGTTCCCTGCTGGGCTGCTCGGTCTGGGCTGCTCGGTCCCCGCCCTGCATCTTCTTCTTTGTTTCACTGTAGTTTCGCTTGGGTGATTTTCTTTTCGCTTCAAGCACAAGTTAGAATCTTCAAGGCTCTGCAAACTTTTTCATCAACCTTATATTAGGCTGGCATCTGCTCCATTCTGTAAGTCCATTCTCTGCACACTCCTGTCCAGAGTCTGGTATCCTACATGTTTCAGCAGGGATTATACATGTTGTCAATCACAGCCCACATGCAGTTCTTCTGTGCCATTTAGAAGTTAGTCAGCTCTTTGGGATAGGATCATAACTTTCAACATCATTATCAAAGTGAGCCAAATTAAGTAAGCCAAATTAGTCCTTAAACCCGTCCTTAACCCCTACATAAGGTGCCTTATCACATCCTAAGATGCCTTTTCTCTCTCCTTAGAACATCTTGTCACCTTACCGCACTTGGTCCTGTTAACTCACGTTAATGACCCAAGGCACCCTAACTCTGGCACGCCCCCTACCCTCCCACTGCCTTATATAGCTTCAGGCACCTTAACACTGCCCTTACCACTAGTGACTTTACCGCGGTTTAGTAAACATACCTCATATTTTCACCCTTCTACCTAAAGTAAAATTGCATTTTGGTGGTCCTTACCTGTGTAAAATTTAGCCCCCAAGCAATGGAAGTCATGTTGATAAGTAGTTTGTGGCCTTCAGTAGCAGAGGAAACAAAGCTTCCTATTTGAACTTTCTTGATAGTTCTATTTGGAAAGATCAGCCAGTTGATGATGTCAAACCTTCCTTGCAATTTCCCTTCATTATCAAAGAAAATCTCATCACCATTGGATGTTCTAAAATGAATGGTTTTCAACTGACTGTTCAGCTAAAATTAGAGAAAAATAAATGGTATATAGAATTTAATAGAAATTTGTAGCAATTAAATAAAAAAGATGAGGCTGTATGAACATATGGGCGGGGGTAAGTTTACTAAGCTGTGTTAAGCTTTTGCAGCTAATGAGCCATTTTGTGCAAATAATGTGGTGTTGGCTGCAAAAGCCGTGTGGCATCTGTTGGGGGCATGCCCAGCATTTCCCCCACCAAAAATGCAGAGATGGCACTAGTTACATCCATGCTGTCTGCAAATCTGACAGTTACCACAAAGTGTTGAAGCCTGCTGACATTATTTATTTATTTTAGACATTTCTATACCACCCATCTGCAATGAACCATTCTAGGCAGTTACCAGAGGATGTAGTAAAAACTGTTAGTGTAGCTGGGTTTAAAAAAGGTTTGGACAAGTTCCTGGAGGAAAGGTCCATAAACCATTATTAAGAAGGGACCCAGGATATCAATGCTTGACCCAGTACAAGCATTGTGGAAGCTGTGTCTTTTGGGGAAACTGCTAGATACGTATGACCTAGATTGGCCACTGTTGGAAACAGGATACTGGGCTTGATGGACCTTGGTCTGACCCAATGTGGCATATCTTATGTTCTTAGATACTATATGTATTCCCTCATCTGCAAAGGGCTCGCAGTCTATGCATACCTGAGGCAACAGAGGGTTAAGTGACTTGTCCAAGGTCACAAGGAGCACCGTTAGGGCTAGAGATCCCAGCCTCTCCCTCCTGAGGTCGCTGTTCCTGAGCAGGAATCAAACCCTCTAGGCCACTCCTCCCTCATGTCCATGTTCTATCCTAATCCCACCCACTCATGCAGATAAGGTGCTTTCTGCAGATAGCACAGAAAATTACTGTGTCATTGCATTTTTCATGTTAACAGATAGCATGCATTATCTACTGCGTTAACGGTTAATACAGTTGACTAAACATATTCTCAAATGAGGAAATGTATCTACGCAATTTCCCTTAAGTGAGGGTTAAAAATAATAAATTGTGAGAATCATCCAAATATTTACACTCACAAACATTTCTTTTTAGATTCCAGAAGCATAATTCTAGCTGCTGCACAGAATGCGGCAGCTAGAATAATAATGAAAGTACACGCACATCAACACATAACACCAATACTAGCATCCCTTCACTGGCTGCCAATACAAAGCAGGATAGTATACAAAACATTAATAACCTCATTTAAAATTCTAAATGACATGGCCCCAGTCAAACTAAGCAACTTAATAGGTAAAGAACATTCAAAATCTACTCAAAGAAAAAGTCAATTAAATAAACTAAAAACTCCTAAAGACTTCATAAAAGCAAATAAACTAACAAACAATAGAGCTTTTTCACATGCAGCGCCAACAATTTGGAATTCTCTCCCAGATGAGCTAAGAATGTTAACCGAAATCATTGAATTTCGTAAAAAACTGAAAACGTATCTTTTCACTAAACATTACAATAATACAGATCATCCCTCAATAGATTTAGATAAAGGCTGTGATAAAGAAGCTTATCATAGCTCAGGAAGGAGCTATAGAAAAGGTGAAGTGACTCTGAACAAGCAACCTGTCAGTTCTGGTAGAAATATGAAAACAGAATTTTGCCATAAAAGACTACCAGTCCCAGAATGCACCAGGTTTCCAACAGCCATTAGAGGAGCTGAAGTGAGGAAACGTGTGTTCAATCAGGAGGGCTATGAGGTAATCCCTAAGCATTCATCTCAAAGGGCAGGGCCTGATTCAGCACAGCTGCGCTGTATTAGGGAGGAGCACTCATCTAAGCAGAATAAGAGTAGAGTTTATTCTACAGATGACCATCTTCATGATCACCTTGGATATCCAGAGAATTATCCTCAGTTTCATCTGAAGGATTATCAGAAGCAGAAGCCAAACCGGACGGACAGAGAGGGAAAGAGACCCTCTGGAAGAAAGAGGAGAAAAGCCTTTGAGAGGTCTAGAAGAGTCCAAAGCAGTACGTATACTGGGAGGTATCCCAAGGGCCAGCATACACCATTGGACTGGGGAAAGCCAGAGGAATGGTGCTGCAGAGCTAGGAATCACCAGACGCTACCTGTGAGGGAGACTGCTGCACGTGGAAGGGACCCTAAGACCTGTGCCAGAAGGTATGTGAAGAGAGATCCAGTGTCCAGGGATCTAGATTGGAAGGCTGGACATAAGAACTGGACTACATACTGGCCAGGCTATATAGAGAGGAACTCTAGCAGCAATGGAAGCTCAGGTATGAACACTGATCTATGCCCTAGCTATAACCTTGAAAGACAGCAGGGAAACAAGTATTCTCCTGAAAATGCTCCATTGAGAGATTCATCTGTGCCAATCCATGATATTGAACCCATGCTTGTTGAACAAGGGGGAATAATAGCAGATGAGGATCCTATTTATATGGATTGTTCTCTATCTAAACTCCGTTGGTAACTTTCTGTTATAAAGTACAGCAACCATCACAAAGAAATACAAATTTGTTCTTTAATCTACTCAGAAAAGCTCCTGAAGCAGGATTTGACCCACACAGTAGAAAGCAAGCCAGCTAAAGGGGTTTCAGCTGGATAACTGCTAGCAATTAAGCCTTACCTAATTGCTTGTGAGCTAGGAGAGAATCACTTCTGTATCTATGTGGGAAGTAATCAGAAGTTAACCTGAAAAGAACAGTTTGTTTCTTGCTTTGTGGCTTTTCATTTGTTGTTTTCCTGATTTTGACTTTGTTTTTCCAAGTTAACACTGAAAGCAAGTAACCTAATTTATGTGCTACCAAGCATATTTGTGTTGGGAGAAATAACCCCATAAATAAATATCTTATTGGCTTTACCCAAGAGCACAACTAAATTATTGTCAGCAGCTGTGTCTGGTGTGAATGAACTACATTGCCCACAATACCTTGCAAATCATATAGAAATATGCACTTGCCAAGAGTGTGAAGATTCTCACCCAGGCAGCCGTCTGACAAGGCTAACCTGTTTTCGTCTGAGATATCCCATGACCTATGAAAATTCTTATAGCTGTAACGGTACTTTGCACCACGCTTAAGCCCTAAACAATGTATATCTGCATATAATGTATATAGTTTTGCACTGTTCTGTACTAGTTAACATTTACATTTGTTTTCAAATTTTATTGTTTATTTTATTGTTTTTATTGTTTTTGGTTATATGATGTTATATGTAAAACGAACTCTGCTTTGTTGATTGTTGTTTATTGTGAACCGCAACTGATCTATGGAAGATGCGGTATATAAGTGATTGTTAAATAAATAAATAATTTTTTAATGGTAAGTTACAAATATGACAGGTAAAATTCTGTTATCATAGCTAAATTTGAAAGAATTGCGTTAATTGTTAATCATATCTAGCAATTCCTTTACAGACTTCTAGGTTTTAAAGTCCAGATAAAAGATCACATACAATCTGATCTGCAGAACGCAAGATTATTAACAGAAAACATACAGATTTTCTGGAAGACAAACTAGCATTATAATTAAGGAAATTCTGGACTCATTATGATCTCTGTAGTGAGTAAATGAATTGAAAACATTCAGTCTGAAATACATAGTATTTAAGGATTCAAGGCAGCATGATTTCACTAAAGATAGATCTTGTCAGACAATATTAATTAATTTCTTTGACTGGGTAACCAGACGATTTGATTGGGGGAAAGAGCTAGATGTGATGTATTTAGATTTTAGTAAAGCCTTTGGCATGGTTCAACATAAGTGACTTATAAATAAACTGAGCATCTTTGGTGTGGACCATAACATGACTGACTGAGCTAGAAATTGGTTGAGTGGGAGGTGACAGATAGTATTGGTAAATGGAGTTCACTCTGAGGATAACAGTATTAGCAGCTGTGTGTCATAGGTAACAGCTCTTGGTTTTGTTCTATGTAATCTGCAATAGGGTAGACACCATGGAAGGAGTAGACTGCATGAGGTGGGATCTAGCAAAGCTTGAAGAATTTGGTAGCTCTAATTTAATGCTAAAGAATGCAGTTGGGCTGCAAGGGAACAGTACAGCATGGGGTTAAATACTTCTGTATACAAAATTAGAGCATAACCTGGTCATGATTATATCTAAGCTGGTCAAACAGGTTGAAAAGGTGATGACAAAACCCAGCAGGATGTTTAGATGCATAGGAAGAGGAATGTCCAGCATGAAAAAAGGAGGCAATAGCTCCTCTCTGTGAGTCTCTACTGAGACCTCAGCTGGAGTACTGTGTACAGTTTTGGAGACTACACCTTAGAAAAGATATAAAGAAGATGGAGTTGGTCCACAGGACATCTATTGTCAGTGGTCTTTGTTATATATTATATGGAGACAGACTTAAAGTTATCAATATGAATACTTTTGAAGAAACGTTGCAGAAGGGAGAATGACAGAGACAGTTAAATGCACAGGGAGCAGGCATCCTTCAATTGAAAGGGAGTCATGGAACGAGGGGGCATATGATGAAGGTGAGAGATGATAGACTCAGGAGTAGTTTTAGGAAACATATCTTTACAGAGAATGTGATGAATGCATAGAACAGCCTCCAGCGGAGGTGGGAGAGATGAGGGCTGTATGGGTATGATATTTGAAGAACATTTACATGGTTTACAGCCTAATAAACAAGGTTGGGTTTTTTTGGTGCCATCAAGTCAGTGCTGATTCCTGGTGACCCAGTTGCCTCTGGGTTTTCTTGGCAATGTATCACTGGAAGTAAATTGTGAGGCCTTTTTCTTCAAGGCAATGGAGAGTAAGGCAACTTGCCCAAGGTAACTTGGAGTACTAATAGAAACTGAACCTTTGAACTTCTGGGAACAAGGCAGTTGTTCTAACCACTAGGCTACTCCTCCACTCTAGTGTCATTGAATATCCCAATCGAGAGTTGTCAACAGGCTCCAAATGTGCCCGACAGGCTTGATCCAGTCCTATGTTTACCTCAGTGCATGCAGGGACATGTAGTCTTGCTTTTCTTATGGAGTGCAATGGAGAATCAGAAATACATGTCCCTGAATGCAATGGAGTACACCCAGGACTGGATCAAGCCTGTCGGGCGCATCTGGAGCCAGTTGGAAACCCTCTCCCCATCATGTCCCCTATGAACCCCAGTGCTATCATGTCAGGGGCATTGTGGGACAGAGCAGGGGCAAGGGTGCGAGATAACCAGGCAGGAGCAAACATTGACTCCTACTCCCAGCAGCTGACACTGTCGGCAGCTTTCTCCTTATTTCTCCCCAGTATTCTATAAAGAAACATAGGACAAAGGATCATTACAAAACTGGTTAGAAATAGGGGCTAACTGTTATAAAATTACATAAGAATATAAGAGATCCCATATAGGGTCAGACAAAGATCCATCAAGCCCAGTATCCCGTTTCCAACAGTGGCCCATTTAGGTCACAAGTACTAGCAGTTTCCCCAAAAGACACAAATTCCACAATGCTTGTACTGGCTCAAACAGCGATATCCTGGGTCCCTTTTAATAATGGTTTATTGACCTTTCCTATAGGAACTTGTCCAAACCATTTTTAAACACAGCTACACTAACAGCTTTCACTACATCCTCCTGTACATTGAGTGAAAAAATATTTCTCTTATTAGTCTTAAATAGTTTACCCTGTAGCTTCATTACCAAAAAGGAGCTAAGGATCCGCACAATATAGGAGAAAACAAAGTAGCGGAGCCTGGACTGATATAGTAAACCTTGTTTATTACGCCCCAACGAGCATGTCATTCCCTGGGCGTCCGTTCTCAGCATATCCCATCGCGTTACTCAATACTGCAGTAGAGTAGAACGCTGGTTCTGGCAAGTTCTTCTTTTTTACAAAAAACACAACGACAAGTTCCTATGATGGGTCTATAAGTTTGGGACACATCTGGCGATAGTTGTTTCTCCTTTAAACAGTTGAGCACTGCTCGTTACCGCGTTTTAATCTTTTATTCATCCGTCAGTATCCCATAGGTTCAGTCCGGGATAACATTCAATTTGATCATACTAAGGTGTGTTCTCTAAGACCCCCTGAAGAAGGCCGGTGGCCGAAACGCGTTGGGGCGTAATAAACAAGGTTTACTATATCAGTCCAGGCTCCGCTACTTTGTTTTCCCCTGTAGCTTCATTGCATGTCCCCTAGTCTTTCTATATTCTGATAATGTAAACAATCGATCTACGTTTACCCGTTCCACTCCATTCATTAATTTATAGACCTCTATCATATCTCCCCTCAGCCGTCTCTTTTCCAGGTTAAAGAGCCCTAACCTTTTTAGCCTCTCTTCAAAGGGGTATCCTTCCATCTCCTTTACCATTTTGGTGACTTTTCTCTGTACCTTTTCTAATAACGCTATATCCTTTTTAAGATACGGTGACCAGAATTGCACACAATATTCAAAGTGTGGTCGCACCATAGAACGATACATATGCATTATAATATCCTTTGTTTTATTTTCCATTCCTTTCCTTATGATACCTAGCATTCTGTTTGCTCTCTTGGCTGCCGCTGCACACTGGGCAGAGGGTTTTAACATGTTATCCACAATGACGCCTAAATATTTTTCCTTGGTGGTGGTTCCCAATGTGGAACCTTGCATTGTGTAACCATAGTTTGGGTTGTTCTTTCCTAGAAACATAACTTTGCACTTGTCCACTTGTCTGCAAATTTGATAACCTCACTCATTATTCCCTTTTCCAGGTCATTTATGAATATGTCAAAAAGCAGCAGACCCAGTACAGATCCCTGGGGTACTCCACTATTCATCTTTCTCCATTGTGAAAATTGGCCATTTAGCTTTACCCTCTGCTTTCTATCTTTTAACCAGTTCCTGATCCACAATAGTACGCTGCCTCCTATCCCATGACTTTTTAGTTTTGCAAAAGTCTGACGAGAGACCTTGTCAAAGGCTTTCTGAAAGTCCAGATACACTATATCAACTGACTCACCTTTGTCTACCTGTTTATTCACACCTTCAAATTACACAGATTAGTAAGACAAGATCTTCCTTGTCTAAAGTCATGTTGGCTGTCTCCCATTAAGCCATGACCATGTTCAGTAATTTTGTTCTCTATGATGCTTTCTACCATTTTTCCCAGTACTGACGTCAGGTTCACCAGTCTGTAGTTTCCCGAATCACCCCTAGAACCCTTTTTAAAATTGGTGTTACATTGGCCACCCTCCAATCTTCAGGTATTATAGATGTTTTTAATGATAGTTCACAGATTACTAATAGCAGGTCTTCAATCTCATATTTAAGTTCTTTCAACACCCTTGGATGTATACCATCTGGTCCAGGTGATTTGCTACTCTTCAGTTTATCATAATAGTTATAATACCTCTTCCCAGTGTATCGATACTTCTTTCAATTCCTCCACAATACCACCTTTAAATACCATTGCAGTCATGGGTAACATCTCTTCATCTTCCTCAGTAAAGACTGAAGCAAAGAATTCATTCAGTCTCTCCGCTATGGCCTTGTCCCCTCTTAGTGCCCCATTTTACCCCTCTATCATCTAATGGTCCAACTGACTGTCTCACAGATTTTTTGCTACGAATGTACTTGAAAAAGTCTTTAGTTTTAAGGTTGTGTTTAGATATTTAAGTTCTTTACTTACTAAGGGGTTGCTGGGGATACTTATACTAATAAAACTATACCTACTATATTTAATGTACTTTGTTAAACTTAAACAATCTCAGGTCCTTAATGTATGCCTGATGAAGATAAACAGTTGCACCTGAGAGTGAATATGCACCTTCTTTCCTTTAAGAGTTGTAAGTACCTATAAAGCTACAATTATCCCAGCGGTGGTGGGTGTCAGGGAGGGAGGGAGGGGAAGAAGACTAAGAAACATAGAAACATGATGGCAGAAAAAGGTCACATGACCTATCTAGTCTGCCCTTCCATATCAACTACAATAGTTCCCTTTATACCTTTAGAGATCCTCTGTGTTTGTCCGATGCATTTTTGAATTTAGAAATTGTTCTTGTGTCCACCACCTCTACTGGGTGACTATTCCACGCATCTACCACAATTTCTGTAAAGAAATATTTCCGCATATTATTCCTGAGTCTATCTCTTTTCACTCTCATCCTATGCTCCCTCATAGCAGAGCTTGCCTTCGATTGAAAGAGACCCTCTTGTGCATAAATATCACGGAGGTATTTAAATGTCTCTGTCATATTGCCCCATCCAGCCTTTCCTCTAAAGTATACATATTAAGATCTTTAAGTCTGTCCTCAAATGCTACATAATGACGGAATAATGTTTGGGAACAAGAATATAATTGCATTTCTCTAGTTATTATTGGAGCAACATATATTCTATACGCATCCTTGTTTGCACCAAGCCATCACTGCTACATCTGAAAGGCTCCACCATCATTCCATCGGGTAGGTGCTGCACACCTTCAATGCTTTATCCCTTGTTAGTTGCCTTACTCCTCCTGATTATGGCTGCCATCCCCATTCACTGGGGTTATTGTCATCCTCTCTTCACATCCTCAGGCATCTACACATGTTCTATCTAATCTAGTCCCCCGCTTCTCAATCTCCCCTCAACAGTGTCATCATATTCCATCCCCCATTCCTCCCTCGCAGCTTCATCTTGGATTGGTGAACTGCCAATCTCTTCAGAATAAGATACTCCTGATGCAGGACCTCTTTGTTCAGAATGCTTTGGACCTCCTCTTCCTCTCAGAAACTCGGCTAAAGGAGGGCGAGGAGTCCCTCCTGAACCGCTGTCTTCCACTGGGTTTCTCAGTTGTTTCCCTTCCCCGCATTGGCCGCACAGGGAGAGGGGTTGCAGTGATCTACTGTTCTCCCCCTCCCAGTCACTCAGATCTCCACATCCTCTCTGCATTATCCTAAGGCCCTTCTCCTCTGCCTTCAGTCATCTCCTCCTATTCACTTTCTTCTCATCTATTTCCCTCTTTCTCTCTGTGCCCAGCTCTGGGATGACATTATTCTTACCATATCAGACATATCCATACAGTTCCCTCAGCTGCTTCTCTTAGGTGATTCTAATATTCATTATCACTCTCCAGCTTCTGCCTGTGACCATTCCTTTCTCACCCTGTTACATGATATTGCCCTTTCCCTGCATGTGACTATGCCCACCTACTCAGCTGGTCACTCTCTTGATTTAGTACTCACATCTTTGACCTCCTTTTCCAGCTCTCTGATCTATCCATGAAGCCTGTACCTTGGACCAACCATTTCTGTATCATGTTCGCCATATGGCCTCCTCTAGCTACACTATCAACTGCCTCCTCTTCTTCTTACAGTCTGCCCCCTACCTAGCCTCCTATGTAGCTCTCACATCATATTACTCCTCTTACCTTTCAGGAATTTCCCTTTCCTGACCAGCTCCTTACACTTGACTTCTCCTCACTCTCTACAGATTTGCAGGTTTCTTCATGGAATACCTCCCTTGCCACTGCCCTTGATTGTACAGCACCACTACGCTCGTACCCCCTCCCAGGTCCTTCTCACCAACCATGGTTACCATCCTGGACTTCGCCTGCTCTGTTCATAGCTGCACCATTCCTTACAGCTTTGACGCAAGTGCCACATCCTCTCACCTCTTCAACACTTCAAATCATGTTATCAAAATTACTGCCTACAGATCCATCAGGCCAAACACTCTTATTTTTCCAACATCATCTCCTCTGCACCCAACTCAGCACAACAATTATACTCATTTCTAAAGTCCTTGTCTTCTATTCAGACACACTCCTCCTCTGATACCTCTATCACTATCCCCGATCCTCCCCAATTGGCCTCATTCTTTGTCTCCAAAGTTCACAAATTGCGATCATCACTTACTATTTGCCCTCCTTCTCTATGGTCTCTTTTACCTTCCTCCCCATCCCCTTCTTCCCCTCTCTCCCACATATGGGCCATCTCTCATCCCCTTACAGACACTGAGCTTTCTAAATTGCTCTCTACATCTCACAAGACTTACTGTCTGATTGATACTATTCCTTAATTATGGCTTTTGGAGCCTTCTCTTACACTTCTCCCTTTCATTCTCACTATGCTTAATTCTAGTCTCTCCTCTGGAACTTTCCCTACTCCCTGGAAACATGCACTGGTTCGCCCTCTCCTAAAGAAGCCATCTCTTGACCCACTTAATCCCACCAGCTACCACCCAGTCTCAAATCTGCCATTCCTCTCAAAAATTTTGGAAAAAGCTGACTTTTCACAACTGTCTCAATGTCTATATTCCACCCATTTTCTCCACTCCCATCTCCGCCCTGGCCATTGTGTCAAAACTATTATGCTTTCACTTCTTAATGAACTTCACGTTGCACATGATCGTGGTGACATTTCTTTAGCAGTTTCTCTCAATCTTTCGGCATCCTTCATCCTAGTCAATCACTCTATCCTTCTCTCTTGCCTACAGGGTACAGTATTTTGGTGGTTTCACACTTCTCATGCTCTTTCTCTGTACTCTCAGGTGGCACCTCCTCTACATCTGTTTCTCTCTGCTTTGGGGTCCCCTAAGGTTCTTTTTTTTGTGCCTCTTCTACTCAATATTTTCCTAGCCCCACTCCATTTGCTTATACAACAGTCTGGTCTGTCAGCATATTATTATGCTGATGACATAATCTTGCTTCATCATACAGCAGCCAGATCTCTCCCTCCTCAATGATTGTTTAGCACAGGTCTCCAATTGACTTACCACAAATTGTCTACAGCTTAATCTGCCCAAGACATCTGCAATTTGGTTTACGTTCGGCAGTTCCTGCCCCTTAGCAGCCCCTGTTCTCTCTAATTTTATGATTCCATTGGTGTCCTCTCTTCGTTATCGTGGCATGACTCTAGACTCTGCTCTTTCTTTCCATGACCATATTTCACTTCTTTCTCACAAGTCTTTCTTCTACCTTCGCGAGATTTGTGCTATCCACCCCTTCTTGTCTCCTCAAACATTGATTACTCTTCTCTTGTTCATAGCCGTGTCTTGCCTCAACTTTTGTAATCTTGCCTTTGTAGGCATTGCTCAGTCCAGACTTCACCATTTTTAAGTACTACAGAATACAACAGCTCTGATTATTACTCATGCCACTCTTCAGGATTATATTACACCACTTGTTATTCAGCTCCATTGTCTTACCAATGATTTTCGCATCTGCTACAAAGTTCTCATTTTGACTCACCAAGTCATATACACAAACACACCACAATATTTAGTAGACTCACTTCAATTCCACATTCCCACTCTCAGTCTTTGTTCGATCCACTTGAACCGTCTAATACTCCCTCCTACATCATGTGCTCACCTGCAGTCTATTCGCCACTCTGTCTTCTTCTTCCTGGGTCCCTCTCTTTGTAATTCCCTACACTCTGCTCTTCACCAAGAATCCGCTTTCTCCAAGTTCAAGAACCTCCTAAAGACTCACCTGTTCTGTTTCACATTTGAACTCCCTTCTACTATCTCCTGACTCTACTGTTTCTGTTTCTGTTTATTTAAAACTTTATATACCGCCCACTACAAAAAGTACCTGGGCGGTTTACAATCAAACTAAAATCCATGAGTTTAAAAAAGGATGCTGCAAAAAAGAAAGATAAACACCAATAAAAAACCTCTAAAGGAAAGGAAAGGAACAGAGACAGTAGATAGAGAGGAGAAGAGTGAGACAGTAGACACTGACAAGGCCAGGGACCAACAATGGTAAGGGAGAAATAGAAGGGAACAGGAGAGACATTGTTTTATTTTATTATTTGGGAGAGGAGAGGTGGGAGGGGGAGGGAGGTTGAAAGCTGCGCAAAAGAGATGAGTTTTCAGTTGAGTTTTGAAAGATTTAAAAGAGGGATCAAGTCGAAGGGTGGGAGGGAGTGAGTTCCAGAGTCTTGGGCCAAGGAAGAAGAAAGCTGAGGACCGGGTGGATTTTAG
Source organism: Ichthyophis bannanicus (assembly GCA_033557465.1). NCBI lineage: Eukaryota > Metazoa > Chordata > Amphibia > Gymnophiona > Ichthyophiidae > Ichthyophis > Ichthyophis bannanicus. Next base: position 4,803,155 of record CM066048.1, read on the forward strand.
GTGTGCTGGGAAGGGGAGGGGAGGAACATTCGATTGATGTAGCTGGATCGGAAGGAAACGGTGAGAAGAGTGGAGGCAAACCTGATCGGCAAGATAAAGAGGGATACCGGTGTGAATAGCTCTGTGTACAAAGATGAGGATTTTAAACTGTATTCCATAGGTGATGGGGAGCCAGTGCTGGTGCAAAAGAAGGGGTGTGACATGGTCGAAGCAGGATGCATGAGTGAGGATGCAGACAGCAGTGTTTTGAATGCGTTGGAGATGATAAAGCTGGGATTGGGGGAGACCGGCCAAGGAAACATTACAATAGTCAAGACGTGTAAGAACCAGAGAGAGAAGGAGTGTAGTCATAGAAGCCATGCTTCTCTGTCTATTTCTCTTCACTCTGTGTGATTGCATTGTCTCTTTCCTCTCATATATTGTAGTTTATTTATTTTATTTATTTATTTTAGGTTTTTCTATACCGTGCTCTTTACAATCAGCTAGGTTTACATTAGAACAATTTTGTACAGTGCAGACGGCATCCGAACTGTACTTACAAGGAACAGGGTTTACAACTTGGCTAACTGGGGTAACTATATACAGGCTACATAGCAGCAGGGTACTCAGTTAAATGACTAGATACAGGCAGAACAGACAGGTCAGCGAAGAAGGGTGGGGACATGACAGTATGGTGGCTATTTACAAGCGTGTGTGTAGTTCCTTTCCTTTCGAGCCTCAGCCACTGTTGTATATTTTATGCAATTGTACACCATGGTATATCAACATAAGAAAATAAGAACATAAGATCATAAGATATGCCATACTGGGTCAGACCAAGGTCCATCAAGCCCAGTATTCTGTTTCCAGCAGTGGCCAATCTAGGTCATATGTACCTAGCAGTTTCCCCAAGAGACACAAGTTCCACAATGCTTGTACTGGGTCAAGCATTGATATCTTCGGTCACTTCTTAATAATGGTTTATGGACCTTTCCTCCAGGAACTTGTCCAAACCATTTTTAAACCCAGCTACACTAACAGCCTTTACTACATCCTCCGGTAACAAATTCCAGAGTTTGATTACACGTTGAGTGAAAAAATATTTTCTTTTATTAGTCTTACATAGTTTACCCTGTAGCTTCATTGCATGTCCCCTAGTCTTTCTATATTCTGATAAGGTAAACAATCGATCTACGTTTACTCGTTCCACTCCATTCATTAATTTATAGACTTCTATCATATCTCCCCTCAGCCGTCTCTTTTCCAGGTTAAAGAGCCCCAACCTTTTTAGCCTTTCTTCATAGGAGTATCCTTCCATCCCCTTTACCATTTTGGTGGCTCTTCTCTGAACCTTTTCTAAAATCGCTATATTCTTTTTAAGATACGGCGACCAGAATTGCACACAATATTCAAGGTGCGGTATCACCATGGAACGATATAGAGGCATTATAATATCTTTTGTTTTATTTTCCATTCCTTTCCTTATCATACCTAGCATTCTATTTCCTCTCTTGGCCGCCGCTGCACACTGGGCCGAGGGCTTTAACATGGTATCCACAATGACGCCTAAATCTTTTTCCTGGGTGGTGTTTCCTAATGTGGAACCTTGCATCGTGTAACCATAGTTTGGGTTGTTCTTCCCTAGGTGCATAACCTTGCACTTCTCCACATTAAATTTCATCTGCCATTTTGATGCCCAGTCTTCCAATTTATCAAGATCCTCTTGCAATTTTCCACAATCCTCCTGGGTTTTAACAACTTTAAATAGTTTTGTGTCATCTGCAAATTTGATAACCTCACTCGTTATTCCACTTTCCAGGTCATTTATGAATATGTCAAAAAGCAGCGGACCCAGCACAGATCCCTGGGGTACACCACTATTCACCTTTCTCCATTGGGAAAATTGGTCATTTAGCCCTACCCTCTGCTTTCTATCTTTTAACCAGTTCCAGATCCACAACAGTACACTGCCTCCTATCCCATGACTCTTTAGTTTTGCCAAAAGTCTCTCATGAGGGACCTTGTCAAAGGCTTTCTGAAAGTCCAGATACACAATATCAACCGACTCACCTTTGTCCACCTGTTTATTCACTCCTTCAAAAAACATAACAGATTAGTAAGACAAGATCTTCCTTGTCTAAAGCCATGTTGGCTGTCTCCCATTAGGTCGTGACTATCTACATGCTGAGTAATTTTATTCTTTATGATGGTTTCTACCATTTTTTCCGGTACTGATGTCAGGCTCACCGGTCTGTAGTTTCCCGGATCACCCCTGGAACCCTTTTTAAAAATTGGTGTTACATTGGCGATCCTCCAATCCTCAGGTATTAGAGATGATTTTAATGATAGTTCACAGATTACTGATAGCAGGTCTGCAATCTCAAATTTCAGTTCTTTCAACACCCTTGGATGTATACCATCCGGCCCAGGTGATTTGCTACTCTTCAGTTTATCTAATAGTTGTAAGACATCTTCCCGATGTATCGATATTTCCTTCAATTCTTCCACACCTTTAAATACCACTTCAGTCATGGATAACATCCCTACATCTTCCTCAGTAAAGACTGAAGCAAAGAATTCATTCAGTCTCTCCGCTATCGCCTTGTCGCCTCTTAGTGCTCCTTTAACCCCTTTATCATCTAATGGACCAACTGACTCTCTCTCAGGTTTTTTGCTAAGAATGTTCTTGAAAAGGTCTTTATTTCGCGTTTTTGCTTCCGCAGCAAGCTTCTTCTCAAATTCTCTCTTTGCCTGCCTTATCAATGCCTTGCATTTGACTTGCTAGTGCTTGTGCTTTTTCCAGGTTTCATCGTTTAGCTCTCTTTTCCATTTCCTGAAAGATGCTTTTTTGGCAACAACAGCCTCTCTGACCTCACCTTTAAACCATGCTGGCAGTTTTTTGGACTTCCTTCCACTTTTCTTAAAGCGTGGAATACAGCTGGTCTGGGCTTCCAAGATAGTATTTTTCAACAACACCCAAGCTTGATGTACGTCTTTAACCTTTGCAACTGCTCCTTTTAGTTTTTTCTTAACTGTTTTCCTCATTTTATCATAGTCTCCCTTTCGAAGGTTAAAGGGTAGTACTGTGGATTTCCTTACTATCCCTCCTCCACTAATTAAATCAAAGGTGATCATGCTATCATCACTATTGCCAAGTGGCCCCAACACCCTTAACTCTTGCACTACATCTGGTGTTCCACTAAGGACTAGGTCTAATATTGCTTCCCCTCTGGTCGGTTCATGAACCAGCTGCTCCAAGAAGCAGTCATTTATTTCATTTATTTATTTATTTATTTATTTATTTAACTATTTCTTTTATACCGCCCCTTCCAGAGATCAAGGGCGGTTTACATATAACAAGTTAACAGTCATGTACACAGTTTGTATACATTTTACATAGAACATAGAACAATAGAAATCAACTATTTACATTAAACAGTAAATATAACATTTATAGGTATTAAAGCAAACACATTAAACTTTATACAAATGAATATTTACAGTGTGTGGTGTGTGTGGTGTGTGGGGCAGGAATTGGTGTAGGTGCTGGAATTTAGTTCCTTTTTTCGTCTTCAAGGTGTGAGGGGGGGAAAAGTCTTGTGGTTACATTGTTGGGTTAGGGGATTAAGGGAGTTTGTGTATGTGTGACCATGTTTGTTGTGGAGCTGGCTTTGGGGGTATAGGGGATTTCGAAGTGTTCAGTGAACAGGTAGGTCTTTAATTCTTTTCTGAATTGGGTGAGGTCTCTTATGGTGCGAAGTTCAATAGGGAGGTCGTTCCAGAGTGTAGGGGCAGTGAATGAGAATGCTCTGGAGCTAGTGGAATTCTTAGTTTTACGGATGGCTTTTGGTATGATGAGGGAGTGGGCCGCGTTCTGTCTGAGGGTCCTTGTCGATGTTGGAGATTGCAGTAATGTGGATAGGTGTGAAGGGGTTATGTCATTTATGAGTTTATAGGTTGTTAGGATAATCTTATATTTGATTCGGCTGTTTATAGGGAGCCAGTGGAGTTCCAGCAGTATTGGGGTTACGTGGTCTGTTAGGCGAGCTTTAGAGATTACCTTTGCACAGATGTTTTGTGCTCTTTGGAGAAGGTATATGCTTTTTTGGGGGAGGCCTATTAGGAGACTATTGCAATAGTCGAAGTGTGGGGTGATCAGTGTACTTACTACGGATCTAAAGTCTTGTGTTTCAAGGAGTGGCCTTAGGTGCTGAATAGTTTTGAGTTTATAGAAAATGGTTTTTATTTCATCTAGGAACTTTATCTCCCTAGCATGTCCTGTTGTGACACTGACCCAGTCGATGCCGGGGTAATTGAAATCACCCATTATTATTACTGCACTGTAACTTTTGCTAGCTTCCTTGATTTCTTTGAGCATTTCATCATCCATTTGTTCATTCTGGCCAGGCGGATGATAGTACACCCCCACTGCCATCGCCTTCCCCTTTTTACATGGAATTTAAATCCATAGAGATTCTACAGCAAATTTTGTTTCTTGCAAAACTTTAATCCTTTCTGACTCAATGCCCTCTCTAACATAGAGCGCAACCCCTCCACCAATTTGATCAGTTCTATCATTACGATATAGTTTGTACCCAGGTATCACAGTGTCCCACTGGTTGTCCTCCTTCCACCATGTCTCTGATATTCCAATCATATCTAACCTCTCGTTTAGTGCTATATATTCTAACTCTCCCATCTTGTTTTGTAGACTTCTAGCATTTGCATACAAGCATTTTAGAGACTGTATTTTATTCATATTAATTTGGCTATTGGTAGACATGGGTAATTTGGGATCTTTAAGCTCTGTCTGCTCCATACTCGAGGGCATTTGGGCTACTTTACTCTTTTTTGGAACCTCTCTGCTTTTTGTAGTATCCTTCAAGGATACATTCTTCCGAACCATGCGCTCTTGGGTGACTGTCGGCTTTCCCCTATTATCTAGTTTAAAAGCTGCTCTATCTCCTTTTTAAAGGTTAATGCCAGCAGCCTGGTTCCATCCCGGTTAAGGTGAAGCCCATCCCTTCGGAAGAGCCCCTCCTTTCCCCAGAATGTTCCCCAGTTCCTAACAAATCCAAACCCCTCATCTCTGCACCATTGTCTCATCCACGCATTGAGACTCCGGAGCTCTGCCTGCCTTTTGGGTCCTGCGCATGGAACAGGAAGCATTTCGTAGAACGCTACCCTGGAAGTTCTGGATTTCAACTTCCTACCTAAAAGCCTAAATTTAGCTTCCAGAACCTCCCTACCACATTTTCCTATGTCATTGGTACCGACATGTACCAAGACAGCAGACTCCTCCCCAGCACTATCTAAGACCTTATCTAGGTGGCGTGTGAGGTCCGCTACCTTCGCACCAGGCAGGCATGTTACCAGGCGATCCTCACGTCCACCAGCCACCCAGCTATCTACATGCCTAATGATCAAATCACCAACTATAACTGCTGTCCTAACCCTTCCCTCATGGGCACTTGGCCCTGGAGAAACCTCCTCGGTGCGAGAGGGGTTTACATCACCTGGAGGACAGGTCCTAGTTACAGGATCACTTCCTGCCACACCAGGGTGATGCTCTCCTGTCACGTGACCTCTCTCCTCCATGGCAACAGGGATGCTGCCAGACTGCAGGTGGGACTTCAGGACTATATCCCTGTAGGTCTCGTCTATGTACCTCTCTGTCTGTCTTATGTTTTCCAAGTCTGCTACTCTAGCCTCTAGAGAACGGACTCGTTCCTTGAGAGCAGAGAGCTCCTTGCACCTAATGCACACGTAAGACCTCTCACCAGCTGGGAGAAAATCATACATGTGACACTCAATGCAAAAGACTGGAAAGCCCACATCCCGCTGCTGGACTGCTGTCTGCATCTTAGTTTTAAGTTTGCGTTTAGATCTTTAAGTTCTTTATGTACTAAAGGGTGCTATGGATATTTATACCACTAAAACTGTACCTAAGAAGTTTAATATACCTTGTTCACCTGATGCTTAATTAATCTCAGGTCCTTAGTGTATGACTGATTTGGGTAATGAGCTTCACCTGAGAGCACCTCCTGTCTTTTAAGTTGTGCAAGTACCTATAAAGCTGTGATTATCCCAGGGGAGGGTGGGTGTGGGGAGGGAGTGAGGGATAAAACACTTATTAAAAGAGGGCTGCTACACAGTACCCTGTCCTGTGCTGCTGAGGTAAGCTATATTCTGATTTGATTTAAATTATAGCTCTTTGCTGCTGCTAGGCTCTAACCTATTATGAAATTTAAACTACAAGCTCTCTGCTGGATTCTAAATTTAACCGGAAAGCTCTCTTCTGTGTTTTAATTTGAAACTAAAAGTACTTTGCTGATGCTAGGCCCTAACCTATTATGAAAATGTAAACTACAAGCTCTCTGCTGGATTCTAAATTTAACCAGAAAGCTCTCTTCTGTGTTTTAATTTGAAACTAAAAGTACTTTGCTGATGCTAGGCCCTGAGTGACTATGAAATTTAAACTACAGCTCTCTACTGGGTATGAAAGGTAACCAGAAAGTTCCCTTCTGTGTTTTAAATTGAATCTTAAACTGTTGCTACTAGGCCCTGACTGTTTTAACAAAAAATAGTGGGTTCACAGATTAATTAGCTTTAAAAGAAAAATAAATTCCTTTCAGAAAAATTTCCAGAAGTATATACTCACAATTTCAGATTTCTCTCCAGAAGTAACAGCCCCCCTTTCTATTCCTTCAAGACTCAAAAAGACTATGCAAGGAACGTAGGCAGGCTGAAGATTCCTAAAAAACTTATATTCAACAGTTAAAGTTGATCAAAAATAGGCAATTGTAAAGTTTGAAAGCCTTAGTTGAGGGTGTAGTCTCTTGAAGTTCTGATGAGCAGAATCCATGGGACACTTACGGGACATCATTCAGATCACCCACCCACTAGTCCACTTCCTCCTATGGTGGTGCACCCCAGCAAACCTGTTAGAAGGTTCACCTTTTCGAATGCCTCAACCTCAACACACCCTAACGACGAATGCGTCCAAACTGGCTTGGGGAGCCCACTTAGAGTTAGTGTCCACTCAGAGCCTGTGGACAACCCAGGAGTCATCCTTACAGATCAATTTGTTGGAACTTCGAGCAATCTTGAATGCTCTAAAGGTGTTTCACCATCACCTCACCAACAGCCAGGTTCTTGTCAGTATGGACAACCAAGTGCCAATGTTCTATGTGAACAAGCAAGGTGGAACAGGGTTGCTTTCCCTCTGCGAGGAGGCCTGTCACCTGTGGAACTGTGCCATCTCTCACCACATTCACCTTCGTTCAGTGTATATTTTGGGCGATCAGAATCAACTTGCGGACAGGCTCGTTCGGATCCTCCACCCACATGAGTGGAGTCTACATCCTCGCGTGATGGCTCAGATCTTCAAAGCCTGGAGAACACCAGTACTAGACCTCTTTTCCACTCCACAAAATAGCAAATTTCTGCATTTCTGCTGCAGAATACCGTCCAAACAAAGCCAAGCAAATGATGCATTTCACCTACACTGAGGTCTGCGACTACTTTATGCATTTCCCCCCACACCCCTAATACCAAAGACCCTCTTCAAACTCCAACTAGATGACAGCACTATGATTCTCATAGCCCCCTTCTGGCCTTGTCAGACATGATTTCCCCTCCTACTTTAATTACAACAGACAGATCCAATCCAACTGGGCTGCAGTCTGGATCTTCTATCCCAGGAAGATGGAGCAATCCTACATCCCAATCTGTGATCTCTCCATCTGACTGCATGGCTGCTGAAGGGGTGATGCTCCAGCATCTCAAACTGTCTAAGGATGTAAAGGACATCCTCCTGGCTTCCAGGAAACCCTCCATCAGAAAGATCTACTCCTTCAAATGGTGAAGATTTGGATCATGGTGCTCAAGGAAAAACCTCAAACCTCCGATGCACCAGTATCTGCACTCCTGCAATCTCTACTTCACTTGTCTTCTTCAGGACTAAAGACCAATTTGGTTAAAGTTCACCTCAGTGCCATTGCGGCTTTATATAAACCAATCGATGGCCAACCCTCTAGTGGCATGTTTCATGAGATGCCTCCTCCTCTCTAATTTGATCATCTCCAGTGGCATGGGATCTCAATGTGGTCTTGGCTCAACTTCTCAAACCTCTGTTTGAACCCCTGGCGACCACTCTCCTGCGGTACTTGTCTTGTAAAGTCATACTCCTAGTTGCTCTGACCTCGGCCAAGCGCATTAGTGAATGACAAGTTTTGGTGGCACATCCACCATACACCAGATTCCATCATGACAAGGTTGTCCTCAGGATACATCTCCACTTTCTACCAAAGGTGGTATCACCATTCCACATCAATCAATCAGTAATATTTCCGGTCTTCTTCCCAAGACCTCATTCATTGCGTGCAGTGGCAACCCTACACATGCTCGATTGCAAATGAGCCCTAGCCTTCTATCTCTAGAGGACTCAGGATCTCTGCAAATCCTCATAGTTGTTCATTTCCTTTGACCCTGATCACCTGGGGCTTCCTGTAACTAAGCATATGCTTTCCAGATCGATAGCAGACTGCATCGCTTTGGCTTATAATAAAACAGGACTCATCCTCCCAGGACATGTCACTGCTCACAATGTCCAAGCCATGATGACCTCTGTAGCCAACGTACGCTCAGTAGCCATTGACAAAATATACTGTGCAGCAACCTGGTTCTCCATTCACACCTTTGCCACCCAATACTGCTTGACAAGAACTCCTGCTGGGATGCGGCCTTCAGCCAGGCAGTCTTCCAGCATATCGTTGGAGCATAGCTACAACTCCTCCTCCCACCCACACTGTTAATCCAGATCTCCATAGTGGGGATGTCTATGTCCAGCTGAACCCAGTCTAACCTTCTGACCTGGTTTCCAACTCTCCTGTAGATCTGGGAACTAGGGAGTCCCATATGTGAAGACTACTTTCCTGCATGTTCCTGGAGATAGCATAGTTACTCACATGTATCAGGTGATCTCTGGAAACAGCAGGAATTTAGTCTTCACAACCCACCCTCCTCCCCTTGAAGTTGTAGGGTTATTTTTACTCTTACTTCTCAGCTACAAACTCAACTGAGGAGAAGTCAGAAGAGCAGGAAGGCAGTCACGCAGGTGCAGTGAAGTACTCATAAACACTTTCCTATAGGATGCTGGGGAGCATTCCTGCGTGGCCTCCATCGGTACCAGTGTCACCCTTATGTGAAGACTAAATTTCTGCTGCTCCTGGAGATCACCTGTTACAGGCTATACTGTTACAGGCTATACTGTATAAAGAAAAGAACATTTTTTAGAAAAAAAAAATTGTTTTGGTAAAAATTTGCTTTGATAAAATAGGGAACCTTTTGTTTTGTAAAGGCATAGGGTCCGATATTCAGTTGGGCAGGTTATGTCCTGCTATGGCACATAGCCATGCCTGCCGACCCTTAACCCCAGATATCCAATGCCAGGTTCTTATGTGGTCCTCAGATTGAAAATCCGTGGATTGCCGCATATGCCAGAAGTCGCAGTACCTAACCAGGAAGTAGCGATATTCCATGCTGCTCAATTAGCTCCTGCACCTGAAAGATAGACAAAAGGTTTTTTGCCTATCTTTTAGGTACAGGACGGTAACCTGGCATCATACAATATTGCCGCTACCGGGTTAGCGATAGTATCTGCCTCCACTCCGCCACAGAACGCCCCGAAGCTAACTGCATAGATGTGGGGTTAGTAGTGGGGTTAGAAGGGAATATTCAAAGGCTGTCAACCATGTAAATGCCTTTCGAATATCAGGCCCATAGTACTTATCTTTCTTTATAAAACTAGGCACTTTTTCCATCTCCAAATTTTGGTGTTTTGTTATAAAATTGTCTCAGCTACATAGATAGCAGCAGAATATCTCTGCTATCCAGTTTCCATGTCTGTTCAGTACCACTTGCTTACTGGCTAGTGGTGCTGAACATATGTGGACAAACTAAATGCCACAGCCCACGATTAATAAAACCTCTGACTGGGGCATTTGAATATTGATGCATTAGAATGCACAAAGTTGATTGAATAAGCATTAATCAATGAATTGCCATGCATACAATCACTTTGTGCATATTAAAATTCTAATGCATGTTAAACATTTTTTATTGAAACAAACCCCCCCCCCCCTAAAATTGGGAAAAAGTTTGAAAAATCTAGAAATGACCCCCAAATCTTTTACCTATGCAAATCCCTACTACTCATGTATCTTTAACCACAATATCAGGAGGCAATTATATTACAACTTATTTCTGTGTCTAAAACATTGTTATGCAGACACACATTCTTTTAAAAATTACCTCCCTGTTTCCTCAACTGCTTTGCCAACTGAAGGGTTATTTTAAAGTCATTTGAAAAAAATGACCCAGGGATCACCATTTTGTTTGGTGACTACTAATTCTATACCCATGAAAAGGTATCTGACCCTTGGATTTGTACATTTTAAATGCACCATTCTGCGTTGCTTTTTTATTTTTTAAGTTTAATGCAGATTTGACAGACCTGTGACCATTTTCCCATCTATTTCATCATACATTCAGCTTTTCCAAGTTTTCATATTACCTGGAAGTAGGAACACTTTCCTTTATAATCCCTCCACACAATCCTTTATACAAATATTGAAGAGTTCCTGAAACATGTGGAAACCAATTTGTCTATCACTACTTTCTAAGCCCTATTACGCATGGAACCTTTTACCCAGTTCATAATTTATTGCAACTCCCAGAATGACTAATTTCATCAGAACTGTTCTAGGTTAAATAGTGCAAAAGGCTTTACTGAATTTTAAATATAATGGGCCAATATTCTAATGCCATGTGGTCATGTGCAGTGCTTAAATATCGGCGAGGTATTTAGCAGCAGAATCCGGCACAGAGCTGCCATTGAATTTATAGGTCAAACGCCACTAGCTGGCTAAGTGCTGACCTTACCCGGATATCTTTGATTTTCAGCTGACACTTATCTGGACAGCAATTTAGGCTTGTTTTTCACATGGTAAAGTTATCCAGATATCAGCTGGCTGAAAAATACATATCAAATAAAATCAAATAATCACAAATGCCTCTGTACTATAAAAAGTGGGTTTTTTGTCGGGCTTACTATAAAACAGGGCACATGCACAAATTTCACATTGCGTCCTTCCCAAGTAGCCCTTTTAATATATATTATCAATATACCCTGTGAAAATTTTAACTCATCTTATAGAAACTCTTCAATATTGCTCCAGACCATGGGGTGGGAGATCCCCTCGGCCACAAGTAACTGGATTCCCAGCCCGGGGGGGAGGTCCCTTGCCACATGGCTTGGAGCAGGCTTGTATGGGAAGGGATTTCATTGGCTAAGGGTGCGGGATATGGGTGGGAAAGGAGGGGCAGGGGTATTTTACCTCCTTCCTTTCTTCTGGCGGCACAGCAGTCCCGGCAGCGGTGTGGCGGTTGGGTGCTCAGCGAGCATTCCGATTGTTGTAAAAACAAAAATCTTATAATAACTTAAATTTTGATGTCTCCTGGCTTGCTGTTAGTCTCGCTTGGCTGCTGCTCTGCTTGTGATGCCGCCCAAGTGCAGAGTTTGGTCGGTATGACCAGCCATGCAGCCAGTAGTGGGGCCTATGGAGCCCTGGGTGAGGCTGATGGGGGAGGGCTTGTGTCAGGCTTCAGTCAGGTGGGTCCACGGCTGTGGAGAGTGAACCAGTCAGGCCTGTGGCTCTTCCCCTTATTACTGCTCCAGCAATCTGGGATGGACTGAGATGGGAGGGAGCAGCGGTCAGTTGAGGCTGTGGATTCTTATGCTGGGATACTGATGAGTTCCATGACCCCGGTTGAGCCAAGTGGGGCTGTTCAGGCAGGTGAGTCAGAGGTCACGGCAGGGGAGGGCATAGGGATAGCCAGGCAAAATATCCTTCTGTTGAGGTGTTAGGGACGTTGGTCATAAAATGTAAGCGCTCATGTTGCCGCTACGAGAGGAGGATTCATCCTTCTCTTCCTCGAGTTTGGAGTCAATGTCTTCTTCGGAGTCTGAGGAGCCAGATGTGCTGGATGCTGCATCGGCAAAACAGGTCGGGGCAGGGGGAGTTGGGCTCCTACATTAGTGGCCTTTACGGAACTCTGGGAGGGGGTTCCACACGCACTGCGGCATAAGATTTGGAAACGTATGTTCATAGACATTTTTCATCTGTTGAAGGGCAGAAAAAGCATAAGGGAGATGTGAAAGCCAGGAGTCTCAAGAAGGTGTCTCGAAATGTAGTCAACTGACTAAGGCCTTCTTGCATTAGCTAGCCTTTGGGGACATCACCTGCCAGAGCAGTATGGTCTACTCCTAGCTTATGCAGATTCTATTCTTGAGTTTTTTCAGACTCATGATGGTTGGGCTTGGCTTAATTATGATGAGAAACTTGGTGATAAGATGGAGGAGAACAAGAATATGTTGTGGGGGACGCGAGATATCAATCTTTGGCTGACACAGATGTCAGTAAGGACAGGCATGGTGGAGGAATGATGGTAAAGGGGGCCACGTGATGGCACCAGGAGGAAGCTGCTCCTTTTGGTCAAGTGTGGAGGGATACAGTGCAAGCTAAGAGTGGGGGAGGTGGGAGCGACATTTGTTGGAGATTCAATAAGTCTTCCTGACCTTTTCCCGACTGGAACTTCTGACATGCTTGTTAAGTGTGCATGGGGGGTGCGGTGGAGGCTATGCACCCTTAGTTGGTCCATTACTCAAGGCACTTTGGAGAGAGATCTGAGTGTGGGTTTTTGATTCCTTTACAAGGGGTGGCAGTTAACATGGTGGCGTGGAATGTGCCTTCAGTACAGCATTTCTCAGAGGTTGTGCAAGCAGAGCTCCTGCAGAGTGCAAGATGGGTTGGATTACGGGCTCTTTTAGTGACCACCTATTCCAGGTTTTTGTGGTCTTCCCTTTGGGAGTCATTCCCAAGAAAGAGCCTGTGAAATTTTGCCTGACCCACAACTTGTCCTTTCCCCTAGGTAGCTCTGTGAATGATCATATTCTGAGGGAATTGTGTTCAGTCTGCTATACTTTGTTTGATTGTGTGTCCCTGGTTCGCCAGTGCAGTATGGGTGCCTTACTCATGAAGAAAGACATCGAGTCAGCATTTTGTTTGTTGTCGGTCCACCCCTCAACCTTTCATTTGCTGGTTTCTCCTTCCAGGGCCGCTTTTATTTTGACAAATGCATGCCAATAGATTGTTCCATCTCATGTGTGTATTTTAAGATATTCAGTACTTTTCTGCAATGGGTTCTAGTCCATCGTTGAGGGGTGTCCAATGTGGTCCATTATCTAGATAATTTTTTGTTTATTGGGCCTAGTTAGACATGGACATGTGGTGTCTTGCTGGAATCCTTTTGGCATTCCTTCAACTTCTGACAAAACTTAGGGTCCAGTGATTAAGCTAACCTTTTTGCCTGAGAAGGTTCAGAAACTGCAGGCGTTCGTGGCCTCTGTGGAGTCCACCAGCAAGGTCAAATTGAAGGAGATGAAGGCTCTGGTTGGGTAGCTGAATTTTGCTTGTCAGGTTATTCCAATGGGTTGGACTTTTACTGGACATCTCATTATGCCATGTCCGGGGTAGTAATGTCCCATCATCATCTCAGAGTTTCAAAAGGGATGCATGAGGTCCTACAAGCATGGGGCTCCTTTTTGGTTGGTTTGATGGGTCATCAATGCTTGCTCTGGAGGAGATCTCTTATGTGGATTTGCAGTTCTTTATTGATGTGGCTGGGGGGTTGGGTTTCGGCATCTATTTTCAAAGTGTGTGGTGCGCTGAGCAGTGGCCAAGTGATTGACATGAGTCCAGGCTGACACAAAACATTATCTTCCTCAAGCTCTTCCCTATTGTATGGTATTGTCACTTTCACCAGAGTGACTGCATCACAATAGGGTCATTTTTGGTGTGATAATGTCTCTGTGGTTGATGTCATTAACAGCCATTCTCTGCGTTGCTTGTGGGTGACTGCTCTGATGCAAGCATTCGTACTATCCTGCTTGCATTTGAATGTTACTTCACAGGTGAGACATGTGCCTGGCTTTGTTAATTATATTGCTCACTCTCTTTCCCTCTTTAAGTGGCCCCTTTTTTGGACTTTGGCCCCGGGAGTGGTTGGTGTGGCAGTTCTGATCCACCTAGGATAGCTTGGTCGCCTGGATTGATGACTCTTCTACCAAGGTTGGTTTCTCCGGCCACCTGGGCTTCTTTTTTTTAAATATTTTATATTTACTAAGATTTCAATCTATACAATACCAATAAAGTATATAGAAACTAAATAAATCCTTACAATAGTATACAAAAACAGGAAATACAAAACAAAGACATTAGCCCATGTCTCGGGGAAATCTACAAAGAATAATAAAGAAAATAAGACAGGAGATCAATACCTAACAAAAGGAATATACCCCTTCCAAACCAGCCCATCAATCAATAAACCTCCCATCCACATAGTAACTATAACCAATCATAGAAAAAGGAGGGGGGGGGGGTCACTATATCTTTTCCTTGTCAAGAATCAACTTTTCTAAATCTGAAGGTGATAGGAAAACAAATTTGTTCTGCCCAAAAGAAATTAAACACTTACAAGGACAACACAAATAGAAAGTGGCCCCCAAGGCAATATCTCTAGATTTAAGAGCAAGAAAGGACTTCTTGCTTAATTGTGTAGCACGAGAAACATCAAGAAAAATAGATACGTTATCGCACAATAGGAAATATCTTTTTTCCTGAAAAACGCCTTAAGAATAGCAATTTTATCTTCCTCAGAAACTAAGGTCACTAACAATGTAGCTCTAGTGGAAATAATATCCTGAGTATCTTCTAAGAAGGCAGTCAGATCAAAATTATTATTATCCTCAAGGACGGCTGCTTCCCCCTCCTCTACACTTTGCTGAACAACTTTAGTGGAAATATAATAACACTTGATAAACACAAAAGAATCAGCAGATGGAAGATAGATTTCCTAAACAATATTTGTGGAGATACTAAACTAATACAAGGAAAATTAAGCACTCTCAAATTCTTCCTCCTAGTCATATTCTCTAAATTCTCAAGTTTTTGATGCATAAGAAAACTGTCCTTCATATTAGTAAACTGAACAGAAGCAATAGACTTAACTTGGGTATCAATATTCAAAATACATGAATTCAAAGTCCCAATTCGATCATCCAAATTCTAAAATTTAAGGACAGCATCATTAGTAAACTGACACAAAGAAGGAACTGCCTCCATAAGAATTTGCTCAGTACACCTGGAACTGCCAAATATCCAAAAGAGAAACAGAGGAAACTTGTGGGTCCACAGAAAAAGCAGAAGGCTCCTTCCAAGATACCACTTTGGAGAACGCAGTGTTAGACTGGGGACTCTGAACACAAGGCTGAGATACAGTGGATAATTCCTGAAAACTAGATGGCAAAGGAGGAGTACGCTCAAGGGAGCTAAGACTCGCCCCTGAACAGAGGGCACAAAAGAATATGCACCTGGTGTCGTTGTTAAAGGAGTGAAACCACATGTTTATCCATCAGGCCACTTGCTGAAGCCATTGTGAGAGGTTTCTTCTTAATCTTACCTCCAGGCATCCCAACACTACAATTCTGCCCTAACTCCGAATGTGCTCCTACAGGGCTCCCAAGGGGCATAAAAACCCCTTTGGATACACCCCTTAGGAGACCCCCACGTAGAAGCACCGACGGCTATGTGCCGTGGAACACAAAAATTTATAGGGTCTTCAGATAACATCGGCACTAGCTGCCCTGCACGGGCGTGATGTTCCCAAGCACCAGCTGCTCTCACCACTCTGTGATGTAGGTAGGCTGCAGGCAATGCTCCTGAGGAAAAGGACAGTGCACTGATCTTTATAGGGCTTTCAGATGACGTCGCCGCTAGATGCCCCACAAGGGCCTGATGTTCCCAACCACCAGCTGCTCTCACCACTCTGTGGCTTAGGTAGGCTGCAGGCAGCGCTCCCGAGGAAAAGCATCGTGCACTGATCTTTGTAGGGCCTTCAGATGACATCGGCGCTCGCTGCCCCGCATGGGCCTGATGTTCCCAAGCACCAGATGCTCTCACACCTCCATGGATTAGTTAGGCTGCAGGCAAAGCTCCCGAGGAAAAGCACCGTGCACTGATCTTTATAGGTCCTTCAGATGACGTCAGCACTAGCTGCCCCGCATGAGCCTGATGTTCCCAAACACCAGCTGCTCTCACTCCTCCATGGCATAAGTAGGCCTCGATATGAATCATAGTTTTGATCAGCTTCGGGTATTTGTTATAGATCAGATAATGGAGCTTCGGGGAGTACGAACTCAAGAACAAACATTAATTCGGGAGGAGCAACGATGGATTTTTAAACTTAATACAGTACGTCCGCATGGTTTAAATGAATCTATAGATTGGCAGTTATGTGTTTAATGGAAGCGGTGACTACTGGATCATCTAGGTGACATCATGGAAATTTGTGGGAGGAGTTGAGTTTGATACCTATA
Organism: Ichthyophis bannanicus; assembly: GCA_033557465.1. Lineage (NCBI taxonomy): Eukaryota > Metazoa > Chordata > Amphibia > Gymnophiona > Ichthyophiidae > Ichthyophis > Ichthyophis bannanicus. Next base: position 4,819,632 of record CM066048.1, read on the forward strand.
AGACCACTGGTGGTACCATTAAGCCGCATGCGCGGCGTTTTTTGCTCTTCACACGGAAAACCAACGTTTACAATCTTCTCTTCATTTAAGATAAAGAATGAGTATGGCGCAATGTGGTAAATATTTTGAGAAGAACATTTTTACTATAAGCGCATAATGGTAGGACTTATCGTAGGCAACATGAAAGAATGGGTTTTGGGAACGTTATGGTATTGGTTTTAATGTGTATGAAAATGCTTTTAATAGTGAAAGTTTGAATTTATTTTGTAGAAGAGTCCTTGGTGTAATGTAATATTCCCCTGAAGAACCTCATGGAGAGAAACGCTTGGGCGCCTTAGAATATCGGCGTTGGGAATTGACTGCATATTGAGTGCATATTTGCCAGCAAAGGAAGCCTTCATCACCTCAAAGAAAAGAAGATAGATGTCGGCGATGAAGAAGATAAGTGTTCAAGATTCATAGATAAACAAGCTTTTTTGAACGGTTTATGAACTTCATCACTCTGGACATTTTAAAATAGTTTACGTTTGGACTTTGCGGTGGTGTTTGCAACACTGATAACACTGGCAATCAGTATACACATATGGGACATTGTTTTGCAATATATTGAAGTACAGAGATATATGTTTATAACTGAACCAGTAGAAATGAGAAAATAGTAATAATATGAAAAAATAAAAGAAAAAAAGAAGAAAAAATAAAAAATTGAGAAATACACAAGAAAAACATGGTTAATCTCATTATAAAATAATTTCAAAGGCATTAGTGGTTGGGTCGTTGATGTAAACAGTAGTGTTTATTTTTGGACCCTTGCATGAGACCACGACGTTTTATACTGAGACCCATGAGCCTTTGTAATTTTTGAGACATTAGTTCCTAATAGGTGAAACTTTAAGCAATAAACCCAAGTTTTAGTTTTATAAGTAGGCTACAGGCAATGCTCCTGAAGAAAAGCACTGTGCACTGATCTATATAGGGCCTTCAGATGACGTCAGTGCTAGCTGCCCCACATGGGCCTGATGTTCCAAAGCACCAGCTGCTCTCACCCCTCCGTGGCATAGGTAGGCTTCAGGCAACACTCCGAGGAAAAGCACCATGCACTGATCTTTATAGGGCCTTCAGATGATGTTGGCGCTACCTGCCCTGCACGGGCCTGATGTTCCCAAGCACCAGCTGCTCTCACCCCTCTGTTTCGTAGGTAGGCTGCAGGCAACAGTCCCGAGGAAACGTTCTGTGCACTGATCTTTATAGGGCTTTAGATGACGTCGGTGCTAGCTGCCCCACACGGGGTTGATATTCTCAAATATCAGCTGCTCTCACCCCTGCTTGGTGTAAGTAGGCTGCAGGCAACGCTCCCGAGGAAAAGCACCATGCACTGATCTTTATAGGGCCTTCAGATTATGTCAGCGCTAGCTGCCCCGCACTAGTCTGATGTTCCCAAGCACCAGCTGCTCTCACACCTCCGCGACATAGGTAGGCTACAGGCAATGCTTCCGAGGAAAAGCAATATGCACTTAACTTTATAGGGTCTTCAGATGACGTCGGCGCTAGCTGCTCTGCACGGGCCTGATGTTCCCAGTCACCAGCTGCTCTCACCCCTCCGCGGTGTAGGTAAGCTGCAGGCAACGCTCCCGAGGAAAAGCACCGTGTACTGATCGTGGCCTTCAGATGATGTCGGTGCTAGCTGTGCTGCATGGAGCTGATGTTCCCAGTCACCAGCTGCTCTCACTCCTCCGCGGTGTAGGTAAGCTGCAGGCAACGCTCTGAGGAAAAGCACCGTGTACTGATCGTGGCCTTCAGATGATGTCGGTGCTAGCTGTGCTGCATGGAGCTGATGTCCCCAAGCACCAGTTGCTCTCACCCCTCCGCGGCGTAGGTAGGCTACAGGCAACGCTCCCAAGGAAAAGCATCATGCACTTATCTTTCTAGGGCCTTCAGATGACGTTGGCGCTTCCTGCCCTGCACAGGCCTGATGTTCCCAAGCACCAGCTGCTCTCATCCCTCCGTGGCAGAGGTAAGCTGCGGTCAATGCTCCCGAGGAAAAGCACCATGCACTGATCTTTATAGGGCCTTCAGATGATGCTGGCGCTAGCTGCCCCGCATGGGCCTGATGTTCCCAAGCACCAGCTGCTCTCACCCCTCCATGGCGTAGGTAGGCTGCAGGCAATGATCGTGAAGAAAAGAATCGTGCACTGATCTTTATAGGGCCTTCAGATGACATCGGCACTAGCTGCCCCACACGGGCCTGAAGTTCCCAAGCACCAGCTGTTCTCACACCACCGCGGTGTAAGTAGGCTACAGGCAACACTTCCGAGGAAAAGCACCGTGCACTTATCTTTATAGGGCCTTCAGATGACGTTGGTGCTAGCCGCCCTGCACAGGCCTGATGTTCCCACCCACCAGCTGCTCTCACCCCTCCGTGGCATAGGTAAGCTGCAGGCAACGCTCTGAGGAAAAGCACCGTGCACTGATCTTTATACGGCCTTCAGATGACGTTGGCACTAGCTGCCCCGTATGGGCCTGATGTTCCCAAGCACCAGCTGCTCTCACCCCTCCGCGGCATAGGTAGGCTACAGGCAATGCTTCCGAGGAAAAGCAATATGCACTTAACTTTATAGGGTCTTCAGATGACGTCAGCGCTAGCTGCTCTGCACGGGCCTGATGTTCCCAGCAACCAGCTGCTCTCACTCCTCCGCGGTGTAGGTAAGCTGCAGGCAACGCTCCCGAGGAAAAGCACCATGCACTGATTTTTTTTAGGGCCTTCAGATGACGTGGACACTAGCTGCCCCGCATGGGCCTGATGTTCACAAGCACCAGCTGCTCTCACCCCTCCGTGGTGTAGGTAGGCTGCAGGCAATGCTCCCCCACCTGTGCTTCTTACATGAGGAATTTTTGCTAAGTGGTGGATTTCTTGGAAGCTAATGGATGGCAGGTGGGATGGTACGCCAATATTTTCTGGGTTATTATATTGTCTTTGATAAGAGCAGGGGGATATCCAAGGCAGCGGTTTGTTCTCAGCTGGCTGGGTTTGCCTTTTTTGCGAAGGCGAAGTCGGTGAATGAGGAAACCCGGTGGTGGCGTTTCTGGTGCAGAGGCTTTTGATGGGGTGGGAACGGTCTTCTCCAATGCTGCAGGACTTCAGGTGGCCAATTTCCCATGACCTCCTGGTCAGGTTGTGCAAAGAGCTGCAGGCGGTGGTGGCATCTGGATTTGAGGTGGCCTTATTCTGGGTGGTATTTTTGTTAAATTTTATATTTAATTCAATTTTACAATTTTATTTATTTATTTATTTAAACAAATTTGTATGCCACATCCTTCAATCAAAGTGGTCACATCACAAATGGAGGGTTACATTTAACATAAGGGAACTTAACAACATCTAGACAGTACAATTGGAGGGTTACATTTATCATAAGGGTAGCGTTTGGGCATTAGGAGGTAATTAACAATGTTAAATTGTGTTTGTTTGGGGTTAGTGTGTGCCTACTTGGGATGGGTGAGTATCAAATTATCGGTAGTTGATGCATTACCGTTTAGGTGGGGACTGTATTCTGTCTGCTGATAAGTTTCAATAAAGAGGTATGTTTTGAGGTCCTTTCGGAAGTCTGTTAGGTCATTTAGTGCTCTCAGGCTTGTTGGGAGGGAGTTCCAGAGCGTGGGTGCTAGTAAGGAGGGAGCTCTCTTTGAAGTTGTTTGTTTGGTCTTGTGGACCAAAACAATAAACCAAAAACCTTGTATATAGAATATCACAATACGTCATTCACATGCAAAAAATAAGCACAAAAGAGCATAAACCAACCAATAACTAGCAGTATGCTAGCAGTCCACAACAGAACAATAAAGAAAAGGGGGGGGGGGGGTGTTTCAAGAACAGTATACACCATAGGAGAACGGTTACAAACAAAGAAAAATAGTAAAAAGAAAATTTAGGATGTAAAGTGATTACAACTTATAAAGCCTACAATACTACCATAAGGTGAATTCACAATTGCTTAGCATCTAAGAAGAAATGCAGTTGAGAGGACTCGAAGAAATGACTAATTTTATTCTGATATCAAAGTACATATTTACAAGGAAATCTCTACTGGAAACTCGCACCCAAAGCTAAAACCTCAGTGCGGAGTTCCAGAAATTGTTTCCTCCTAGATTGAGTCCACCTGGATACATCTGGGAAGATCTGTACTCTACCCCCCCAAAAAAATAATCAGATTTTTTTAAATGCATTCATAATTACACTTCCTTATCCTGAAGAAATACAAAAAATATCAACAAAGTAGCCCAGGCTTCAACCACCTCGGTAGACTGCTCTAATAACTCAGACAGGTCCCCAAAGTCCAAGGAGTCAGAAGGCACCTCTACCTGAGAGGTATCAGCTTTCTGCAAAGCATCCTTACCAATCATTGAGGGGAGGAGGGATCCCAGACTCGGGATAGTTAAACAACCCCTTAAGGAACTGAATGAACAGGTCCCTAGGGGAGCACAATGAAAGCTGTGGAAAATTCAGTAAAGTAAGATTTAAGTTTCTCTGTTGATTTTCCAAGTTTTCAATTGTATGCTGGAAAACCAAACCATCCTTGCTTTTCGATTGAAAGCAAACTCTGCTACGAGGAGACATAAGATGAGGGTAAAAGGGGATAGACTCTGGAGTAATATAAGGAAATATTTCTTTACGGAAAAAGTAGTAGATGCGTGGAATAGTCTCCCAGTGGAGGTGGTCGAGATGAGGACAGTATCTGAATTCAAAAAGCATGGGACAAACACAGAGGATCCAGAGGATCTCTTAAGGAAAACAGGGGACTATTATAGTGGTTGATATGTAAGGGCAGACTAGATAGGCCATGTGGTCTGTGGCAAGGTCACCTATCCTGAGTGTGGGGGAGGTGAGAAATGTAAAGAATTCACCCTAGTAAAGGGTCCCCTTCTAGGAGTGCAGGGTGAAAGAGCCTCAGCCACACCTAGAAACCAGAGAATCCCCAGCTGGAACAGGTTTCAGGCAAGCTCTAGTGAAAGAGGGGAGAAAGATTACAGACACGAGGTTCAAAACCCTTACTTCAACAGGTTCCCTAATTACTCTAATGATGGAAGGCAAGGGGATTGCCAGCACCTGGAAAGGAAGGAGGTGGGGTTAGAACCCTGGAGATATAGCCCTATGCTAGAGTATAGGGAATAGGGAGAACAGGAAGAACAGCAGGAGCAGGATGGGAGGAGAAGGAAGCAGAGTCCTGAGAGGAACAGAAGGCAGAGGAGTTGCTGACCCTGGCAGACGAGCTGAGCTACCAAGAGCTGGGAGGGCTGAATTGCCTGCAGCAGGTTTGCAATGGAGCTGGAAGCCAGGAATTGTAGAGGCTCTCAGAATACCGGTGAGGTTGTCAGCTGAGCACTCTAAGGAGGAGAGTGATTCAGAGCGCATGCAGCTGGGAGAGCCAGTAGCAGAATTGAGAGAGGAAGATATCATTATGGATTGCTCTCTGTGCCAAGCTGTAGACGGGGAGTCTTGAGGAAAAGCCAGCTCTGCAAGAATTATTCTCCTTGAAAAGGTAACCCAAAAGACACAGGCAGTGTGGTGGTAAATTCCCATGTGTTTAAAAGGGGAAAAAGGTTTACTGAAAGCTTAAGGAGCAGGGAGCTGTGATTCAAGCTAATTATACACCTGTGCTCTGAACTGTGAAACGGCAAGAAGCCAATCTATCTGTTAGAAAGGTTTTTCTTTGCTCCTGTGTTATTTGAAGTGCTTGATAAGAGTTTTTTGCTGGCAGTTTGAATGTTTTTGGAGTTGTGATGTTCCTGAGAAGCAGCCTAGGAAGAATAGAGGCTGATATAAGCAAAGCTGCCACAGAAGATTAAGTTTGCTTGAACTTTATCCTGTAATTAACAAGGACTGAAAAGAAGCTGGCAGCCTTGCTAGCCAAGGCTGTGATTTCTAAAAGGAAGAATTCTTTTGAACAGCCATTTTGGGTTTTTGTTTGCTTTTGCCAATCCTCTGTTGTACTTTAAGCACATCCTACAGTAACAATCCTGTATATGGTATTTGTGAATCTTTTGCGTGAATAAATTTCTATTTTTGCCTTACCTCGGTGGCCTCAGCTATAACTTTCTACCTGAAGCACAAACATATCTTAACAGCCCTACATTTCCCAAGAGACACTGCAAGAAAATAGGCTGTTAAGGCTGATAGGAGAAAGTTCCTCACTAACCACCCCCCTCTAAAACTAGAGGCGAGTGGTGAGGCGTTTGACAGGTCTTTTTCTGCCATCATGTTTCTATGTTTCTTAGCTGGGACCCCTTGCTGATCCTGCAAATGTTGAATTTTAACCTCGAGCTCATCCAATTGCGCTTGCAGTTGGAGCACCTTCGCCTCCACCTCCTCCAATCTAGGAGCAAAGGGAGCAGAAGCCTGCAGTACCCCAGCATAAACCCGATAAAGGGACTGCATTGCATCCCAAATGGAGTCCAGGGTCACCTCCTTGGGTCTCATAAGCGGATGAAGATCCTGGATCATCACACTGTCCTGAACTGGGGGTAAACCCCTACCTGGGGGCAGTTGGACACATTACCACTAGCCACCGGCACAACCAATGCCGAGGCCAAGGACTGCTGAGTAGCTGCATCCGAAACCACACAAGGTGTGCTACCCTCTGCATCCCCAGGGGCAGGAGGAGCAGAAGGGCCAAGTGGGCTCAGTGAAATATCATTGCCCAAATCAGGGCTCTCCCTAACCCCGACAACGAGATCACCCAAACACTTCGCCTATACAAAATCATCCATGGCATATTGCCCCACTGGTATAGCCACATGAGTGGAGGAAATACTGTACCTCCTCTACCTTTAGCTTTCTGTTTAGGCATCTAGAAAAACTAAACCAATGGAAGCAAAGGCCAGGACAAATGAAAGGATTTTTAAACTTGCATATTTCCAGATTAACCCAGGGTATGCACCCATTTTATAGTAAGTCTGGCAAAAAAAATTGTTTATGGTACAGTGGCATTTGTGAATATTTGTTAATACCCTGCCCTGTAGATTGGTATATTTGTATTATTTAATCCAGATAAAGTCAGCACTTATCTGGATAGTGGCATCACCACTCTTGTTCTCTCCACAGGCCACCCCTGCCCTAACTGGATAGTACCAAGACCGTCTGTGGAGAAATGCTGTTTGTGCTGCTAAATATCTCACTCAGCGCCTTTGGCTGTCCGGAGAGTTTTGAATATCAGCTTGTCTATGTCTACTCTACACCTGGTTTCTTCATCCATGATATACATACAATTTGCTTGGTGAGATGATTCCGAAGAGGAAACATTTTGTCCTTGAACTCGTAACCCACAGTCTTCAGAGCACTACATCTTTCTGTCCTTCAGGCATGCTTCCATCACTTTGTCTACCAATGATGCTAAAAAAGAAGACTCCTACTTTCTCCTTTTCCCACCCTTGTGCTACAGCTGCTCTTTTCCAATGTTGTGGAATCTCCCCTGTTTCATGTGATAGTTCCACAGAGTCAAGAGCCGTCCTTGGTGCCTCCTTTAGTGCAATGCTGAGGGTGGGGGTCCTCTTCATGTCATGTGACTGCTTCTGCTCCCATGCTCTACTTTTATCTCTGTTAGGGATGACACACTGCTATGGCTTCTTGTAGTGGTGACAGTAGATCCAAAATATTAGAATCCCTCAGACCAAAATAAGGGCCACCTATAGCTCAGCGAGATAACAAATGACTCAGTGGATGAGGCATTGGTAGTTCAAGTTTTTAACGCTAGAACTAAATTCATCCAAGTCTGTAATCTAATCCAGTTCCATTCACTAAATTCAAAAACTATTGTATAAATCATAAAAATGCTGCTCAGTCACATAAATGTGATGTTTAGTAATTAAAGAATGAAAACATACTTTCCTACCTGCCATGGATGAAGATTTTGTACGAGTCTTGTTTTATCAGCAAACTCATCCTTCTGAGCCGTGGCTGAGTACATGTTATTCAAAGCATGAGCCACTGCGTATACAGCAATGTAAACACTGTAAGACAATCTAAAGTTATCCACATCAAAGGACGAAGCGTCAAGGAATCTCAGTTCATCTTTATCTGTACAGTTATCATAGATGAGAGGCCGTTCTTCAGAAGGAAAGTTTTCAGGTAAACACAGGAATTCACTACGCCAAAACATTGAAAGCAAGTTTCTGTGCAACATTTTGGAATGGGTGGTGCTATAGATGAAGTCCTTTAATCCAGGAATCTCCCCTTTGTGGAAAGAAATCATTAAGGAACCATTGAATGGGTCTAAATCATCTCTAAACCAGTTATCTGTCAAAAGTGTTAAAGTCGCTGAAGCAATCCAGACTTTCTTGGGCAACTGGACCTTTTGCACCTCTTCCATTAAATGTAAAAAATAGATAAACCTACTGTATACAATGATGGCATTTGCTGTTGTATTTTTTAGAAATTCTATGGCAGTGTTAAAACCTCGAGGGTCTGGGAAAGTGAGAACTACTAGAAAGGCGACACAGTGACCGCTCCTGATAATTTCATTGCGAAGCTCCTCACTGGCTCTCACATTGCTGTCATCCTCGGATGCCACTATTCCAACCCAGGTCCAGCCAAAGTGCTTCAGTAATCGAATAATGACTTGATACTGAGATCTGTCATCGGGAACAGTCCGATAAAAGGAAGGGAACTGAACCCTGTCATTAAAGATGGTATCCATGGTTCCGTAACTGATCTACAGAGAAGATAACAGTGGGTCATTACAGACATTAAAGTCAATTAGATTTCAGTTATAATGAGTAAAATACTTTGTAAAGACATTATTGAATATAAAGCTCACAATATAAAGCTGACCAAGGGGGTCATTCCGAAACAAAAATAGGCCACCTGGACATGTGGGGTAGATGTTTTACTCTTGAAAACGTCTAGAACCGTAATCTGAAACCACGCGGCCCTGCATGTACACGTCACTAAAATGATGATCTCAGAATATGGGCAGGAGGAGGTGGAATGGGGGCGTGGCAAGCTGTGGAGACACATAAAGCGTATTCAGGAAAGGCCCATGTATGTTGTGAGTGTATCCCCAGACGTCTACGTTATACCAGGCCAGCACTTAGATTTTCTGCTCTGATCCTCAACGCGTCCCATAGAGATGAATGGCAGTGACAAGTCTGCATTGAACTGGTGCGTCTGCTGTCTGGGAGGGCACAAGATGCAGTGGTAAAGAATGGAAGGCACAGCTGAGGGACATTTGTAAGGTTCAGTAACAATAAAAAAAAGACACCCCCCCCCCTGAAATATAAAGCATTGCAATAGTCTTTATTCCGGCTGTGTTGGCATTTGCTGTTTGTGCTAAAGGGGCTATTCTAGGCTTTCCTAACAATTCCTGTGTTCAGAGAAATGAGAATGTAGATGTAGGAATGGTATATGAGTTAATATGGAGCATGAAATGAGAGTCAGAAGCTTGTGACACCCCTCCCTCGTCTACCCCTGTATGGTGGCAGTAAAGAGAGGGGGCACAGCATAAGTTACTCTGTTATCGCTGTTCCCTGGATGTGCTTGTGTAGTTGTAGCCCAGTGATCACAGCCAAAGTAGGTTGAGGGTAAACAATAGGTTTATTGTTCCCACCAGGTTTTCTTTCCCCCAAAACAGAGGTCAAAGGATATCAAAACATAACAGATAAAGTCCGGTATAACAGCCTTCCTGATACTTCTCAGGGTATAATAGGTAAATCAAAGATCAACTTCTCTTAGTGCATTCCACTTTCCAAAACATCAATTTTCTTCTTAACAGCGATACTTTTTCTCACATAAGACATTCAAATAAAGAACTTCCACTGTTGTGGTTTTTCTGGTCCACATCCACATGAGTAATTCTCTTCTAGCCTCCAAGTAAAACTGAAGCTTCTTCCATGAGCTTAATCCTTTCTTCTGTTTAAAACTTCTCCCAGAAGAAATCTAGGTTTCCTGAAGCTATCTCTTGGAATTAGGCAATTAAATAGGATTGGCAGTGAGACAAGCTTCCTGTCTGCAATTAAACTCCAATCTCTAAAACACTTTTATAACAGCCTTAAAATATTGCATATGTTTAAGCTGTACATTAAAAGTCTCTTTGGCAGATACCACATTCCATTTCAGAGCCACTACTATAAGATAATGGAATATCAGTTTGCATCGGTTCCTCTTCACTAACTGGAGCTTCTTGAATATAAGGCTTACTCGAGTCTAGTGCTCTTAGGTGTTTGAGGAGACTTTGTAACTGCTTATCTCCCTTCTCTCTAACTGTCCTGCGCTCTTGCAGGGATATCTGTTTATTAACCTTCTTAAAGAGCTGAGCATAAGGATTTCTTTCTTCCTTGTCTTGCCCGGGTCTTATTCTCTGGTGAGGAGGTACGTATCTCTTCTGACTAGGCTTTACAGGCACTCTTAATATCTCCTGTTCATCAGAATCTGTATCTAGGCTGGTGTCACGCTGCTGCCAATTAAGAGCATGCTGAGGTGCACCTGTGCTAGCCTCTAGCTTGCAGGTTCTGACACGTTCTCTGCTGTGAGGCAACGTTTGTCTTTCATACAGTGGGATTTCCCTTCCACCCAGTTTCTCTCTTGTCTGTCTATTCCCAGGGAAACTATCAGCAGAAATGCTCCTGTCCCTTTCAGACAAAGACTCTATACTTTGTTTAAAAGACTTATAGGCTTTTCTGACCTGCTTTGGCTTTGCTTGAGGGCTATTCCTTCCTGGGAGGACTTTCAGCTGTTTTCCCCGAGACGTGGCTTCCTCTGTGCAAGGTGGCTGGCAACCGTCCAAGTAATTGGTTCCCACCTGGTCCCTCTTGCTCCGAGCTCTGCCTCTTTGGGAAATCACGGCTCTCTCTGTCTCTCTGAAAAGAATGCCTGTCTCCAAGGCTGTATCTGCTCCTTTGGAGTCCCTTTCTCCTGGCTGTGCCAAAGGTGAGTGTCTCCTTTGCTTTCTCCGTTCCTGCAGCTTCTGTTGCCTGTGTAGCTCCTCGTTCTCCTCGTTCTCCTCCTCTCTTTCCTTTTGTTCCCCCTGTTCCTCTTCCTCCTTTGAAACTACCACTTCCTGGTTATGAGGACTGGTTTGTCCAATCAGGCGAGAGTCCACCCCTTTCCCTGATAGGCTAGCTCTCCCTGTCAGCCTAGAGCTAGGGTGTGGCTCCCTTTCACGTCTCTCCTGCCCTGCAACTTTGTGTGCTGAGGTTTTAACCCTCTCTTACCCTGTATCTATGGCAGGTTCAGAGTAAAAAGTGTGTTTAAAACCCTTTTTCTTGCGCTCTGACAGCTCTGCCTTGTCACAAGCTGTAAGAAGCTGTCAGAAGCTGTAAAGATGTCTTACACATTGGAACATGGAACGTACAAAGCATGAACCAAGGGAAGTTGGAGGTGGTCAAGAATGAAATGGAACATGTACAACTTGATCTGTTGGGTGTCAGCGAACTGAAATGGACTGGCATCGGGCACTTTGCATCAGATGATCACATGGTCTACTATGCTGGAAATGAAAGACAAAGAAGAAATGGTGTTGCATTTATAATAAAGAAGAAACTTGTAAGAACTGTAATGAAATACAATGCAGTCAGCGAACGCTTAATCTCTATTCGTCTACGAGGAATGCCTATCAACACAACTATAATTCAAGTATATGCCCCAACAACAGCTGCAGAAGAGAATGAAATTGAAGAGTTCTATGAACACTTGTACAAGCTGAAATTGACAGAACATGCAAACAGGATATCCTGATAGTCATGGGTGACTGGAACGCAAAAGTTGGCAACAAAGAAGACAAAGTAATTGGAAAATATGGACTTGGCAACAGAAATGAAGCTGGAGAAAGACTGATAGAATTCTGCAAGGCCAACAATCTATTCATCTCAAACACCTTCTTCCAGCAACACAAGCGGCGACTGTACACATGGACTTCACCCAATGGATTGTATAAAAATCAAATTGACTACATCTGTGGAAGTCAACGATGGAAAAGCTCTATAACATCAACAAAGACAAAACTGGAGCTGACTGTGGTACAGATCATCAACTACTAGAATGCAAACTCAAGCTAAAGTTGAAAAAGAGCAAACCACTCATGAATGCAGCAAAATATGACCTTGAGAATATACCACTGGAATTTAAAGACTGCCTGTAAAATCGATTTGCTGCTTTAGATACAAATGATAGAGCTCCAGAAGAGTTATGGAATGACATCAAGAAGGTTGTGTTGGAAGAAAGCGAGAAGTCTCTACAAAAGGTGAAAAAGAAAAAACAGCCAAAATGGATGATGGAAGAAACTCTGAAAATTGCCCAGAAACGCAGAGAAGCTAAAGTCAGAGGAGAAAGAAAGACAATCACAGAACTCAACAGAGATTTCCAACGTGCAGCAAGACAGGACAAGGAAAAGTACTACAATGACGCATGCAAGGAAATAGAAGCAGAAGCTATTAGAGGAAGAACAAGATCGGCTTTCCTAAAGCTACGAGAGTTAAAAAAAAAAGTTCCAGCCTCAAACTAGAATGTTACAAGATGCTCAAGGTTCTATGTTGAATGATGCTGAGAAGATCAAGAAAAGATGGAAAGAATATACACAGTTTTATATGATAAAGATCAAGTGGACCAACAGCCGTTTCAACCTGTACCTTAAGATCGGGAACCATTGGTGATGAAAGAAGAAGTTGAAGCAGCACTGAAAGCCTTATCAAAGAACAAAGCACCAGGCATTGATAGCATTCCCATAGAAGTATTACAGCAATCTGATGCAGCTGTTACCATACTTACAAGGCTCTGCCAAGAAATATGGAAGACAGCATCATGGCCAACTGACTGGAAAAGATCTGTGTTTATACCAATACTAAAGAAAGGTGATCCAACTGACTGTGGAAATTATCGCACAATCGCTCTGATCCCACATGCCAGCAAGATTCTACTGAAGATTATTCAAAAGAGACTACAACCATACCTGGAACAAGAACTACCTGAAGTGCAAGCAGGGTTCAGGAAAGGGCGAGGAACGAGAGACATCATTGCAGATGTGAGATGGATCCTTGAAAAGACTAAAGAATACCAAAAGGATATCTATTTGTGCTTTATCGACTATAGCAAAGCTTTTGACTGTGTAAACCATGAGAAACTCTGGGCCACATTAAGAAGCATGGGTATACCAAAACACCTGATCGTACTGTAGTGTTGCTATTACTCCACAGCCTGAGCTTGTGGATATAAGCAGCCTGATTCCTTATTCAGCTAGTAAAAATGGTGCTTGGGGAAAGCACTGCCTTCTGGGAGTTGAAGTTCTTTTCACTATTTGAAATAAGGCGAATTGTGGAGCTCGAGTGTTCAGGCAAATAACAGGATTTTAATTCCCCATCCCAATCGGTTTTATAAATGGAAAAATAAAGAACAAAGCCATACAACTTCTGGCATGAAATAATATAAGAATGTAACTCAAACAGCTTCTTATATCAGCATCACTATAATCCAACATAAAGACACTTCTGCTTCAAAACCTTTGGTGCTGTTTCCTTTAGCTGTTACTGGCAGCTCTCTCTTTCTCTCTGCACCTCTTAAACTTATTGCATAGGTCTTATCTCCTCAGAGACCGTCATTGTACAGTCCATTGACTCAATAGGCAGATAATTTACAGATGGCTCAGTTTCCATTGGTTCATACTGACTCTCAGTTGGAAATGTCTGCAATTGCTTACAAGGTGTTTCCAAGCACACACCTACTCCTTCAGCAATAGACTTTTCCCCATAGCCTTCTGCTACACACGGCTTGTAATTGCCACAGTGTTCACCACATGGAAAGCCCCACCCTTCTGGGTTAATATCAGAGCACTTCTTAAAAACAGCTTTACTTTTAAACCAGTCACTCAGCCTACCCCTTGGCTTCCTTATGAGGAATTTCTCCTGCTCTCCAGGATCAGCTACAGATGTAAGCCTTGGAGTTCCCACGTGTACACAAGTCTGCCTTCTTGGTACATTCCCCTTATGGCTGCCTTTCACCCACGGCACTAAACCAGGGCTGCTTGTACCTTGCTCCTTTGCACGGATTCTCTGCTCGTCTGCTGTGCTGAGTTTTCCCTCTGAGTTAAAGGTCAGAGAATCCTCTGTTACCATGAATTCCTCTGTGTCTTCACTCTCAAGCAAATCCTCTGTTTCTCATGACTGCTGTCCTTGTGCTCGCTGATCTGCCTTCCAAAGTGCTTCCAGATCTGCCTCTCCTTGTGCTTGTTGATCTGCTTTCCCATCTGTTTGCTCCCTTCCTAATGAGCTTCTTTTCAATCTCTGGTTTTCTGGGTTTAACCTGACCAATCCCTGTAACAGGTGTTCCGCCTTAGCTCGTGATTGCTGAGGTGAACTGCAGCAGGGGCGTGTTTTCCTCTCCATTACTCTGCTTTGTTTATGGTTTCCCTGGAAACCAGGAACCATGTGCACTTGTTTACTTCCCTTAACTGAAGCTGAATCCTACACTTTATCACTCTCTAAGGGCTCTGAGGGACCTTCTACACCACAGTACTCTTGCACAATCTGTACATTGATCAAGAAGCAACAGTTCGAATGGAACAAGGAGAAACAGAATGGTTTAAAATAAGCAAAGGTGTAAGACAAGGCTGCATACTTTTCCCCTACCTGTTTAATTTATATGCAGAACAAATCATCAGAGAAGCAGGATTGTATGAAGACAATAGAGGTGTGAAGATTGGTGGAAGATTCATCAACAACCTTCGCTATGCTGATGATACCACATTACTGGCTGAAAGTGAAGATGATCTGAAACATTTGCTTCTCACAGTCAAAGAACATAGTCTCAAAATGGGCCTGCACCTGTGGCTTCTGGTTCCCACAACAGTTGCCCAAATATCACCAATCAAAGAATTACTTAGACAGCAGTTGCTTTATCTACAAAGACTTTTATTTCCAGCATCATGCAGAACAGCAAGGTCTGTCTATAGAAATGGCAGACAGCATTTTCTTCCTCTCTCTATGAAGGGGAAGAAAACACTGCCCACCCTTCCTCCAAAATAACTGCCTTATATGCATTTCTCCCTGTATCAAATGTCTGCTTCAAATTAGCCTCAGTGAATCCATCATAACTACGTAGATGTCAGCAGGACCTCAGGGTTCTGCAACACTTTTCCCAGGGGAGAATCTCTTTACATGTGTACATCTGGACTTGCTCTTAGACCTGCTTATTTATACATGGCCTATGACCTCTATACATCTGGACATGCTTTTAGGTCTATTTATCTATGCATGGCCTGTGACCTTTGCTTTTAGGTCTATTTATCTATGCATGGCCTGTGACCTTTGACCCTTCCTGTATTTTTCCTTCTTCTTGGCACTAATTGAAACCAGGCAGAG
Source organism: Ichthyophis bannanicus (assembly GCA_033557465.1). NCBI lineage: Eukaryota > Metazoa > Chordata > Amphibia > Gymnophiona > Ichthyophiidae > Ichthyophis > Ichthyophis bannanicus. Next base: position 4,834,971 of record CM066048.1, read on the forward strand.
AGTATTTTGTGCTCATTAGTTTGAATTCTTTGCTTGACCTGTAATTTTGCTAGGCCCCAACATTCTGCATATTCCTATCCAGAATATGGTTTCCCAGAATCCTTCCATAGTAGGCCGCATCCATTATCTTATGGCAAGCATATACTCTCATATAGCTATTGTCTTCATGTCTGTCTTCTTGTCTTCTGTGCCATCCATCCTCCTGTGTAGTTTCACCAGGCAAGAGTTCAGTCATATAAAGCCAATATATAAGCAGACCTAACTCAAATTTCCCAACATTCTCCACTTTTTCTATTCCTTTTTCTTTTTTTACGTGGAGGTTCAAAAGTAATCCCACTAAGGGGCATTGATAACAATAACCATTTGAGACAGAGAGGGATGATCAAAAGTGGCAGCTTCTGGTACAGTTCTCGAGATACAACATACATGGTATCGGTGCTTGACTTATCATTCTTTGACAACAAGCAAACAGAATGGATAATACACAACAGGCAATAATTGCAAAACAAGCCATACTTATTTATTTTTATTTATTTAACAGTTGCTTATATACCGCTACCTTCCACAGATCAGGTGCGGTTTACAATGAACAAGAATGAACAGATTTACAAGTCTGTTTTACATGGAACATTTGTTAACTAGGTACAATGTAGCTGTTTTACATGGAACATTTGTTAACTTGGTACAATTTTGCAATATACATTAATCATGAATGACTAAATATGGTAAAACTTGTTAAATAACAAACGAACTTATTTACATATTTTGATTTATTACATATATTTATATACAGGATTTACAAGTAGTTATTTATTCGATTTTAATTGTAATTGTAGTTTGCTAGGAGAATTAGAGTTGGTGTACCCTAGGTTGTTATTAACCATTACCTGTCGGAGGTAAGGTATTTTCAAGTGTGCCAAAATGGGAGGTGAATAGATAAGTTTTTAATTTCTTGCGGAGTTCCTTTGCATCATTTAATGCTCTTATTTCTTCAGGGAGGGAGTTCCATAGGGTGGGAGCTGCATGTGAGAACGCTTTCCTATTAGTAGTCTTTTTAGCAGTTGTGAATTCTTTCGGGATCCTAATTCTGTTCGTGTGGCCTCTCCGAAGCGAAGTTTGGGATGTGTCTTTGGTGATAAGTTTTGTTAAGGGGACTGGGGCCATTGTGTTTAAAGTCTTAAATGTGGTGATAATCAATTTGTGATTTATTCTGGATTGAATTGGGAGCCAGTGAAGGTTTGCTAGTATAGGGGTAATGTGTTCAAATGGTGGAACCTTCATTACAATTCTTGCTGCTGCATTTTGGGCAAGTTGGAGTCTTTTAATGTTTTGTTTTGTTGTTCCTAGTAGGGTGAGATTTGCAAAATCAAAGTGTGGTGTGATGATGGCCTGTACAATGCTCAGAAAATCATGTAGAAGTACAAGAGGACGTAATTGTTTTAAAATTTTGAGTTTAAAGTAGATCTTCTTAGTGATGTTTCTAATATGTGTGTCCATACTAAGGTGTGAGTCAAGAGTGACACCCAGGTATTTCACTTCATTTTTTATAGTAATGTTGTGATTTTGGAGAGTGATGTGTGTTGGAGGTATGTAGGATTGATTTTTAGTTACTATTAATATATCCGTTTTAGAATGATTGATATGGAGATTGTGTTCTTTTAGCCAGGTTGTTAATTCAGAGAAGCATTCTGTTAACAGTTGTAGTGGGAGTGTTGGGATTGTGAATGGAATGTACATCATCATGTCGTCTGCGTATATGTGGTAGTGGACTTTAAATTTCTTGAAGATGTCACAGACCGGTTGGATATATATTAAATAGGAGGGCAGAGAGGGCGGAGCCTTGTGGGAGACCAATTTCCTGTTTGTATGTTTTAGAAGTTTCAGTGTTAGTTCGGACGGTTTGTGTTCGATCAGTTAGATATGAGGTGAACCAATTTTGTACAGTTGAGTGGGTTCCTATTTGTTCTAGTCTGTTAAGCATTAGAGCATGGTGTACACTGTCAAACGCTGCAGAGATGTCTAGAAAGAGGAGAATGAAAGCTTGTTTATGGTTATCAATGCCTCTTATTAATGTATCGAGGAGTACTTAAAAGAATACTTAAAAGAATAAGAATGAAAGCTTTTAGGCCTCCTCCGAGTTCGGAATACCAGCAGGCAACATTCTAAGAGAATGGAAGACATACAGCTTGCAATAATACTGAACACATCAAATATTCAACAAAGTGATGAAGAAAGCTTTGAAAATGTTACAGCAAAACTTGAGCTGGTGTGGGTATTGCAATTGCTGTAGCCCAAATGGCTTGTAGATTTTCCCAAAAGTCCCAATCAGTCTTAATAGTCTTTATTTTCAGATAATTTGGGCCTGCTTCCCAGCAGTTTTTTTTCAGGACTGTGTCGTGCGCTTCACCTGTTTCTGAAGTTTAAGTATAGTTGAGTTCAGAGGTCTTTGGGGTGGTCTGTTCCATCTGGATTATGGCCAATTACCTCTGCTGGAATCTATGGATTTCAATTGGTGACATGGCTCCAGGTCCCATTCAGAAGAGCAGAATCCAATATTAAATGAAAAGACTAAATATTCTAGATTAGATTTTACAATGAGACAATGCAATGTGACAAACATAATTTCATCCATATTTACTTAAGATCACAACTGTCTCATATGGTATCAACTGTGTCTCTCAGTTTGATAAACTTCTTATCTCTCCATCACTGAAGATTCATTTGCTGGTAGGAAATACTCCACCATACTCTTAACTGATCTTTACATATTAATAGATTAGACAAGTTGCAAGCACATATTCTGCAAGTTTGGCAAGTTTCAGAATTACTCCAATTTTTATTTGTGAAAATTTGTCATCAAATCATCCCTCTTTTTTTTTACCCCTGCATGTCTGGCCAGGACATACAAAGGCAAAATGAGGCAAAAAGCATCTGGAAGTACCACATGGCCAGTGTGGATGTTCCAAAGCATATCAGAGTGCAAAATGCACCTAGCCTGTCTCCAGGTGTCTATTTCCAATTGTTGAATATGTGTCGGGGCTTAAATGACTTCCTGAATTAAAGATTCTGGAGACAGCATAGTTGAATAAAATTTGCTTACATGTTCATTAGACAGATATGTCACTTTAAATAACCTTCATCAGTTTAATGTCCATTAGAGTACCACCTCTTAATTGGCATGCTAAGAACATCAAACAATTGTTAGAAACTTAGTATTGTGGTAAACAAATGTTATATAGAAAATATAAACTTGGATTCTTCTTAATAAATATAACAACATGAGTAAACAGTGTCCTTTTGTGTTTTTTCCTCACCAACTTAATTGGTATGGTTCAAAAATGGACATATGTGCTCATTCAAAATAGCAATTGTCTTAAACAATCTGAATAAATTCCCTACAGCATAAAGATATTTTTGTAACATTTTTATAACGGCAGGACAAATCATGACTTTTAACATGACAGCCACATGTCTCTCTCTCACGTATGACTAGAATCTATTGTATATACTGTTCTCAGTGAAAGTGCTGAACAAGGCAAAATAATTATCCTGAGTCATTCATGACACTGATACTTTTGCATGTCAAGGGAGACTTCAAAGCAGTGCTTGGGCTAGCTTCACCTTACCAGCATGCTATCTTAAGAAATGCAAATGGACAACAGAACTAGACAGACATGTTAAAAAAAAAACAAACCTCTGTGCTGTAGGAGACTTTGTCTAATTGATTCAACTTAATGTTATTTTATGTGTAAATAACTTTACAAATATTCTCATATTTTTTCTGGGAACTAAGCTCCATTTTTCACTAAATTTGTTTTGCAAGTGTGTATACTAAAGTAAATTTGTATGTCATAGTGCTACAATATAGTGTATTCCTAAAATTGAAACTTAAAAAAATCTTTCAAAACAAAGTACACTGTGTTCTCTGGACCCCAACATATAAAATTCAAATAGAGAAAAATAGATTAATTTATCCTAAAATTCAGCAACTCCCATGTTACTGTCCTTAGTCATTAGTCATTAGCACTGAGCTTAAGAATACAAACACTCCTTTTCACATTTAAATTGAATGAGACTGGTGTCAAACGGAACTGCAAGCTAAACAGTAGATCTCTCTTCCTGTCCTTTAAACAAAAATTAAAATAAAACTTAGTTACAGCTCTTTTGGGTTTCTGTAATTTATGAACAATTCTGTTTTACTTTTAATTTTGCTTGATCAAAACCAAACATATAACTTTTCATTCACTCGGTATTCAAATCATTTCCAAGTAGCATTGTCCTGTCAGGGCTGTCAAACCCCCACTCTAAAGGGCAAAGGACAACAAACAGATTCTCCAATTTCATGCCTAGATTGATTGATCAAACATCTGGGAACACTTAAGCACAGCAGCCCATCTGATCAGAGGAGAGAGGCTTTCCTGAGAGACTTCATTAAAGCATTCCCCCTTGGGAAATCCCAAAAAGCAATATACCTTTCAGCTTGAGAAACACAGGAACCTTAAAAAAAACAATTAAAAAATATTTTCTTCATAATCTTATATAAGGATTTTCTCCAACAATGTAATACTAACTAAACATCTTTGCATCACAAGGTTACATATTTTCTTAACTTTTAGAGCTATTTTCCTTGGTTGCAAAATCCAGCTGTAATCTTTTTCCTTTATCAGTTTGATCTTAAATTTGTAAAGTCATAAGAACATGACAAAACTGATCTTGTATCACGGAGTCAAAACTAATTAAACAGAATTTCTTAGCAGCACAACAATTTTTTCATTAATCTCAGGTTAATTAGGATCTTCCACATTTGTTAGAAAAATCAAAATAAGTTCTCAAAAAAAATAACACATTCATAGAAATTCGTTCTGCATTGTATACAACTGCCCTATGACCTATCACAGACCCAGGCAGAGCTATTTAATCTTCTGACACACAGAGAACAGCAGACAAATTTTTCTTAACCAGGATATAAGATCCCAAATTTGAAAAATAAAACTTACACATATGGATCAGATTTATTTACTGCACACAAATATGCACAGGGGAATTTTCAGGCTGTACTTGTAACTATAAACTATTTTTCTTTGTTTTTTCTACCAGTCAGATCACTGCACACAATAGCTGGCAGTTCAGAATAAAACACTGTCAATTATCTGTGCGGTCTGCGTCTAAGATTCTCACTTCAGTGTACAATACATTCCGATCCTAATCCACTAACTCAGAAAATCCATTCCATGTTACAATATATTCAGACAGACAGAAGGGGAAAAAAACTAGCTGTCTCAGCACATCAATTACTACAGCAGACATTAGAAGATTTTTCGTTATTTTCAATGTTCTAAAGAAGACAGGAAGGACTTGGAAGAATAGAGACAGATAAACAAACACCACTTGTCACTTGCGTTCAAGGGACTCCGGGCCAACGGTTTTACCCTCTCCAGAGACTGGGGCGTCTTACAAGCACATGAATATTGTGAAAGAAAATAAAAGCAAACAGATACGCTCTCCAGGAATTCCACACTTAGTTCAACTTAAGAAAATAATTCTAATCAGTTCAGCTCCAGGGAACATAAAATCTACTGGAGTAGCCAGTAATGACAGGACAGTGTTTACTAAAGATTAAAACTAAAAGCACAGGACAGAGCCAAATGCATTATACCTAACAGCCTATCTGATCAGAATACTGAAACTGAACTAGACCCACTCCTCCTTGGTTATTTAATGCAGCTGCAGTCAGCTCCATTATTCACGTTGATCTAGAACTTTGAAAGTAATTCATTTCAAAAAGATACTTAGAAAGCTATTCTTCAATAGATCTAATTGTCACCCTTTCTGGTCTGTGAGCACCCCAGATAAAGTGATCATCCCTGTTTTTCTATAAATATTCTCCTTAGCTGTCCCTCTTTCTAAAATCTGTAAACCTGGTGTTTTCACTGTTCGGGGACAGGGGCAAACCCCTCTTTATTCACAAGGGGGTAACTTCGCTTTTACAGATGGAAAATTCAGACCTTTTTATTTACAAAGGTTAGAAGTTACTTATCCAGGACTCATACAAAACAAACAACTCTTGTGCTTCGTCTAAACCCAGCCAATCCCCTCGCGGGGGTATGAAAACGTGGAGAAAGACACACAGTCGCTTCATATCAATGATATGTACAGTCTCAATCGTACATCAATCAATCCTGGAAAAGAGACATAATGTCTGGGCAAAACTTCCTTTCCCTAATCATTCCCTAATGTTACAACTAAATACAGAGACACTCTAACAGTTCTCTTACATAACAAAATATTAATTACATACTTACCCACCACTCGAACCCGGGCAAGTCTTCTGTCCTTTCATACAGACAGGGAAACTGAACACTCACCAATAAAGTCATCCTAGGGTATCAAAATCTCTCTCGATGTCACTCAGAACGGTATTCCCATCTTCTGTACCAGCAGAAGGAATCCTCTTCTCCTAGTGAGAAGGTATTCTCATCCCCTGTTTTTTTTTTTTACTGTGAAAAACAGGAGGTAGTCCCTCTGACAAATAAAACAGCAGTCAGAGGAGTCCTTGGGCAATTTAGAAAATTTAGAGGGGCTTCGGCACCAATAATTGTGGCTTCTGGTTCCCACAACAGTTGCCCAAATATCACCAATCAAAGAATTACTTAGACAGCAGTTGCTTTATCTACAAAGACTTTTATTTCCAGCATCATGCAGAACAGCAAGGTCTGTCTATAGAAATGGCAGACAGCATTTTCTTCCTCTCTCTATGAAGGGGAAGAAAACACTGCCCACCCTTCCTCCAAAATAACTGCCTTATATACATTTCTCCCTGTATCAAATGTCTGCTTCAAATTAGCCTCAGTGAATCCATCATAACTACGTAGATGTCAGCAGGACCTCAGGGTTCTGCAACACTTTTCCCAGGGGAGAATCTCTTTACATGTGTACATCTGGACTTGCTCTTAGACCTGCTTATTTATACATGGCCTATGACCTCTATACATCTGGACATGCTTTTAGGTCTATTTATCTATGCATGGCCTGTGACCTTTGCTTTTAGGTCTATTTATCTATGCATGGCCTGTGACCTTTGACCCTTCCTGTATTTTTCCTTCTTCTTGGCACTAATTGAAACCAGGCAGAGAGTATTTTGTGCTCATTAGTTTGAATTCTTTGTTTGACCTGTAATTTTGCTAGGCCCCAACATTCTGCATATTCCTATCCAGAATATGGTTTCCCAGAATCCTTCCATAGTAGGCCGCATCCATTATCTTATGGCAAGCATATACTCTCATATAGCTATTGTCTTTATGTCTGTCTTCTTGTCTTCTGTGCCATCCATCCTCCTGTGTAGTTTCACCAGGCAAGAGTTCAGTCATATAAAGCCAATATATAAGCAGACCTAACTCAAATTTCCCAACACACCTTAATGTAAAGAAGACAAAGATCATGACAACTGGCATAATCAACAGGTTCATCATTGAAGGAGAAAAAATTGAAATCGTGAACAACTTTAATCTACTTGGATCAACTATCAATAAAGAAGCAACAAGCAGTCAAGAAATCAGATGACGCATTGCTCTTGGCAGAATGGCTATGAAAGACCTAGATAAGATCCTCAAGAGCAGAGATGTCTCTCTCCATACAAAGATTCGACTTGTTCAAGCCATGGTATTTTCAATAACATCATATAGATGTGAAAACTGGACAGTGAAAAAGATAGACAGGAAGAAAATTGATGCCTTTGAATTATGGTGCTGGCAGCGAATACTGTGTATACCATGGACTGCCCGAAGAACAAACCAGTCGGTAGTAGAGGAGATCAAACCTAAGCTTTCTTTAGAAGCTCAGATGACAACACTTCGACTTTCATACTTTGGACATATCATGCGGAGAGAGAGATCATTAGAGAAAGACATCATGCTTGGCAAGATAGAAGGTCAACGGAAAAGAGGAAGGCCAGCAATGAGATGGATCGATACAATAACAGCAGCTATGGGTACCAATCTGTCAACAATGAGCCGCCTGACTGAAGACCGAACACAATTTAGGATAGCTATCCAGAGGGTCACCATGAGTCGACTCCGACTCGACGGCACTTAACAACAACATGGAGCAGAAGTGTGCTTGGCTGAGGAGTGTGGTCCTGAGACGCCCTGCTAATATGTATTACCAGCAGTTGTATATAGGTGCAGGGCATGGTGGTGTGCTGATCCGCAGCTCTGGAGGGACCTGTATACCTGGCCAGTACCTGGACCATAGGGCTGACCATAGCATCACCAAGTGCCACTGTGAATGGGCAGTAACTTCTATACAGCTGCTCTGCAGCAACATAGCAGGGTGTGTCCCTGTCAATGGTGGGGGACCCTCGGATTGGGGGCATGCTGTAGTGAAAACAGAACTAATACATATCCAAATGCACCATCAGTGGTCTCTAACACTGTGCATATTTGTCAGGACAGATGACGGTGCTTTCGGGCATGTGTTTCTGATGTGGGCACTGTTGCATGTTCTCATCCTGATGCTTTTCTATGAATAACAGGGATACATTTTGATATGTAGCTGTACAGACTCATTTCGGGTTTTTGCGGCCCATTCTTAGCATTGCGAATACTGTTTTCAGGGATGCCCACTGAAAGAATAACTAAGATATTTTCAAATCCCATGTATGTTTTGCTGCAGGTTCTGTCAGGACAAACATCTCACTTTCCACTTGTTTTTCAGTAGCTTTGGTGCACTTCGATAACCTCATAGTGTTATGTGCATGCAACAGAAGTAGTATATATAGCCTGCGTTGCATGACATTATTTGTTTCATCAGTATTAATGTGTTGTTTTCATGAACACAACACTGCTAGTGTGAGCATCAGCTTAGGAGTTGTACATTTTGCCAGCTGAGGCGTGGCCGAACGGAGATGGGAAGCATCGCAAACGCCTATCTTTTCAGAATACGGGGATGTACAGGCCATTTGCTGCATTTAACTGTGTCCCATTATAGAAGCAAGGGCCTGTGTTTCCCCAGACATATTATTCATGCCAGGCCGGAAACGTATACTTCCCTGATTCTGGACCCACAGGCGTGTCTATATCCGCAGTTTCAGAATCGGGTATATTACGTGCCCGTTTTCACTTTCGATGTTTCTGCCAGCAGGATGTGGATGTTACAGAATCAGGCTCCAAGTAAATAATTGCAGTTACCATATACTAGTTTCTAAACTTTACATGTGGTAACTGCAAAACCTAGGCTGGGCATGCTCAGCATCTGCCCATGCAGTTACCACACAGTAAATGCATTGCCAAGAGCACCAATGCATTTACTATGTCCTGGAGAGGCAGTGGTAATGCATCTGCACTATCAGGGATGCCGTGCCCTAACCATGGCCCAACAGCCCCCAACATTCAATTGCCAGTCTCTCCACCTGACACCCGCTGACATCCAAAAGCAAGTCCTCCCACCTCCTGATCAACATCTACCAATTCCTTTCACCCCTTGGACAGCAACCCTACACATTGTTGTGCCATTGACTATTGGTCACCTATTGTACTGTTGTGGATCGGGAACTGGTTAAAAGATAGAAAGCAGAGGGTAGGGCTAAATGGCCAATTTTCCCAATGGAAAAGGGTGAATAGTGGAGTACCCCAGGGATCTGTACTGGGTCCGCTACTTTTTGACATATTCATAAATGACCTGGAAAAGGGAATAACTAGTGAGGTTATCAAATTTGCGGACGACACAAAACTGTTTAAAGTTGTTAAAACCTAAGAGGACTGTGCAAAACTGCAGGAGGATCTGGATAAATTGGAAGACTGGGCATCGAAATGGCAGGTGAAATTTAATGTGGACAAGTGCAAAGTTATGCACCTAGGGAAGAACAACCCAAACTATGGTTACACGATGTAAGGTTCCACATTGGGAACCACCACCCAGGAAAAAGATTTAGGAGTTATCGTGGATAACATGTTAAAACCCTCCACCCAGTGTGCAGCAGCGGCCAAGAAAGCAAATAAAATGCTAGGTATCATAAGGAAAGGAATGGAAAATAAAACAAAGGATATTATAATGCCTCTGTATCGTTCCATGGTACGACCGCACCTTGAATATTGTGTGCAATTCTGGTCGCCGTATCTTAAAAAGGATATAGCATTATTAGAAAAGGTACAGAAAAGAGCCACCAAAATGGTAAAGGGGATGGAAGGCTACTCCTATGAAGAAAGGCTACAAAGGTTGGGGCTCTTCAGCCTGGAAAAGAGACGGCTGAGGGGAGATATGATAGAGGTCTATAAATTAATGAATGGAGTAGAACGGGTAAATGTAGATCGATTGTTTACGTTATCAGAATATAGAAAGACTAGAGGACATGTAATGAAGCTACAAGGTGATCTATTTAAGACAAATAAGAGAAAATATTTTTTCACTTAACGTGTAATCAAACTCTGGAATTTGTTGCCGGAGGATGTAGTAAGAGCTGTTAGTGTAGCTGGGTTTAAAAAAGGTTTGGACAAGTTCCTGGAGAAAAGGTCCATAAACCATTATTAAAAAGGGACCCAGGATATCAATGCTTGACCCAATACAAGCATTGTGGAACCTGTGTCTCTTGGGGATACTGCTAGGTATGTATGACCTAGATTGGCCACTGTTGGAAACAGGATACTGGGCTTGATGGACCTTGGTCTGATCCAGTATGGCATATCTTATGTTCTTATGTTCTTATCCCCCCAGACTCCCAACCCTTGGCACTTACATGGGTGTCCCTGCTGGATGAATGGGGCAGGAGTGATTCCCAAATGTTCCTCCCACATCTGCAGCCGGGTACAAAATGTCAGCTCTGACCCTTAGCAGCAGTCTCCTAGTACTATTGCTAGGAGTCAAGCACCTCTCAGTTTGGCAGTTTGACTTCTAATGGTAGCACCCCAAGACCACCACTAGGGGTCACAGACACTAATTTTTACCTGGGTGCAATGGAGCAGGATTATCTGGAATTGCTCTTGCCTACCCACTAAGCCACTAGGACACCACTGATTAAGTACAAAAGTGGATCGGGATGAGGCGATAGTAGGGATGCTTATCAGAGGTAAGGGATTTCTTGGGAGGGGAGGGGAGTACTGATTGGGGGGTGGGGTCTTGATAGATGCTAGTTGTGGCTTGGGGGTTTGATGGGTAAGTATGCTGATCAGGCAGGGAAACTAGTAGGTGCTGATCAGGGGATAGTCCATGGTAACTGCACATCAATCGTGTGGATGCAGTTGTTGCCTTCTCTTCAGTAGGAGGTAAGTGTGTCTGTGCTATCAGAAACCATGAGAATGCATGGTAACATAGCAGCATAATGGCCATACAAAGACAAACATGGTCCATCCAGTCTTCCCTATAGAGTTGCTAGTGCAGGCCCTGTTGTGCCATGCAGTTTGCTATTCCAATGCCGTTTTGTGTGTGTGCATGTGGTTTTTTTGAAGGGGGGAGGGGACCTGAAGTGCAATACAGGCTATTTTCCCCATCGCTGCAAGTTAGGGTCTGGGGCTGGGCGCAAAGGCCTTTGTCCTAATAGGGGATACTTTCATGTATACTCCACTTGTAGCAGCAAAGCGCAGACAAACCAATGATACCAGGAGTCTGTTCAGAAGGTCCAAATCATTTATTTGTGCACAAGTCTCGAACCAATCAATTTCAAAATGGCTGAGCAAAGTTTTCAAGCATTACAACAACTTTTATAGACTTCTGTTCCATTCTAGGTATAGAAAAACACTTCATTGGTCCCGGTACTCTCCCGTACCTCTTCCATTGGTCCCGGTACTGATAAGTTTATCCAATTATGTCCCTCCAGTGGGCATGACACCTGCATACCCCCCTTCTAGTCCCAATTACAATGGTCAGTTCATCAACTTGTTACTTTCACACTCTCAAGGCCATAGAACCAATTTGTACATGCAGAGGAGCTGGGCTCTGCAACTCATCTGTCAGCACTCCTAATTATTTCTTTGCAGATGTACTTTTTCTTATCAGTAACTTTTAAACATGTCTTTTCTGTATTTTTCCATCTTTCAATACTGCAGTTCTGCTTACCTAAGCTAATTCAATACTTCTACTGAGTTCTATCTTACAATAGCAGCATATTGGGGGATGTGCAATCCTATATGCCTCTCCACAGGCCTCATTTACAGGTCAAGCTAGCCATGCTGGCCTGCTTATGTTCGGACACTGTGGGTCACAGGCCTGCACCTGCCACATTCCCCCCTTTGATTAATCTCACCCTATTACTTAATAAGGTGTGAGAATTAAATCACTTTCTAAAGAATCACATCCTGGCTAAAGGATTTCTACCAGGACTGGCTGTATATAAAGCCATGATTTTTGTTGCGGTCTTCCGCTCTACCGTACTATCAATAGTATTATGAATGGAACGCATACAACATGGGATTAAACATGGTAATAAGAAAATAACAGCAACAAGGATTAGTACCAATACGATAAAAGTCTTAAATCCTCCCACCCATGAAAAGAGGTTAGCAAACCAATTAGGAAATTTCAATGAGTGCCAAGTCTGCACTGGCACATAAGCATGTCTTTGCATATCTTTAGCAATTTCTTCAACTACTTGACCTTTATCATCTATTTTCAAACAGCAATTGGTTAAGTTCAGTTTACCACATACTCCTCCTTCAGCTGCTAACAAATAATCAAGTGCTAAGCGGTTCTGATATATCGCAGTGCGCATCTGTGTACTTTGTCTAGCTAAAAGCGTAAGAGCATGACTAGTTTCGTTAGTTATTATTTCAACTACTGCTTGTAAGCGAATAATACGATTAATCATATAAATTGGGGTACGATAACCATACATACCATCATCATTCCAAGTGGCGGGTCCATAATATTCAATGATTCTTTCTGGTGGCCAATCATCACCTTGCCATTTCTCCCACTTGCCTATCTGTAAGGCCTCTCTCTTCTGTCTTAGTGCTCTTTTGTGTCGGTGGGTAGTGTATACTGGGTATCCTAATTGTTCTCCATGTTCAGTGTTTAAAAGAAAGAAAGAAGGTCTGATGGTTCCTAAGACACATGCTCCTCCCCAGTGTGGTGGGAGTTGTGCATATGCTCGGTTTCCACAGATCCAATATAGGCCAGTTGGGGCTTGCCAGGCTTGGACTTTGGCAAGGTTAGTCCATAGACTTGCAAGTTCAGAAAATCTGGCTAATGGGTTAGGAGGTTCAGGATGTCTGATTCCTGACCACCATGCTATCTTCTTGGTCGTGGCATTATAGTACTTCTGGCTAAGACAGACCAGCTGTCCTACCTTTTGGGTGAACTGGGGTCCAGTTCTGGCATAGCAAAGACGTCCAACGATTGAGTGCGCTAACACCCATTCACTGGTAGTCTTGTGTAATTCAGTCTGATTGTAAATCATGGAATAATTCAATTCTTGGGCTTCCCATGGCCACTGATCTCCCATTTGGGTTCCGCCACAGAAATAACAATCTGTGATCTTAAGACTAGATACTACTGCTCTGGCTAATTCTAGAAATAAATTCTGTGAGGGGTGAGGGATCTCAAACTTATTTACATGCATGGCTTCATGAAAAGTATTATGAATATGATATTTAGATGACTTGTGGGCTTGGGTATTCAATCTGATATACACAATGGTCCCTGGATCTATTGCTCCTCCAGCAATACGTAAACCAAACTTGTATCCTTGTTTCCATGCATGGGGATTATGTATACGCAAGTGTAAGGGGTTGCAAGCATCTTTCTGACATTTATCATTTGTGGTTGGCTTGGTTAGAGTAGCCATCCGTTTATCTATTTTCTCATCAGTTATACCAGTGTTCCAGGTAGCATAAAAAACACATCCCAATACGGGCAATAGTAGTCTGCTGCTGGGGCAGTACTATAGCCTGGTTCCTTTTACCTGTACACTTTCTCCATCCCGTGGCACCTTCTGGACACATATACTTATGGTCATTTCGATACGCTTTCTCCCATGTACCACAGGTGGAATAACTATCTCTATTAATAGCATTACATGCATCAAAATTCAAAACAGCAGGTTTAGTAATGTCCTTAAGTGGTGACGTAGCAGCTAATATAGGTCCATCTGCATCCTTCCATCTTATTTCCAACGTGTAATAGGATGGATTCTGATGCGGATTATAGCATGCTTTAATTTTCCCATGAGTGCAAACATTCAGTTCAGTGGTGTTATAGATGCACCGGGTTACTGTTCCCTTGCAGGTATAGTAAGAATGATAAAGCAAAGTCTGAGTTACTTTCAGTCCAGTTCTAGTAGAAGTAATACAAGCAGTGCATGGAGGTAAAGCATAAGTCTGTTCAAAACCTCCAAAGAAGGCAACCAAAGCAAAGCAAAAGTAAAGATGCATGTCGATGTTGATTGGAGTTCTTCTGAATCCTCAGCTTGCTGATCTTGATCACGACGGTCTTTTATTCTTCGTCCCGTCTGCTAATGAAGCAATTTAACGGGTGCTGAGTGTTGATTGAAGATCCTCAAGTTGTCCATCACACCTCAACCAACTTGGTAATTTAGTTGGTTTCTGAAGTATGGTTCAATATAGTATCAAAGTAGTGCGCAAAATCGCACGCAGATTGGGTTCGTTGAAACAAAGCTGTTGCTGTATGCAAAACAGCAATCCTCTTCGAAAGACTTGGCTACTGCAAAGCACTTGTGATGAAGTGTCTAAGCTGCTGGTTGCCGTCTCAAAGTAACTCGCAAGGGTACATCAAGATGCTGTTCTGCTGTCCACTGCTCAGGTTCAGGATCAGCGGCGGGCTTGACTCTGCTGTGGTGGATCCAGGCGTCGATCTCGGCTACCTTTACTGCAGTTGGGGTAGACAGGATGACGGTGTACGGTCCCTTCCAATGGGGTTCCAACGGTGTCTTCTTCCAATCTTTGATCCACACCGAGGTACCAGGCTGGTAGGGATGCAAGGGTTCCGTCAAGTTGATAGGCAACTGGTCTTGGATCCACGTATGGAGAGTCTGCAGAACAAAACTAAGAGCTAGAAGTTCTTGTCTGGTTATTTCCGAACCAATTTGGGCTAGACTTCCTTTGATTCCCTGCACTATTGGTTGGGGTTTACCATACAAAACTTCAAAAGGGGAAAATCCTGTTGACTTTACAGGAGCTGAGCGTATTCTGAGTAAAGCTATGGGGAGCACTTGGGGCCACTTCAAGTGTGTCTCCTGACAAAGCTTAGACATTTGGGCTTTCAAAGTACGATTCATTCGCTCAACTTTCCCTGAACTCTGGGGTCTGTATGCAGTGTGGAGTTTCCATTGTATCTGCAAGGCTTTTGCTAACTGCTGAGTAACTTGGGAGACAAATGAGGGTCCATTATCTGACCCTATTACTGCTGGAATTCCAAATCTGGGGACAATCTCTCTCATTAAGACTTTGGTAACTTCTCGGGCTTTCTCAGTTCTGGTTGGGAATGCTTCTACCCACCCAGAGAAAGTACATACTAATACTAATAGGTAATGGTACCCATTGGCTTTTGGCATTTCGGTGAAATCAACTTGGAGGTTGTGCATGGGGGTCACACCTCTTGAATGAACTCGGGGTGCTGTAATAAGGCCTTGCTTGGCATTATTCTTGGCACAAGTTTGACATTGTCGTGCTACTGAAGCTGATATGGTTGTCATCAGAGGGATGTAGAAATGTGGTCTGAGTGCTTTTTCCATGGCACTTTTTCCATAGTGGGTAGCTTCGTGGAAAGCTTTGACAAAGGCTGGTCCTAACAATTCAGGAATTACTATTCTTCCGGAGGTTGACTGCCCTCATCTGGTGGCAGCTCAATCCATCCGTCTTTCAGTACTCCATTTTCTCTGTTACAGTAGTAATCCATTTCTTTGGTGGTATATCGTGGTGTCCATAAATTCAAGGGTACTGGAAACAATGCTGCTTGCATTGGCATAGCTTGTGGGGCAATTTGTCCTGTCATAGCTGCTTGTCGTGCTGAGGCATCTGCAAATCTATTCCCTCGGGCAACTTCTCCTTTTCCTGCTTGATGTCCTCTGCAATGCATGACAGCTACATGTGTTGGGGCCCATACTGCATCAAGTAACATCAATATTTCGGGACCATATTTGACTGATTTTCCTCTGGATGTGATGAGTCCTCTTTCTTTATAGAGAGCTCCATGGGCATGCAAGGTAGTGAAGGCATATTTGGAATCTGTATATACATTCAGTATAAGTTTTTCTCCTAACAACAATGCTCTGGTGAGTGCTATCAATTCGGCTTTCTGGGCTGATGTGCCTGAAGCTAGAGCTGATGATTCAACTACTTCATGTTGAGTGACGACTGCATATCCGGCACAGCGTCGTCCATCAAGGATGAGACTGCTCCCATCAACATAATAGATTTGGTCAGGATTGTCTATGGGCACATCTGTCAAGTCAGGTCGGCTGGAGAACACAGTCTCCATGACTTCGATACAGTCATGTTCTGGGAGTTCTTCACTGATGGGTATCAAGGTGGCTGGATTCAGGGCATGGCTCACTTCGAGTTGTATCTGTGGATTTTCACATAACATGCTCTGATACTTCAACATTCGGGAATTGGTGAGCCAATAATTTGCTTTCTGGTCCATAAGGGCAAGGACTGCATGTGGCACAGTGACTCGTATGTTCTGTCCTAGTGTGAGCTTGTCTGCTTCGCTCACTAGTAGCGCTGTAGCTGCAACTGCTCTCAAGCAAGGTGGCCATCCTTTGGCCACAGGGTCCAATTGTTTTGATAGGTAGGCTACAGGTCGCTCCCAATTTCCCAATTTCTGAGTCAACATGCCCAAGGCATTTCCCTGTGCCTCATGTACAAACAAGTGGAAAGGCTTGTGGACATCTGGTAGTCCAAGTGCTGGAGATGACATTAATTCTTCTTTTAACTTCTGGAAGGCTGTATCCTGCTCAAGTCCCCACTCCAGCGGTGACTTTTCTTCTCCTCTTGTGACTTCATACAGTGGTTTGGCAATTTGGGCAAAGTTGGGTATCCAAATTCGGCAATATCCTGCCGCTCCCAGAAAGGCTCTGACTTGCTTTCTGGTTGTTGGAGTTGGAATTCTGCATACCGCTTCTTTTCTTTCTCTGCCTAATCTTCTGCTTCCTTGGGTGATACGAAAACCCAGGTAGTTCACTTTTTTTGGCATAGCTGTGCTTTGGCTCTGGAAACTTTGTATCCAGCTTCCTCTAGTAACTGCAAGAGATCTTTGGTGGCTAGTATACATTCACTTTCTGATACAGCAGCTATCAACAGATCATCCACGTATTGGAGAAGCACTCTCTACCCCCGGGCTACGGGCTAGCTTGAAAGGTCTGGATTCAGTGCGGCACGAAAGATGGTAGGCGAATTCTTGAATCCTTGGGGTAATCTTGTCCAGGTAAGTTGGCCCCCTCTTCCAGAGATGGGGTCCTGCCATTCGAATGCAAACAATATTTGGCTTACAGGGGCTAATCTTATGCAAAAGAATGCGTCTTTTAAATCCAGTACAGTGAAATGGGTAGCTTCAGCAGGTATCAGTCCTAGGAGGGTGTAAGGATTGGGTACGACTGGATGTATGGTCTCAGCTGCATCATTTACTCTTCTCAAATCTTGCACTGGGCGATAATCATCTGTCCCAGGCTTCTTTACTGGCAAAAGTGGAGTGTTCCATGGGGATTGGCATACTTTTAGTAGGCCATACTCAAGCAATCTTTGTAGGTGGCGATGAATGCCTTCAATTGCGGCTCTTGGGAGAGGGTACTGTTTGACGTGCACTGGTGTAGCACTAGGCTTGAGGGTTACAATCACTGGAGCTATATGTTTGGCTAGGCCTGGGGGGCTGCCTTCTGCCCATACTCCAGGTGGTGCATCAATGCTTTTCAAAGTTTGTTCAAAATAGGTATCTTGAATCGAATCATCAATGTAGTATCTCCATTCTTCTTCTCGGGGAACTGTCAGCAGCATCACTCCTGCTGGTTTGGCTTGGGAATTTACTGTCATTTGCATTTCTCCTTGTTCAGAGAAAGATATTTGTGCTTGAAGCTTGGCTAACATATCTCGTCCCAGTAGTGGCACTGGACATTCGGGCATATAAAGGAATTGATGAGTTACTTGCTGTCCTCCCAGACTGCATATTCGGTTTTGAAGAAAAGACTTTGTGGCTTTGGCACCAGTTGCTCCTATGATGGTGACTGCTTTTGTAGCGAATGGGGCTATCTTTTTGTCTATTACTGAATGTTGTGCTCCAGTATCAACCATAAAGTCCATAATTTGGTCTCCTATTTGTATTCCGACCATAGGCTCCTGGAGACCTAAAGCAAACTTGGAACCCGGTCTGTCCTAATCCACGTCATTCTCGTCATGGGCTGGTGTGGCCAATGCTTGAATGGCTCCTCCTCTCTCTCGCTGGAATTGTTCTCGATTGGCTCCTCCTCGGCTTCGGGGATAGCTTCGTCTTTCTTCTCGCCACTGATGGCTGCTGTCGTCATCATGCTGGGCGTCTTCGAGTTGCGGGCACGTATCTCTCCAATGTCCTTCCTCTCTGCAATAGGCGCATTGGTTCACGCCTAGTCTCTGGGTCCGGCCTCCGCCTTGACCCCGCCCTCTTCCTCTGCTCCTTCGACTAGGGACACCTCCCCTTTTCTGTTCCACTATGGCCGCAGCCAAAAAATCAGCTTTCTTCTTCATCTTTCTATCACATTCTCTCTGTCTTTCAGTATCACGATTTACATACACTTTATGAG
Organism: Ichthyophis bannanicus; assembly: GCA_033557465.1. NCBI lineage: Eukaryota > Metazoa > Chordata > Amphibia > Gymnophiona > Ichthyophiidae > Ichthyophis > Ichthyophis bannanicus. The sequence goes on from CM066048.1 coordinate 4,853,686, forward strand.
CGACTTCCAGTAACTGTGTTGCATTCATGCCCGCAAACCCTTCTAACTTCTGTAATTTGCGTCTAATGTCTGGTTGAGACTGGTTTACAAAAGCAGAATTCACCATACATAAACTTCCTGGTGCCTCGGGATCATAGGGAGTATACATTCTGTATGCTTCAGTTAATCTCTCATAAAAATCTGCTGGGCTCTCATCTATTCCTTGAATTACTCCTGCAACTTTGGAAAGGTTCATAGCTTTCTGGCCCCCCCTTTTCAGGCCTTGTAAAAAGCCTTGGCGAAAACGGGCTAGGGCTGTGGATCCTTCATCTGTATTTGGATCCCATTGGGGGTCTTCATTCGGGAATTCTCTCTGAGCTGCTTCTCGACGGTTTATTATATTCTGCCCCTGTGCCGGAGCTACAGGGTTCTCTGCCATCCATTCAATAGCTGCTTTTCTAATTCTTGCTCGCTCTTCTGTCGTGAATAGGGTGGTCAGGAGCTGACGGCAATCTGGCCAAGTGGGTTGGTGAGTTTCCATAATACTAGTTACTAATTCTGTCAGCTCCTGGGGCTTACTAGTATAGGAGGCGTAATGCGACCTCCAATTTAATAAATCAGTTGTAGAGAAAGGGATATACACATAAGGTAGGGGTCCCGCTACCACTTCATCATTATCATTCTTTACGGGCACTCCCGGGACTTGCCGTAAGGGAAACAGTTTGGCTGCCATAGGTGTCTTTTGGGATCTAAGGGTTATCGTCGTTGCCTTTGCAGGAGTCACTTTCTTTTTCTCAACAGGCTTTGCTTTGGGTTTCTCTCTCACTGACGTGCTAGTGCTAGCGCTGGCTTTCTCAATTATTTGTACACTTTCCTCCTCATCTGAGGGATTCTCTCTTTCTCCTTCTTCTGTCTCCACTTCTGACTCGCTTTTTAGGTCCTCCTCTTCTTTTCCCGCTAATTCTTCCTCTTTCTCTCCTCCGGGAGGGGGATCAGGGGTTGGGTCCCGCCTCGGCTCTGGCCGTCTCTGGGGTTCTGGGGCAGGACGTCGGGCTACTCTTACTGGACCTGGGGTTCGGTGCTGCCTGAGAGTTATTTCTGGGGAATCAGGATCTGCCAGGATGGGCTTCTTTCTGGCTTTCTTATCCTGCTCTTTCATTCTAGGCTGTTCCGTTTTCTGTCTAGAATCTGTTTTAGCTAACATTATTCTGCACTGTTCCTCATAACAGCGCTGCGCCCAGGGGGGCGGATCTTCACAAATACTTAACCAGGAATCTATATAGGGGTACTGATCGGGGTGCGCTATCCGCACTCTATGGTGTATTGACTGAATAATCTCTACATTGAACGTTCCTTCTCGGGGCCAGATGGGGTCTAGATCGGGCCACTCCCTAGTACACAAAATCTGCAAACGGGCTGCTGTCATTTTAATACCATAATCTCCTGAATATCCCTCTTTAAAATGTGCGATCATACATTCTAATGGAGTGTTTCTAGTAGACCCCGCCCCTCCCATTTCGATGTGTGCGCGCAACAACAGACAGAAGGGAAAAGGAGGGCGGACCGTGGGTAAGGGGTCCTCACGGCCCTGGAAACGTATAAGGAGTACAAATAACAAGACAAGACGACAATCGCTTCCCCCTTTTTGCGACCTGAACGCGGTCGCCCGGTCAGGAAATGCGCTACTCAGGGGTCCGCCTTCACTTGGTCCGTGCTGCCAGACCTCTCATTCACACTTCGTTCACACAATCATGCTAGCAACGTATCCCAGAATGCATTCGTTTCTATCTATTCTGACTAGTCTTTTCCAATTTCCCAATTACAAAAAGGATGGGGGTTTCACCCGGCGAATTCCCATGCGGGGTTACTCGGCCCTTCCTTGAGAGTTGATCATGCTCTCTTACCAATTCCCAATATCTCGAGATTACAAATTCCAAAGTTCCAAGTTCCAATGGCAGTACTGCTCTTTCTATTTCTGTCTAGACCCAAAATCAAAACTATACTCACCGGATCCGGTCCTCAAACTTCCCAAGCAGGCGCATGAGTTGGACCTCGGACTCCCCTCACTCGGGTTCGAGGCGTTGACTCCAGCCGGGCTCGTCACCCGCCGAGGTCCGACCAGCTCCCTCCGATACAAGGGACCGGTGGCGCCAGGGAGCAGCCCTCGTCGGAAGGGCGCGATCCCGGCAGGACCAAGCCTATAGAGGCGGAAAGTCGTGGTATATTGCCCTATATACACTTTGATTCCACAACTTCCCGGCCAACGCACCAAGGAATATGTAGCAGCAAAGCGCAGACAAACCAATGATACCAGGAGTCTGTTCAGAAGGTCCAAATCATTTATTTGTGCACAAGTCTCGAACCAATCAATTTCAAAATGGCTGAGCAAAGTTTTCAAGCATTACAACAACTTTTATAGACTTCTGTTCCATTCTAGGTATAGAAAAACACTTCATTGGTCCCGGTACTCTCCCGTACCTCTTCCATTGGTCCCGGTACTGATAAGTTTATCCAATTATGTCCCTCCAGTGGGCATGACACCTGCATACCCCCCTTCTAGTCCCAATTACAATGGTCAGTTCATCAACTTGTTACTTTCACACTCTCAAGGCCATAGAACCAATTTGTACATGCAGAGGAGCTGGGCTCTGCAACTCATCTGTCAGCACTCCTAATTATTTCTTTGCAGATGTACTTTTTCTTATCAGTAACTTTTAAACATGTCTTTTCTGTATTTTTCCATCTTTCAATACTGCAGTTCTGCTTACCTAAGCTAATTCAATACTTCTACTGAGTTCTATCTTACAATAGCAGCATATTGGGGGATGTGCAATCCTATATGCCTCTCCACAGGCCTCATTTACAGGTCAAGCTAGCCATGCTGGCCTGCTTATGTTCGGACACTGTGGGTCACAGGCCTGCACCTGCCACACACTGGGCTTGGGGAAGGCATGAGAGTCTGCTTGGAATGAGGTCCTGAAGGATATAAATAAAGATCATAGGATGTGCTGTAGTGAAAAATGCCTCAAAAGCAGTAGAAGTGGGTAGCAGGGGCAATGGTACCAGCTGTAAGAGCCCAGGAGACTGGATGAAGGGCTGATGCTACAGCAAGTCCAGCTGGAAGAACCTAAAGTGAAAGCCTAATACTAGTGGCAGGAGACTGAGAGTCAATGTCACAGCAATGGAACTAGTGGTTGGGGCAAGGTACTTCAGGCCGGAAGGTCGGGGGTTCAAATCTCACTAGAGGACAGCAACCTTGGGTCGTAAGGACTGGGGTTTCTAGTCCCACAGTTGCTCCTTGTGGTCTTGGGCAAGCCACTTAACTCTCCATAGCCATGTTCCCTGTAAAATAGTTATCTCCAAGTTATAATGCCCTGTTCAATGTAATTTCAGTTTGTTCAATGTAAACTGCCTTGATATCATGAAAGGTGGTATATAAGAAATGTTAAATAAATAAATGAAAAGAATTTGAGCAGGAGTTGAAGACTCATCGATGGTGTTAGGCCAGTAGAGTCCCCCTGCCACAGTGGCTTTAGTTTTGACAGGGGCCTGGGTCTTAGCAACTCTGGACTCTTCTGGACAAAGGGAACCTGTGCAGAGGACGTATGGCAAACCATGAAAATGTTTTAGTTATTGGAACTTTCCAGACCTGGGCCCCCTCCTTCCTGTCCTTCAGTTGAACTCTGGTGAAATATGTCTACTTTAAGGTTATTCCTCTTTTGTAAGCATGTGTAAGAAATGAACAGTTTACCCGCAGCATTCAGCCTTCCCAATTAACTGATAAACAAGCTAGGAAAGAATAACTAGTAACATTCAGACCTACAATTTCTTTAGCCATATATCTAGTTTCTAAACCTCTTCTCTGCTTTTATTAGGTTTTAAGTTTATTTTAACAGTTTAAAAGTCCCGCCTGAAGATACATTTCAGTGCCTAACAAAGAGCTAAGTTCCACACTAAAACCTAAAGCTAAAATCTTGCACCTGGGGCTGCTTATCTACTAGGCTTGTAAATTCTTTAACATATCTTCACTTAGATTGCTTAAAACTAAGCACTGATATTTTCTGCTCTTGCCTTATAGAACCATAACTTGATTACAACAACTATGCACAGAAACAGAATCTAGGAGAAGGATTCAATTAAATACTAACTTTTATGACATATTTAAGGGATACAATTACCACAAGCCTGGTTACTTTTATTCCAAGGGTTAATAAAGCATTTATAATGTTACTCAAAAACCTAAAAGCTGTAAAATTTGTTTGTGACCTGCCTGACCACAGGACAAAGAATGTTGCCCAAGCTGAAATAAAGAAATAAGCCTGAAGGGGCCTCAGTGGATAAGAAACAAAGAACATGAAGCCAGGTCAGAGGGTCAGAGCAGTTCTGTTTAATCATTGTAGTGGAGCCTCAGCCCTAAGAACTAACCAGTAGGAAAAACAGAATGAAGAGCTGTTGCCTCAAGGGACAGGAATTTACAACACACTAGGAAATCATCAGGATGGAACCTCTGTCCAGGGCAGCTTCATGTTTGTTTCTTCAGCATTTATGCTTCTGCTTTCTGGCCTATAAAAAAGGTACCTGATCAGTACTGAGCAGTGGGCTCAGTACTGATCAGGTACCTTTTTATAGGCCATTACTATTACTGTTACTATGTTTGGCTTTTGTGCTGTCATCTCCCTTTTTTTTGTTGTTGTTGTGGTTTCCCCACCCTATGTTCGTTGTCCCTCTTGAGTTTTTTTGTCTGGTCTGTGTCTCGTGCTCTTATTGTACTTGTTTTATGCTGTCCTTTCTCCCTCTTTTCTATTATAATATGGCGTTCCTTTTTCTATAGTTTAGTGGCGTAGACCTTTTATTGTACACCGCTCTAATGTTCCGACAAGAGCGGTCTATCAAATGGCGAAATAAAGATAAAGATAAAGAGACCTGTATCTTATGCTGGAACCACTGCACGTCTGACAATTCTCTCATTGCAAAATGTATATATAGGACTGCAACTCCTGGCTTTGTGAAAGCAGCTCCTGCTGCAGTACAGAAATAAACTTTGTATTTCCTTTACAGATATATTTCACTATCATATTATTTCTTCTGCTAGAGACATGGACCTCTGAAGGCCTGGGCAGCTCTTCACGTGACAACAATATGGCGTCTGTGGCAGGATTTCTCGCAGCCAAACCCCTCTTCCTTGGCCTTGGACTTGGACAACACTAGCATGCACTCCTAAAGATCAGTTCAAATTAATTTACTAGGGAAAGTTTTGTCTAAATTTCTAGGTGCTGGAGGAAGGGGGCAGTGAGTGAAGTGTCCCAATTAAAATTTATAGTCAGAAATTATCTGTATTGCAAATTCTGTGTGTAGGTAAAGGTTACTAATTCATTTAGTCTCTCCCCATTATGAGTCTGACTCTGAAAGGCCAGAGCTGCACAAGACACAGATAAGCTTATTCCTTTCTATCTCTGCTGGTTTCTTATTGCAAATATAGAATACTAAGGGTAGGTTAAACTTTAGGTATAGGGAAAATTGCTAATTGCTGGTCCTACATTACGTTTGGGGATAGTCAATCTGCTTGATTTCCTTGTGTAGCCTTAACAGTTTCTGAGTGTGCCCACAGTTCAGGTATAAGCCTACTGGGGCAGGGACACTTGAAAGAAAAATCAGCTACTTGGTATAGAAATACTTACTTTGCAGGGGACCAACAGAGACCTTTGCACAGGGGGCTGATAGAACTACAAAGGTATATTTTGGGTAATTCTGGTTCATTGTCTGCTTAAAAGGCATCTCCCAGGGAGGGGCTACTTTAGATCATCAGACACCTGGCTTCACATACTGGTCACAGTCTGACTCTGAAAGGCCAGAGCTGCACAAGACACAGATAAGCTTATTCCTTTCTAGCTCTGCTGGATTTTTATTGCAAATATAGAATACCAAGGGTTGGTTAAACTTTAGGTATTGGGAAAACTGCTAATTTTATTTATTTAACATTTCTTATATACTACCTTTCATGATATCAAGGTGGTTTACATTGAACAAACTGAAATTACATTGAACAGGGCATTATAACTTGGAGATAACTATTTTACAGGGAACATGGACTATGGAGGGTTAAGTGATTTGCCCAAGACCACAAGGAACACCTGTGGGACTAGAAACCCGTCCTTCCAGCCCAAGGTTGCTGTCTTCTAGTGGGATTTGAACCCTTGACCCTCTGGCCTGAAGTACTTGCCCCAACCACTAGCCCACTCCTCCACTCCAATTGCTGGTCCTACATTACATTTGGGGATAGTCACACTGCTTGATTTCCTTGTGTAGCCTTAACAGTTTCTGAGTGTGCCCACAGTTCAGGTATAAACCTACTGGGGCGGGGACACTTGGGATCCCGCCCACCCTACCCCTGGGGCTGCTTTGCCTATATAGTGGCCAATAGCATGGGATACGCCCACATTCTCTTAACTAGCATGTCTTGTATTCAGTGCAATACCTGCGGTATTTTCATTCCAAGAAGAATCATTTGGAGCCTAAGAGCATGTCCTGTGTGCCGAAGGTTATCTGCCATGTATAACAAATTGACTCTACTAAGAGAAGACCTGGCTGCCATGCATAAAGAATTGTCTCTATTGAGGGAAGAACTGACTGCAATGAAGCGCACCTCTTCTAGGATATAGACTGAACAAAGTCCACCACCGCTCCCACAAAGAGTCAAACACACCAGGAACAAATGGATCACAGTGGGTTCGGGTAGATTGCGATCTGTGACACAGAGACATCCTATACACCAAGAGATATCCTTGCTTAATGCATTCTCTGCCTTGATTAATGAGGATGCCCTATCCAAAGAAACTGAACGGCCTTTAGAGGAGTCAGTCAATGCCCAATCTCCTGCTAAAGCACCAAATATGAAAAACTCACCAAACAGAAAACTACTACTACTTGGAGATTCCATCATCAGAGACACCAACTTGGGAACACAGTTCAAAGGAGAGAAGAAAGTCAAATGCCTCCCAGGCTCCTTAGCTGGCAGGAATACAAACCAAATTATTGATGTAATTAGCGCGGAAAGCAAACACTCCAAACTTGATGTTGTCATCCACTTGGGGACAAATGACCTGGCTAGAAATAGGGCCTCTACAGTCCAAAAGGACTTCCAATCTCTGGGAGAAAAACTCAAGCCCATTGTTAACACTGTAGCATTCTCAGAAGTTCTGTCCTTAGTCTGATTCTTTTTAACATCTTTGTTAGTGATATTAGGCAAGGTTGTTGGTTAAGTTTAGCATCTTTATGGATGATACCAAAATCTGTAATAGAGTAGACATCCAGGAAAGAGTTGATAAAATAAGGCAGGATCTAGCTAAGCTTGAAGAAGGCAGGATCTAGCTAAGCTTGAAGAATTTTCAATAACTTGGCAGCTGAGATTTAATGCTAAAAAATGCAGGGTCATGCATTTGTGCTGCAAAAGTCCAAAAGAGTGGTACAGTGTAGGGGGCAAAGTACTTCTGTCCACAAAAGAAGAACAGGATCTGGGTAAGATTGTTTCTGATGATATTAAAGTGACTTAAAAGGGAGAAGAGGTGATGGTGAAAGCCAGAAGGATGTTTGGGTGTATTGGGAGAAGAATGACCAGTAGAAAAAAGGAGATGATAATGCCTCAGTATAAGTATCTTGTGTTACCTCATCTGGAAGATTGTGTGCAATTCTGGAGACCACATCTTCAAAAGAATATAAACAGGTTGGAGTCATTGCAGAGGGTGGCGACTAAAATGGTCAGTCGTCTTCGTTATAAACTATAGGGGGACAGTCTTAAAGATCTTAAGATGTATACATTAGAGGAAAGGCGAGATAGAGGAGTTAGCAACATTAAAAAAAACCTCTATGCATAAATGCACAAGAGGAGAGCCTCTTTCAATTGAAAGTAAGCTCCGCAGTGAGGGGGGCATAGGATGAGTGTAAAGGGGATAGACATTCAAGGTAGAAGGCCAAGGCACTTTGGCAGACCAGTGTATGCAACGTTGCCACACCCTAGTTGTCACACAGTTTGGGGAAGAATGTTGGCACAACAATCAACTGGTTGAGGTATAACACGGAGACAACCTTTGGTAGAAAACACAAATGCGTTCGCAAGACCACCCTCTTCTGGTTTCACTACTTAACAGACCAATATTTCACTAGTTAATTTATTTTATTTTATTTTATTTATTTAGTATACATTTGTATACCGCTACTTCCAGCGATCAGCAGCGGTTTGATTACAGATTGGAAATTGTCAAATCATGACAGGAACTTTTTGAGGTATAAACACATTGATTAGACAGGAAAGCACAGCACACAGAGAACTATTTTACAGGGAACATGGGCTATGGAGGGTTAAGTGGCTTGCCCAAGACCACAAGGAGCACCTGTGGGACTAGAAACCCCAGTCCTTCCGGCCCAAGGTTGCTGTCCTCTAGTGGGATTTGAACCCCCGACCTTCCGGCCCGAAGTACCTTGCCCCAACCACTAGGCCACTCCTCCAAGAAACAATGGTCTATTTTGAGCTTATATTCATGTTGTTCTAAACCCCTCAGTTTTGCCTTTACACAGGGCTCCATTTTATGTGACGTTAGTCAAATCAGTTTTACCTATTGACCGCCCTTTGGCCAGACCTCTGGATACGACAGGTCACACAGCTTGTGGTTAGTGTCAATTTTGTCCATGGACCTTGACTGGCAATGTATGGGATGACCCCTTCACGCAGAGACTACTTCACTATCACTGGTCCACTACTTGCACCTCTAACTTTGCCGTTTACCTTTTACGATGTCCATGTGATTTGTTATTTGTGGGTCGTACCACTCATGCTGTGAAAATCAGACTGGGGGAACATGCCTCACGTTTGCATTTACAAATCCATTCAGACCCCATTGTTGAACATTGTTTAGCTTTGGGTCATGTTTTTGAAGATCTTTGTTGGCAAGTTATAGACTTTGTACCACAAGATCCACGGGGAAGTGACAGGATGTCTCACCTTCAGTGGCTTGAACAAAGTTGGATTTTTACTCTAGGCTCAGTACATCCCCAGGGCCTCAATTGGGAGATCGATTGGCTGAGTCTTTAGCGTAGTTACTCACCTGTAACAGGTGTTCTTTGGGGACAGCAGGAATCAGTCCTCACATATGGGTGACACTGGCACCGACGGAGCCCGCGCGGAGCAAATCTCCAGCTTTCAAAGAAAGCCTTTGGGATTGCTAGCATGCATACGTGGTCCCCTTCCCGCCCAAGGGTGCCATCTTGCAAAGTTAGACGACATAGTTAAAAGATGGCAAAAAGAATAAAAAGGTACAACTGCAACTCCAAGGGGAGGAGGGAGGGTTGTGAGGACTGATTCCTGCTGTCCCCAGAGAATACCTGTTACAGGTGAGTAACTACGTTTTCTCCGTAAACAAGCAGGAAGTCAATCCTCACATATAGGACTCCACAGCTACAGGCTACCAAACCCATAGCAAAAAATAAGGCTCCCCCAGCAGCAACTAAGTCCGTATAGACAGACCAAATAGGATCCCTGTGTCATATGAAACCAGCTCACCGGTAGCCTGAACACAGAAGAGTCAGAGGGTAGGAGTTGCTTAGACCCTGAAAAGGTTACAGAGCACAGCGTGGCTGAAGGCACTGTCTTGTCGGGACTCTCTGTCCAGGCAGTAATGAGATGTGAAGGTATAGACTGAAGACCAGGTGGTGGCCCGGCAAATGTCTGCCAACAGGACCGAGCGCAGGTGAGCTACTGAGATCGCCATAGCCCTGACCAGGTGAGCCATGACCGGGCCTCTCAACAGAAGCTTTGCCTCCTCGTAGTCAAGGGCAATACAGTTTGCCACCCATGTGGACAGCGTACGCTTGGACACCACCTTCTCCAGCTTACTAAGATCATAGGAGACGAAAAGCTGAGAGGCTTTTCAATGGCCCCACGTTGTGATGCAGCAGACCCTCTTGCAGATAGAAGAAAAGTTTTAAATCCAGAAAAAAACAGGTATAAGCTGCAATATCCTGAAGATCCACATAGAGGGAGCATGAGAGTCAGTACAGAGTCTGAAGAACCACGCCTCTATGGGCAGGACTTGGGCCCAGTCAGTTTGGATTTAAGCAGAGGCAGGTCTGAATCAAGAGGAGAAAGATATCCAAGGGGAGAAAGATATCCAGAAGAGAAAGATATCCAAGGAGAGAAAGATATCCAGAGAGATGTCCAGAGAAGTATCCGGAGAGATATCCTGAGAGAGAAGGACAGAGACTCAAGAGCCAAAGAAAGGGCAGTCTTGGATGAGAGAGAGAAAGCAGGCCTGAGAAGCAACATGAGTGCTGGCCTGGGAGAAAAGTGGAGAGCACAGAGGACTGGTGAGCAGAGAGAAGCTGAAGGAGCGAGGCCACCAGGCAACGACAGCCTCAGGAGTGAAAGCAAGGGCAGATGGCAACAGCTGCAGCCTTGGCACAGAGAGGTTCATCCATGTACTAAGGCAAAAGAGATATCGTGGGAGAACTTGGGCTATCCTGAGTTAGAGGACAACCGGACTAGGCCTCAAGCCTTCCCTGAGAAGGAAAGAAGAAAGCTCAAAGGTAAAGCTTCTATTACTTGCAATTGTTTGCTCAAGCCTAACATAAGAGAAAGACAGGGGAAGGAAGTTTCTCCTTGTAACAATGACAGTTATAAGCAAAAGCTAACAGACAATTTCTCTAAGAGGAGAACTGTAAATACTAAGCATTGTGCTGAGAGAGCTTTTAAAACTATAGCTGATGAGGAGCCATTGTTTTACCCAGTGGCCAGAAACCGACGCCCTAACCTAACCACCAGACACTGGGAAACTGTACGGCACGCTTTTAAAAAGCCAGAGTTCAGTTATGCAGAAGCCTCAGACTCAGAGCTATCAGACATAGAATTTATGCAAGTGGAATCTGCAGGCGAAGAGTCTGACGAGCCGATGGAATGTACATATTGTACAGCAGTGAAGCTGTAGTTTATTTCTAGCTCCATGAATGCATAAGTGAATGCAGTGTTTTGTCCTACCTTAAATTACTGTGAAGTTAACAGCCATTACTTTGACCGTTTTCTTTGTGCTTTAAACCTGATGCAAGGACTTGTTCAGTTGTGTTACTTTCCAAAGCCGTTTATCCTGTTTTTGAACCATTTTTGTGAAAAGGGGAAATAAAGCCTTTTTCATTTTTCCCTCCATTTTCGTGTGAACTTGTTCTTTTTGGGAAGTTGGTAACGAGGCCGGCACAAGGGACTGCTACCCTTGACCCTCGCACCTGTCCAACCCCAATCACCATAGTCTTGTGCGCTCCCCAGCCCTTCCGTGGAAAACTACGCCGCCACTAGGGGGGGCTGCGGGGGACAACGTGCATGGATATAGAAGGACAAGGTCCTCTTATAGTCCAAGGTGTGGAGGACATCTCTGCCTGGCTAGCATGTGGTCTGGGAAAGAAGGTGAGGATTACTACCTCCTGAATGAGGTGGAAAGAGGACACCACCTTTGGAAGGAATTTAGGGTGCGTACGAAGCACCACCCTGTTTTTGTAGAACCTGGTTTAAGGCGCTTCAGCCACGAGGGCCTGAAGTTCATTCACCCTGCAGGCAGAAGTTAGTGCGACCAGGAAAACCACCTTCCAGGAGGGTAGCGCAGGTGGCATGTAGCCAGAGGCTTGAATGGTGACTGGGTGAGCTGCCCCAATGCCACGTTAAGGTCCCATTTGGTTGCCGAGGGGCGAACTGGGGGCTTAGATAGGAGAAGGCCCCTTAGAAAGCAGGACACCACTGGGTGTGCCGAGAGGGGCTTCCGGTCAACCTGATAGTGATTCACCGTTAGGGCACTGAGGTGTACCCTCACAGAGATGTGAAGGTATGGACTGAAGACCAGGTGGTGGCCCAGCAGATGTCTGCCAACGGGACCAAGCACAGGTTAGCTACTGAGGTCACTATAGCCCTGACCCATTGAGCCATAACCAGGCTTTTCAACAGAAGCTTTGCCTACTCGTAGGCAAGGGCAATACAGTCCGCCGCCATGTGGACAGTGTACGCTTGGTCACCACCTCCCCCAAGTTCCCCAGGACTGGAGAATGGCTGATGTCGTACCTCTACACAAAAGTGGTGACAGGGAAGAAGTGTCAAACTACAGGCCCGTGAGCCTTACCTCGGTGGCGGGAAGAGTAATGGAGGCACTCCTGAACTTTCTCAAAACCAGCAGGTTGCAAGATCCCAGGCAGCATGGTTTTACCGAAGGACGATCTTGCCAAACAAATCTGATTGAGTTCTTTGACTGGGTGACCAGAGAGCTATATCAGGGGCATGTGATCGATGTCATCTACCTGGATTTCAGCAAAGCCTTTGATACTGTCCCTCATAGGAGGCTTATCAATAAACTCAGTGGTTTGGGGATGGGTCCCAAGGTGGTAAACTGGATCAGAAATTGGTTGACTGATAGACGACAGAAGGTGATGGTAAATGGAGCTTACTCGGATGAAAGGAAGGTGATTAGCGGGGTGCCCCAGGGTTCGGTCCTGGGCCCAGCACTGTTCAATGTATTTGTGAGTGATATTGCTGAAAGACTGAATGGAAAGGTCTGTCTTTTTGCAGATGATATGAAAATTTGCAACAGAGTGAACTCCCCCGAGGGAGTGCTTAACATAAGAAAAGATCTACAAAAGCTGGAAGAATGGTATAATGCTTGGCAATTAAGATTTAATGCAAAGAAGTGCAGTGTCGTGCACTTGGGTAGCAGAGATCCAAGGGAAATGTACGCGATAGGGGGCGAGAGGTTGATGTGCACGAATCAGGAGAAAGACCTTGGTGTGATTATTTCTGTAGATCTCAAGGTGGCAAAACAATGCGACAAGGCGGTGGCAAAAGCCAGGAAGATGTTGGACTGCATATGAAGAGGAATTACCAGCAGAAAGGAAGAGGTACTAATGCCACTGTATAAGTCACTGCTGAGGCCTCACTTGGAATACTGTGTTCATTTTTGGAGACCATACGTTGCAAAGGATGTAAAAAGAATGGAAACTGTTGTGCACCTCCTCCTGCAGCTTGGAGACTGGGCATGTCAAAGTCATGACATCACTGGATATAGCCTGCTGGTATCTCCCATCAGCCTTCAGTGTACTATTGACAAAGCAAACTCAAAGGAACAACAAATAAGTAACTATACCATAGCTTTAAATAACTCTCCATTCCTCAACTTGAGGAACCTTTTTAACCTTATCAGTCTTATATTATTATTTTTTTTTTAACTTTACATTCACGTCCCCCCTATGCAAACACGTTTCCTATACCATCCCCTCATTTAAATAAGAGAGAAGGAAGAAAACAACAGAGAGGGATACTCACTGTGATCTAGAATCTAAAAGGATCTGTCTACTCCTTGAGATTGATGCTCCACTCTGCCTGAAAATAAACTCTGAAGAAATCACACCCTTGGGTGGGAATGAGGACTAAACTGTCATCACTCAAGGAATGACAATTACCAGGTAAGTGCAATTTCTATTTCCTTATCGTTCCTCCAGTTTAGTCCTCCACCTCTGGGATGTAACAGAGCAGTAATCATTGGGAGGGACCTATCCAGCCAACTCACCACACCGTCGACCCGGAACAGGCACCCATGAAGCTGCTTGTGCCTTGGTAGCAAGAGTCAGAAAGCCCCCCGGAATCGTACAACCTCACCACCAGAATGCTGAGGCAACCACCACCTTAACCCAGTGCGAAATGGCCGCCTTCGCTGTTGCTTCCCCTTCGTGGGGACCTCCAACCAACATACAAACACAAAGAAACGAACACCGCACCCTGCATTTTATGTTTCCTATCGGCGTAAGCTATGAATAACAACCTCCCCTTCCAGGAAAAAACAGAACTGGAAGAGAAACCAATAGGTTCAGGAGAAAAATCAGATACCACCTTTTGGAAGGACGACGGGACTGGTCGCAAACACCACCCTCTATCCAGAAAGGGTGAAAACGGCTCATTACATGACAACACCTGAAACTCCGAAACTCATCGCGCCGAACAAAGAGCTATCAAAGCCACTGTCTATAACAGCAAATCCTTTACCGACGCCTGGAGTAAAGAATCAAAGGGCTCTTTAGTTAACGCCTCTAAGGCCCAATCGGGATCACATGGCAGCACCCGAAGTCTCCTTGAGAAGCGCAGTCGGGTTCCAACTTAAGGAAACGCCACACATCGATCCGAACACCTAGCGCTATTCCCTCCACAGAACCTTTACAGCTGGAAACAGTCGCCAGCTGGACCCTCTAATGAACTGGCCACTAGTTCCTTCAGACACTGTCCTGCAGAGAACTCAGACCAAGGATACAGACACCTTTGTCGCCCGGACTTGCTGCTGTGAACAGCAGCCTTCAAAAAGGCACTAAGCACGGACCTATGTACCAGGCGCAGCCTGCCTCCTTGCTCTCAACAAGGTGGCGAAGACTGCCGCAGAATAATCCTTCTTCTTCAGCCCTACCCATTCAAAGGCCAAACCGTAGGTGGGCACCGATCCACCTGAAACATTCGTCATGGACCTAGCCGCAGCAGAACGTCCGCTACCGGCAACTTCTAGGAAATGCTCGTCGAGTAGGTAAATGAGATCAGCCTAGTACAGCCGTCCAACCGGGTGCTACCAAGAGTACCTTTCCCCGAAAGTCTTGATACGCTAACTACTTGCCATATGAGAGCCCACGGGGAAAGGACAAGACAAAGGGGCATGTTTACTAAACATTCCTAACGTGCGGGGCCGTGCTAGTGTGCCTGTGCCATATAAGGAGTGGGCGGTTCAGGCAGAAAATAGAAAAAAAACGTTAGTAAGCAACCGGACGTGTGTGCGTCGCGCTAATGTGCGGGGGTCGACATTAGCGCGTGGAAAGGCAAAGTGGCGCGCTGCTGAGTATACAAAACAACAGAGCTGTGGTACAACGGTGAAGACACTGACCAATGGTGCAGGGGCCATGGGTTCAATCCCCCAGTGTGCGCAACGACAAAGGTCAGCTGAGGCAGTAACTGTAATGATTAACATTGTTTTAGGAGGCAAATTAATTTGGAACGGCATAAGGCGGCGCACAGTTATTTTTGGGCGGCAGAAAGCGGCGCACAGTGCTTTTTGGGCGGCATAAGGCGGCGCACAGTTATTTTTGGGCAGCAGAAGGCGGCGCACTGGTCCCCTTGGGCGGCAGAAGGCGGCGCGCTGATAGGCACAAGGCGGCGCGCTGATGCATAAGCACAGGAACAGAGCCACAGCACAATGGTTAAAACACTGACCAATGGTGCAGGGATCAGGGGTTCAACTCCTCACAATGCCCAGTGAAAAATGCCTGCTGAGGCAGTATGTATTATGTTGAGGAGGCTGTATAATTATATTTTGTTATCACTACTAGCAAACGCACTCTCCCAGCATGTTAACATACAGCGGCCCATAAGGCACATGTTACAGTGCACTGTTCGCCAAGGCACCCTTGAATGACCCCTATAGGGCAGCATGTATGTTGCGACACAGGATAATGTATAGTGCACCCTATAGGGATGGCAACCATAAGGTGGCCTACAGGGCGCCCTATGAAGCACCCTCAGAGGCACCTAATGGGTATAGTAAGCTGAGGGTGGTCTTGCCGGCATAGACATATGTACAGTAAATAAAAATAAAGCTGTGGACAGCCCTACCAAAGGGCCCCACTGTGGGTTTGA
Organism: Ichthyophis bannanicus; assembly: GCA_033557465.1. Classification (NCBI taxonomy): domain Eukaryota; kingdom Metazoa; phylum Chordata; class Amphibia; order Gymnophiona; family Ichthyophiidae; genus Ichthyophis; species Ichthyophis bannanicus. The sequence continues at coordinate 4,869,347 of CM066048.1, forward strand.
ACCCATAACCTCTGGCTGCACAGGCAGTGATGTAACCATTGCGCTACAGCTCCATAGCTGTATGCAGGCCCCTGGCTGGCTGCAGATAGCCTACACGTCACCTCACAGACAGTCTGCTGGTGTCAACAGGATAGGGTTAGGCCACCCGTACCCATGATGCACTGCACATGCAAATTAGCTGTCCGCAGATGGACACAAGATGGGGAATGCACCCCCACAGCACCTCGGCCCTGTTGGGGGAAGTGACCGGGTGCACCCACACAGCACCTTGGCCTAGTAGGGGGCACTGACCGGGTGTTTTACTGGCACAGAGTAGCCACACACCGTTACATCGTGCGGGTACTGTGCTCACCCTGAGTGTGCAATGAGGTGGCCAGGACCAGGTCAACAACACCTGCCATGGCTGATGGAGGCCAAGCGGGCGTTCCAAAGCAGTGTTAATGCGTAAGATAGCTAGTTTCTGCACAAACACCATGGATATCCCTGTCTGCCGCCATCAGGCACCACCCCCAGTGGCAAACATGGTCCCCATCAAGGGACCCACACTCTACCTCCCTGCAAAGGTGGCAGTAGAGGGCAACATCAACCCCAGTCCTGCTGAGGAACACCACCACCACCCCCCCCCCAGGCAGGCAGCTCCATACACATCCATAACACAATAGCAGACAGACATAAGCCCAGGGTATGGTAAGCTGCACTCCACCACCAGATATTCCCCTGCAACAAGCCAACAGCCACTGCACCCTGCAAGCCATTATAGCAAGACATTTACCAGCTACAAACAGTCTGCTGGTTAGTCCATAGTGCATGTTCCCAATGGAGATGCATGCACCCAGAACTGGGCTGTCTGCATACACAGCAAGCAGATAGATCAGTGACTGGGCCCCAAAGAGAAACCCATATCTATCACATGAGAGAACTACTATACAGCACTATGGGGGGGCCTAGCCATGCTGTGGTCACTGCACAGTCAGGGTGAGCGTGATCCCCCAGAAGGACATGCTTTGGCCACCCTGTCTGTGTAGGTGGTGGCCGGACACTACAATATCCCAGCCAATGTCCCTGCCAGGGCCCTATGCCCAGTGCAGATGCATCCTGGCCACGTCACCCTGCCCTGGCTATACCCATGGTACCTTGCACCTCATTATGCACATTGACTGGCCAATACTGGCAACAGTGCTGGCAGTGCGGGCTGTTGAAGGGGCTTGCAGCCAACACCCACTGTATAGACAGACACACACTTCCACACCTCTGCCATCATGGTGCTACGATTGAGGGGGTAAGTAGCCTTGCCCACCAAACCGGTCCTGAGCACGGCAAGGCATGGATATGGTATGCATTACAGCTGGTGGTCACTCCCCAGGGTGGTAAGCACCGTCAGAGGCCAGGCCTGGAGCATGCCCCGCAAACACCTAACAGATTGTTTGGATGGGGTCAACTAGCAGTATGTACGTAACGTATGGATAACTGCCTGCCTGTGCTCCTAGCAAACGTCTCCGAGCTGTGTACCGTATACCTCAGGTGTAGGGTGACATTGGTAAGTTATGCAAGTGCTCGTTTTGGGTGCTGCATGCACGGTCCAATGTTCTGCCTTTCCAGGAGACATTGGCCAATGGGGCCTGTGGGTGTGGGTGTGTCTGCCCTTGATGGCTGCTGCTTTACGGCACAGATTCCCAACTCCAGTCCAGGTTTGCATCACACTGTTCGGGTTTTCCTGCTATCCCTCATGAATATGCATGGGCTACATCTACATGCCATGGGGGTGGTGCATAGATATACAGCACAGGCATTTGTATGAGTGTCAGCATGGAACCTGACTGGTGTGTGGCCCACCAGGACTGCATTTGGGTGATTCTGCTCTAGGTACTGCCCCTGTTCATGGTGTCTGTGCTCAGTGGGGTAAAAGATAGATGTCTTACCATTGCATATGTCCCCGCCATGAAAGGTGTGTCCTTACTATCACTGTTTAGTTGTGGGAAAAATATGTGGGCAGGATTGGCAGTAGCCCCAGCTGGGCTTTGAACCTGTGACCTTCTGTTCTTGTATGCAGTGTCTGTGTGCATTGCACCACTGTGTAGCCACAGATTGGTTGGATTCCCTGGACTGTCCATGACTGTGGATCCGGCAGGACCTGTCTGTTGCAGTGGACTGTGCCAGCCTGCACATGGCTAGGCCTCTGTCTTCTGTGGTTAGCAGCCACTGCCCCCTGCACCACATGTACTTGTCCGCCAACATGCTGGCATGTACTTCTCTCAGAAAAAGCAGTTGACCTGATTGCAATGTGGCAGTATGGGACTGCATTTGGGGGACTTGGCTGTAGGTAATGCCCATTGTTGTGGGGTGTGTGCGGTGTTGGGTAAAATATGGGTGTTTTCCCCATGCATACAGGGGTGTCTGCGCTATCTTTATTTAGTGGTGGGTAAAATATAGGGACTGGGCTGGCAGGTGCCCCAGCTGGGTTTTGAACCTCTGCCCTCTGGTCCTAGAGGTAATAACTCTGTCCGCTGTACCACACTTTGGCCACAGAGACAGTGCAGCCCCTGGAGGCAGTAAGCCTGGCAGGATGGAGTCACAAACCCTGCTCTACGCAATTCTACTGTGGGCATATGCACCCTGTCTGGTGACAAACGTGCACATAAACCCCGGAAATGACCACGGGAAATGTGGGACAAAATATCACCACGCTGGGCAACAGTGATATTAATGGGCAACCATAGCAAACACTCCCAGGAAAGCTCCAAAACGTGGAAATGTTTTTTGGAAGAGTCTCCTCTCAGTAGACCCTTCCAAACTTCATTTCTTTTTTCTGGAGCTTTGCTGGGTGTGATTTCTGTATTTGCCCATCACTATAACTGTTCCCCAGCTGAATTACTATTTTTAATAGTTCTGTTGTGGTCATTTTCTATTTTTATTTTCACTTTTGTGCTGTGCACATGTATCACACTGCTCACGTTTTGCTGGTTTCCCCGGTTTTCCTGTACATTGCTGACGGAAATGGTTTCTCTTCCCTTTAAATGCTTTCTACCGCGAGTGTTTCACTCGCGGTAGTTTTTACATGCAAATTCGGGCCCGATACTGTGCGGGGAGCCTCTCCCCTCCCACTCTCCACCCATTGACCCCGTCCCTCCGCCCCTCCGGAGCCTTCCTCCGCCCTCCTTTCGCCGTTCCACGCCTCTATCGGACATTTGCGGGCCCGCACTTGTACGGGGCCCGTTAGTGAGCCGCGTACCTGTGCGGGGGTGACACGCACATGTGCGGGGCGTTTAAACGCGTTTCTGCGCGTTTCAGTGCCGCGTTGCCGTGCGCTATTTTGCGGCGCGCTATTTTGCGGATTTTAGTAAACATGCCCCAAAGACTTTAAACTGGGAGCTTAATGAGCCTCGACTTGGACGAACCATCAGCCGCCCCATTCCTCCACCAGAAAGACCTCCGGGTGAACCCCAAGGAAGCCAATAATATTAGCTAGCACTCGAATTAAACCATAATACACATTTGCCACATAAAGCAAATCAGGCTCTAGTTGATTCAACTCCCTGATCCTTTCCTGTTCCAGGCAAGTAGACTGCCATAAACACTGCGACCACCTGAAGCATGCTCTCGCCTCCCCAGGCTCCACAAATGGGAGCTTGTAAGGACAGAGCATTGCCCCCAACGATCGCAGGACTGGAGGATATGCTTAAACAGACCTACCCTCCCAGTGGAAGAGGAAAGCATCTGAGGCTAGCGGGTCACTGGACAGCCTCTTGGCACAGAACTGGCCCACCTGGGCATTGTGCATCATGGCAAAGAGATCTATTGTGGGGGTGCCGCACTCTTGAAATATCCATTCCAGCACTACCCTGTTGAGAGTCAACTCATGCGGTTGGAGGACCTGGCTCAGTTGATCCACAAGGATGTTGAGCTCACCAGGCAGATAGGCCACCCTCAGCTCCATTCCATGGGCCAGGGTGAACTTACATAACCGAACATCTTCCCAGCAGAGGAGGTACAAGCCCATGCCCCCTGCATGTTCACATAGAACATCTCCACCTGGCTGTCCATCTGAATCAGGATCACCTGACTCACTAGGTATACTTGGAAAGCCTGTGTGCACAGGCCATCCAAAGCTCAGCACCCAAGGTTGGACTCGTTGGTTGTCAGCATCTCCATCCACCATTCGAGGGATTGTACCAAGGGAGCAGAGACCACCACCCTGTCTCTGAGATGGCCTGTGGCCTGCTTCCATGCGGAGGGGCCACTGAGCCTGCCACATGAAGAATGGGCCAAGGGGGTAATGTGCAATGTAGAGGCCATGTGGTCGAGCTCTCTCAGCATCCCCCCTGGCTGTCATGTGGAGGAAGTGAAGACATGAGGTGAGGAAAGAAATTACAAATGGACAGGACACCTTGGGAACAACACTAACAAAAGACAGACATATAGACAGATGAAAGCAGAAATTAGAGACTTTGACATGAGATGATGAGGTAAAAAATGCCAGAGAGATAGAAAAAAATATATTTTGTTCAGTTTCATGATTGGAATATGTCAGTTTTTGAAACCACAAAGATATCCTCAATGATGCACAGCAGAAGGGGGAGAAGGAAGACTAGCAAAAAAATAAGACACTTCTCCGGGAGACACAAAAAGAAGGGCCGCATGAAGCACTCATTCAGCCAAGGAGGGGCAAGGGCACAACAGTGGCATGAGGAGCACAAGGCACTGAGAAAGGGGAACAAGCAGAGAAATAGTGGTGCAGCAGGAGTAGTGGCAAAATGACACAGGAATCAGCAGCAGAGAGAGGCAAGTAGAAAGGAGATTTTTATTTTTTGTTTTTCTTTTGTTATTTTTTCTTTTATGTTTTGCATCTGGAGCTAAAAACACCCACTGGAAACAAGATAGCAGATTGCAGAGCAGCCGTGCAGTCAGTAGTGACACTTTGCAGGCAGTAAGAATAGTGTCAGTAGCTACAATGCAGCAGAGCTAAGGATCACAAGAGCAGGCCCAGCGGCAATGAGGCAGGAAGTGACAGAAGGAGCAGCAGAGCACAAGGACACAAGCGGCAGTGGCAGAGACAAGGAGAAAGGAGGAAACAGCAACAGAGGTAGGTGGCATCTTATATACTAACAGCAGAGCACAGGGACACAAGCGGCAGGTGGCGGAGAGAGTCAAGGAGAAAGGAGAAAACAGCAACAGGGATAGATGGCATCTTATAGACTAACAAATTTTTGAAGCATGAGCTTGTGAGATCAAGAGATCACTCTATCAGAGGCATCTGACTAACGCCCTCTTGTCCTCAAAGGCTCATGCCCCCAATAAAATGGTTAGTCTATAAGGTGACACCTGCCTCTATCATTTGTGCTAGTCTAGACTAACTAGATTAGCTGTTTGAAAATTGTCATCGTCAAGAATACAGCAAGACACTAGCGAAAACACATCAAGATACCGAAGGCATAAATTGTGGGCAGCTGTGCTTTACTGGCACTATATACTCATTTATCCCTCAAGTTACATGAAAATTATGGGAAGCCAAGTAAGGGAAGGTTTGTCTTAGAAGCAATAGCTTTTCCATCAACCCAGGTGGTAGCCCTGAATGATGGGGACCCACTATATCCCCTGTCGAGGAAAATATGCATTCACTAGGCACACTGGTTGGAGGGCATGATAGAAAATGCTAGTCCCCGGCATGCAAGGGATTTGTGGTCCTGGCTTCAGTGGGATCTCCAGGATAGTGTGTCATTGAAATTCATTCTGGTCTTTTGCTACTTATTACTGTAGCTAGATAGGGTTGCCAACCGGCCGGTTTTCAGCCGGCCTGGCCGGTTTTTCCATGGCCAGGCCGGCTGCCGGCACAGATGTCAAACCGGCCGTTGAAAAGCCGTTTTTTTGCTCTGGCCGCAAGATCGGGAGCGGCCAGAGCAAAAAACCGGCTTTCCTCCCGAAGTCCGCAGCGCGAATGCGAACGCGAACGCGATTCCCCATAATAGTGCAGCCGCTGCTTCTGCTTTGTACAGAGCAGCAGCTGCACTACACTTACTTTGAAAAGTAAAGAAACTGTATGAGGAGCCCTCCAGTCATGGCAGAGCCCGAGGAAGTGATGTCATGGGGGCGGGTTCCTCACAGGCTGTCTTTCCTTTCAAATTAACTTTATTGCAGCCTGTGAGGAGCCCGCCCCCATGACATCACTTCCTCAGGCTCTGCAATGACCCTGCTCACACAGTTTCTTTACTTTTCAAAGTAAGTGTATTGTACAAAGCAGAAGCAGCGGCTTGGGCAGGGCAGGGCAGGGCAGGGGTGTGAGTGAACCAGCAAAGGGGGGGGGGGGTGATGGTATGATTAAACCAGCAGGAGGGAGGGGGGGGGGTTGGTGGTAGTGACCCAGCAGGAGGGGGTGAGTGAGTGACAGGGGCGTGGGTGATTTAACCAGCAGTGGAAGGGGGGGGGTGGTGTGAGTGAACCAGCAGTGGAGGGGGGGTATGAGTGAATCAGCATGGGAGGGGGGTTGGTGTGAACCAGCAGGGGAGCGGGGTTGGTGTGAGTGAACCAGCAAGGGGGGGGTGAGTGAGTGACACGGGGGTGGGTAAGTGAACCAGCAAGGAGGGGAGGGGAGGGGAGGGGTGGTGTGAGTGAACCAGCAGGGGAGGGGGTGAGTGAGTGAACCAGCAGGGGAGGGGGTGAGTGAGTGAACCAGCAGGGAGGGGGGGGCGAGTGAGTGAACCAGCACTGAGGGGGGGGGTGTGAGTACCAGCACTGAGGGGGGGGTGTGAGTGAATCCTTGGTAATTTTTGTGGGTGGGGCTGGGGGCGGGGCAGGGGCGGGACTGGGGGAGGAGAATGGGTGGAGCATGGCGAGCCACAGGTGTCGGGTTTTTCTCGGTGAAAAAATTGGCAACCCTATAGCTAGAGCTTCTGTCATCAAAGATGTTCTGATGCTGGGGCTCATGGGGGGCGGGGGGCAGCTGGCTCTGGCATTTTAAGGTGGGAATGTGGGAGGATTGGTAGCTTAAAATATGCTGATCATGGTACTAGTAGTTTTTTCCTGTATCTCTCCTCCATCTGCTGTATCATAACCACTCCTCTGCCTCTGCTGCTCCCTTTCCTACATCTCAACAACTTTCTCCTTACAGTAAGTCAGTGTGTTGCACTGCAGAACAATAACTCCTTTTACCCATAAGTCATACGCACTAGCTAGCATATAACCTTTTTTCCACTTGATTTTGCAAGACGTCCACCAACACCAAAACCTCTGCTGCGAATCCTCTGTCGCTGCCAAAAAACATTTACCTTTTCCTATAGAATATTCACTACTGGGATAAGAAGGCTAAGGGTAGCTAAAGAAGCTGATTTCTAAATGTGTCATTCTCAAAGGGTTTCATGGCTTCTTTGCCTGAATCATATTTGTTCAATACTGGTGCTCGAGGGGTTTTTGATACCAGTCTTGGTCAGCCATGACTTTTGTTTCAGGGCTGCTGTTGTTCCTCTAACTTCTCCAGCATCTCATAAGTGGTAGGCAAGTGTCCCTGCTAATCTCTGTTCCTCATACAACTCATGGACACTCACAAACGTGCTAAGGCAACCTTTATTGGAGGACAACTGAAAACATCTCTAACTGAAGGTGAATATATATATATATATATATATATATATATATATATATATAGTGATGCTGCACACCCTCTGGGAAGAGAAGAAAGTGTTTTAAACACAGGAAAAGTCAGGCACAAGCTGCAATATTATGAGGAACCAGATAGGGGGAGCAAGAGGGACCTCCGAGGAACTGAGGAACCACGCCTCCTAGGTCATGAGGTAATGCCAGCCAGCTTCCAATCAAGGAAGAGAGGAGTACCTCTTAAAGAGAGTCTGGAAGACTGGAGAGCAGAATCAGCAGAACCAGGAGGACCAGCAGAACCGGCAGGATGGACAGGACATCCGAATGAATGGGCAAGATATCCAGAAGAAGCAGTAACCCCTGGACAAGGGTTTCGCAGGAGGCAGCAGCAGCTGCTGTGGCTTGAAGAAAGGAGCAACCGTGGAGGAGGAGAGACAGCTCCATCCCGAGTGAGTGCCCTTCGTACAGAGAGGCAAAGGCGTGGCTGTGACTGCGGTATAAAGCCAACTGAAGGACGGTTTGAGAACCTAAGGCCTATTGCTCAGGCCAGTCAGGATCCCAGTTGGAGTAGGCCTCAACCCTCACCTGGAGTAGACAAGCCCAGGAGAAAAGGTAACCCATATTTTACTGAAAGCAGGTTGCAGACTGCTGGTGTATGGGGAGGACAAGGAGCAGAGGAATACTGTCCGTGTGAAACTGCCTATGATATAAGGTACAAGAAACACGTACCGAATAAGAGACTTGTTAATGAGAAAGCTGTGCATGAAGCTAAGGTAAAACACTTGCAGAAGGAAGACGGTTCTCAGTATAGGAGGGCGCAGGACCAACGCCCTACATTCAACCCTGAGCATTGGGAGGTTGTACAGAGGATATATAAAAAGCCTGATTACAATTTGCCAGCAAGTACTGACTCGGTTTCAGAGGCTTCTGAAGGGGAACCGATGCAAGTGGAATTTGCTAAAGAACCTTCAGATACAGAGATGGACTGTAATTGTTGCATGACTGGAAGCCTGGAGTCCTTGCTTAGCACATAAACTATACTGGTGGAATAGAGAATGTTTATTTGTTTTTCTACCCCATTACTGTGAAGATAACAGCTTTTCTTTAACCTTATGTTTTACTTTTTCTGTAACCTGAAGTAAGGAACTTGTGTTGATGTTTTTGTCCAAGCATTTGAACCTTTTGCAAGAAGGGGAAATAAATGCCTTTGTTTTCCCTCCACTCGGACCCTTGTGTTCTTTGGGATTTTGGTGACAAGGAAGCTACCAGGGCTGAAAGTCCCTGGGCCCTGTAAAACATTTACCAAACCCAACCTTATATATTTTTATGTCCAACCTACCTTAGTCCATTACACTGCCAAGGTGGGCCTTGTGACAATATATATATGGGAAATTTCCCATCAGCCCCTGCGGGCTTAACAGAGACACAAGGGAGACACTCTCCCTTCGCGCCTCTCAAAGCCGGCACAGAGGGAGGGAGGGACGGATTCAGCCGGGCGGAGGGGGCCCCGCGGGACAGTCCATGCTGCCGCTGCTGCGACGGCAGCGGCAGCAGCCAGCGTTTAATTTTATTATTAAATTTTACTTGAGCCGATGGGGGGTAGGACTGGTAATGGGCTGGGGGGGTTAAGACTGGAGGTGGGCTGATGGGGTTAGGTCTGGTAATGGGCTGTGGGCTGGGGGGGTTAGAACTGGTAATGGCCACAGGGGGGGGGGGGTTAAGACTGGTAATGGGCGGTGGGCTGATGGGGGCTGTTTGGTAATAGGCTATGGGGGGGGGCTAGGACTGGAAATGGGCTGGGGGAGTTAAGACTGGAGGTGGGCTGATGGGGTTAGGACTGGTAATGGGCTGTGGGCTGTTGGGAGGGGGTTTGGACTGGTAATGGGCTATGGGGGGGCTAGGACTGGAAATGGGCTGATGGGGGGGCTAACACTCGAGGTGGGCTGATGGGGTTAGGACTGGAAATGGGCTGTGGGCTGATGGGGGGTTAGGACGGGTAAGGGGCTATGGGGGGGTTAGGACTGATAATGGGCTCTGGGGGGAGCTAGGACAGGAAATGGGCTGATGGGGAGGGGTTAGGACTTGAGGTGGGCTGATGGAGTTAGGACTGGTAATGGGCTGTGGGCTGATGGGGGGGTTAGGACTGGCAATGGGCTAGGGGGCTGACTGGAAATGAGTTGATGGGGTTAGGACTGGAAGTGGGCTGATGGGGGGTTAGGACTGGTAATGGGTTATAGGGGGGCTTAAACTGAAAATGGGGTGATGGGGTTAGGACTGTATGGGGGTTGATGGGGGGCTAGACCTGGGAGTGGGGGGGGGGGTTGCTGGGACTGGACATGGGCTGATGCAGGGACTAGAAGGGAATGGATGCTGGGTGAGGCTGGAACTAGAAGGGAGCTGATATTGGGGGAGGATTAGAATGGGATGGGGCTGGAAGAGTAAAATGGAGAAGGGAAAAATATTTTGTGTGGGAGGGATAAAAAATCTACAATTGGCCGGGTATTGGGAGAGTAAGTGAGGATTGAGGATGGAGGGGTAAAATTTGAGTGGATGAAATAGGAATGAGGAAAGAGCAAAAGGAGAAAGATTAGTATGTTAAAGCAGATGTAGAGAGAGAATGGAAAAAAACTAGAAGAGAGAAGAAAGGACAAATGGACAGCAGACGATGGAGAGTTAGCAGAAGACACAAAGAAACCAGAAGAAAGTGGCTGGAGCAATTGCAGCTGAAAAAAAAATGCACAAAAGGTAGAAAAATCTCTCTTTATTTTGAATTTATTAATTGGAATATGTCAGCTCTGGTAAATGTGCATCATTAACGTCTGCGCTTTGTTTAGTACAAGAGCAAATTCATGTATAGTTTTATTTCTACAGTGTTGTACATTCCAAGTTTGGCTTTTGGGATTCCCAGTTTAATTATGACGTCAGAGCCAACAGTGCGCAGCTGATCCGGCATGCTCGTTTTTATCTTTTCTGGGGGCTCACAATTTTTGTTGGTGTAGGGCCTCACTCAAGGTAAATCCAGCCCTAAGTGTATGCAATGGGGTATGTCTACTAAAGGGTGTTAAGGATGCATCCTTAGCATCCCTTTAACATGAGAAAACAGCAGTGTTAAGGCCGCTTGCATGTGGTACTGGCAGGGACGGGGAGGAAGCGTTCCCATGGAAAGGGTGCTAGTGGCCAGTTAGCAGGCAGTAAAAGGACAGCAGGCGTTATAAGAGTGCCAAGCATGCAGGTTAATGTGCGGTAAGGACAGTTGCTGCAACACAGGATAGGGGAGCCTATCCAGAAGTCAGAATTGAGGCGCTGGATGGGAGCAAAGGGAATAGGTGATGGACATGTCACATCCATATGTCCCATATCTGTTAGACAGTGAGTGTGTGTATAATGTGGGAGGCAATTGGACTGTATTTATGAGTGGTGGCCATGTAATCTGCTGTGATGTCAGTAGATGGCATAGAAGTGGGTAGAATTGTGCCATGGAGGAGTGATCATGGTCATGATGTAGGCATTGCAAGAATGACTGAGCAGCAGCGGTGACTTGCACATCAGCTGCAAGTTGGGTGTGAGTGATCTGCCCTAATGAGTGAAATGGCATAGTGCAAGCCAGGGTGTAGCAACTGGCAGGAGAAGGCATGAGTGATCATGATGGATATATGGAGATGGATGGGCTGAAGGATGGATGGGGGGTAGATGAGAGTCCTGTATGGCCTTGCTGCCCCAATGAACCCCTGCTTGAATTCTGCACTCAATATTGTGAAAAGTGATATTTGTGTTGCAAAATTAATATTTGTCCTGAATAGTGCAGTAAGAATCACACCAAAATAAGATGCTTTCTCAGTTTGAGAAAGTAAGGATGCAGAATAATGCATTATGGAGGACTCTGAAACTGAGCTCTGAAGTTTGTGCCTGAATCCCATCAGCAGTAGGAAATGGAGAGTGTCATGGTAATGCCCTGGTCACGAGTACAGAAAGGCTGGACAGTAATTGTGGCCTCAGAAAAAAAGCAGGAGGACTGAACCACCAATGCAAGAACAGGAAATTTATTAGTGTCAGAGTCTGCCCGACGTGTTTCAGAACATTGGCCTTCTTCAGGAACCAATGACCTAAAACAAATAATACTTTATAAATCTATAAACCTAAAATGTAATACTTATGTTGTTGTTATTAAGTGCCGTCAAGTCGGTGTTGACTCATGGCGACCCTCTGGATAGTTGTCCTAAATTGTGTTTGATCTTCAGTCAGGCAGCTCATTGTTGACAGGCAGCTCATTGTCGACACCCATAGCTGCTGTTATTGTATCGATGCATCTCATTGCTGGCCTTCCTCTTTTGCGCTGATCTTTTACCTTGCAAAGTATGATGTCTTTCTCTAATGATCTCTTCGCATGATGTTTCCAAACTATGAAAGTCAAAGTCTTGTCATCTGAGCTTCTAAAGAAAGCTTAGGTTTGATCTCCTCTAGTACTGACTGATTTGTTCTTCGGGCAGTACATGGTATACGCAGTATTCATCGCTAGCACCATAATTCAAAGGCATAAATTTTCTTCCTGTCTATCTTTTTCACTGTCCAACTTTCACATCCATATGATGTTATTGAAAATGCCATGGCTTGAAGAAGTTGAATCTTTGTATGGAGAGAGAAATCTCTGCTCTTGAGAATCTTGTCTAGGTCCTTCATAGCCATTCTGCCAAGAGCAATGTGTCATCGGATTTCTTGACTGCTTGTTGCTTCTTTATTGATAGTTGATCCAAGTAGGTTAAAGTGGTCAACTATTTCAATTTCTTCTCCATCAATGATGAACTTATTCATTTTGCCAAGATCTTTGTCTTCTTAATATTATGGTGCATACCCATTTTAAGACTATATATTCCTTGATCTTGAGAAACAGATGTTTCAAATTGTCTTCACTTTTAGCCAGTAATGTGGTATCATCAGCATAGCAAAGGTTGTTGATGAGTCTTCCAGCAATCTTCACACCTCTGTTGTCTTCATACAGTCCTGCTTCTCTGATGATTTGTTCTGCATATAAATTAAAGAGGTAGGGGGAAGTATGCAGCCTTGTCATACACCTTTGCTGATTTTAAACCATTCTGTTTCTCCTAGATCTGTTCAAACTGTTGCTTCTTGATCAGAATAAAGACTGTGGAAGAGAACGATCAGGTGTTCTGGTATACCCATGCTTCTTAATGTGGCCCAGATTTTCTCATGGTTTACACATTCAAAAACCTTGCTGTAGTCAGTAAAACACATATAGATATCCTTTTGGTATTCTTTTGTCTTTTCATGGACCATCTCACATCTGCAATAATGTCTCTTGTTCCTCTCCCTTTCCTGAACCCTTCTTGCACTTCAGGCAGTTCTCGTTCCAGGTGTGGTTGTAGTCTCTGCTGAATGATCTTGAGTAGAATCTTGCTGGCATGTGGGATCAGAGCAATTGTGCGATAATCTCCACAGTCAGTTGTGTCACCTTTCTTCAGTATTGACAGACCTTTTACAATCAGTTGGCCATGAATTTGTCTTCCAAATTTCCTGGCAGAGCCTTGTAAGTATGATAACAGCTTCATCTGATTGCTGTAATAACTCAATGGGAATGCCATCAATGCCCGGTGCTTTGTTCTTTGCTACAGCTTTCAATGCTGCTTCGACTTCTTTCATCACCAATGATATTTATGATATAATGACTCTGTATATTATTTCCACCTTTTCTTGATCTTCTCAGCATCATTCAACATGAATCCTTGAGCATCTCGTAGCATTCCAATTCGAGGCTGGAATTTTTTCTTTAACTCTAATAGTTTTTGAAAAGCTGATCTTGTTCTACCTTTAATAGTTTCTGATTCTATTTCCCTGCATGCATCATTGCAGTACTTCTCCTTGTCTTGTCTTGCTGCACGTTAGAAATCTCTGAGTTCTGCGATTACCTTTCATTCTCCTCTGGCTTTAGTTTCTCTACGTTTCTGGACAATTTTTAGAGATTCTTCAGTCATCCATTTTGGCCGTTTTTGCTTTTTCACCTTATGTAAAGACTTATTGCGTTCTTCTAATACAGTCTTCTTGATGTCATCCCATAACTCTTCTGAAACTCTGTCATTTGTATCTAAAGCAGCAAATTGATTTCTCAGGCAGTCTTTAAATTCCAGTGGTATATTCTCAAAGTCATATTTTGCTACATTCATGAGTGGCTTGCTCTTTTTCAACTTTAGCTTGAGTTTGCATACTAGTAGTTGGTGATCTGTACCACAGTCAGTTCCAGGTTTTGTCTTTGTTGATGTTATCGAGATTTTCCATTGTTGTCTTCCACAGAGGTAATCAATTTGATTTCTGAACACCTATTGAGTGAAGTCCACGTGTACAGTCGACACTTGTGTTGCTGGAAGAAGGTGTTTGAGATGAACAGATCATTGGCCTTGCAGAATTCTATCAGTCTTTCTTTTACATTTACAAAATCATAAAATCAGAATATATATGGGAATTGGTCAATAATATACAAAAATAGAAATATAAAAAGTAGTAATAAAGCATACATGAATACCAATTAAAAAATAAATTGATGTGATGACTATAAACAAACATACCACTACTATTAAAACAATAACAATCAATATATAATAAAACGAAATACATTATTTAACCAATTAATAACACAGGTACACTAAAAAATTTTTTTTTAAAACTGCCTCTAATGTTTCGATTGATTTTTACGTTTTTTGGTGCGCTGAATCCAAATCTGGTAACCAATTTGCTCCATCACGTACAGATTTTTTGCTACATTGGGTTAGCAGTTTGAGGTGAACGTTTCAGATTGAGTGCGATCGAGATAAAAGTTTCTTGGATGAATTCTTTATACTAATTGTTTAGTAGTTATTCAAATAAGAATAAAGAAAATTGTAACAAGGCAGCACATAAGAATAGAGTAATGTCAACAAAACACACTGTGATGGTAGCAAAATTGTCTGCACTTAAAACAGCCACATACATGTGCACAAACATTGAGCATATAAAAGCGAGGTTAGACACAAAGCAAAGCAAAGAAATGTGCAAAAAATGTTGTACAGGTATGTATGTAAGAATAGAAAACGCAAACCGCACCATTGCAATACATGAAGACAAACACCCGATGGTGTGAAAATAAAATTCTAATAAATGAGATCCGACACTGTGGTAATAACTAGCAAATTTTTATTTCAAAGTTTAGTAAAAACACGATATTTGTCAACACAGTTTAGATTTTAAAGTCATTCTTGGGTCAATCAATCTCCTGGTGGGCCCGTTTCTTCTTCCCCCGAATGCTTCTCTTGGCGCGCTGCTTGGCGTATTTTTCATCTGGGGTTTCCCGCAGCAGCAACCAGCAGAAATCAGCCATCATAGTGGTGTTCCATCTTCCTTGGTACCTTCTCTCTGTGTCCTTGATGTCCTGGTGAAACCTTTCACCTTGTTCTTCACTGTACGCCCCCATGTTTTCGGGAAAGTAGTTCACATGGGAGTGCAAGAAATGGACTTTCAGGCTCATGTTACAGCCTTGTTTTTTGAAGGCATTGAGCATCCTGGCAACAATATCCTTATAGTTCTCATCCCGCCTGTTCCCCAAGAATTTGAGAACAACATCCTTGAAGGAATCCCAGGCTTCTTTTTCCTTCTCAGACATCGTTTCAGCGAATGCTCCATCTGAAATGAGTTTCCTTATATCAGGGCCAACAAACACTCCTTCCTTTAGCTTTGCTTCAGAAAGTCGGGGGAACTTTGAGCAAAGGTACCGAAAGCACTCACCATCTTTTGGAAGGGACTTGATGAATTGCTTAATGAGACCCAACTTAATGTGGAGAGGTGGTAATAGAATTTTATCACGAGGTACCAAGCTCTCATGAAGAACATTTTTCTCACCGGGTCTCAAATACTCCCGAATTGGCCAGTCTTTTTTCCCCCAGTGTAGGTCGCGGGCCCGGCTATCCCACAAGCAAAGGAATCAGGGATATTTGGTGAAACCGGATTGCTGCCCTAATAGCATGGATAGAATTTTAAAGTCTCCACAAATCATCCACTTATGCTCATCATAACGAATCTTCTGAAGAATCAGGGCCAAATTCTCGTATTTTTCTTGGAGAATAACAGAGTGAGCAATAGGAACTGAAGCGAATGTGTTGCCATTATGAAGAAGAACACCTTTTATGCTGTCTTTTGACGAATCAATGAACAGCCGCCATTCAGCAGGATCATACTTGAGTTTAAACTTTTCCATCACTCCGTATATATCGTTGCAAAATACCAAATCTTCCTCTTTGCTGAAATACTTCAAAAATTGTGTCTCGCGGTTGCGGTACCAATAAAAAGTTGTTCCTGGTGACAATAGATTTTTCTGTTTAAGCCGAGAACCTAGCAGTTGGGCAGCATCTTTTGGGAGTCCTAAATCCCGGACTAAATCATTCAATTCAGCTTGAGAGAAAAGTTCAGGTTTCGGATCTGGTTCAGTTTCAAACTCGGAAGTACTGGACTCATCGGGAAAAGCCATCTGATGAGTCTCATCATGATCAGAACCGTCCACACAAATATGATCCAAAGATTTTGGTGGTTCAGGCACAGGTACTTCGTTGCTATGAGGCATAGGCCTAATTGCTGAGGGAAGGTTGGGGTAACTTATTACGTTCTTATTTTTTAAATTGTATCCCTTCACAATGCAAGAGCAAAAATAGCAGTCACTGCTGTGGTCTCTTTGTTCACGCCACATCATAGGTATTCCGAAACAAAATGCTTGTTTTTTACCTTTCATCCATAAGCGTAGATCTTCCTCACATGTCTTGCACACTTTGTGAGGAGCCCACGGTTTGTCTTGATCGCCTAACTTCAAACCGAAATAGGCAAAATATACTTTTTTAATAAATGCAGAAATGTTCCTCTGCCGCTTTTTCACGGTATATTCCCCACAAATAAAACAAAAACTGTCCGGAGAGTTGACGCAACCTCTGGCTCTGTGAGCCATCACAAATACACAGCACTGCAAACTACAACTGTAGTGAACCACTTCGGAATAAAGCTGGATTACGACTGAGCAAACAAAAGGTAATAATGAACTTGCAAGAAACTGAAATTTGACAGGAACATTCATGTCGCAACCACCGTGTTTGAGCGAGCGAACGAGGCGAGGCGAACAGGAAAGAACATGCGCCAGCGCGAGTACTGGATTTAGCCCCCCGCCTCCCAATTGTCCTGTTAATGTATAAAATGAATACAAAACACTCTAAAATATCATGAGGGAGTGTTTCTAGTTAGTTAACCATTACAACCTCTATTTTGGGCCAAGAAAATAAACTGCAGTCGGCTAAAAAGAAATTATGTGAACATTCCTTATATGGGTAAGAAATCTAATTTTGCAAGAAAATGTGACGTGATGGAACATTTTGGCTATTTTTCCTGGATTCAGCACCCCAAAATCTATAGGAATCAGTTGCAAAACTGGAGGCAGTTTTTTGGTAGTGTACCTGTGTAACAGTCAATAATATAAAAGTATTAAATAAAGGGGGAGTAACTAAGATGGCGGATGTGAGCATGGTCGAGTGAGCTGCCCTCCTGAGTTTTGCTGTGCAGTCGAGCCGAGGCCGTCGGAATGGGACGGAGGAAGCGTAAACAAGCCGCCTTACCTCCGGGCGAGAAAATTCCAAACTTGGCTGGTCAGCGAATGCTTGGGGACTGCGGGTTTGACCCACGTGTTGGAGCAGCGTCTTTGGCTGGGCGGTGGAAGGAGTTTCGCTCCAGAGCGTCGCTGGTATCTCGCTGTCTTCGGTCGAGCGGACACCTCCCCCGCGGCCAGGAAGTTCGATCTCGACTGTTGCTCTGCCCTCGGTTTTGGTGGCGAGTACCCCGATTTCAGAGGGAGACGGAGGTGCTTTGGCCGAGCTGGATACCCCCCTTGAGGAAACGGGCCAGAGTCAATTGGGAGAAGTGGCGATTACAGCGGAACGATCTGGGTCTAGACCCTCAGTGGTGAGGGAAGAACTTCCTGATTTTCCCACAATGGTGAGACCCGCGGTATTTACCTTGCAAACGCTATGGGAAGGACTGGCGACCTTGAATGACTCCATGAAAAGAGTTTGTGGGACTTTTAAAAAGGACATTAATCTTGTTAGAGATTCTTGTGGCCTCCTTACTAAGGCTAATGAGATACAATGCAGTCGCTTAGCCAGCTTGGAAAGGGAGATGGGGGAGGTTTGGGATTTGGTAAATGCCCAAGTTAAGGATAGTAATGTCTCTGGTAGAAAATTGGAATACCTGGAGAACCAGGTTCAGAGAAATAATCTCCGCTTTCTGAGTTTTCCTCGATCACCAGTGCTGTCAGCGACTGAAATGGTCCGAAAGTATTTTGGTGGGGTATTGAAAATCCCGCCAGAACAGTTCCCTCCTATAACCAGGGCTGTGTATCTATCCCTGGGGAGTAGGGGTGGAACAGTTGCCCCCTCTCCTTCACAGCCGGGGCTAGAGGACCTTACGGGTCTCCTTGAGAGTTCTTTGGAGATTGTAATGGAGAGAACCACTCTGCTTGTTACATTTGCTTTAGAAACGGATAAAGTGTTTATTCTTAGAATGTTTTTTCGAAATGCTAATGAAGCTTTTTTGGGGTATAAGGTGAGGGTATTTCCTGATCTTTCACAAATTACACAGTTGCGGAGGAGGGAGTTTTTGGCTCTTTGCTCCAGGGTTTTGACCTTGGGTGCCTCCTTCCAACTCAAATTTCCTGTTAAATGTTTTGTTAATTATAAACAAAAGATGTATCTGTTTTTTGATCCCAAGCAGCTCTTGGCTTTTCTGGAGACTAGGGAAGGGAGTAATATTGAGGTTGTTATTTCTCCTCATACAGCTGACGTGTAAGTCTCTCTTCCACCTTTATTGTTTATTTGTGTTAATGCTGGGATTTCTTGGTAGTATTTAATTACCAAGTACTCCCCTATTTCCTGTTTTTTGGGGTCTACATAAGATGGAGATATGATTTGTTTGTAGGGGGTTTTCCTGGTAATTGTATTGGGAGAGTTCCATTGTATTTCCTATGTCGTTCATGGTATGATATCTGAATGTTTAATTTGATAATTGATAAATAAAAAATTAAAAAAAAGTATTAAATAAATAAAGCAGGACATGTTGCTGTGCTGTTAAATTAGACAGAAAACATACATGTAATAATCCAAAAAATGTTTATATTAAAAATCATATGTGGTATGCCAACATATGACAAATTAATGTTAGAGGACGTACCATGCAAAAGACACACAAAGGTATGTTCTGAGAAATGTCAATGAAATCACTAAGGGTAAAGAGAGACATCCATTATAGACATCCAATATCCAGTCAAAAAAGGCCTCTCAAATGGATAGATATGAAAACGTGAAGACGATTACAGGTTGGATGATGCATAAGAATAGGGACTGATCAGTTAAATGCATTTATAAAGATGAATGCAATAACTAATTTAAGTAAAATAGTTTTAAAACCCCAACTACATATTGGGAGTGAAGGGTAATTTGTAAACCTTCCCCATAAGATTATTGAGAATCCTGCTATACTGTTAAATTACAATCATGCGTTAAAAAATGCAGAATGCTAAATGCAATCAGAAAACTGAGGCAAAGCTAAAAGGTGCTGTAACACAGTAAAACACCCTAAGAAATAAAAAATAAATAAAACTATATTAAGATGGTCAGAGTACTAAACAAAGGGTCAGTTATTTTAATGTATATCTCAAAGTGCAGTGAATGTTGTATATAACTAACGAGGGGGATTAAGAGAGTGAAATAAGCAGTGAAAAAGACATGAATGAGGCTGCTAGCTGATTAGGACATGTATTAAAACACTAGAAAATGGACTTCCAGATGTAAATAGTGCAAAACTAGCAATGCTAAACAGAATTATTATAACCAAACATGTCCGAATCCCAGCAAAGAACTGCGTATGTTCGCAAAACCGTGAGGTCAAACATTACTAGCTAGAGAATAGTGTATGAAGATATAAAGTCAGTGAGGCCACATAAAGGGGCCACAACCAGTAATGAAATATTTGTGTATTAAAGCCCCTTTGAAAGTAAGAACAACTTAATTACATGTGGAATAGGACTTAAAAAATAAATAGAAAATAAGATTTAGAATTGGGTGATGAATCAGGTAAAATCAACTTTAAAAGCCTTTGTGTATTGCATAAACAGAAGCAAGTGGCTCAAAAAACATCCGAGTTAAAAATGTTCCATACAAGACTTATTAATAGAAGTGCACCACCCCAAAGGGATGGGAGAGTTAGAATATATAGCATTAAATGAGAGGTTAGATATGACTGGAATATCAGAGACATGGTGGAAGGAGGACAACCAGTGGGACACTGTGATACCTGGGTACAAACTATATCGTAATCATAGAGCTGATCAAATTGGTGGAGGGGTTGCACTCTATGTTAGAGAGGGCATTGAGTCACAAAGAATTAAAGTTTTGCAGGAAACAAAATTTGCTGTAGAATCTCTATGGATTGAAATTCCATGTAAAAGGGGGAAGGCAATAGCAGTGGGGGTGTACTATTGATTGCCTGGCCAGAATGAACAAATGGATGATGAAATGCTCAAAGAAATCAAGGAAGCTAAAAAAAGTTACAGCGCAGTAATAATAATGTGAGTATCATCAAGCAGCTCTTTGTCTGATCACATCTAAGGCATTCCCTTGCTTAATCTACCAATCGGGGCTAGGGGGAGGAGCCTTGATACCGTTAGGAGCTGCCACCATCTGGATCAGACTACCTGTTTGTCCTGCACAGCTGATTTAAGTATCATCAAGCAGCCATTTGCCTGATCACATCTAAGGCATTCCCTTGCTTAATCTACCAATCAGGGCTAGGGGGACAAGCCTTGATACCGTTAGGAGCTGCCACCGTCAGGCGGGCCCGTGCCTTGCGGGCCCACGCCTGAGAACCTCACCAGAGGGCCCTTTGGTGTGGCCCTTAGGCGGGGACGTGATAAGAAATATTCAAAACTATCAACAGCAAAAGGTGAAGTATATGACGGCCACTGAGGGGGCACACATAGTGCCGGGACAGCAGAAGCCATCAGGATCAGCTGTTTACATGAGCTCCTTCCCTCTGCCAATAGGATCGCCAGAACAGCACTTTTAACGGCAACTGAGGGGGTGCGCCCGCGCCTGAGGGCCTCACCAGAGGGCTCTTTGGCGTGGTCCTTAGGTGGGAGACATTGCAGAAAATGCGAAACTATTAACATTAAAACTAAGAAAATAATGGTAAGCAAGTAATTTAATTTAATTTAATTTAAAAATTCATTTAATTAACCTATCAACTCACTTTGTAAACCCAAATAATCTGTTATCTTCTCCTAAACATAGCAAATGATAAACTATAATATAGTGAATGTAATCATATGTAATTTAATGTTTACCTTCTTAATTTAGAACAATTCAATTATCTAACTCCTTTTAACGTTTACATAAGTTTCTCAAACATGCATACAACATATCAATTGTAACAGGGCAGACCCCGAACAACACGAGAAAATGCAGTTCAGCATAAAGGAGCACAGGAAAAGTGACAGGGTAAACAAGGAAATGTCAGATGGTTACCGGGAGCAACCTAGAAACACGTGCAAAAGCCCAATGAGGACACACCCAGCCAGCAAAGGAAGGGAATTCAATTTACCTGACAGGGTTCAGCTGGGTGGGGGTGGAGCAAGGAAGCACTGGGATAAAATAGGCTCCCAGACAATCAGAGAGGGAGAGAGAGAGGAGCTGAAGCAGCCACAGACACACTCTGAGAAAATACAGCAAAGGCAGCTAAAACCCTGGGAAGCATGGAGCAGGTATGAGAATGTAAGAGAGAGTGACAATGAGGCTTTGGAGCAACTAGAGAGCCAGCGTGAAGGTCAGAGGGGAACCGAAGACCTGAGTGAAGCTGAGAGATATCAACAGCCAGATAGTGTGTTTGAGCCAGAGAGACGTAAGAAGACTGCAGTTGCAGGTTCCAGTGCACAGAGTGAATGCAAGAGTGATTTGCCATATGAAAGAAGACAACCCTGGAGGTATGGAAATAGGCACACAAGGTCCCACTATCTAGAGGCTGAAAATATCCCTTCTTCTGGTTTTAAAAACCCTAGAAGAAAAAGGTTCTACTTACCAGATAAAGCTGAAGAGTTTTGTAGTCATTGTAAGCTCACAGCTCCCTGTGAAACTCCGTCATGAGCTCTCCAATTGAGCTCAGCTGGGTTACAAAAGGGAAGCCTGAACCGGCAGAGAAATTCCCTTAATTATCCCACTAGCAGAGCAAACCAGGAGTTGAGCTATATTCTAAAATACCAGCAGGGGCAGTGCCCTGAAAAGCTCAACTCTAGAATACATGGTAATTCCCAGAGAGACACTAGCTCTAAGGAAGAGAGGAACTTCCTGTCTGACGAGGTTAACCAGCCATTCTCCCACGTTACTGCTGAGGTCCAGAATGAACCTTCCAGTCAGCCGGAGTTAATGGAATATCAAAATGCAGAAGAATATGATATGCCAGAATTGATGGACTGCTCTTTGACCTTGATTGAACCTGAGTTCTCTCTCAGATAAGTAATTAGTTTGTGTCACAGCTTTAGTGTTATAAGCAACAGGCTGCAGCTCTCTCTAAGTAAAGCAGATATAAGCTGTGCTGTCAGCTACAGGAGAAAGAACCATATAGAAGTATTTAAGCTGTTTTGTTCTTTTCATTTATTTGTTGTTTTGTAAGCTGAAGGAAGCAAGTTATGTTTGCTTTTGTTACTTTATGTTATATGTCCAAGCAAGGCATTTGATTTATGTTCCTGAAGATAAAGTACCCTCAAGGGACGGGGAATAAAACCCTTTAATTTGGAAAGAAGTGTTTTGTGGTTTATATCAGTGAAGGCACAACTACCACCCTCCAGAGCCTTGCAATACCAGTGGCTACCGCTTGGCCAGAGAGGGCACGACATAAATGGCATAGAGAAGAGGATAAAAAAAAAATTTTCGGGGGCATAATAAGGATTTGCCTGAAAGGACATTGCTGAAAGGCAAAAAGAAGTGTTTTAAAGCACTAATCAAGGAGGATTCGGCTGGTAAGGCGGCCAGCGGTGGAAAAGACCCCTTCTCACATGCTGATGTCACCAGGAGACTAAGGTATTGGTAGCCTGGGTAAACGGGTATAGGATACCGTGAGAAAAGGGGAGCCAAAAAGAAAAAAAACAACCTTTGTGTGTGTGCCGCACTTGGTGGGTCTCTTCTCTTTTATTTTCAGGTGCAGCAAAAAGGAAGATGGATCCCCAAGATGTACTAGCATGGATGAATGAGCAGCAGGAGAAGCAGGCCAAGATGCTCCAACACCTGCAAGAACAGTATATGACTACACTGAAGGAACAGCAGAAACCATTGCTGGAAGCCATGACAGCGTTACTGGAAAAGGCTCTGGAAGACAAAGCTACAATACCGCAAGTAGAAATGAATACGGGACTTGTATGCAAACATTTAGGGCGGGCAGATAACCCCGACGATTTCATAGAGGCCTTTGAACGCATTGCTGAGAACTCAAAATGGCCTGTGGAACAATGGGCTATGCGTTTCGCAATGACTTTGAGTGGCGAGGCCTTATCCGCTTTTAAAACCATGCCTGCCAGTTTGGCAAATAATTATAATGAAATTAAAAAGGCCGTGAAAGACCGCCTTGGTCTCATGCCCAGACACTACCGGAGATTATTTAGAGAGGCAATAATGATGGAAAATGAGACTCCGAAAGCCTTATGCCAGAGGCTCAAAAACCTAGCCTATAAGTGGTTGGATGCTGATGGCAAAACGCTTGAGTCCATACTTGATGAGATTGTCCTAGAACAGTTTTTGATGTCAATACCAGGTGAAATGAAAACGTTTTTAACTCTGCAAAATTGTTTAAACACAGTTGAAGCAGCTCAGATGGCTGAAGTGTTCAGGGAGGCAGCACATACTAGTACTTTTAAGGTGAACCTTTCAAGAGGTGCAAGTGTGACTGGAGTGGATGAGTGTGGAAAGTACGCGCGAGATAGAGTGACTGCATATGACCCTAGCAAAGAGGGTAGAGATAGGAACACTAGAAGGTGCTACAGATGTAAGAAACCTGGTCATGTGATAAAAGATTGCCGAGTTAAAACAGTTCTTATGGTAGGGGCAGGAAAATCAGTTCCAAAAGGAATATTCCTGCAGGTACAGGTTGAGGGGGCAGATGCTCTAGCCATAATGGATTCAGGGGCGGAGCAAAGTTTAATAGCCCGAGAATTTTGGGAGACTCTAAAACAGTCTCGCCCAGTAGCCCCAAAACAAATAGAAATAAAATGCGTACATGGCGCACAGCTTCCTTACCCTTTATCCCAAGTGCAGGTAAAAGCACTAGGAATAGAAAGGAAGGTGCAAGTAGCGGTGATCCCTGGGCTGCCCCAAAAATTAGTTTTAGGCAGAGACTGGCCTTCCTTTACAGGTGGGTTGAGTCAGGGGATAACCATGAAGGCAGGTTTAGTTTCAACGCGATCCCAGATCCCCATAGATACACCCCAAGAAACTCCCGTAGAGGAAGTAGAAATACCTACAGAAAAAGGGGAAAAAGAAGTTCCTGAGGAAAAGACAGAAGAGGCAGAAGAGGTGAATCCGCTACCTAATCATGATGATTTGGTGCAGAACCCTGAGGGAGAAGGTAAGAAAACTAGGGCTAAAAAACAGCAGGGAAGAAACAAAAGAGCCCACGAGAGAAGGGAGTTAGAAATGGGAGAAGGACTACCCTGGGTCCCTGCCGCCCTTGTACAAAAATTTCCATCGTTCCCAATGGAGCAGAGAGCAGACCAAGCTCTCAAAAGAGCTTTCGAATGGGCCCAAGAAGAGCGGGAGGTGTTGCCCCGGTTCTTGTTGGATAACAATATTTTATATAGAGAAGGTTTGGATCCCTATACCGGAGCGGTGAGAAAGCAATTGGTCGTGCCGGTGGCCTTTAAGGCAGTAGTTCTACGCTTAGCCCACGACCATCCGATTGGGGGGCATAAAGGTGTTCAAGGAACCCTTGATCAAATTTTAGCACGTTTTTATTGGCCTGGGGTGTATCAGGAAACAAAAAGATACTGTGATGCATGCCCTGCATGTCAGAGGGTTTCTGTATCTAAACCCAAAGCAGCCCCCATGATACCATTACCCACCATCGCTGCCCCTATTAGAAGAATAGGGATGGATATCGTAGGCCCTTTAACAAAAACACCTAGGGGTTTTCAGTATCTCTTAGTCATCGTGGACCATGTGACACGATTCCCATGGGCCATACCCCTTAGAAACATCTCTGCTAAAGTCATAGCGCAGGAGCTAATAAAGCTTTTTTGCGAGGTGGGGTTTCCCCAGGAAATCCTGACCGATCAAGGCACTAACTTTGTCTCGAGATACCTTGCGAGAGTTTGGGAGGCGTTTGGGATACGCCACATTAAGACATCGGCGTATCACCCCCAAACCAACGGCCTGGTAGAACGCACCAACCAATCGATAAAACACCTATTGCGAAGAGGATTAAGAAAGGATGAAATGAGAGAATGGGATACATTACTTCCCTTCGTAATGTATACTTGCCGAGAGCGGGTACAAACCTCACTGGGAGTATCCCCGTTTGAATTATTATTTGGGAGGACACCAAGGGGGGTGTTAGACATCTTAAAGGATGAATGGGTAGAACCGAAAGTGCCAGAAGTAGGGATTCCTCAATTCCTGAAAGAATTGAGGACACGCTTAAGAAAAACATCCCAAGCCTCAGGGGAGAATCTAAACCGTAGCAAACAGCGCCAGAAGCGTTATTATGACAGGGATACACAAACTAGAGAACTGGCAGCAGGCGATAAGGTTCTGATACAAGTAGCGGACCCAGGTCCGAAATTCGAGTCTCGCTGGAAAGGGCCAGCTGTAGTAATAAAAAAGATAGGTTTTGTATCGTATTTAGTAGAGAATGACAGAGGTCGAAGACAAGTATACCACGTAAATGTACTAAAACCGTGGAAAGAAAGGGTGGCCACGGCCAATTTGGCCTATCATGAGCAGCATTGTTGGACCCCGCAAGGGATTACTTGCTGTCCGCTAAAAACTACAGCAGCAAGTAATATTTTAAGGAGGGGAATATGTAACAGGGCAGACCCCGAACAACACGAGAAAATGCAGTTCAGCATAAAGGAGCACAGGAAAAGTGACAGGGTAAACAAGGAAATGTCAGATGGTTACCGGGAGCAACCTAGAAACACGTGCAAAAGCCCAATGAGGACACACCCAGCCAGCAAAGGAAGGGAATTCAATTTACCTGACAGGGTTCAGCTGGGTGGGGGTGGAGCAAGGAAACACTGGGATAAAATAGGCTCCCAGACAATCAGAGAGGGAGAGAGCGGAGCTGAAGCAGCCACAGACACACTCTGAGAAAATACAGCAAAGGCAGCTAAAACCCTGGGAAGCATGGAGCAGGTATGAGAATGTAAGAGAGAGTGACAATGAGGCTTTGGAGCAACTAGAGAGCCAGCGTGAAGGTCAGAGGGGAACCGAAGACCTGGGTGAAGCTGAGAGATATCAACAGCCAGATAGTGTGTTTGAGCCAGAGAGACGTAAGAAGACTGCAGTTGCAGGTTCCAGTGCACAGAGTGAATGCAAGAGTGATTTGCCATATGAAAGAAGACAACCCTGGAGGTATGGAAATAGGCACACAAGGTCCCACTATCTAGAGGCTGAAAATATCCCTTCTTCTGGTTTTAAAAACCCTAGAAGAAAAAGGTTCTACTTACCAGATAAAGCTGAAGAGTTTTGTAGTCATTGTAAGCTCACAGCTCCCTGTGAAACTCCATCACGAGCTCTCCAATTGAGCTCAGCTGGGTTACAAAAGGGAAGCCTGAACCGGCAGAAAAATTCCCTTAATTATCCCACTAGCAGAGCAAACCAGGAGTTGAGCTATATTCTAAAATACCAGCAGGGGCAGTGCCCTGAAAAGCTCAACTCTAGAATACATGGTAATTCCCAGAGAGACACTAGCTCTAAGGAAGAGAGGAACTTCCTGTCTGACGAGGTTAACCAGCCATTCTCCCACATTACTGCTGAGGTCCAGAATGAACCTTCCAGTCAGCCGGAGTTAATGGAATATCAAAATGCAGAAGAATATGATATGCCAGAATTGATGGACTGCTCTTTGACCTTGATTGAACCTGAGTTCTCTCTCAGATAAGTAATTAGTTTGTGTCACAGCTTTAGTGTTATAAGCAACAGGCTGCAGCTCTCTCTAAGTAAAGCAGATATAAGCTGTGCTGTCAGCTACAGGAGAAAGAACCATATAGAAGTATTTAAGCTGTTTTGTTCTTTTCATTTATTTGTTGTTTTGTAAGCTGAAGGAAGCAAGTTATGTTTGCTTTTGTTACTTTATGTTATATGTCCAAGCAAGGCATTTGATTTATGTTCCTGAAGATAAAGTACCCTCAAGGGACGGGGAATAAAACCCTTTAATTTGGAAAGAAGTGTTTTGTGGTTTATATCAGTGAAGGCACAACTACCACCCTCCAGAGCCTTGCAATACCAGTGGCTACCGCTTGGCCAGAGAGGGCACGGCACAATATATACTTCTGTATTTTAATATGTTATTGCTTACACAGCAAGCTTTACCAAACGCTATAGTAATTAATCCTATTAGTCTAAATTATGTTAGGTATAATAATAATAGTTTCAAATACCATCATCATCATAAACAAAAAGATAAAAAATTAAATAAAAATCATTCTTCATTTAAACGTAGCATCAGAAACCCAATTCTTCATTCACCTATTTCATGTGTCTTAATAAATGCAAGGCCAATAAGAAATAAGCCAAACATTATCTATGATTATATCAAAGATCATAACCTTGATATCATTTACATCACAGAAACCTGGTTAAAAGACACAGATCAAATTATTTTAAATCAGATTACCCCTTTAGATTATGAAATATTTAATTGTCCTAGAGAACATAAAAAAGGAGGAGGAATCCTAATATTAGCAAAACCAATCTATAAATTTAAATCTATCACAATGAATAATTCTACTGAAACAACCTCAATTATTATATCAAACTACCATCTCCATGTTTGCCTCACATATAGACTACCTAATGCTGCAAAGGATCACCTTTCAACAATTTTGGAATTAATGTGCACATATAGCTCTCAAATTAAACCACTAATTGCACTAGGTGATTACAATCTATCATCAACACCTTCTAATGAGTCCAGAACTTTCCTAAATGCAGTAAAATCATTAGGCTATCAACAGATAATTAACCAGCCTACGCACCATCATGGAACCACTCCAGATTTGATCTTTTGCTCACAGCAACTATTTTCACAAAATCAAATTACAGTCCCAAAAGCCACTCCAGTACCTTGGTCTGATCATTATCTAATTTCATTTTCCTTGCATCTTCCAACCTCATCCAACAACTTAACAAGTGATTACAAAACTAGAAAATTTAAAGTTTTCCATAAAGAAGATTTTCTTAAAGAAATTATTCCACAGTTGCAACAAAACTTCACCAAATTGGATAAAGCCATAGAAAATTGGAACAACATCATTTCAAATGCTGCTTTAGCCCTGAAGAATAATAACGTGCAAACACACAGGGCGAAAGATGCACCGTGGTATTCAAATGAAATCAGGGAGACAAAACGCACGTTAAGAAGACTTGAGCGTAAATGGAGACTAACTAAATCTCAAGATATAAAATTTCTATTTAATGTTAAGCAAATAGAACACAATAAGCTAATAAATGATCGCAAACAACAATACCATACAAATCTAATAATGAAAGCAGCTAATAAACCAAGGGAGCTCTTTAACATTGTTCAACAGCTCACAAAAGTGAACCCTTCATATAGTGACCATCAAATAGAGATCCCCAACTATTTGCGAACTACCTGATAAACAAAAATTCACTTTCGCCAAACAACTTACCTACATCACAAGACCACCAATTCTGGATGAAACCTTGCATCGAATTCACAAAAGTCTGGAAGGATTTTTCTACACTAACTTCAAATAAATTGAAAATATAATCAGCACAATTAATACAACAACTTCCCCAGCTGACCCATGTCCAGTGGAATGGATTAAAAGTACTAAAAATCAAATTAGTTTTCACATTATCAATATCGTCAACAACTCTTTAAAACAAGGACACTTACCATCTATACTAAAGAAAGCTATAATTTGACCAATCTATAAAGATAAATCACTAGACATCACTGACCCCAAGTCATACTGTCCTATTTCAAGTTTACCTTTTATATCAAAATTATAGAAAAAATAGTACAAAAACAACTGCAAGATCGCATTGACTTACATGCCTCACTGGATATACATCAGCATGGCTTTAAACCAAATCACAATGTGGAAACGCTACTGATTTCTCTCTTTAATAATCTTATAACAGGTCTTGACAAAAACAAATTATTTCTATTAATCTTCATCGATGTCTCAGCAGCATTCGATACTGTGTCTCACTCAATTATGCTGCAACATCTACGAAATATTGGTTTATCCAACAATACAATAAAATAGTTCACTTCTTAATCAATCATTCACAACTAGTAAAAAATGGGGACAAAAAATCCTCACAATTCACAATTGTACAAGGTATTCTGCAAGGTTTTGCTTTATCTATCCTCTTTAATATCTATATTCAACCCATATGTCAAATTATTAAACATCATGAAATTGATTATCATTTATATGCTGATGACAATATGATCAAAATGCCTTTGTTACAACAAAAATTAATAGCTGTTTGAATTATATGAATAATTAGCTCAATAACAATTTAAAAATAAATTCTGACAAAACGGAAGCATTGTTCATATCGAATTGTCAGTCCTTAAAACTACCAAGTGAAATTAACCTATTAAATAAAAAAATAAAAATTAAAGATTAAGTAAGATATTTAGGTATAACCTTCGATAAATATTTAAACTTAAAATCTCATATAAACAAAATTGCAGCTAAAGCATGCCATCGCTTAAAGATTATAAGAATACTAAAACCAATATTAAATACAAATCACTTTCGCATGGTATGTCAAGCTGTCATAACACCCCTATTTGATTTTGGAAACGTTTTGTATCAAGGTCTTCCTAAAAACACTATCCATCCTCTCCAATTAGTTCAAAACAATACCGCACATATAATTACTGGCTCTGCAAAATTTGATCACATAACTCCTGTCCTTAAACAGTTACATTTCCTTCCAATTATTGCAAGAGCAAAGTACAAAAACCTAATGATTATTTTCAAAATCTTTCACCAATCTTCAGCAGATATTCTACAGCATATAATATCCAAAGACAATAGCCTAAGACATAGACGATCTCAAAACTTCAATAAGCTTAGTACACCTTTAAACTTCAATAGATCAAAACAGATGACCTCTAAAAGAGCGTTTTCCTTCATATGGAAAGAGGTATGGAATTCAGAGGTATGGAATTCAGAGGTATGGAATTCTATTCCTGAAGAATTAAGAGCTCAGGAAGACATCAAAGACTTTTGCATATCTTTAAAGACTTATTTATTCATAGAATTATTTGGTCAAATAACTTAAATTGATCAACTTGTATATCCAATTTCACTTTGAGATAATATTATAATTTACTGTTTGTACTGTATTTATATTGTAATGTATTGTATTTGATCTTCCCATGCCCTCAACATGTAAGTCCTTTGTTGTCTTGTCAACCACTTTGATTGAAGGATAAGGAGGTATACAAAAATGGTTAAAAAAATAAATAATGGGTGATTTCAATTACCCCGGTATCGACTAGGTCAGTGTCACGGCAGGACATGCTAGGGAGATAAAGTTCCTAGATGAAATAAATGACTGCTTCCTGGAACCGGGGGGGGGGGGAGCCATATTGGACCTAGTCCTTAGTGGAACACCAGATCTAGTGCAAGAGATAAGGGTGTTGGTGCCACTTGGCAATAGTGATCATAGCATGATCATGTTTGATTTAATTAGTGGAGGAGGGATAGTAAGGAAATCCACAGTACTACCTTTTAACTTTTGAAAGGGAGACTATGACAAAATGAGGAAAATAGTTAAGAAAAAACTAAAAGGAGCAGTTGCAAAGGTTAAAGACTTACATCAAGCTTGGGTGTTGTTGAAAAATACTTTCTTGGAAGCCCAGACCAGCTGTATTCCACGCTTTAAGAAAAGTGGAAGGAAGTCCAAAAAACTGCCAGCATGGTTTAAAGGTGAGGTCAGAGAGGCTGTTATTGTCAAAAAAACATCTTTCAGGAAATGGAAAAAAGAGCCAAATGACGAAACCTGGAAACAGCACTGGCAAGTCAAATCTAAGGCATTGATAAGGCAGGCAAAGGGAGAATTTGAGAAGAAGCTTGCTGCGGAAGCAAAAATGTGAAATAAAGTATTTTTCAAGTACATTTGTAGCAAAAATCCTGTGAGAGAGTCAGTTGGTCCATTAGATGATAGAGGGGTTAAATGGGCACTAAGAGGCGACAAGGCAATAGCGGAGAGAGTAAATGAATTCTTTGCTTCAGTCTTTACTGAGGAAGATGTAGGGATGTTACCCATGACTGAAGTGGTATTTAAAGGTGCGGAAGAATTGAAGGAAATATCGATACATTGGGAAGATATATTACAACTATTAGATAAACTGAAGAGTAACAAATCACCTGGGCCAGATGGTATACATCCAAGGCTGTTGAAAGAACTGAAATATCAGATTGCAGACCTGCTATTAATAATCTGTGAACTTTCATTAAAATCATCTGTAATGCCTGAAGATTGGAGGATCGCCAAAATAACACCAGTTTTTAAAAAGGGATCCAGGGGTGATCCGGGAAACTACAGACTGGTGAGCCTGACGTCAGTACCGGGAAAAATGGCAGAAACCATCATAAAAAACAAAATTACTCAGTCATGGCCTAATGGGAGACAGCCAACATGTCTTTAAACAAGGAAGATCTTGTCTTACTAATCTGTTATATTTTTTTGAAGGTACGAATAAACAGGTAGACAAAGGTGAGTCGTTTGATATAGTGTATCTGGACTTTCAGAAAGCTTTTGACAAGGTCCCTCATCAGAGATTTTGGCAAAACTAAAGAGTCATGGGATAGGAGGCAGTGTACTATTGTGGATCAGGAACTGGTTAAAAGATAGAAAGCAGAGGGTAGGGCTAAATGGCCAATTTTTCCAATGGAGAAAGGTGAATAGTGGTGTACCCCAGGGATCTGTGCTGGGTCCGCTGATTTTTGACATATTCATAAATGACCTGGAAAAGGGAATAACGAGTGAGGTTATCAAATTTGCAGATGACACAAAACTATTTAAAGTTGTTAATACCCAAGAGGGTTGTGGAAAATTGCAAGAGGATCTTGAGAAATTGGAAGACTGGGCATAAAAATGGCAGATTTTATTTATTTATTTACATTCTTTTATATACCGTACTATTCTGCATCAGTGTGGTTTACATTGAACAAACTGAAATTACACTGAACAGGGCATTATAACTTGGAGATAACTATTTTACAGGGAACATGGAGGGTTAAGTGGCTTGCCCAAGACCACAAGGAGCAGCTGTGGGACTAGAAACCCCAGTCCTTCCAGCCCAAGGTTGCTGTTCTTTAGTGGGATTTGAACCCCCGACTTTCTGGCCTGAAGTACCTTGCCCCAACCACTAGGCCACTCCTCCACTCCTAACCTGGAAATTTATTGTGGACAAGTGCAAAGTTATGCACCTAGGGAAGAACAACCCAAACTATGGTTACACGATGCAAGGTTCCACATTAGGAAACACCACCCAGGAAAAAGATTTAGGCGTCATTGTGGATAACATGTTAAAACCCTTGGCCCAGTGTGCAGCGGCGGCCAAGAGAGCAAATAGAATGCTAGGTATCATAAGGAAAGGAATGGAAAATACAACAAAAGATATTATAATGTCTCTATATCGTTCCATGGTGAGACCGCACCTTGAATATTATGTGCAATTCTGGTCACTGTATCTTAAAAAGGATATAGCATTATTAGAAAAGGTTCAGAGAAGAGCCACCAAAATGGTAAAGGGGATGAAAGCATACTCCTATGAAGAAAGGCTAAAAAGGTTAGGGCTCTTTAACCTGGAAAAGAGACAGCTGAGGTGAGATATGATAGAAGTCTATAAATTAATGAATGGAGTGGAACAGGTAAACGTAGATAGATTGTTTACATTATCAGAATAAGCATAGTTACTCACCTGTAACAGGTGATCTCCGGGAACAGCAGGAATTTAGTCCTCACATATGGGTATCGTCGGTACCGACGGAGCCTGCGTGGGAACGCTCCCCAGCATCCAATTAGAATGCTTTTGGGAGCATCCCACAGCGCCTGCGTGCTGCCTTCCTGCCTTTCCCAACTGCCTCTCTCCAGTTGAGTTTTAGAGCTGAGACAAAGAGAGAGAGAGCAAGGGAAAGGAAAGAGAAAGTTAGAGAGATACAACTGCTAGGGGAGGTGGGTGGGTTGTGAGGACTAAATTTCTGCTGTTCCCGGAGATCACCTGTTACAGGTGAGTAACTATGCTATCTCCAGAAACAAGCAGGAATGTAGTCATCACATATGGGTATTGTCGGTACCGACGGAACCTGCGCGGGAACGCTCCCCAGCGTCCAATTAGAACGCTTTTGGGAGCATCCCTCAGCGCCTGCGTGCTGCCTTCCCGCCTTTCCCAACTGCCTCTCTCCAGTTGAGTTTTAGAGCTGAGACAAAGAGAGAGAGCAAGGGAAAGGAAAGAGATAGATAGAGAGATACAACTGCTAGGGGAGGTGGGTGGATTGTGAGGACTAAATTCCTGCTGTTCCCAGAGATCACCTGTTACAGGTGAGTAACTATGTTATCTCCAGGAACAAGCAGGAATGTAGTCATCACATATGGGGACTCCCTCGCTTTAGGTGCCAGGGAAAGACCCCAGAAGTTGTGTGTCCCTGAGAAGGGCTCCACTTCCCCCTATGGATCTTTGGCATCCTACC
Organism: Ichthyophis bannanicus; assembly: GCA_033557465.1. Lineage (NCBI taxonomy): Eukaryota > Metazoa > Chordata > Amphibia > Gymnophiona > Ichthyophiidae > Ichthyophis > Ichthyophis bannanicus. The sequence goes on from CM066048.1 coordinate 4,902,948, forward strand.
AGGGATGGTGGGTAGGAGTTGATTAGGTATGGAACAGGTGTTTGAGAACAGCCTGACCAAACAAGGCATCCCGGCGGGAGTCCTTGTCCAAGCAGTAATGGGCTGTGAAGGTATGAACCGAGGCCCAATTGGCTGCTCGACAGATGTCGTCAATATACACAGAGTTTAGATGAGCCATTGAGGCTGCCATGGCTCTCACATTGTGAGCTGTGACATGGCCCTCCAGAGAGAGGTTCTTACTCTGATAGGCGAAATAAATACACTGAGCAATCCAGTTAGATAGTGTTCTCTTGGAAACTGGAAGTCCCAAATGAGAAGGATCAAAAGCAACAAAGAGTTGAGAGGACTTTCTATGTTGCTGTGTTCTTTGTAAGTAAAAGCTAGAGTTCTTTTACAGTCCAAGGTATGAATATTCCTCTCTGCATGTGATGCATGAGGTCCTGGAAAAAAGACAGGTAGGTAGACCTCTTGGTTGAGATGTAAATACGAGACCACCTTAGGCATAAAGTGTGGATGAGTCCTAAGAACTACCTTTTCATGATGGAACCTTGTATAAGGTGGATTAGCTACTAGTGCTTGCAATTCACTATTGTGGCGTGCTGACGTGATTGCAATGAGAAAGATAACCTTCCAAGAAAGAAATTTCAAGGAGGTGGTAGCTAAAGGTTCGAAAGGTGGCTTCATGAGCTGATCAAGAACCAGATTCAGGTCCCATGCCACCGGAGGTGGTCTAATGGGAGGCTTAGTTAGAAGGAGGCCTCTCATAAATCTTGCTATAAGAGGATGAGAGGAAATAGGTTGTCCATTTAGAGGCTTAAGGGAAGCTGCAATAGCACTCAAATGGACTCTTACTGAATTTGTCTTAAGGCCTGCATTAGACAAATGGAGGAGATACTCCAGCAAAGACTTCAAGAGGGTTAAGACGCAAGGGGGTTAAGACCCTTTTTCGAACACCAAATAGTAAACCTTTTCCACTTGAAAGCATAAGAGCGTCTAGTGGAAGGTTTTCTGGAGGCATAAAGAACATCTTTCACTTGCTGAGAAAGATGAAGATCTTGGAGATCTAGGCCTTCAGCAACCAAGCCCTGAGATGCAGAGACTGGGGATTGTGATGACATAACATTCTGTTCTACTGAGATAGGAGATATGGAGCAGATCCTAACTCCAGGGAGGGAGCTTGAGAGAGATGTAGAAGCAGAGGATACCACACTTGCCGTGGCCAATGTGGTGCTATGAGAATCATGTAGCCCCTGTCTCTCTGAAGCTTGAAGAGAGTTTTGGGAATTAGGGGAATGAGTGGAAAGGCATACAGGAAGTCTTGACCCCAGTAAAGGAGGAAAGCATCCCTGGCCTGAGCCCCCTGAGACAGAATTCTGGAACAGAACCGGGGAAGTTTGGCATTCCACGGACTTGCAAAGAGGTCTATGTCCGGGGTTCCCCAAAGTTGAAAAATCCTGGTCACCTGGTCTACATGCAGAGACCACTCGTGTGGAAGGAGAACTCGACTGAGTCTGTCCGCCCAAGAGATTTGAATGCCTGGAAGATATACTGCCAGCAGATAAATCTGATGCTCTCTGGCGAAGGCCCATAGTCGCAAAGCTTCGTTGCAAAGCGACAGAGAGCCTGTTCCCCCCTGCTTGTTCACATAAAACATGGCTACCTGATTGTCCGTATGAATGAAGACTGTCTTGTAGCTGAGCAGGGAGTGGAACACTCGCAGAGCTAGGAAAATTGCTCTGAGTTCCAAGAGGTTGATATGTAGACAACTCTCTTATGGAGACCAGGTGCCCTGGGTGGAGAAGTCTTGCAGATGAGCTCCCCAACCCTTTGGAGAAGCATCTGTTGTGAGAGTTGTTTGGGGTAAGGGTTGTTGAAAGGGGCATCCCAGCAACAGATTTTGAGTGGACGTCCACCATTGGAGGGACAAAATGAGGCGACTTGTGTTTGCTATTTTGTCTGACAGGCACCCTGATGCCTGGGTCCATTGGGTGGATAAAGTCCACTGAGCTGCCCTTATGTGGAGGCGAGCATATGGAACCACATGCATGGTGGATGCCATGTGACCCAGCAATTGCAACATTTCTCGAGCAGTTAGATGAGGCTTTAGCATTGCTTGAGAAGCTAACTGCACCAAGCGAAGGCAACGGGCCTGGGGAAGATAGGCCCTTGCACTTGTGGTATCCAGAAAAGCTCCTATGAACTCTAAAGATTGAGTGGGAGTCAGACTGGATTTTGGGATGTTTATTACCAGCCCTAAATACTGAAGGATACGCATTGTGCAGGATATTGAAGTCTTGGCCTCTGACTGTGTTGGAGCTCGAATGAGCCAGTCGTCCAAGTAAGGGAAGACGAATATTCCCAGAGTGCATAGAAATGCTGCTACCACAGCCATGCATTTCGTGAACACCCTTGGTGCAGAGGCCAGACCAAAAGGAAGCACCCTGTATTGGTAGTGCTTTCCTTGAAAAAGGAACCAAAGGAACCTTCTATGGGTTGGATGGATGAGAACATGGGTGTATGCATCCTTGAGATCTAGAGAACAAAGCCAATCCTGACTCTGAAGGTATGGAAGCAGAGCTCCGAGAGAAATCATTTTGAATTTCTCCTTGACAAGGAATTTGTTCAATTCTCTGAGATCTAAGATAGGTCTGTATCCTCCTGTTTTCTTTGGGATAAGAAAATAAGGGGAATAGAACCCTGTGCCCTGTTGATGAAGAGGCACTTCTTCTATTGCCTCTTGGGCAAGAAGGATGGTAACCTCCTTACCTAACAGGTTGATGAGAGAGGTCGGAGAATTGAACTGCTTCACTATTGTGTGAGGGGGCATGTTTGAAAAATGAAGTTTGTACCCCTCCTTTATGATGGAGAGTGTCCAATGCTCTGCTGTTATTTGCCCCCATCTGGGAGCAAAATGACATAACCTTCCTGGAATGGTGGACGGTTCTGGTCCTTCCAGAACCAGAAAAGCTAAGTTCTCTAGTTGAAAGTCAAAGGCCCTGAGGAGGCTGAGGCTGCTGGGCCGGTGGAGGCCTAGCAGCCTTTGCTTTCTTTTGTTTGGGTGGTTGCTGACATTTGGTTGAAAACTGACCTACAGAAGATGCCTGCTGACCATAAGCAGGATAAAATCTTTTCTTTTTTAGAAAAAGATGCTTTCTTGAACAACTTCTTTCTAACAGGATCAGCAGTACAGTTGGATAGTCTATCCAAAGTGGAATTTTCAGCATCCATTTCATTGACTTTTTCCTGCCAATCTTTACCAAACAGGTTCTCACCAGTACAAGGGATATTTCCCAATTTATCTTGTACCCAGAGCTCTAAATCAGATGCCTGGAGCCAAGCAATTCTACGTGCACCTATGGCAATAGCCGAGGTTCTGCTTATACACTCAAAGCTTCAACGATCCTGTGAGCAGTGAGTGAGAATCAGCTGTGCCTACTTAGTTGGGAACTGTGTGTGAGAGAAAACTGCAGCCAATCTGAGCATTTTTCAAATCATTTAGAATCCCTTCAGCAAAGGCTTCAACGATCCTGTGAGCAGTGAGTGAGAATCAGCTGTGCCTACTTAGTTGGGAACTGTGTGTGAGAGAAAACTGCAGCCAATCTGAGCACTTTTCAAATCATTTAGAATCCCTTCAGCAAAGGCTTTAACGATCCTGTGAGCAGTGAGTGAGAATCAGCTGTGCCTACTTAGTTGGGAACTGTGTGTGAGAGAAAACTGCAGCCAATCTGAGCATTTTTCAAATCATTTAGAATCCCTTCAGCAAAGGCTTCAACGATCCTGTGAGCAGTGAGTGAGAATCAGCTGTGCCTACTTAGTTGGGAACTGTGTGTGAGAGAAAACTGCAGCCAATCTGAGCACTTTTCAAATCATTTAGAATCCCTTCAGCAAAGGCTTCAACGATCCTGTGAGCAGTGAGTGAGAATCAGCTGTGCCTACTTAGTTGGGAACTGTGTGTGAGAGAAAACTGCAGCCAATCTGAGCATTTTTCAAATCATTTAGAATCCCTTCAGCAAAGGCTTCAACGATCCTGTGAGCAGTGAGTGAGAATCAGCTGTGCCTACTTAGTTGGGAACTGTGTGTGAGAGAAAACTGCAGCCAATCTGAGCACTTTTCAAATCATTTAGAATCCCTTCAGCAATGGCGCGCCCGTGCCTTGCGGGCCCGCGCCTGAGGGCCTCGCAAGAGGGCCCTTTGGCGTGGCCCTTAGGCGGTGGACCGTGCGGGACCCACTATCTGCTGCTATATGCTTATTCTATATGCTCATTCTGTTCAGCGATATGCTGTTTGTAGTTAATGTAAGGTAATGTAATGTAAGTTATGTACTGTGTTCCCTGTTTGTACTCCTAGTGTTTTGTTGTGATGTAATGATAATGCAATGTATGTTTCCCTCACCTTTGTTTAACTCTGTGCTGTATTAACCGCTTTGATTGAAGGAAAAGGCGGGATACAAAACATGTTAAATAAATAAATAAATAAATAAAGCAGTCAAAGGCTGAATGGTTGGAAAATTTAGAGACATCTTGGGCATGTTTGACCCAAATGAGAAATTCCTGTCTTTTATCCTCAGAAATGAAAGGACTTAAAGTCTGTAAATGATCTGTGACTTCCTTTAGGAACATTCCCATGTAGAGACTATAGGAATTGATTCTTGCAGCAAGCATGGAAGCCTGAAAGACTCTACGTCCAAAAGCATCCAGGGTTCTGCATTCACGTCCTGGAGGATTAGAGGCATGTCTTTTTGCACTTCTAATCCTTCTCATAGCCGACTCCACCACAATAGAGTGGTGAGGAAGCTGAGTTTTATGGAACCCAGGATAAGGAGTGACACAATATATAGTATCTAACCTACGAGAATGAGGAGAGGTGGTAAGAGGTGTTTCCCACATCCTCAACATGAGATCATATAGAATCTCATGAATGGGTAAGGTAGCTGACTCCTTAGGAGTTTTGGGATATTGTAAAATGTCCAACTCCTTGGCCCTTGGCTCTGTTTCAGGGGCCTCAGTAATGGACAGGCCCCGAGCAACCTCTCTGATGACGTCTTGGAAAGACATGTCCTCTGGAGGAGACATCCTGCGTCTAGGGGATGAGGACTCCTCGGGAAGAAGCATCGCTGTATTGACAGAACTTTCAGAATCCTCAGATTCTTCTGAGGAGTCGAAGTATTGTCTGTCCAGATGCTCCTGCAGAGCCCGATACCCGTACCGACTAAGATCGGTACCGGGAATAACCGGTACCGGAGAATCGGTACCGGAGGGCATCGGAGGACAGGGTACCGGCATAGCAGACACCGATGCAGATGTTGATGCTATCGGTACCGGTACCGATACTGATACCGATGCTGGTGCCAGTGCCGGTACCGGTGGAGTTGTCTGTCGCGGTACCAAGGGCGTCGATGCTGCAAGGAAAGTCGCTAGATTGCATTCCATGGTCAGAATTCTCTGGTCCATAGATGCCGCCAATGCCTGGAAGTCGGTACCGGTGGAGATCACCGGTACCCCAGAGCATGGCACCGGGAGATCTGTCGAGGCTGAGCCATCGAGAACATCCTGGAACCCCGAATATGCTTTGGAAGTTGAAGCCTCCTGCTGGGGTAATTTTGCCGGTGCAGAATCCTCGAGGGCAACGCCAGAGGCATCTCAATGCTTAGAAGGAGATCAACCATTCGAGGACCGGCTGGACTTATGTTTAGTTACCTGAGATCCACGTGAGGAAGAAGAAGCCCTGGAAGACGTCGATGCCACCGAAGCCGCATCAGAGGGAAACAGGGTACTGAGCTTGGCAGCTCGGTTCTGCCGACCTCTTTTAGACATCATGGCACAGGACACACAATCTGTGATGGAGTGGTCAGGACCTAAACATTTTAAACACCATTCATGGGTGTCGGTGACGGAAATGGTACCGCCACACTTGGTGCACTTTTTAAAACCTGAGGCAGGTTTTTCCATGTTAAGTAAAGTTTTTGGGCCTAAGGCCCAAAAAGGCGGGTGCACCTGAAGAAAATGGAAAAACATATATATATAATTTTTTTTTTTTTTTAGAAATAGGAAAAGAAAGACTGACGGTACCGGTAGAGCGTCGAAGAAGGCAGACGCGACCACAAAAAGAAATAAAGAAATAAAGAAATTCTTCTGCGGTGACAGGAGCACGACTTGCTGGCTCCGCGGAAAAAGAAGAACTGGAGAGAGGCAGTTGGGAAAGGCGGGAAGCCAGCATGCAGGCGCTGTGGGATGCTCCCAAAAGTGTTCTAATTGGACGCTGGGGAGCGTTCACGCGCAGGCTCCATCGGTACCGACGATACCCATATGTGATGACTACATTCCTGCTTGTTCCTGGAGATTAGAAAGGCTAGGGGACATGCACTGAAGCTACAGGGTAAACTATTTAAGACTAATAAAAGCAAATATTTTTTCACTCAACGTGTAATCAAACTCTGGAATTTGTTACCGGAGGATGTAGTAAAGGCTGTTAGTGTAGCTGGGTTTAAAAAAGTTTGGACAAGTTCCTGGAGGAAAGGTCCATAAACCATTATTAAGAAGGGACCCAGGATATCAATGCTTGACCCAGTACAAGCATTGTGGAACCTGTGTCTTTTGGGAAAACTGCGTATGACCTAGATTGGCCACTGTTGGAAACAGGATACTGGGCTTGATGGACCTTGGTCTGACCTAGTATGACAAATCTTATGTTTTTTTAAGGCCGGCCATAGATTAATAGTGGTTAAGAGCACATGTGGAAAAAAATGTCTAAAATATAATAATACCTTGATTAAAAGTTGGGGTGGGGGAAGTGTGTGTGTGTGTGTGTGGGGGGGGGGGGGTTAAAATTGTTATTGCAAAAGGCCTTAATTTTGATATTACTGACTAAAAATAAGAATTATGTAGTTAGAACCCTGGAGTGTTAAAAGCATCAAAATAAAACATGGTAGTTAAAAAGTGCCATGTTAATAAAAATGAATAGATAAATAAATAATGGTAAAATGATATAACTGTGATAAGGAAGCTTGTAGTGAGCCTATGGAAATAGGAGAAACTAATGATTTTGCTTTTAAGGAAAGTGACATCCCTGCAGTGCACAGGTTTCAGCTTTGGCATAAAGAAAGCAAACAGAGAGAAACTGAAGCTAGGCTGCCACACCCAAGCTCTGCTGACGTAGTTGCAGGCTTGGAAGATAATTGCAAGCACCTGTCCAGAGAGGGCGAGACACTGCCCTGGAAGCAGGGATATAAACCTTGGCTAGAGAGAGCCCCAGAGAGGGAGAGTCCCGAGGAGAAGAGCCCCGAGGAAGAGAGAGAGCCCGGAGAGGGAGAGCACGGGAAGAGAGAGACCGGAAGGAGAGAGCCCCGAGGGAGAGAGCAAAGAAGGCTTCAAACCCCAGTTCCTGATCAGAAGGTTCAGAGAGTTCAGAGGTGGGAGCCCAGGACTCAGCCCAGGAGTCAAAGGAGCCAAGCCTGGAACAGGGAGCCCTGGCAGAGCTCCAGGAAGGAACTCAAGGAAGTGAACCAGGGACTGTTTCCCAGAAGCTGGAGGGAGAATGGTGAACACAGCCAGGGAGAAGTGTCCACAGCTTCAGGTACAATTTATCCTTACCAGGTGGAGCTGTGCTCAAGAGAGACACAGGGATCCTCAGAGAGAATACACCCTGAGACATATGTTAAAAGCTCAGAGCAGGGCACTGCATTACTGGAGCCAGAGAGAAACTGACGCTAGGCTGCCACACCCAAGCTCTGCTGACGTAGTTGCAGGCTTGGAAGATAATTAGAAGCACCTGTCCAGAGAGGGCGAGACACTGCCCTGGAAGCAGGGATATAAACCTTGGCTAGAGAGAGCCCCAGAGAGGGAGAGCCCCGAGGAGGAGAGTTCGGAGAGGGAGAGCACGGGAAGAGAGAGACAGGAAGGAGAGAGCCCCGAGGGAGAGAGCAGAGAAGGCTTCAAACCCCAGTTCCTGATCAGAAGGTTCAGAGAGTTCAGAGGTGGGAGCCCAGGACTCAGCATAGGAGTCAAAGGAGCCAAGCCTGGAACAGGGAGCTGTGGCAGAGCTCCAGGAAGGAACTCAAGGAAGTGAACCAGGGACTGTTTCCCAGAAGCTGGAGGGAGACTGGTGAACACAGCCAGGGAGAAGTGTCCACAGCTTCAGGTACAATTTATCCTTACCAGGTGGAGCTGTGCTCAAGAGAGACACAGGGATCCTCAGAGAGAATACACCCTGAGACATACGTTAAAAGCTCAGAGCAGGGCACTGCATTACCGGAGCCAGAGGAAATGCAGATTGAGCTTATTGAGCATGATTTATTGCCTCCAGAAGTACTCATGGACTGTACTCTATGTAAAGCTGTTAGCATTGAGTCCCTTTGCTAAAGAATAGCTGAAAAGATAAAGTCTCCTGAAAAGTAGAGTAATGAAACCTAGCCTGAACTGAAGGTAGGAACTTGCTCTTTTAATGGGAAGATACATGTTGCTTGTACATTTGAATGCTTAATGACGACAAAGGTAAAAAGAAGATATTTTTACTTTGTTGAATTTATTTATTTATTTATCTATTTCTTCTATACCGCCCCTTCCAGAGATCAAGGGTGGTTTACATGGAACAAGTTAACAAATTATGTATACTTCGGTATACATTACATTGAACAGGAACTTTCTAACTTTTTACACATAATAATAAATGCAATAAACTGTCCAAACTATTTACATGAGTTATTTACAAGTGAATGAAGAAGCTGTGTTTTCTTTATCCGTTATATTGATAAACAGCTGCATATAATTAATGACTGTGAAGCTCAACCAGCCTAAGTTGTAAATAACCTTGAGCGAATGAATGGAGAAGTATCCTGTTACAGTCTACATGGACTTTGTTTGCATTTGGGGAATACATTTTGTCATTTGCCTTTAATTTTGGTTTCATGACTACACTTCATCTTAGAAGGCCAAAACTACAACTCCCAGCATGCATCATTGTGAAAAATAGTTTATTCAACCTTTTATAAGAGAAGCTAATGGCAACCCTACCCCTCTAAGCCTTAGACAGAGGGCTGGGGCGTGACAAACCCCAACACCTTATTACAAATAACATTTTTTTTATATACTTTATTTAATAACCATCAACAGATTACAAATACACTGTACAAATATCCTCAGAGGGGTGTACTCTGATCCCCTCACAAGGATGAACACAACAAAGATAACAGGTGGAATGTTTTCTCCCAGTATAATCCCCCCCCCACCACCCACTGCCCTCCCTCAGCATCCCCTTACCCAAGCACAACACCCCATATCCTCCGTCTGCGCCCTCCAAACTACTAACCCTCCTCCTCACTCCCCAACCACTTGTCTCCTCAACTACCAACGTGTAAGACCTCGTTACGACATCTGGTACTCAACTGTTGTATATAGGGCTCCCAGACTCGCATAAATAATGTCCAGCGTTTGACACTGCCCCGTGCACTCCAGCGCTCTGTGAGCATCATTTGATGGAAACAGTTACGCCACTCACCGAAGGAAGGGGGACTGCTCTCCCTCCAAAGACGCAGAAGGGGGGCCTTTCCAACCAAGCAAGCCTTGCGCACCAGCAGCTTTTCCCCCTCCGCCACTGGGCATGGGGGGTCGAGCCGATCCAACACTACCAAGGCCCCGGTCCACCTCACTCGCCGTTGTAGCACGCGATTCAAAAAGGAATTTATCCTAGCCCAATAAGGGCGTATTAATCGACAACCCCACCACATGTGGAAAAGGGTTGCCATAGGTTCTGAGCATTTCGGGCAAGCCCCGTCGGTGTCCAACTGACTGCGTAACGCTCTCCGGGGGAAAAATACACCCTGGTTATACATTTGAACTGCGTTTCCCTCCAACGGGCCTCTATGGATAGTTTCACTATTCCGCGTAGGGCCTGGTGCACAGTCCCAGGGGGCACTTCCTCGCCCAATTCTCGTTCCCAAGCTGTCTCGACTCCTCTATAATCAAAAGCAATACGGAGGTTAGCCAAGCGCTTCTTAAAATCTGAAATCGTTGGGGGGGTCTCCCCCCCCAGTCCGAAAAACTGCAGAATCTGCGCAGAGCGGTCCACGTGCAACGCCTCGCAGGGCAAGGAAGACACATAGTGCGCAAGTTGCATATAAGCGAAGCAATGCCTAGAAGATAGCTCATACTCCCGGCTTAGAGCCAAAAAGGATTTACAGAGGCCAGAGGGTTCAATCACATGTCCGACATTCTGGATACCCTGTACGGCCCACTCTCGGAAAGCCTGTGTCTCCGAGCCTGGAAGAAAAGTCGCGTTCCCCTGCAATGGGAGCCAGCTGGTAACTCTCCATGATGTGTTCCAATGGAGGTTAAGATGCTTCCAGGTTCGCAGAGCAGAGCCAATCAGCTCGCTACGCATGGCTTGGCGGGGGAGGGTATGGTAAGTTCCATGCAGAACCCCTAATAGTGTCAAGGGCGCCACAAAACCCTCCTCCAGGACCCGCGGGGTGTACACTTCCGTCCCCCCCAGCCAGTCTCCGAGATGGCGAGCCTGGCATGCCAAAGCGTATCCCATAAGGTCTGGAAGTCCCATCCCCCCCTCACGCCAAGACCCCACCATTCGCGCCCACGAGATGCGCGCCTTCCCTCCTTTCCAAAGAAACTGTCGGAGGGCCCTCTCAAACCGCCGAATGTCGCGTCGGAGCACCCACACTGGCAGTGGTTGAAACCAATACAACAAGCGTGGCATGGCCACCCTTGGAATCGCCGCGATCTTCCCAGAAACAGCTAGTGGGAGTAATTCCCACGCTTTTAATTGATGCTGAAGCCTCCTTAGGGACCGCTCCAGGTTGCGTGCGTAGAGCAGTTTAGGGTTGCGGGTCAATATTATACCTAAATAAATAAATTCCTCGCCTGCCCATCTAAGGGGAAAGTTGCCCGCCCAAGTTCGGCACAACTGCGCCGAGATATCCAATGCCTCCGATTTATCCCTATTAATGCGCAGCCCAGCGAGACTACCGTAGCGCGCGAACTCCTCCAGTAGTTGCGGCAAGGACTGTTCCGGGGAGAGAGCAGATGGACCAAGATATCGTCAGCAAAGGCCGAGAGTTTAAACCCCTGTGAGCCCATACGAATTCCCTGTATTTCTTTAGAGGCCTCTATAGTCCGGATCAAAGGGTCTAAAGACAACACAAAAAGTAGTGGGGAATTACAAATAACATTATATAGACAGGTGCAGTGGCAAAAAACTCGGCCACAGCTTTATTAATATACAAAGCCATTAGCAATAACATCTCAAGGCAATTTGATATCACATTCCACAAAGGTTAGGGTAGACGGTGTCATCCTAGCCCATCTCCAATCTATATTCCCATAATCTCTCCCGCCGCCAACCCCTCCCCCCCCTTACCAGCCTACGGTGACGCCAGGTTGATACTACTTTCACCTTCTGAGATTTAATGAAAGTTGCCCCGCACATACCGGTGATGCCCATGATGCAGTAACCCCCAGTGCTCCCATCCCTATCTTCCTCCCCATGCTTATGAGGGGTGGGGCAGGAATTAACCCAACGGAGGGAAGATTACCCCCTTCCCTCTCCTAACCTTAGCCCCAAAGCTGTGACAACCCCCCCCCCCCAACCCAACTGCACCCCCCACCCCCACATGCAAGGGGGGCAGGGTGGGCTACACACTGCTAACCTGCTCTGCTGCCTTCTTGGCTAAGTCCCTACTGAGCCTGCGCTAACTGACCCCTTTTCCTGCCAACCTCTTTCCTCTCCCCCTCCTCAAGATGAATGGATGACTAGACGGTTGGGTTATCAGCTCCGTTCCCCATTTGCCCAGAAGGCGGGAGCCAGGGCCCCTTTAACCCAGGCATTCACACTCCCATACATTTGCTCCAAGAGTTTGTGGCTTTTTAAATTACTAGCTCTGCCTGGGAGCTCTTAAAAGAGCTTTGGTACATTTTTAAAACAAAGTTACATTTTATTTGGTGCTTTAGTTTAAAAGGGGAAATATTTTCTTTAGTAGGGCAGGTTTTAAACTCTGCTTTAGTATCTTTCTCAGCTCTTTGAAGCTACTGACACTTCATCAGGACTTAGTGGGCCTGATTAGCCTGTGAAAGAACTGAGAACAGCAGAGGCCTGCATAAAAGGCTTCAGAGCCTTGCGCTGGAGGCATTCCTTACAGGGGCTATACATTTCAAGCAAGGGTAAGAGTTTGTGGCTTTTTAAATTACCAGCTCTCTGCCTGGGAGCTCTTAAAAGGGTTTTGATATATTTTTTTAAACAGAGTTATATTCTTTTTGGTGCTTTAGTTTAAAAGGGGAAATATTTTATTTAGTGGTATAGGTTTAAACCTCTGCTTTAGTACTTTTCTCAGCTCTCAGTTCCCTCCCTACCCCCCTCCCCAACTCCCAACCACCCCTAGTGAGCAGTCTTGCTTTATAGGGCACTTCCCCAATTAACTACACACAGGGACTTGGAACAGCACATTTAAAAGAGATTTAACTGCTTTTTTTTCTGAAGGGACAGCTGGGAAACCGACTGGTACTTTGGTAGGTCTCTCTCTTTTTTGCTTCAATAGATACCTAAGCTCCATCAACTGAACAATGGCTTGGAAAAAATGAATCACCAAAGCTGTTGTCCCTGTTACAGCTTCTGCCTCTATCTAGAAGAGGTCCCAATGCCAGTTAAAGGACCGGTTCGATGTGCAGGATGGCGGCGAGGCTGAGGAGCAATCAAGACAGTGAGAACTACATTGATGAGATGCTTCTTTCAACATCCAAGTTGTCCAGCAGAGGATAAGATGGGAGCCTATAGAATGACAAAGGTTGGACACAAGTCACCAGGGCCTACAGAATCACCAATGCAACCTCTCCAGCTCTTGAATTGAAGAACCATTATGCAGCCCTGAAAATGGAGGAGATGATGCAGTGACAGAATTCAAAATGGCATGGGACAGACACAATGGATCCATTTATAGCAACAGAATAAAATCAAAATAAACTGAACCATCTAACTTCTCAACAAATAAGGGTGTCCTGCATGGAGCGGTGGGTTCACCCCTAAACAAAGACATGAGGAGGGGTGGCCTGAGGTGTGGCCTGCACAGAGTGGCACCTACTCCTGCCATCTTACTCTGGCCATCTTACTGGACAGACTAGATGGACCATACTCGTCTTTATCTACCGTCATTTACTATGTTACTATGAAAGCATCCCTGGAGGAAGAACCAGAGCTCAAGCACCATAAAGTTGCAGAATCAGTGATCACAAGGAAACAAAAGATTGTGGTAGCTGGTAACTCTCTTCTGAAGGGTACCGAGGCTCCATCTGCCAACTAGACTTGTTGCCCAGAGAGGTTTGCTGTCTGCCAGGTGCCAAAATCTGAGATGTTACAGAGAGTTTACCGAGACACATCAAGCCCACTGACTATTACCCAATGTTGCTAATCCATGTCGGCACAAATGATACTGCCAGGTAAACCTTTAAACGTATCAAAAGTGACATCATGGCTCTGGGAAAGAGGGTGAAGAAGTTGGGGCACAGGTGGGGTTCTCTTCAATCCTCCCTGTTGAGGGTAAATGCCAAGTTAGAGAAGCTCGCATCCTGGAGATGAATGCATGGCTGCGTGGATGGTGTCATCGAGAGCGTTTTGTTTTCCTGAACCATGGGATGCTGTTCCAAGTGTGGCAGAGTAGAGATGGCATCCATCTGTCTGAGCTATCTTCAATAGCAGACTGGATAATCTACTGAAGAGGGCTTTAAACTAGATTCATTAGAGATGGGTTAGAAACCCCCCAGGTAAGTGAAAGCTCCCAGGTAAGTGAAACATTAAATACCTTTATGGAAATAGGTAAAAGGGGCAACATATGGAAAGTGGTGTGTATACATGCATGGGAAATAAGATCCCAGATGTTGAAGCTTTAATGGGAGAGGCTGACTTGAATTTAGTGGCAGTTACAGAAAAACGTAACTATCAATTGGGTTTTCATGGCAAGATACAGAAGTTGATTGCCAGGCCTTTCTTCCACGCAGTTTAAGTTTGGTGTTGTTGCCATTGTCACAGAAATGTGATCCTCCGCCATCAACAATCTCCCATTCTGCTGCTGCCCAATGGATAGTTACAACAAAACAAATTGTGCTATAGTGCTGGAAGATGAGACCCCCAGGTCGGAAGGCACTCAACTAGCTACTGGGGAAGTGCTGAAGACTTTTCAGAGTAAAGCCAGCATTTATGATGTGCTTGGATCAAAGCCCTCGGGACGTCTGACTGCTGATGTAGCTGCGCATGAAATGAGAGTCAGAAGCTGTAAAGCTGTAAAGATGTCTTATGTATTGGAACATGGAACATACAAAGCATGAACCAAGGGAAGTTGGAGGTGGTCAAGAATGAAATGGAACGTGTACAACTTGATCTTTTGGGTGTCAGCGAACTGAAATGGACTGGCATCGGGCACTTTGCATCAGATGATCACATGGTCTATACTATGCTGGAAATGAAAGACAAAGAAGAAATGGTGTTGCATTTATAATAAAGAAGAAACTTGCAAGAACTGTAATGAAATACAATGCAGTCAGCAAATGCTTAATCTCTATTCATCTACGAGGAATGCCTATCAACACAACTATAATTCAAATATATGCCCCAACAACAGCTGCAGAAGAGAATGAAATTGAAGAATTCTATGAACAAGTACAAGCTGAAATTGACAGAACATGCAAACAGGATATCCTGATAGTCATGGGTGACTGGAACGCAAAAGTTGGCAACAAAGAAGAAGGCAAAGTAGTTGGAAAAATATGGACTTGGCAACAGAAATGAAGCTGGAGAAAGACTGATAGAATTCTGCAAGACCAACGATCTATTCATCTCAAACACCTTCTTCCATCAACACAAGCGGTGACTGTACACATGGACTTCACCCAATGGATTGTGTAAAAATCAAATTGACTACATCTGTGGAAGTCAACGATGGAAAAGTTCTATAACATCAACAAAGAAAACCTGGAGCTGACTGTGGTACAGATCATCAACTACTAGCATGCAAACTCAAGCTAAAGTTGAAAAAGAGCAAACCACTCATGAATGCAGCAAAATATGACCTTGAGAATATACCACTGGAATTTAAAGACTGCCTGCAAAATCGATTTGCTGCTTTAGATACAAATGACAGAGCTCCAGAAGAGTTATTGAATGACATCAAGAAGATTGTGTTGGAAGAAAGCGAGAAGTCTCTACAAAAGGTGAAAAAGCAAAAATGGCTAAAATGGATGACAGAAGAAACTCTGAAAATTGCCCAGAAACGCAGAGAAGCTGAAGCCAGAGGAGATTTCCAATGTGCAGCAAACAGGACAAGGAAAAGTACTACAACAACGCATGCAAGGAAATAGAAGCAGAAACTATTAGAGGAAGAACAAGATTGGCTTTCCTAAAGTTACGAGAGTTAAAGAAAAAGTTCCAGCCTCGAATTGGAATGTTACAAGATGCTCAAGGTTCTATGTTGAATGATGCTGAGAAGATCAAGAAAAGGTGGAAGGAATATACAGAGTTTTTATATGATAAAGATCAAGTGAACCAACAGCCGTTTCAACCTGTACCTTATGATCGGGAACCATTGGTGATGAAAGAAGTTGAAGCAGCATTGAAAGCCTTATCAAAGAACAAACCACCAGGCATTGATAGCATTCCCATAGAAGTATTACAGCAATCTGATGCAGCTGTTACCATACTTACAATGCTCTGCCAAGAAATATGGAAGACAACATCATAGCCAACTGACTGGAAAAGATCTGTGTTTATACCAATACTAAAGAAAGGTGATCCAACTGACTGTGGAAATTATCGCAAAATCACTCTGATCCCACATGCCAGCAAGATTCTACTGAAGATTATTCAAAAGAGACTACAACCATACCTGGAACAAGAACTACCTGAAGTGCAAGCAGGGTTCAGGAAAGGGCGAGGAACGAGAGACATCATTGCGGATGTGAGATGGATCCTTGAAAAGACTAAAGAATACCAAAAGGATATCTATTTGTGCTTTATCGACTATAGAAAGGCTTTTGACTGTGTAAACCATGAGAAAATCTGGGCCACATTAAGAATCATGGGTATACCAGAACACCTGATCGTACTCTTGCACAATCTGTACATTGATCAAGAAGCAACAGTTCGAACGGAACAAGGAGAAACAGAATGGTTTAAAATAAGCAAAGGTGTACGACAAGGCTGCATACTTTCCCCCTACCTATTTAATTTCTATGCAGGACAAATCATCAGAGAAGCAGGATTGTATGAAGACAACAGAGGTGTGAAGATTGGTGGAAGACTCATCAACAACCTTCGCTATGCTGATGATACCACATTACTGGCTGAAAGTGAAGATGATCTGAAACATTTGCTTCTCACAATCAAAGAACATAGTCTCAAAATGGGCCTGCACCTTAATGTAAAGAAGACAGAGATTATGACAACTGGTATAATCAACAGGTTCATCATTGAAGGAGAAGAAATTGAAATTGTGAACAACTTTAACATACTTGGATCAACTATCAATAAAGAAGCAACAAGCAGTCAAGAAATCAAACGACACATTGTTCTTGGCAGAATGGCTATGAAAGACCTAGATAAGATTCTCAAGAGCAGAGATGTCTCTCTCCATACAAAGATTCGACTTGTTCAAGCCGTGGTATTTTCAATAACATCATATGGATGTGAAAGCTGGACAGTGAAAAAGATAGACAGGAAGAAAATTGATGCCTTTGAATTATGGTGCTGGCGGCGAATACTGTATATACCATGGACTGCCTGAAGAACAAACCAGTCGGTACTAGAGGAGATCAAATCTAAGCTTTCTTTAGAAGCTCAGATGACAAGACTTCGACTTTCATACTTTGGACTCATCATGCGAAGAGAGAGATCATTAGAGAAAGACATCATGCTTGGCAAGATAGAAGGTCAACGCAAAAGAGAAAGGCCAGCAATGAGATGGATCAATACAATAACAGCAGCTACGGGTACCAGTCTGTCAACAATGAGCCGCCTGACTCAAGACCGAACACAATTTAGGATAGCTATCCAGAGGGTCGCCATGAGTCGACTCCGACTCGACGGCACTTAACAACAACAACAACAGAAAAAGGTAGTTAATCACCTGTAGCAGGTGTTCTCTATGGACAGCAGGAATCAGTCATCACATATGGGTGACGTCGGCGCCTAAGAAAGCCTTTGGGAATTGTATCACGCATGCGCTGTCCCCTTCCCACCCAAGGGTGCCATCTTGCTCAGTCAAATGACATAGATATAAGGCGGCAAAAAGAACAAAATATAATAATAGAACTGGAACTCCAAGGGGATGAGAGAGTGTTGTGAGGACTGATTCCTGCTGTCCCTAGAAAACACCTGCTACAGGTGAGTAACTACGTTTTCTCCAGGAACAAGCAGGAAGTCAGTCCTCACATATGGGACACCCCAGCTATAGGCTACTGAGAACCCATAGCTGAAAAATAAGCTCCCTCTATGAGAGCAGCAAGCAGCCATAATAGGAATCTAACTGAGAGAGTAACACTCCGGTAGCCTAACACCAAAGGGTTGGAGGGTAGGGGTTGCCTAGACCTCGAAAAGGTTACGGAGTACAGCCTGGCCGAAAGCACTGTCCCATTGGGACTCCCTATCCAGGCAGTAATTTATTTATTTATTTAACATTTCTTATATACCACCTTTCATGATATCAAGGCGGTATATAAGTAATGGGTTGCGAAAGTCTAACCCGAAGACCAGGTGGCTGCTCAGCAGATGTCTGCCAGTGGAACAGAGTAGAAATGAAACTCTGATGCCGCCATAGCCCTGACCCGGTGGGCCGTAACACGACCCTCCAATGGAAGCTCGGCCACACTGTATGCCCAGGCAATACAGTCTGCTACCCAGGTGGACTGTGTATGCTTGAAGACAGCCATCCCCAGCTTACTGGGGTCATAGGATATGAAGAGCTGAGAGGCTCTTCTATGGTCCCGCATATGCTCAATGTAGAAGGCTATTGCCCTCTTACAGTCCAGGGTATGCAGAACTGTCTCTGCTCGAATGGCATGCAGCCTGGGAAAGAAGGTACGTAGGTAGTACTACCTCCTGGTTGAGGTGGAACGAAGAGACCACTTTTGGAAGGAACTTGGGGTATGTGCGGATACCAGGGCTTGAAGCTCACTCACTTGTCTGGCCGACGTGAGTGCCACCAAGACAACTACCTTCCAAGAAAGGTAGCGTAGATGACAGGTTGCTATCAGCTTGAAAGGTGGATGAGTAAGTTGTCCCAAGATCACATTCAAATCCCACTAGTGTTTCTGGAGGGTGAACAAGGGGCTAAAGCAGAAGTAGGCCTCTTAGAAACCTGGACACCAAAGGATGTGCAGAAAGAGGCTTTCCTTCCACTGGGAAGTGGTGTGCAGCCAAGGCACTAAGGTGAACTCTGACGGAGTTGGACTTAAGGCCCAAATCTGAAAGATGAAGAAGATATTGAAGTACTACTGCAACCTGGCAGGAGAAAGGGTTTTCTTTCTGCTTTTCGCACCACACCTCAAACCTATGCCACTTGAAAGCATAGACCCACCTAGTTGATTGCCTCCTTGAGGCTAGCAACACCTTTTCCACATTTTTGAGGAGGAGGAGAGGTGCGAGGACTACCCTTTCAGCAGCCATGCCATCAGGTTGAGGGAACTGAGGTTGGGGTGCAGGAGAGTGCCTCCCTCCTGAGACAGGAGGTTGAGATAGGATCCCAGAAGGATTGGGGCTTCCACCGCTTGTTGAAGCAGAAGCGGAAACCAGGGTTGCCTCGGCCATCTGGGGGATACCAGAATGACCGAGGCTTTGTCCTGGAGGATCTTGAATAGAGTTTTGGCCACCAGAGGAGTAGGAGGAAATGCATACAGGAGGCCCACAGACCATGAGATGAGAAAAGCATCGGCAGCCACCCTGTTTGGGTGTGGTTGCCTGGAGCAAAACTGGGGCAACTGATAATTCTGTGGACTCGCAAAGAGATCTATTGTCAGTTGTCCCCAGGTCTGAAATAGCCATTGGGCCATATTCATGTCCAGCTGCCATTCGTGGGGCTGGAGAATCCTGCTTAGCTTTTCTGCTAAGTAATTTTCCTGGCCTGACAGATAAACTGCTTTGAGATGCATGCCGTGCCAGACTGCAAAGGAGCACAGGTCCAGGGTTTCCTGACACAGAATGTGGGACCCCATGCCTCCCTAATTGTTCACATAGAACATCGCCACCCAGTTGTCTGTTTGTATTAAGATCGGCTGATGAGCCAAAATTTGACAAAAGGCTCTTAGAGCTAGGTAAATGGCATGAAGTTCCAGGAAATTGATCTGCTGTGTGTTCTCCTGTGGAGACCACACGCTTTGAGTGCAAAGTCCCTGGCAATGGGCTCCCCAGCCCAGCAAGGATGCATCTGTAGTCAGGATCCTCGTGTGTAAAGGAGCCTGAAAATCCACCCCCACCTCCAAGTTTTGGTTGAAGAAACCAGGCCGAGGACTGCACCAGTTTTTTGGATACCTTGACTCTGTCTCGGAGTCTGCCTGTGGCCTGTGTCCACTGGTCTCTGAGACACCACTGAGTTGTTTGCATGTGGAGGTGGGCATTCGGTGTCACATGTACCATTGAGGCCATGTTCCTGAAGAGTCACAGGAAGTGTCTTGCAGATATTTGGGACCTGTGACTCACTTGTAATGCCAGGGCCAGGAGTCTCTGTGCCCTGTCTACGGGCAGGTGAGCCCTTGCCTGAAGGGTATCTAGCCTTGCCCAAATGAACTCTAGTCTTTCAGTGGGGACTAGAGTAGACTTGGGGTAATTGACTACAAATCCTAGATTTTGAAGCACCTGAATGGTGCGAGATGTGGCCTGTTGTACCTCCAAGGCTGACGTGACTCTGATGAGCCAGTCGTCCAGGTAGGGGAAGACAAATACTCCTTGGATTCTGAGGAAGGCGGCCACCACCGCCAAGCACTTTGTGGATACCCTGGGGGCGGAGGCCAGGCCAGAGGGAAGCACCCTGTACTGATAATGGTTTCCTCCCACCAGAAAGCGTAGATATTGTCTGTGGTCTGAATGAATTAGAATGTGTTGTCATGGGGTAGATCAGTCAGAGCCTATGGAGATAGATAGATCTGAGCAAAACAGATCTGACATTGACAGCTCAGTGCAGCACATGGCCCAGAGTTGCTATAGGCAACATACACAAACTGCATCACAAGGTGTGAGAGCACGCCCGAATAGCAAGCTAGCTCACAGCTCATTAGGTAATGAGGGCAGCTGGGAGGGGGCGGAGCCCAAGCAAACACCAAGTCACACGCAGATAAAATTCACTTACCGGAGGTTAGTGAGGAGAGACCACCAGGGAAATACAGAACCGTTGGTGACTGGGAGAGACCACCAGGGAATTATAGAACAGCTGCTAACTGGAGGACGGGAGGAACTTGGAAACCCGGTAGAAGCAGAGCAGCTGAAAAAACTACGAGGAACTGCTGCAGAGAGCAGTGCACAGCTAAGCAAAAGCCCAGTGAACTTTGCCACGAAGGGGGCAGAGGAGATATTCCTGGAACCAGGCTTAGGAAAGCCAACCTACCCAGTAACAGGTACAAGGAGGGAGAGAGTTGCTACCCTGAAGGGAGTTTCATGCCCAAGGGAAAGCTGAGAGACAAAAGCAGTAAAACGCTTTCGTCTTGGCAAGGCCCTGCTGCTGCCTCCCTACTTGTGTTATATTATTGCTGCCTGTGCTTCTGCTGTCTGCTGCCTTGATGTGTCCTGCAGTGCCTCACCCATCTCTCTGCCTTCTCCCAGGTACCTCCCCTCCTCGCCTCCTGATTGGTTGCCATCTCCGAGGAGCCGGAAGTGACGCGGACGCGCTCCACGCGCCCGCGTCTCCTTTCTTGAGACCCCACCTGCTTAAAACCATCTCTGGTGCGGTGTCCTGCCTGCTGCTGCCTCCCTACTTGTGTTATATTATTGCTGCCTGTGCTTCTGCTGTCTGCTGCCTTGCCGTGTCCTGCTGTGCCTCACCCATCTCTCTGCCTTCTCCCAGGTACCTCCCCTCCTCGCCTCCTGATTGGTTGCCATCTCCGAGGAGCCGGAAGTGATGCGGACGCGCTCCACGCGCCCGTGTCTCCTGTCTTGAGACCCCACCTGCTTAAAACCATCTCTGGTGCGGCGTGCAGCTCTGTAGGGGCGTGCGCCGAAGGAGCGCGACCAAGGAGCAGGACCTGCTCCTTGGGCGAGCTCCTTGGGGCGACTCCGGGGGCGCAAGCACGGATCTCCCCTGGATGTCAAAAGGCTCTCTGGCACTTACATCTGTGCGCCTCTTCCTCCCCCCTATCGTGTCTTCCGTTGGTGTTCCGAATCCTTGGACCCCGCCTACTGTCTCCCGTGGTAAGTTATACTCTGGTTCTATATCTATATTTCCTCTTCTTCTCCTAATCTGGTCTTTCTTTACCATGTCGACTATTCCAGTACACTGGAGCTGGCGCTCCTCTGTTCCCTCTGCCTTTAGTTATGCTAATCCCTCATCCCAGAATTTTTCTAATCTGATTCCTTGCACTGGTCACTCTTCAGGTTTATCTTCCCCCCAGTCCCTTTTGCTCCTTCAGCTTGCTCTTTTAAACTGTCGCTCGCTCCGATCTAAAACTGTGCTAGTTCATGACTTCCTCTCTCAACATGCCTTTGATGCTTTTTTCCTCACAGAAACCTGGCTGAGGGATGGCGAGGAGCCACTCCTGAACCGCTGTCTGCCCCCCCCCCCCGGCTATTCTGCGTTATCCACCAATCGCAGGGGCAGGAGCGGCGGAGGGATTGCACTGCTCCATCGCTCCTCCCTCCCTTTCCAGGAACTCTCTTCACCTGCCCTACATTACCCTGAGTCTCTTCTTCTCCGCCTCAGTTTCTCCCCCCCTCTTTACTTTCTCCTTATCTATGCCCCTCCCTCCTTGTCTCCTCAGCTCTGGGATGCCCTTCTCGCCACTATCTCAGAAGCCACTCTTCTTTTTCCTCACCTCTTAATCTTGGGTGATTTTAACATCCATGTGGATTCCCCATCTACTTCTTGAGCTCGTACTTTCCTGACTTTTCTATCCGACCTTTCCCTTGTCCAGTCTGTTTCTTTCCCTACCCACACGGCTGGTCACTCTTTGGACTTACTTATCTTTCCTGGATCTCTTTCTTCTCCTCCCTCCTCCCTTTCCTCTCTTCCCCTTCCATGGACCGATCATCTCTGTATTCTTTTCTCCCTCTCTTGTCCCTCCTCTTCTTCAACCTCTTTCCTAGGTTCTCCTCCCCGTCCATCTCATCGTATTACCCCTGCCACTCTATCTCAGTTTCCTACGTCTGGCACTTTGTTCCCTTCAGATTTTCACAGTCTTTCTCTTGACTCCCAGGCCAATTCCTGGTACACGACTCTCTCTAATGCCCTTGACTCTGTTGCTCCTTTACAACCCCCACGCCCTTCTCGTCAGTCCCCTCATCACCCTTGGTTTCACTCTGGGTTATTTCTTCACCGTAGGTATCTTCGTCGAGCTGAGCGTCTCTGGCGTAAACATCCAAACCCTTCTACTCTCTCTTGCTTCCGTTCTGCCCACCATCATTACCGCTCTCTTCTCCACTCTGCTAAGCAGTGCTATTTCTCTAATCTCATTACTCATTCCGCAAACTCCTCTCGCCAATTACATTCTATCCTCCGCTCTCTTTCTGCTCCACACTCCTCCTCCATCCCTTCCTCTTCTCTTTCTACCCCCAATCCCTCCTCCTTGGCTACTTACTTTGTTTCCAAAGTACAAACCCTCCGCTCTTCCTTTCCATCTTGCCCTGCTCCCCTCTCTCCTCCCCCTTTGGCAGTACCCCCCTCCCCTACCTCTCCTACCTCCTCTTTTCCTGCCTTTCCTCCCCTCTCTCATCTCTGGTCTACCTTTGAGCCCATCTCCTCAGACACTCTTGCTAAGGTCTTCACTTCCACCCGAAAAACCTCTTGTCCAGCCGATCCCATCCCCTCTTCCTGGTTGTTGGAACCTTCTCTGGCATTGTCCCCTCTTATTCTCTCACTTTTTAACTCTAGTCTCTCTTCTGGCACTTTCCCTTCTCCGTGGAAGCATGCTATTGTCCGTCCTATCCTCAAAAAGAGTACTCTAGACCCCTCTTCCCCCTCCAACTGGCGTCCTATATCTAACCTCCCTTTTCTCTCTAAGCTCTTGGAAAAACTAGTCTTTTCTCAGCTCTCTTCCCACCTTGAAGTTTCTCTCACTCTCCATCCACGTCAATCAGGTTTCCGTCCAGGCCACAGCACTGAATCTGTTCTTCTCTCTCTCCTTAACGACTTGCACTCTGCTCATGATCATGGTTTGCTTTCTCTTGCTGTTTCTCTAGATTTCTCGGCTGCTTTTGACCTGGTTGACCACCGCACCTTGCTATCTCATCTTCGGGATGCGGGTCTCTCTGGTTTAGTTCTTCGTTGGTTTCACTCTTTTTTGTTCAATCGCACTTTCTCAGTTCACACTGGCTCAGAGTCCTCTCCTTCCACACCCCTTCCCTGTGGTGTTCCTCAAGGTTCTGTTCTCGCCCCTCTTCTCTTTAATGTATTCCTGGCCCCTCTTGCCCTCCTTGTCCAGCAGCACGGGATCTCTACCTATTACTACACGGATGATATCTTTCTTCTTTATCACACTGATCCTGTTGCACCCGATATCACTGCCTTCAATACCTGTCTTTCTTCTGTAGCTTCCTGGCTCTCTACTAACTTTCTTCATATTAACCTCTCGAAAACTTCGGCTATATGGTTCACTTTTGGTAATCCCACTCCTACCCTCACTCCCCTATTTTCTTCTTCACCCATCCCCACTGTCTCCTTCTTGCAGTATCTGGGTGTGATCCTTGATTCCTCCCTCTCCTTTAAAGACCATATTTCCTCAGTTGTTCAACGTTCCTTCTTTTCCCTTAATCAACTTCGCGCTGTACGACCTTTTCTTACTATCTCCTCTATGACTACTCTCATTATATCCCTTGTTATGTCTCGTCTTGACTACTGTAATGTTTGTCTTGCTGGTCTTCCCCAATCCCAACTTTGTCGTCTTCAACGTGTTCAAAATGCTGCTGTTCGTGTCCTTTCTCATGCTTCACGGTTCGATCACGTCACCCCTCTGTTAATACACTTTCACTGGCTTCCTGTTGTCTTTCGTGTCCAATTCAAAATTCTTATTTTCGTTCACAGGGTGATTCATTCAGGTATTCCCCTATATCTTTCTAGCCTGGTTCACCTTCATACCCCTCATCGTTCGCTCCGCTCTATTCACGCTAACCGTATGTTTCTACCCCCTCCCTCCCAAGCGCACCTCGAATCTACTCGGTCTTCTGCTTTCTTTTTTCTTGGTCCAAGGCTCTGGAACTCCCTTCCCCCCTCCCTACGTCTGGAAACCTCCTATTTGTCCTTTAAAACTAACCTTAAAACCCACCTTTTCTGTTCTGCCTTCAACCTTCCTCTCCCAGTCCCATCTTCTCCCCCTCCTCCCCCTTTGGGCCTCTGACAGCATACCCCCTACCCCTGTCTTATATCTCTTCTTTTGTTGTCTTCCCCTTCTCTCCCCCTTTTGTTTCCCATCTCTACCCCCCCAATCTGTTCTCTGTATCTATCCCTTTTTCTCTAATTTTATGGCGTTCCTTTTCTGGCTCTTTTTCGCAGCTCTCTCTTTTTAAAACTTTTATTTGATTTTATGTATTGTGAACCGCCCAGATGCTAATTGTATTGGGCGGTATATAAAGTTTTAATAAACATAAACATAAACATACCGAGAAACTCTGTGCAGAGAGAGTGTGAAGGTAGGCGTATTGCTTCTAATAGAAGAGTCATAGAGTGTGAAGATTTTCCCTGCACTTACCAAGAGTTATGTGGCTCTCAAAATAGAAACTTCAGAGAATGTGGTAACTTCCCATTCTACTCTAGCTGTGAGGAGGAGGGGAACTCTCTTAGCCATAGAGAGAGACTGTTTAATAACGTGAGTTACAATCCAAAAGGACTTTATCCAGAAGAAGAGTTTGAAAAAATGCAGTGTGAGTTATATGAGGACCCTGCTTCTGATGATTGTATGGATTGTACATTTACTGTGGCTGATGAAATCACTTCTTTATGCTGAAGAGGTTTCTGGAAGTTTTTGCTAAGGAAAAGAAGTGAAGAAACTTACCTTGAGTGAAAAGGACTGTTTAAAATACCCTTTCTGTTCCACTGTTAAGCTGAAGATAAGCAGGATTTTTGTTCCGGTTATTCCTTTTATTTTGTACCAGACGTATGGTCCTTTTGTCCTTGTTTCCATTGTTTTGAAAATCCACCCGGGAAGGGGAATAAAAAGTCCTGTCTTAAGCCTTACTACTCGACTACTACTTGATTCTTCAGTTAGCTTGGGGGACCACAACTCCCAGAGGGCACTGCAACGCCTTTTGTACCACTCCCCTTGCTACTTTAGAAGATGCCCCAGTGAAGTACCCAGGCTTTTAGCCTCTGGGGACCTTCAAGGGTGACAGGCTGGCGTAGTTTCACAGATTTTTGCCTTGAGAATTAAAGGACAATATTAAAGGAACGCTACTGTCCACTGGAGGAAACTGCTGCTGTACCAGGAGAACCGTCGGAAGCAAGTTCGCTGGCAGATCGGCCAGGTGGAGCTGAGCACAGTGACCTTTCTTACATGCCTGAGTCTACACGAAGGCTAAGGTAAAGCTTACCTAGGGCATAAGTGTAGAAGGACATGGGTGAGAAAGGGGGCACTACTGGGTTCAGAGAAATAGACGGTGTAAAAGAACCATAAGTGCCGCACTTTGTGGACCTTTTTTTCTTTCTTTTTCTCCACAGGGACGCAGACGCCAAGGATGGAGGCGAGAGATGTGATGCACTGGATGCAGCTCCAATGGGACAAGCAGGTCGAGCTAGTCCGCCACATCCAGGAGCAGAGTGCCATCGCCATGAGAGAGCAGCAGAGGCCACTCCTGGAGACTATGGAAGCACTCCTAAAGAAGCCGATGGAGCTAGGAGCGGCTAACCCCTCTATGATTACGGGGGTAGGACTGAACACTTGCAATGCATTTACAGTGGGACAATTGAATCCCTATGATAATTTGGACGACTTCATAGATGCCTTCGAGCAGATAGTGGGAGCTTTAAAATGGCCAATAGAGCAGTGGGCAACCCGCTTCGCAATGTCGCTCACGGGCGAAGCTCTATCCGCCTATAAAGCTATGCCTGCCTTCCTTGCCTCTGACTACAATGGGATAAAGAGAGCAGTGAAGGACAGATTAGGTTTGACCCCATTGCATTACAGAAGAATGTTTAGGGAAACACTGGCACTACTTGACTCGGGGGCTGACCAGAGCATGATTTCACGCAAGCTCTGGGAAGCCATTGAGGAGCGCCGTCAGTTAGCCCCGAGTCAAGCAGAGGGCCAGGTGCGGATAAGATGCGTGCACGGCGCATTTTCACACTATCCCTTGCATAGACTGTCTGTGCGTGGGTTGGGCACGGAAAAAGAAATACAGGTAGCCGTAGTCCCGAAATTGCCTAGAGACATCATCCTAGGTAGGGACTGGCCTCCCTTTTGTAAGGGGCTGGTAAGAGATTTGAGCACCAGAACAGGCCTAGTTTCCACCCGGTCGCAAGCCGGAACCTCAGGGGTGGGGAGGGGGTCCTCTGAGAGCACAGAGAACCCTGAAGGGGAGGAAGAATCCCAAGGGGAAGAATTAGATGAGGGAGAGGTAGGCACTCTTCCTGTCCATGACGATTTAATCCATGCCCCAGCTAAGGAGAGTTAAAAGGAGAAAGCTAAAAAACGTCAAGAGAGGCGTTATAGGACCCGAGGGAGGGCTGAATTAGAGGCCGGAGCAGGATTGCCCTGGGTGCCTGCAGAACTGGTTCAAAAGTTCCCATCGTTCCCAGCGGAACAGCAGGCTGACCCGGCTCTTAGGAGAGCATTTGAATGGGCCCAGGAAACCCGATCTACACTTCCCAGGTTTTTCTTAGAAAAATAAATCCTGTATAGAGAGAAGTACCGATGCCGTACAAAAACAGTTGGTAGTGCCAATGACTTTTAAAGCTATAGTTTTACGTTTGGCACATGACCACCCGGTGGGTAGCCACAAAGGAATCCAAGGCACCCTGGACCAAATATTGGCCCGGTTTTATTAGCCAGGGGTCTTCAAAGAGACAAAACAGTATTGCGAATCCTGTCCCACCTGTCAGAGGGTTACAGCCCAAAAGCCCAAGGCAGTACCTATGGTGCCCACACCCACTATATCAGTGCCCATAAGCCGTATAGGAATGGACATCGTAGGGCCTCTGATCAGAACACCGAGGGGTTTTCAGTACATTCTTGTAATAGTAGACCACGCTACACGATTCCCTTGGGCTATCCCATTAAGGAACACCTCTGCGAGGATAATAGCCCTGGAGATTGTGAAATTATTTTGCGAGGTAGGTTTCCCCAGAGAGGTACTTACGGATCAAGGAAGTAATTTTCTGTCCAAACACTTGGCTATGGTGTGGGAGGCATTCGGCATAAGGCATATACGGACTGCAGCGTATCATCCGCAGTCCAATGGACTCATGGAGCGGATGAATCAGTCCATAAAGCAAATGCTGAGAAGAGGTTTAAAAAAGGGAGAGATGTCTGAATGGGACACTCTACTCCCATTCGTATTGTACGCGTGCAGGGAACGCATACAAGCATCCGTGGGGGCATCCCCCTACGAACTTCTGTTTGGACGAGTCCCTAGGGGAATTTTGGATATTTTATATGAACAGTGGGTTGAGCCAAACACACAAGAGGTTGGTGTACCTCAGTTTTTAAAAGACTTGAGGGAACGCTTAGAGAGGACGTCAAAGACCTCAATAGAGAATTTACAGCCTAGTCAACAGAAGCAAAAGCGCTATTACGACAGGGGCACGAGACCTAGGCAATTGGCTGTAGGGGACAGGGTACTTATTCAAGTAGCAGACCCGGGACCTAAGTTTGAATCCCATTGGAAAGGGCCTTGCACAGTGGTGAAGAAAGTGGGGCCTGTCTCATATCGGGTAGAGAACGAAAACGGGCGCCAACAGGTTTATCACTTGAATGTCCTAAGGCCATGGAAGGATAGGTCAGCCACTGCCAGTCTGGTCAGTGTAGAGCAGCATTACAGTACCCTTGATGAGATTACGTGCTGTCTGAAAGGTTCAGCAGCCCGTAATATTTTAAGGGGGGGGGGATCTGTCATGGGGTAGATCAGTCAGAGCCTATGGAGATAGATAGATCTGAGCAAAACAGATCTGACATTGACAGCTCAGTGCAGCACATGGCCCAGAGTTGCTATAGGCAACATACACAAACTGCATCACAAGGTGTGAGAGCACGCTCGAATAGCAAGCTAGCTCACAGCTCATTAGGTAATAAGAGGCAGCTGGGAGGGGGCGGAGCCCAAGCAAACACCAAGTCACACGCAGATAAAATTCACTTACCGGAGGTTAGTGAGGAGAGACCACCAGGGAAATACAGAACCGTTGGTGACTGGGAGAGACCACCAGGGAATTATAGAACAGCTGCTAACTGGAGGACGGGAGGAACTTGGAAACCCGGTAGAAGCAGAGCAGCTGAAAAAGCTACGAGGAACTGCTGCAGAGAGCAGTGCACAGCTAAGCAAAAGCCCAGTGAACTTTACCACGAAGGGGGCAGAGGAGATATTCCTGGAACCAGGCTAAGAAAAGCCAACCTACCCAGTAACAGGTACAAGGAGGGAGAGAGTTGCTACCCTGAAGGGAGTTTCATGCCCAAGGGAAAGCTGAGAGACAAAAGCAGTAAAACGCTTTCATCGCCTTCACGGGTGACAGTGTGTATATGCATCCTTTAGGTCTAAGGAGCATAGCCAGGCTCCCTGGTGGAGGTAAGGCAGCAATATTCCAAGGGAGAGCATTTTGAACTTCTACCTCACCAGGAATTTGTTTAAGTTGTGCAGGTCGAGGATGGGGCTTAGGCCTCCTGTCCTTTTTGGTATGAGGAAGTACCTGAAGTAGAAGCCATTGCCCTGTGGGTGGTGGGGCACCGGTTCTACCGCCTGATCCTTGAGAAGACCTGCTACGTCCTTCAAAAGAAAGTCCCTGTGAAGAGGAGGCCTGAGAGGCTCCCCTGGAAAGTAAGGGGGAGGTAAATGGGTCAAATGTAGCAGACAGCCCTGCTGGATTATCCGAAGAACCCAGGTGTCTGTGGTGATGGCCGGACACCTGTGGGCATTCAGGGCAAGCCTTCCCCCTGTGCGTTGCCTTACTCCTTTGGTGAGAGGGGCTATGCCTTGCGAGTCAAAAGCCACTCCCAGGCTGAGCCGGAGCCTGTTCCTGCAGTTTGGGGGCTTTCTGCTTTTGCGGGCCATGCCCCTGTCCCTTGGCCTGCTGCCCCTGTTGGGGAGCCAGGGAGGCCTGAAATGGGGGGTACTTGCGGTAAGCAGTACCCTTCCTCGGGAAAAAGGGCTTCTTACCCGAGCCCTTCTTTTTGGAAGGGGCAGAAGTCTTCTTCGAGAGCCGTGTCCTAGGCAGATACTCTGACTTGATCTCAGCAGCCTTCTTGGTCATGGGTTTGCTGAAAAGGTTTTCACCACGGCAGGGGACATCGACCAACTTGTCCTGTACCCATTGCTTGAGGTCCGACGACTGTAGCCATGCCTGGTGGTGTGCACCGATGCTCGCTGCGGCTACCTGGGCCAACGCCTCAAAGCCATCATAGGCTGCTCGAGTCATGAACTTCGAGCACTCACGGACTCCAGTGGACAGGGTCTTGAAGCGCTGCAAAAGTCCCTCAGAGAGACCAGCTGAGAACCTGGTAATCTCTTTTGCCAGGTCTCGCAGGTACATATCCATGTACAGCTGGTATGTCTGGATCCAGCATGTCAGCATAAAACCCTGATAGCCCTTTCTGGCGGGGGGGTCCAAGTTGCGGACCTCCCTGCCAGGAGGCACCGAGGAGTGCATCTTCTGGCTCTTGAGCCGGCGCTTGGCCAATTCCACAACCATGGAGTTGTGCGGCAGTTGTGCTTTCTGGAATCCAGGACTCTTGCGGACTCGATATATCGAGTCGATCCTCCTGCTTAGTACCGGCATCGACGCCGGTGTCTCCCACATGTGGAGCATCAGCCATTCCAGGATCGAAGGCACTAGTACAGTAAGGGATTCCCGAGGGGGAAAGTCATACTGGAGGATCTCAAGCTCCTCGGCTCGAGGCTCCTCCTCGGCCTCTGCAGGGAATGCCAAAGCCTTTGACATGTCCCTTATGAAGTCCAAGAACCGAGTATCCTCCACGGGGGACCTTCTCTGAGGTTTGGACACCGGGAAATCAGATGGGATGTCCCTAGTCTGGCAGGTGTCCGGGGACTCTTCCTCCTCCGTCTCCCAGCCCGATACCTCCGAAGAGGAATCGAGTGACTCTGTCCTTGAGGGCTTCGGCTTCGACCGCCTCGACGCCTATGGAATCGGCTTCGACGTCCTCGGTCCCGAATGGAAGATCGAGGGAGACCTCGGCCGAGGATCGACTCGAGAGCGCATGGTCTTGAGGATCGGCTCGGCCTCCATGGTCGACTTGGATGTCAATGGCCCGATGGTCGGGGTGGAAGGACTGGTGAGACCGGCTATCAGCACCCGCTGCTGCTCCCTGAAGACAGACATGCTGCGCTCCAAGGCCACCATTCTGAGACTAAGCTGAAAAGCTCAGCAGCCCTTGGGTTGGGTCCCGACACCATCGGGCCCGAAACCGGTTCTCCCGGAGGAGAGTTCTCAACGAGGACAAGGGTTACCTGTCTAGGCTGCTCTGGGTCCCTTCAAGGAAGTTTTGCTGGACGCTCCAACTCCAAGGATCCGGGCTGGCAGTCGGGGTTCTGCGACCCGTCTCATGAGGAACTAGGCCGTTCGGAACCATCCAACGATGCTGCCTTCAAGAATTTTTTCTTCCTCCGGTGTTCCCGTGAGGGAGACCCCCTTTCTGAGGAGACCCAACGCTGCTCAGTCTCAGAGGTTTCCTGAGACATCGAGGCCTCAGACGAGGTCCTGGCCCGGGAGGGTACGGACTCAGGAAAAATCCTATCATGCTGCTGCTGGCGGCTTCTCAGGGCCTTCAAGGACATTTTCCTACACGGGCCACAGATCTTTGGGTCGTGGTCGGGCCTGAGGCACCGGAGACAGCAGTCATGTGTATCGGTAAGAGACATTAACTTCGTACACCGATCACATTTTTTAAACCCGCTGGCAGCCATCACGGGAAAAATGGCCCCTGCGAGGTCAAGGGACTAGGCTGTCAGTGAAAGTGAAAAAGAAAAAGAGCGCGAACGCTACTCACGAAGGACAAAAACTGAAAAATTTTAGCCGAACTTGATACTGGTGTACTGAGCCGAAGGCGGGAAGGGGAACCGAAGTCGAACTGGTAGAAAAGAAAAGTTAATTTCTAACTTTAAAACACTTTTTTCTCGGGCACTATAGGACAAGGTCCATTGGGCTCCGTGGAAAAAAGGAGACTGAACAAGATGGAACCCTTTGGCGGGAAGAGGTCCGTGCATGCGTGATGCAATTCCCAAAGTCTTTCTTAGAAAGCTGGGGATTTGTTTTGCACAAGAGCTCCGTCGGCGCCGACATCACCCCTATGTGAGGACTGACTTCCTGCTTGTTCCTGGAGAACAGAAAACAATGACTGGGATGTAACTATACCAGACTATAATTTATTCAGAAAGGACACGGTAGGAAGAAGGGGAAGAGGAGTGGCACTATATGTAAAAAATAATATTAAAGCTTTGGAACTACAGAGCTTAAAAGGGAGAGAGAAGGCACTATGGGTTAAACTAGAAAGAGAGAAAGAGAAATCTATTTGTATTGGCATGATACACAGACCTCCCTCACAGGAGGAAGAGGTGGACGGACAGTTAATTAAAGACATACACAACATTGCCAGGAAAGGGAAAGTGTTACTAATAGGGGATTTCAATATACCAGATGTTGATTGGAACATTCCTGCTGCAGTATCATCTAGAAGTAAGGAGATCCTGGATTCTCTACAGGGAGAACTATTCAGGCAACTGGTAAAAGGACCCACACGTGAAGGGGCCATACTGGACTGAGTGCTTACCAATGGTGAAAGTGTTTCTGATGTTATAGTGGGAGATAATTTTGCATTCAGTGTTCCCCAGATGGTGTGGTACAGTATTAGGACTAGGGCTGTTAAAATCCATTCAAAAGTAAGGGTTTTAGACTTTAGGAAAACTAACTTTGCCAAGATGGGTCAATACCTCAGGGAGTTGTTAGCGGATGGGAACAGTTGGGGGATGTAGAAAAATGAGCAAAACTGAAAGGGGATATTTTAAGGGCAACTAACCTTTTTGTTAAAATGGTAAATAAAAGGAAAAGGAGACCACTATGGTTTTCAAAAGTAGCTGAAAAGATGAAGAAAAAGAGAGAGACCTTCATGAAATACAAGAGAAAAGCTAGCTAGGGAAGCTAGCAAATTAGCCAGGAAAGCAAAGATTCAAAAAGAGAAGAAAATAGCCACTGCAATAAAATGGGGGGATAAGACATTTTTCAGATATGTTAGTGAGAAGAGGAAGGGCAAAAGTGGTATTGTCAGACTCAGTGGTGAAGGGGAGTAATATGTAGACGTTGATGATGATAAAGCGGAATTGCTTAACAAATATTTCTATTCTGTGTTCACAGACTTCAGAAAACACCCACAAACAGGAACAGAAGTGAAGGGCATCTTGAACGCTTTTCAGAAGACTGCGTTTGTGAGAAACTAGTTAAACTTAAAGTAGACAAAGCGATGGGACCAGATGGGATAAACCCTAGAATACTGAGGGAACTTGGGGACGTTTTAGCAGCTCCACTGACTGACCTTATCAATGTCTCGTTGGAGTCAAGAGTGGTGCCAAAGGACTGGAGAGAGGCCCATGTGGTTCCTTTACACAAAAGCGGATATAGTTGAAAACTATAGGCTGGTTAGTTTAATGTTGGTGATGAGTAAATTATTGGAAGCGCTGCTGAAAGAGAAAATAGTGAGGTTTCTGGAGTCCAGCAGATTACAATTTTCCCAATGGAGAAAGGTGAATAGTGGTGTACCCCAGGGATCTGTGCTGGGTCCGCTGCTTTTTGACATATTCATAAATGACCTGGAAAGTGGAATAACGAATGAGGTTATCAAATTTGCAGATGACACAAAACTATTTAAAGTTGTTAAAACCCAAGAGGATTGTGAAAAATTGCAAGAGGATCTTGATAAATTGGAAGACTGGGCATCAAAATGGAAGATGCGCTCTTTTGTACCAGATTGGCCACTGTTGGAAACAGAATACTGGGCTTGATGGACGTTGGTCTGACCCAGTATGGCATATCTTATGTTCTTATGTTATGTTCTTACAGTATCCGAGGCAGCATGGATTCACCAGAAGCAAGTCTTGCACAGACAGCATTGAAGGAGTGTTTAGGTGTAGATATTTTTAAATCCCGGATCGATGATATTGATAGACAGATGAAAAGTTTCTTTGATTATTTAAAATCTCTTAAGCATAAGAAATTTCTCCATGATAAAACAGATTATGAGGCTAAACGTGTATACTACTGGATGTATGAGAAAGATGAGACTGCCCCTAAACGAGTAATGTTTGATGTCTCTTCCAGTGATATGGATGATGGTTCTATTTCAAATGAGCATTCACGTAATGTTTCTAACTCTGCTCGTGGACGTCAGGATTTTCGGTCGGGTCGCAGTCGACGGGGGAGAGGTCCCTATCAGGACAACGATTGGGAGCCCCCTCAAATCCGCCAACGCTCCAGGCAGCAGAATCCTCCATAGTAGTAAATCTCACGGGGAAACTACT
Organism: Ichthyophis bannanicus; assembly: GCA_033557465.1. Classification (NCBI taxonomy): domain Eukaryota; kingdom Metazoa; phylum Chordata; class Amphibia; order Gymnophiona; family Ichthyophiidae; genus Ichthyophis; species Ichthyophis bannanicus. The sequence goes on from CM066048.1 coordinate 4,936,791, forward strand.
GTCTGCCTCAGAAGAAAATTTATTGAATTACGGGTTGTCTTTTGTTCCTACGGTACATTATGATTCTTTTACCATGAGACTTCATTTGTTTCGTTTTTTTTAAGACTTTATTTCAAATAATGAAACATTATTACAAAGGAAACATTACACCATAATATAGTATAATCACTAGTCCACATCAAGGAGCTGCTCTATACAACAAAATTAACTAAACTGAGGGCATAACACAAAACAAAAAACCATTTATACAAAGACAAGAGAACAACTAAATAAAATAATCAAGTAATCAAGTGTGCTCCCTCTGATCCAGAAAATTAACCAATTGGTCCACTTCACCAAACAAGTAATGTTTACTCTGATATGTAACCTGACACTTACAGGGAAATTTAAGATGAAATAAAGCACCAATGGCTAGAACACGTGGACGAACCGCCAGGAAGGCCTTACGGCGTTCCTGCGTAGCTTTAGCCACATCTGGAAATATCTGTACACTCTGTTCACAAAACTTTTCAGACTTCCTCTGAAAATAAACCCGCAGTATCCTATCCTTGTCCATGTCCCGAACAAAGGATACTAATAATGTATCTCTAGTGGGTATATCATCAGATGAAGACTCAAGAAAGCCAGATAAATCCAGCGTGGACGAAGCTGGTTGATCAAATTGACCTCCTACAACTGTGGAATCACCCTTAATCGCCTTACCTTTAGGAAGATAATACAGGCGTGGAGCTGCTTCATTCCTGCCATTTCTTGTGCTTAGCGAGGTGCTCCGTTCCTGCCTGCCTAGCTCTCATTGGTGTGCTAGTTGGAGGAGGGCCATTTAACACCGGCTCCTACGCGGGACGTCTGAGCTGCTTCATTCCTGCCATTTCTTGTGCTTAGCGAGGTGCTCCGTTCCTGCCTGCCTACCTCTCATTGGTGTGCTAGTTGGAGGAGGGCCATTTAACACCGGATCCTACGTGGGACGTCTGAGCTGCTTCATTCCTGCCATTTCTTGTGCTTAGCGAGGTGCTCCGTTCCTGCCTGCCTAGCTCTCATTGGTGTGCTAGTTGGAGGACGGCCATTTAACACCGGCTCCTACACGGGACGCGTTTTAGTGGGCGCTTGTCCGCAGAGGTGTGTCCGAAGGGGCGTGTCCAAAGGGGCAGGTACCGCCCCTTTGGTGCCCCTTCGGTGCACTAGGTGCATTGGTGGTTTCCTGTTATGGGGAAGAGGCGGAAACATCATTTATCATCTGCGCAGTTGAAAGCAACCAAAGTGACTGGCCCGATGGACGCCCATGTTCGTGTTGGTGTTCCTGCAGCCTTGTCTGGATCTTCACTATCAGATTCAATGGAAGCGTCAACTGTGAGTACATAAGAACATAAGATCATAAGATATGTCATACTGGGTCAGACCAAGGTCCATCAAGCCCAGTATTCTGTTTCCAACAGTGGCCAATCTAGGTCATATGTACCTAGCAGTTTCCCCAAGGGACACAGGTTCCACAATGCTTGTATTGGTTCAAGCATTGATATCCTGGGTCCCTTCTTAATAATGGCTTATGGACCTTTCCTCCAGGAACTTGTCCAAACCTTTTTTTAAACCCAGCTACACTAACAGCCTTTACTACATCCTCCGGTAACAAATTCCAGAGTTTGATTACACGTTGAGTGAAAAAATATTTTCTTTTATTAGTCTTAAATAGTTTACCCTGTAGCTTCATTGCATGTCCCCACCCACCTCTGCCGACGCTAAGGGTTTAACTCAGCCCAGTCAAGAGTTAACTGTGTCTGGTGGCCTTGTTGTCCCCTCTCCTTCAGATTTGGGGCATGTGGACTGCTCCGATGTGGAGTTACTTCCTGACTCATTTTTGAAAATAGAACCTGTCTCTCTGCCTTTACCAGTTTCTCTTCCTTCTGTTATTTCCTTTTCTTCTTCGTGTGATAGATTGCTGCCTCCTGAGGATGTTTCCTTAAAAGATGTGTGGCTTATAGTTTCTCGTATGGAATCTGCTTTAACAACTTCACTGCAAAAGGTTTCTGTATTTTCTAAAGAGACTGTTGGGAAGTTATCTGATCATGAGGCTCGTGTCTCTGCTTTGGAGAGGGCTAAATTAGCTAGTGAAGAATTAATTTCTTCTCAGCAGTCTCTTTCTGTTAAATTTGTGCAGGATTTAGGTTACTTGCAGCGTCAAGATGAGTTTAGGGAAAATGTTGCACGATCAAAAATTTGCGATTCTTTAATTTTCCGAAAACACATTATTTGTCTCCTTTGTTATTGATTCAAAAATATTTTAAGGAAGTTTTATTATTTAAGGATGCAGCAGAAATTTTGATTTCACGCTTGTTTCATTTTTTTAGAAAGTTACGGATAGTACACTTCTTTCATGGAAAACCCCCTTCCGAGGATGGTTCTGTGGTTAAACCTAAATCCCGATGGCTACCACCTGAAGCTGTATTGGATTCGCTGATTGGTGCATTTCAAACTTTAGTTCTGAAGAATCTGACTTATTTGGAGAGTCACCCTCCAAAGTGTTATTCAAACTTAAACCGAGAATCTTGGGCTTCTTTAAAAACGTTGGCCTCTGACTCAACTATTACATTTTGACGTGCAGATAAGGGGGGTGCTTTGGTGCTTCAAAATACAGTGGACTATGAGCAGCAACTGCAGCAGCATTTACAGGACACTCACACCTATATTCGTTTGCCCTCGGATCCTACAGATGGATTGAAGATGACTATCAAAAAAATTATGGATGAGGGTTTTACTAATGGATGGATCACGCGTCATGAATTAAATTTTTTGATTGTTACTCACCCTAGGATTCCCACTTTGTATTTGTTACCGAAAATTCATAAATCATTGACATCTCCACCTGGGAGGCCAATTGTCTCTTGCAGGGATTCAGTTTTGGAACCCCTTTCAATTTTTTGTGATGTGTTTCTGAAACAGGAAGCAGCTAGGGTGCCCTCTTATTTAAGGGATTCCACCCACTTTTTACAGCTAATATCAGAGGTTGTGGTTCCTCCGGGTGCCCTTTTGGTGACTCTTGATGTAACAGCTTTATATACGAATATTGATCAATCAGAAGCATTAGAATTGTTACAATCATCTTTTACTCATGTACCTGATCGTTTGCCTAAAGAATTCCTGTTGAAATTGGCTACTTTAGTGCTGACTAAAAATTATTTTCTATCAGGGGGTGTTTTCTATCAACAAATCACTGGCATTGCTATGGGGGCGACGATGGCCCCTTCTGTTGCTACACTTTACATGGGAGCTATGGAGGATACCTTAATACGATCGGCCCCATGTTTTGCAAATGTGCTGTTTTGGAGGCGCTATTTAGATGATATCTTTTTTCTGTGGACTTCTGATTTATCTTCTCTTCAGCAATTTATTATATGGCTCAATTCATTAAAGCCGAATATAAAATTTACAGAACATATACATCATCATCAATTGGAGTTTTTGGATATGATAGTAATGATTAATGATGGGGAATTAGTTACCACGCTTTACCATAAGACTGTACAACGCAACAGTCTCCTTCATTTCCAAAGTTTCCATCCTAGTTCTCTTCGGCGGGGACTCCCTTTTGGACAATTTCTAAGGCTGCGGAGATTGTCATACTCGGGAGGAGTTTATACATCATGCTTCTGATCTTCGATTACGCCTACTAAATCGGGGGTACCCTGCTAGTGTGGTAACTAGAGCCTATCGACGGGCCAGCCATATACATCGTGAATGGCTGCTGGATCCCACTTATAATACATCTGTTTCGCAATCAGAGGACTCGATTGTAGGAGTGTTGCCTTATACAGAATTTAGTACGGCGGTTATGAAGATTTTAAGGGCACATTGGCCACTTTTGCAGCTACATGCCTGCTTCAATAAACCTCTCAGGATTTCTTATTTGCGAGGTTTGAATTTGAGTGATCGACTAGTACATACTACGGAGAGGCAAGATCGACCTGAGGCAGGAGACTTACAAAGGGGACATTTTTCGTGTACCTTATGTCAATATTGTGATACCACGCTTACTGGGATAGAGTGGTCTCATCCTCTTACTACTAAAATATATAGTCGTAGATGGCGCATTAATTGTATGTCGGATCATGTGGTCTATCTTTTAATATGCCCTTGCAATCTCTTATATGTTGGCAGGACGATACGTACCATAAGGAAGAGACTATCCGAACATGCTTCCCGTATCCGCTGTAATGTTCGTTCTGCACCATTGGTGGATCACTGCTTGGAGAATACTCATACCTTTGAGGACTTTCGGTGGACTGTGATTGATTTTGTTCCCTTGGATCCCCGCGGTGGTAACCGTCAGATGAAATTACAACGTTTGGAACAACGGTGGATTTTTGTTTTGGATACAGTGGTTCCTAAAGGTTTAAATCGTGAGCTTGAATGGGACAGTGTATTAATATAATGTCTTCAAGGAGAGCTTGGACTTTTTGCTAAATGGGGAAGCATTCAGTTGAAAGAACTGCATTGAAAGATCGAGTGATTGACGTGCTGATGTCCATTTTGGTTTACCTATCAGTACAGGGATTCCCTTCTTGTGGGATAGTCCCCTGTTTCTGATTGGTGGGTTTCCTCTATTTCACTGCTATTGGTAGGACGCTATGTGCAAATGAAAATCCTGGCCGCAAAGACGGCGTGTTTGATATAACGGTTGCCAGAATATGATTGATTTCTACACAACACTTGATACAGGATTTATCCCGAAACGTGCACGTCGTGCTACCATCATTTGAGCAACTACAGGATTTGGCATGATATACAGATAAGTGCCCCGGAATGGGGCTGTGGAAGTTTTATTGAAACAAAATTTGGAAACCTTTCAGTTGAATAAAACGGAATTTGCCGTCTGGAGGGGGTTGGGTTTTTGATTCCGGCCCTCCCTCGGCAGGTTCCAACAAAAAGAGTTAATATATATTGGGTTATTTAGTGTGTTTTAGTGATTGGGAAGTTTTTGAGGGATTGGATATTAGAGAGGAATTTTTGTTATATTTGTATGGGATTTAGTCCACCTCTATAGGGCCTTTTTTTCACGTTATTTCCTCCACCAGTAGCATGCACAAGCTCTCCACCACCTGCTGGAAAACTCTGAAGAGCCGCCCACACTCTGGTGACCCTGCCGATGCCATCACCAAAATGTCGTCCAAATAGTGCACCATGGAGTCAGACCATGCCACCCACTGGAAAACCCAATGGAGAAAGGAGGAAAAGGCTTCAAACAGGCACAGGCCACCAAGCAACCCCTAGGCATACACTTGTCAACAAAATACTGCACTTGAAAATGAAAGCCCAGCAAATAAAAGGAACTGTGATGAATGGGGAGCAACCGAAAAGCAGACTCCATGTACGTCTTTGCCATCAGTGCCCTCTGTCCTGATCTTTGCAATAGGTGGACTGCAGAATCAAAAGAAGCATATTGCACCAAACAAAGAGCCAGATCAATAAAGTCATTTACGCTACGCCCTTCCTGATACAACAAATTGTGAATGAGGCGGTAATTGTCCAACTCCTTCTTCAGCACAGCTGCCAGTGGAGACATCACTAAATTGCTGAACGGAGGGAATTCAAAGGGATCCGTGATTCTGCCAAACTCCAGCTCCTTCTGCAACTTGCTGACTACCACCTCTTCCAACCGTGTCACCAACAAAGCCGTGCGAGCACAATGGAAAAGAGGAGGGCCTGCAAAAGGGATCATGAACCTCTCCCAAAAACTATCCAGCAACAATCATGCTGCCTCCACATCTGGATACCCGTGCAACCAATACTCCAAGATCCCCATGTTAATGGGGGATGGAGCCTTGTCGAGGGACCATTGTGAAATGAATCCCGCCTGCCGCACTGATCCATTCTGCAGCAACCCAACGCCCCTGCCAAAGCACCCAAAGGCCGGATGCCCACCCCCGCACATGGAGCATTGATGTTTGAAACAACACCCCTTGAGGTCACACCTCTCAGCATTGAATTGAAAACAGGTGCCCTCCCCCCTGAAGTTCCAAAACCCATCTGCCGGAAGCAAATTGCCCCAGCTGCTCGAAATCCCTGCTCCTCCGCCCTGCCCTCTCCACCACCCATTCCCCCCCCCCCCTTGCAACCCAGATGCCCCAGGAGCAGGTCCAGGGAAGCTTGCAACCCCGGTCTTTCCAAACAGGGGCCAAGAAGGGGTCATCTCGGCCAACAAAATATCCACGTCCTGACTTCTCCACGCTTTGCTCTTTTGTTTCACCAAACTCTTCCAAAACTGCTCATCATAATTTAGCCATGCCCAGACTCCATAAGGTCTATGTGCACAGAGGATCACATATGAACACAACAGACTAGGGTAAAGAGCTGGTTTGCCTGCCCAGTATAGACAAAAAACATGAAAGGCCAACAACCAATTGTGAATAGTTTTGAGCACCCTCACTCTGCCCCTCTTCCCCTCCTCCCCTCCTCCTTTGACCCGTCCCTTTTCTTCCTATCCCTAATATCCTGATCGCATGCCAATAGAGAAAATATATCCACATAATGTCCGTGCAACAACTTTGTCCTCAATTTCTGAGACATGTGACAGTCCAATGGAACAATCCTGCTCAACGTGTGACTGCTCTCCCCTACCCATGGGACAGACCTCCACCCCTGCCACCTGCCCCGTGGTACAAGGTCCCCCACAGTCAACACCACAAGGACCCCTCCCTTCATCCTCTGAGTCAGAATCATTGGATAATGATGAATTAGACGAGTCCCAAAAATCAGACGTATCCCACACCTGCACCACCGATTCATCTACCTGCCGCAAACTCTTCAAAAGCTTCTTATCCCGTAACGCCCAACAAACCACCCAATCGTGATGTTTTAACCTCCCCAACTGGTGCCCACTCACACACTCCAATCCCTCCCTGTCCGCAGGCATGATATACAGACCTGGATCCTCCACTGCCACGGACATTCTCCGCTAACAATCTGCACTGGAACCAGGCTGCTCCCCAGGCAGGTTGGTTACCATGATGGCCTGACCGCTCTTATCCCCTCCACTCAGGCCCAACCCCCCTTTATCCCACCAACCTGCCCCGCTTACTCCACCACCCCAACTTCACCCCACATGACACCTTGCACCCTTCCCCCTACAGGGTCACCTTGCACCTATCCTCTTCTCCCCTTTCCCATGTGCCATGCTAGGACCAAAGCTTCCACCACCCTTCTCACCAAAATGCACCAGTGCCTTCACTTGCCACTTGGAAGGTGCTCACGCTGCTGCAACAGCACCACCACCAAAAACTCCCCTGGCCAAACACACAATCCACCCCACCCACCTAACCCCCACCTCACAACTCCCAAACCCCAACCCTACTTGCTGAACCCACATGCCTTCCCACCCACCTAACCCCCCTCCCCCTTTAACAACACCCAAACCCCCAGAACAACCCGTTGAGCTCAAAATTATAGAAATGAATGAATGAATGTATGTAATTAAAGCTGAAGTTGGGGTTTGATCTCCAGACCTCCAGCATTATAGTTGATGCACAATCATTCCTCACGGCACTGCTCACCCAAACTGCTCTGAGAAGGCCGGAGCACCACAAACTCCCCCAAACGCACCTTACCTAAGCTACCCAATCCCCTTTCGAATCCAATACAAATTCCTCATTTTTGTCTATAGATCACTATCTTGCTGATTTGGTCCATCTTCACAATCACACCCCTCACCGCTCCCTTCGTTCCATCCACGCAAATCGCATGACCCTCCCTTCATCATACCAAGCTCACCTAGAATCTACCTGTTCCTCTGCCTTCTATTTCCTCGGTCCCCAACTCTGGAACTCCCTCCCCCCAGCCCTCCGCCTTGAGCCCTCCTTCAAAACTTTCAAGGCTAACCTCAAACCCCACCTTTTCTTGGTGGGTTTTGAGGTCTTGGGCAAGCCACTTAACCCTCCATTGCCCATGTTCCCTGTAAGTATTAGCGTTATGTGTCTCATATCCCCAAGTGTTAAATGTATCCCCCAATTGACCGCTTTGACCCGGTGAAAAGCGGGATATAAATACAGCTAAATAAATAAATAAATAAATAAATTTCTGTTCAGCATTTGATCTTCCTTTACCACCCTCCCCTCTCTCCCCACCCCCTCACTGATGCTCAATTGCTTGTCTCCTCCAGCTTTGCTTTCCCCTCTGTCTCTTTACAGCTCTTACTCTATCCTTTCCTATTGTTTTACATTGGCGTTCCTTTTCCTTTTCTAGCAGCTCTTTTTAAATTTTTAAAGTTTTAGCTGTATATGTAAACCGCTCAGATGCTGCCATGATAGGCGGTATATTAAGTGACTAAATAAACAATAAACAATACCAGCAGTTTAAAAAAAAGTCTGCCATAATCCAGCCACCCAAACCCTGATCACTACCTGAACAGCCCGCACCTGCCAACAATGCTGACATGTGGATCTTGCACAGCACCGGCAATAGGCAGCAATCCTGCGCCCGCCCCTCACCAAAACTGTCAGCAGGCACCACAAAAGGTGTGCTGCGTCACACTGGACCCGACTGCCCTGGAAAGGCCTGCTCCTCCTCCACAAGGCGTGTGGCGTCACGCTGGGCCCAATCACACTGGAAGGGCTTGCTGCTCCTCCAAGCCGCAAAATAAACAAAACCACTGCCAAAGACAACATAAATGCTGCTTCAGTGACACAGCTTCCTGCTCCCACAAAAACAACTCGACTACCCCGCTGTGCTGCCCTCTCGGCTCAAGTCTGCCACAGTAAGTCCCTACTGAGCCTGCGCTAACTGAACCTCTTTCCTGCCAATCTATATGCCTCTCCCCTCCCCACCCTGGGCGAATGGATGACTGGGCTCAGCCCAGTTATTAGCCCTGCTCCCCAATCGTCCAGAGGGTGGAAGCCAGGGCCCCTTATAATAAAATTATAATGGATGTAATATTAATGATAATGATGGGAGGGGAGAAAGGGGAAAAGGGAGGACAAAGGGCCGTTGGGCATGCCCCTTGTTGTGGATCTTAACAAATGCTGAGTTGTCAGTCCATTGTCACAGTCGAGTAGGTGAATATAACTAGTCATTATTTCTCTAGAATAATATGGAGTTTCAGATGTATCTCATGTGTATTTACAGCCTTCTTTATATTCTCTGTTTCTTTACTCAAGTATATTCTCATCCATCTTCACTCAACCAATACCAATACATACCAATAATCCATAGTTATACTCACTATAGGCTTATCATAGATATTTATAAAACGACAAATAGAAACTATTGTAATAGTGACAGGCTTATCTATATTACACCTAATAGATTGCTTCTATACCATACTCATAAAGATAGCCCTAAATCAGTGCCTCTTAAATGCTGCTTAATCAATGCAAGATCAATAAGGAATAAAATACCATTAATCATAGACTTTATGGTCAGGACCCAATGTCCACATGTGTGTGGGGGCGGGGCCTAGTGGGTCGACGAGGGAAGTCACCGTCTGTCAGGAGGGCCAGGGGCAGGCAAGATCAGAGGAAATGTTACAACCCCGCTTAGCTCCCCTGCTACAGCAGTGATATGGGGAAGTGCAGGGAATGAGAGGAGGGGTTCAAACAGTCATGGAAGAAGGATGAGCACCGGAACTGGCAATAGGGATGAGACACGACTGAGAGAAATGGGAGCTGGTTTAGGATACAGTGACATGGGGTAGCTCAGGTGGGTAGGTGGGGCTAGGGTACAATGATTGTGGTATGGTTAGGGTGGTTTGGGATTGGATATGAGGAGGCTGGAGGTGGGACTGTTTTAAGGGCAGAGGACCAAAAGGAGGGGCTAGCCAGGCTCAGGAGATAAGGGGGGGGGGGGGAGATTACACTGGATAGAGGATGGAGGTCTTGGGGGACAGGACTTCATAGAGATGAAGGCAACAGGGGTTCGTGGGAAGACCCAGCTATGGGGGAGGGGGGTTTGCAGGTGAGACTGGGGTGACTGGGCCATTGGGCAGGTTATCTTCTGAGCCTTGGATGACAGGACACCCAGCGAGCTGGGGTGTCTACCCATGGGATTGGGATTGGTATGGTGTGGGAGAGATGGGTGGACCATGCAAGGCAGCAGAGTCTCCTGGGCTAAAGAGGGGCAGGGGCATTTTTACATGAACTAGGGCACCTGTATGCACCCATTGGAAGGAGTGTTAATGGCTCACTGCTTGACAGTTTTTCTCCTTTACTCTCTCTTCAGGTGTCAGCGGAACAGACTGCCTAAGGTGGCTCAGGGGAGCAGTTTCACAGAGAAGCAGAGGCAGTGACCTCTGGTGACCAGCAGATGGCAATGGAGTTGTCAATGCAGGACACCACAAGGAACACTCAGAACATGCAACAGCCAGTGCAGCCCAGGGGTAGATCGTCGGCAAATGGTGAGCATGATGACAGTGGGGGGCACGCCTTGAGCAAAGAGCAGATCAACGGCAGGGTGCATGCTTCAAACAGGGGGCAGGCAGAGGGATAGGTGTTGGGGAATGTGAAAAGATGAAGGCCAAGCACAAGCATTCTCATCGGTGATGGCACAATTCCACATCATTGTCCTCCTCTATGTTGTCAGGGGTATCTTTTGTAATGTCCACTGAAGCAGCTCAGGCTAATGCAAAAGGGGGTATGCCATGATGGTAACTTGTACTGAGCTCTGGGAGGGAGTTCCACAGAAGCTGCAGCATAAGATTAAGTGGAGGAAATATATCAATATCTTTCAACTGTTAGAGGGGTATAAACTGCCAGGGGAGAGTCGTAAGAAGCACCATAAGAACATAAGATATGCCATACTGGGTCAGACCAAGGTCCATCAAGCCCAGTATCCTATTTCCAACAGTGGCCAATCTAGGTCATACGTACCTAGCAGTTTCCCCAAAAGACACAGGTTCCACAATGCTGTATTGGTTCAAGCATTGATATCCTGGGTCCCTTCTTAATAATGGTTTATGGACATTTCCTCCAGGAACTTGTCCAAACCTTTTTTAAACCCAGATACACTAACAGCCTTTACTACATCCTCTGGTAACAAATTCCAGAGTTAGATTACACGTTGAGTGAAAAAATATTTTCTTTTATTAGTCTTAAATAGTTTAACCTGTAGCTTCATTGCATGTCCCCTAGTCTTTCTATATTCTGATAAGGTAAACAATCGATCTACGTTTACCCGTTCCACTCCGTTCATTAATTTATAGACTTCTATCATATCTCCCCTCAGCCATCTATTTTCCAGGTTAAAGACCCCTAACCTTTTTAGCCTTTCTACATAGGAGTATCCTTCCATCCCCTTTACCATTTTGGTGGCTCTTCTCTGAACCTTTTCTAAAATCGCTATATCCTTTTTAAGATACAGCGACCAGAATTGCATACAATATTCAAGGTGCGGTCTCACCATGGAACGATATAGAGGCATTATAATATCTTTTGTTTTATTTTCCATTCCTTTCCTTATCATACCTAGCATTCTATTTGCTCTCTTGGCCGCTGCTGCACACTGGGCTGAGGGTTTTAACATGGTATCCACAATGACGCCTAAATCTTTTTCCTGGGTGGTGGTTCCTAATGTGGAACCTTAGAACATAAGAACATAAGATATGCCATACTGGGTCAGACCAAGGTCCATCAAGCCCAGTATTCTGTTTCCAACAGTGGCCAAACTAGGTCATATGTACCTAGCAGTTTCCCCAAGAGACACAAGTTCCACAATGCTTGTACTGGGTCAAGCATTGATATCTTCGGTCACTTCTTAATAATGGTTTATGGACCTTTCCTCCAGGAACTTGTCCAAACCTTTTTTAAACCCAGCTACACTAACAGCCTTTACTACATCCTCCGGTAACAAATTCCAGAGTTTGATTACACGTTGAGTGAAAAAATATTTTCTTTTGTTGGTCTTAAATAGTTTACCCTGTATCTTCATTGCATGTCCCCTAGTCTTTCTATATTCTGATAACGTAAACAATCGATCTACGTTTACCCGTTCCATTCCGTTCATTAATTTATAAACTTCTATCATATCTCCCCTCAGCCGTCTCTTTTCCAGTTTAAAGAGCCCTAACCTTTTTAGCCTTTCTTCAAAGGAGTATCCTTCCATCCCCTTTACCATTTTGGTGGTTCTCTGAACCTTTTCTAAAATCGCTATATCCTTTTTAAGAAACGGCGACCAGAATTGCACACAATTTTCAAGGTGTGGTATCACCATGGAACGTTATAGAGGCATTATAATATCTTTTGTTTTATTTTCTATTCCTTTCCTTATCATACCTAGCATTCTATTTGCTCTCTTGGCCGCCGCTGCACACTGGGCCGAGGGTTTTAACATGGTATCCACAATGACGCCTAAATCTTTTTTCTGGGTGGTGGTTCCTAATGTGGAACCTTGTATCGTGTAACCATAGTTTGGGTTGTTCTTCCCTAGGTGCATAACCTTGCACTTGTCCACATTAAATTTCATCTGCCATTTTGATGCCCAGTCTTCCAATTTATCAAGATCCTCTTGCAATTTTTCACAATCCTCTTCGGTTTTAACAACTTTAAATAGTTTTGTGTCATCTGCAAATTTGATAACCTCACTCGTTATTCCACTTTCCAGGTCATTTATGAATATGTCAAAAAGCAGCGGACCCAGCACAAATCCCTGGGGTACACCACTATTCACCTTTCTCCATTGGGAAAATTGGCCATTTAGCCCTACCCTCTGCTTTCTATCTTTTAACCAGTTCCTGATTCACAATAGAACACTGCCTCCTATCCCATGACTCTTTAGTTTTGCCAAAAGTCTCTGATGAGGAACCTTGTCAAAGGCTTTCTGAAAGTCCAGATACACAATATCAACCGACTCACCTTTGTCCACCTGTTTATTCACTCCTTCAAAAAAACATAACAGATTAGTAAGACAAGATCTTCCTTGTCTAAAGCCATGTTGGCTGTCTCCCATTAGGTCGTGACTATCTACATGCTGAGTAATTTTATTCTTTATGATGGTTTCTACCATTTTTCCCGGTACTGACGTCAGGCTCACCGGTCTGTAGTTTCCCGGATCACCCCTGGAACCCTTTTTAAAAATTGGTGTTACATTGGCGATCCTCCAATCTTCAGGTATTAGAGATGATTTTAATGATAGTTCACAGATTACTGATAGCAGGTCTGCAATCTCATATTTCAGTTCTTTCAACACCCTTGGATGTATACCATCCGGCCCAGGTGATTTGCTACTCTTCAGTTTATCTAATAGTTGTAAGACATCTTCCCGATGTATCGATATTTCCTTCAATTCTTCCACACCTTTAAATACCACTTCCGTCATTGGTAACATCCCTACATCTTCCTCAGTAAAGACCAAAGCAAAGAATTCATTCAGTCTCTCCGCTATCGCCTTGTCGCCTCTTAGTGCTCCTTTAACCCCTTTATCATCTAATGGACCAACTGACTCTCTCACAGGTTTTTTGCTACGAATGTACTTGAAAAGGTCTTTATTTCGTGTTTTTGCTTCCGCAGCAAGCTTCTTCTCAAATTCTCTCTTTGCCTGCTTTATCAATGCCTTGCATTTGACTTGCCAGTGCTTGTGCTGTTTCCAGGTTTCGTCGTTTGGCTCTTTTTTCCATTTCCTGAAAGTTGCTTTTTTGGCAACAACAGCCTCTCTGACCTCACCTTTAAACCATGCTGGCAGTTTTTTCGACTTCCTTCCACTTTTCTTAAAGCGTGGAATACAGCTGGTCTGGGCTTCCACGATAGTATTTTTCAACAACACCCAAGCTTGATGTACGTCTTTAACCTTTGCAACTGCTCCTTTTAGTTTTTTCTTAACTGTTTTCCTCATTTTATCATAGTCTCCTTTTCGAAAGTTAAAAGGTAGTACTGTGGATTTCCTTACTATCCCTCCTCCACTAATTAAATCAAAGGCGATCATGCTATGATCACTATTGCCAAATGGCCCCAACAACCTTATCTCTTGCACTAGATCTGGTGTTCCACTAAGGACTAGGTCTAATATGGCTTCCCCTCTGGTCGGTTCATGAACCAGCTGCTCCAAGAAGCAGTCATTTATTTCATCCAGGAACTTTATCTCCCTAGCATGTCCTGACGTGACACTGACCCAGTCGATACCAGGGTAATTGAAATCACCCATTATTATTACTGCACTGTAACGTTTGTTAGCTTTCTTGATTCCTTTGAGCATTTCATCATCCATTTGGTCATTCTGGCCAGGCGCTCGATAGTACACCCCCACTGCCATTGCCTTCCCCCTTTTACATGGAATTTCAATCCATATAGATTCTACAGCAGATTTTGTTTCCTGCAAAACTTTAATCCTTTCTGACTCAATGCCCTCTCTAACCCCTCCACCAATTTGATCAGCTCTATCATTACGATATAGTTTGTACCCAGGTATCACAGTGTCCCACTGGTTGTCCTCCTTCCACCATGTCTCTGATATTCCAATCATATCTAACCTTTCATTTAGTGCTGTATATTCTAACTCTCCCATCTTATTGTTTAGACTTCTAGCATTTGCATACAAGCATTTTAGAGAATGTATTTTGTTCATGTTAATTTGGCTATTGTTAGACATGGGTAAATTGGGATCTTTAAGCTCTGTCTGCTCCATACTTGAGGGCATTTGGGCTACTTTACTCTTTTGTGGAACCTCTCTGCTTTTGGTAGTATCCTTCAAGGATACATTCTTCCGAACCATCCGCTCTTGGGCGACTGTCGGCTTTCCCCTAATATCTAGTATAAAAGCTGCTCTATCTCCTTTTTAAAGGTTAATGCCAGCAGCCTGGTTCCATCCCGGTTAAGGTGAAGCCCATCCCTTCGGAAGAGCCCCTCCTTTCCCCAGAATGTTCCCCAGTTCCTAACAAATCCAAAACCCTCATCTCTGCACAATTGTCTCATCCATGCATTGAGACTCCGGAGCTCTGCCTGCCTTTTGGGTCCTGTGCGTGGAACAGAAAGCATTTCGGAGAATGCTACCCTGGAAGTTCTGGATTTCAACTTCCTACCTAAAAGCCTAAATTTAGCCTCCGGAACCTCCCTACCACATTTTCCTATGTCATTGGTACCTACATGTACCAAGACAGCAGACTCCTCCCCAGCATTATCTAAGACCGTATCTAGGTGGCGTGTGAGGTCCCCTACCTTCTCACCAGGCAGGCATGTTACCAGGCGATCCTCATGTCCACCAGCCACCCAGCTATCTACATGCCTAATGATCGAATCACCAACTATAACAGCTGTCCTAACCCTTCCCTCATGGGCACATGGCCCTGGAGAAACTTCCTCAGTGCGAGAGGGTTTTACATCACCTGGAGGACAGGTCCTAGTTACAGCATCACTTCCTGCCACACCAGGGTGACGCTCTCCTGTCACGTGACCTCTCTCCTCCATGGCAACAGGGATGCTGCCAGACTGGAGGTGGGACTTCAGGACTATATCCCTGTAGGTCTCATCTATGTACCTCTCTGTCTGTCTTATGCTTTCCAAGTCTGCTACTTTAGCCTCTAGAGAATGGACTCGTTCCCTGAGAGCAAAGAGCTCCTTGCACCTAGTGCAGACGTAAGACCTCTCACCAACTGGGAGAAAATCATACATGTGACACTCAATGCAAAAGACTGGAAAGCCCCCATCCCACTGCTGGACTGCTGTCTGCATCTTAGTTTTAAGTTTGTGTTTAGATCTAAGTTCTTTACTTACTAAGGGTTGCTATGGATATGTATACTAATAAAACTGTACCTAATACGTGTAATATACCTTGTTCACCTGAAGCTTAACTAATCTCAGGTCGTTAGTGTATGACTGATTTGGGTAATGAGCTTCACCTGAGAGCACCTCCTGTCATGTAAGATGTGTAAGTACCTATAAAGCTACGATTATCCCGGGGGGGTGTGGGTGTGGGGAGGGAGGGAGGGAAATAACACTTATTAAAAGAGGGCTGCTACACAGTACCCTGTCTTGTGCTGCTGAGGTAAGCTATATTCTGATTTGATTTAAATTATAGCTCTTAGCTGCTGCTGCTGCTGCTAGGCTCTAACTTCTTATGAAATTTAAACTACAAGCTCTCTGCTGGGTTCCAAATGTAACCAGAAAGCTCTCTTCTGTGTTTTAAATTTAAACTAAAAGTACTTTGCTGTTACTAGGCCCTGAGTGACTATTAAATTTAAACTACAAGCTCTCTGCTGGGTATGAAATGTAACCAGAAAGTTCTCCTCTGTGTTTTAAATTTAAACTTAAACTGCTGCTACTAGGCCCTGACTGATTTAACAAAAATAGTGGGTTCACAGATTAATTAGCTTTAATACAAAGAATTCCTTTTAGAAAATTACCAGAAGTATATACTCACAGTTGCAAATCTCTCTCCAGAAGTAACAGTCCCTTTTTCTAGATGAGAAAGCTTGTCAGGTACGGAAGGTGTCCAGGAATACTCTGAATTAAAAGTGGGCCTTTTTGAGATTGGCCAGTGTGTGGGGGCACTATTTCCCAGGGCAATATGGATCCTTGTTAGCATATTGAGACGCTATATTAGCGGCATCCCAAGCTCCTGAGGGTTGGGCATGGTTAAATTATGATGAGGATTTCAGGGACATGATGGAAGAGAATGCTCATTTATTGTGGGGGATGAAGGACATTAATCTGTGGCTCACATAAATGCTAGCGAAATGAGGCTTGGCGGGTACCGGTGTGACAGGAGTCACTGAGGGTGCCATGGTGTTGCAGGCTGTGAACCGATCCTATCGGACCATGACAGGGAGCCTAGGGCTCCCCAAGATGGGGGCAGGGGTAATGACTTGTGTTGGTGCTTCAGCAAGTCATCCTGCCCTTTCCTGGATTGCAAGTTCTGGCATGCTTGTTCCCTGTGTGGGAGCACTCATTTCACAACAAAGTGTAGTCAAAGGGGTGTGGCGGGTGCTCTGCCAAACAAGCTTTGAAGTAGTGGGCAGTTGGTCCCAACTTCAGTGAGGGTCGAGGCTCTGTGGCCTTGGCTCTTGCTTTCTGAGGAGTGGGGGGGGGGGGGGAACGGTTGCTCCAGGGGTTCGAGAAAGGGTTTCCATTTCTGTTTCAAGGATGTGTACTGGGCATGATATCGACTATTGCGACGATGGGTTGGCACCTGCTGGGAATGGTGCAGAACAAGGTAATGGTGGATTGTGCACTGGGCAGGATAGCAGGGCCCTTTAAGGATCCCCTCTTTTGACCCTTTGTCATTTGTGATGGCGCAGCCACTGGGGAGCATAGAGAAAGAGTGAAAAAACAAGCAATTTCCTCAGGCAGTAAAGCAGAAACCAGAGGTTTAAGGGTTAAAACTGCTGAAAGAGAAAAAAACTCTCCACAGAAGGCAGGTAGCAAGGACACCCCCCCAAGCTCCATGGTTACCAGCCCTGCTCACGAGGGAGAGCAAGGGGTGGGGCCAGGAAGCCGGAAGGGCAAACTCTCATATAAACTGCCAGTGAGTGAGGAGAGCAGAGAGGGAAGCACTCTCAGACTGAGACACGGAGGTGAAAGTCTCAGACACGAAGGGAGACTCAGAGAGGAGAGGCACGAAGAGAGGAAGTGCCAAAACAGACACAGAGCTGGAGGAGAGAATAGCAGAAGAAAGGAGCAGGGTCTCAGAGAGAGGTCTGAGAACTGTGGAAGGAAGTGTGTGACGAGGAGTCCCAGTTCTGATTCCAGTGCAGGGAGGAACAGCTCTGAACGTCCCAGGAAGGGAGGCGGTTCCAAAGGCTCTGGAGAACTGCGTGAAACAGGTACCCGGGGAGTTAAGGGAGCTTCAGAGAGATCCTCTTGGAGAAGGGCACGGCCAGCCAGGGGTGTGAAAGCTAACCCAGGGCCCTGTAAGGGACAGAGAAGGAACACTTCTAGAAGAGAAGCTTATCCAGGGGAGTTGGTCAGCCATGTTGGCAGCAGAAGCCCTTCCCCCGAAGAGTGCATGGAATGTGTACCTTCAGCAGTAAAGCCTGCTAAGTGTGCAGTCCAAAAGGATAAGGTATGCAGCTTAAAACCTTCTGTTGATTCTATAAAGGCTAAGAGAGTTCCTGTCTGTTATACCATTCCTCAGAGGAGGAAGGGGACTGCCTTATCTAAGGTTTTGAAAATCCTGAGAGAACTGGAACCTGATAGTTTGGAGGCTGAGTCCTATGTTTCTCCTATAGAGTCTGACCTAGAGAGCATGGAAGTAGGGATGTCTGGTTTAATGGAAAATTCGGATTCAGAGATGGAATGCCTGAATACCTCTAGGCAATGAAAAAGGCTAGAGGGTTTAAAGTTTAAACCTGGCAACTGTTTCCTTGAGAGAGCACGGCTGTGGGAATTATGCTAATGAGGTTTCCTGAAGCAAGCTGTGGCTAAATGAGTGAGCATTTTAAATTGCTAAAGAGTGGAAAGCCTGAAACCCAGGAGTGGAAGGGATTGTTAAGTGAAAGGAAAAAAAAACCTATGAGAAACAGAAGTTTGTTTGAAAGAGGCATAACACTTGCTGTTGTCTTAAAGCCAAGAAAGAAGAGATTTTTTTCTAATCCTTTTGCATTAAAGTTTCAGTGCTATGTTTTATTTAGTATGAAGAAATACTGTTTTGTTTAAGTGCCGAAGCTGAGAAGAAGCATGTTTTGTTTGATTTGATGCTGGAGAAAATATCCTTATTTTGTTCTGATGTTGGAACCTTTCTAAAAGTTCCTTGTGGCTGGAAATAATAAAATCCTGTGTGTGCCTAAAAATCACCACTCTGGCTGGACTTTGTTCACAACTACAAAAAAATAGGCACTTATAACAAATAAATAACTTCCTGTGATAGCTCCCTAACCTTAGGCAACCGCCTGGGGCGCGGGCGCCGTCACACATTTCTCCCTTGGAGGTAGTGCCAAAAACAGAGCACTATGCACCCATCAGCTTTCCCCTTACTGGGTTTCCAATTCGAAGATGGGCAATATTTTGATAAATATATGCCAATGGGTTGTGCCATATCTTGCGCCTATTTTGCATCCTTTAGCACCTTTTTGCATTGGGTAAAGATCATAAAGACCTGGTTAACCCGTGTGGGATATTATTTGGATGACTTCCGTTTTATGGGTCCTGTTCACTCAGATATGTGTGAGCGGCTACTCTTGACCTTTAAGGGATGACGCAGGAGTTTGGCAGGCCCATAGCAGGGGAAAATACAGTGGGTCCAGTGACATGTCTGACCTTTTTGGGGATCAAACTGGATTCTATAGCCTTGGTAGCTAGCGTGTCTGCCGCGCGAGAAAGTGGACTGACTGCAGGGGTTGATTTTGGTAGTCGGATCTGCTAACAAAGTCACGCTGCGGGAACTTCAGTTATTGGTGGAGTATCTTAATTTTGCCTGTCAGGTTATTCCAATGGGCCACCCCTTTTCACAGCATTTAGCACTGCAAATGGCAGTTGTTGCAAAGCCACATCATCATATTTGGCCGTCCCTGGGCATGAGGGAAGACTTATGAGTATGGAACGTCTTAACTTCAGTGGTGAGTAAATTAATGGAAACGCTGTTGAAAGAGAAAATAGTGAGGTTTCTGGAGTCCAGCGGATTACAGGATCCGAGGCAGCATGGATTCACCAGAGGCAGGTCTTGTCAGACAAATCTGATTGATTTCTTTGACTGGGTGACCAGGGAGTTGGACCGAGGGAGAGCTCTAGATGTGGTGTATTTAGATTTCAGTAAAGCCTTTGACACTGTTCCTCACAGGCAACTTATAAACAAACTGAGCACCCTAGGGATGGACCCTAAAGTTACTGCTTGGGTTAGAAATTGGTTGGGTGGGAGGCGACAAAGAGTACAAGTAAATGGAGCTCACTCTGAGGAGAAGGATGTTACCAGTGGTGTGCCCCAGGGATCTGTCCTTGGTCCGATTCTTTTTAACATCTTTGTTAGTGATATAGCGGAAGGGCTGTCGGGTAAGGTTTGCCTCTTTGCGGATGATACCAAAATCTGCAATAGAGTAGACACCCAGGAAGGTGTAGATAACATGAGGAGGGATCTAGCTAAGCTTGAAGAATGGTCTAGAATTTGGCAACTGGGATTTAATGTTAGAAAATGTAAGGTCATGCATTTGGGCTGCAGCAATCCAAGGGAGCAATACAGTATAGGAGGTGAAGTACTTTTGTCCACTAAAGAAGAGCGGGACCTAGGCGTAGTTGTGTCCGATGATCTTAAAGTAGCTAAACAGGTAGAAAAGGCGACGGCAAAAGCTAGAAGGATGCTTGGGTGCATACGGAGAGGAATGGCTAGCAGAAAAAAGGAGGTGATAATGCCTCTGTATAAGTCTTTGGTGCGACCTCATTTGGAGTATGGTGTGCAATTCTGGAGACCGCACCTTCAAAAGGATGTGCACAGGATGGAGTCGGTGCAGAGGGTTGCTACTAAGATGATTAGTAGTCTTCATTATAAAGCATATGAGGACAGACTTAAGGATCTTAATATGTACACCTTAGAGGAAAGGCGGGATAGAGGTGATATGATTGAGATGTTTAAATACCTCCGTGGCATAAATGTTCAGGGAGAGAGCCTCTTTCAATTGAAAGCAAGTTCTGCGACGAGGGGACATGGGATGAGGGTGAAGGGAGATAGATTCAGGAGTGATATGCGGAAATATTTCTTTACGGAAAGAGTAGTGGATCCGTGGAATAGTCTCCCAGTGGAGGTGGTAGAGATGAGGACAGTAACTGAATTCAAAAAAGCATGGGACCAACACAGAGGATCTCTAAAGGTAAAAAGTGGACTGTTGTAGTTGTTGTTATGGAAGGACAGACTAGAGGGGCCTTGTGGTCTTTTTCTGTCATCATGTTTCTATGTTTCTATGTTTAATACAAATGCACGGTCTTGTAGATGGCCGAGGTGTCCAATTCAGAGTGGCTGACTTGGATTTCATGGCAGTTACAGAAACATGGTTCACAGAAAACCATGACTGGGATATATCTATACCAGGCTATACTTTATTCAGAAAGGACAGGGTAGGAAGAAGGGGAGGAGGAGAGGCACTATATGTAAAAAATAATATTAAAGCTTTGGAATTACAGAGCTTAAAAGGGAGAGAGGAGGCACTTTGGGTTAAACTAGAAAGAGGGAAAGAGAAATCTATTTGCATTGGCATGATATACAGACCTCCCTCACAGGAGGAAGAGGTGGACGGAGAGTTAATTGAAGACATACACAGCATTGCTAGCTAGGAAAGGGGGCGTGCTACTGATCGGGAATTTCAATATGCCAGATATTGATTGTCACATTCCTGCTGCAGTATCATCTAGAAGTAAGGAGACCCTGGATTCTCTACAGGGAGAACTATTCAGGCAATTGGTAACAGACCCCACACGTGAAGGGGCCATACTGGACTTGGTGCTTACGAATGGTGAAAGTGTTTCTGATGTTATAGTGGGAGATCATTTTGCATCCAGCGATCACCAGACAGTATGGTTCAGTATTAGGACTAGGACTGTTAGAATCCATTCAAAAGTGAGAATCTTAGACTTTAGGAAAACAAACTTTGCCAAGATGGACCAATACCTCAGGGAGTCGTTAGTGGGATGGGAACAGCTGGGGGATGTAGAAAAACAGTGGGCAAAGCTGACGGGATATTCTAAGGGCAACCAACCTTTTTATTAAAATGGTAAATAAAGGTAGAAGGAAAAGGAGACTGCTATGGCTTTCAAAAGAAGTAGCTGAAAAGGTGAAGAAAAAGAGGGAGGCCTTCATGAAATACAAGAGATCACAGAGAGAGGAAGACAGGCATCTATATTTGGAAACACTTAGAGAAGCTAGCAAAGTAGTCAGGAAAGCAAAGATTCAAAAGAGGAGGAAATAGCCAATGCAATAAAATGGGGGAATAAGACATTTTTCAGATATGTTAGTGAGAAGAGGAAAGGCAGTAGTGGTATTATCAGACTTAAGTATGAAGGGGAGGAATATGTAGAAGCTGATGAGGATAAAGTGGAATTGTTTAACAAATATTTCTGTTCTGTGTTCACAGATGAAGAACTAGGAGCAGGACCTCAGAAAACACCCACAAACAGGAACAGAAGCGAGGGACATCTTGAACAATTTTCAGAAGACTGTATTCATGAGGAACTAGCTAAACCTAAAGTAGACAAATCGATAGGACCGGATGGGATACACCCAAGAATACTGAGGGAACTTGGGGATGTTTAAGCAGCTCCACTGACTGATCTTTTCAATGCCTCATTGGAGTCGGGAGTGGTGCCAAAGGACTGGAGAGAGGCACATGTGGTCCCTTTACACAAAAGCGGAAGTAAGAATGGTGAGTAAATTATTGGAAGCACTGTTAAAAGAGAAAATAGTGAGGTTTCTGGAGTCCAGCAGATTACAGGATTCAAGGCAGCATGAATTCACCAGAGGCAGGTCTTGTCAGACAAATCTGGTTGATTTTTTTGACTGGGTGACCAGGGAGTTGGACTGAGGGAGAGTTCTAGATGTAGTGTATTTTAATTTCGGTGAAACCTTTGACACCTTTCCTCACAGGTGACCTATAAACAAATTAAGCTTGGACCCTAAAGTTACTGCTTGGGTTAAAAATTGCTTGAGTGGGAGTGGACAAAAGGTACAGGTAAATGGAGCTCACTCTGCGGAGAAGGAGGTTACCAGTGGTGTGCCCCAAGGATCTGTTCTTGGTCCGATTCTTTTTAACATCTTTATTAGTGATATAGCCGAATGGTTGTTGGGTAAGGTTTTCCTCTTTGTGCATGATACCAAAATTTGCAATAGAGTAGACACCCAGTAAGGTATAGATAGCACCTTCTTATTACCCCTGCTTCTTCCCCTTTTCTTCCTTTATCCCCTTCCTCTCTCAGTCTACCCTAGATTGACCACTTCTGTGTTTTCTTTACCCTTCAGCTCCCTTCCGCCACCCATCCTAGTTATCCCTGCCCCCCTTCAGTCCTGCTGGTGCCTCTCAATGCTTTCGCTTCAGAATTTCCTTTCAGCTGACCAAATCCTTCCAGCTACCCTTTCCCGCCTCTTTCCTGATTCCCAGGTGTAAACCTCGAATTTCCAAATAAAGGTAAAGATGAGGAGATATCCAGCTAAACTTGAAGAATGGTCTAGAATTTGGCAGCTGATATTTAATGTTAAAATATGCAAGATCATGCATTTAGGCTGCAGCAATCCAGGGGAACAATATAGTATAGGATGTGAAGTACTTTTGTCCACTAAAGAAGAACGGTACCCAGGCGTGATTGTGTCTGATAATCTTAAAGTAGCTAAAAAGGTAGAAAAGGTGACAGCAAAAGCCAGAAGGATGCTTGGGTGTATAGGGAGAGGAATGGCCAGCAGAAGAAAGGAGGTGATAGTGCTTCTGTATAAGTCTTTGGTGCGACCTCATTTGGAGTATTTTGTGTAATTCTGGAGACTGCATCTTCAAAAGGATATAAACAGGCTGGAGTCAGTACAGAGGGTGGCTACTAAAATGTCTAATAGTCTTCATAATAAAGTATATGAGGACAGACTGAAGGATCTTAATATGTACACCTTAGAGGAAAGACAGGATAGAGGTGATATGATTGAGACTTTTAAATACCTCCATGGCATAAATGTACAGGAGTAGAGCCTCTTTCTATTGAAAGCATGCTTGCTATGAGGGGACATGGGATGAGGATGAAAGGGGATAGATTCAGGAGTGATATGCAGAAATATTTCTTTACGGAAAGAGTGGTGGATCCGTGGAATAGTCTCCCAGTGGAGGTGGTAGAGATGAGGACAGTATCTGAATTCAGAAAGCATGGGGCAAACACAGAGGATCTCTAAAAGAAAAAAGGGGTCTGTTATAGTGGTTGATATGGAAGGACAGACTAGATAGATCATGTGGTCTTTTTCTGTCGTCATGTTTCGATGTTTCTATGTATTACTCCATAATATCTAGCTTTATGTTTACAGAGATGATATGTATTTGACTGATTGTGAATATAAGACACTGACCTCTGAATGTTGCGGGCACTACTCCAGCTGGAGGAATGTGCCACAGGATGCCATGTTGGTCTCTGCATCGCCTGCAACCATGTGGAAAAGCAGTGCCTGGAGGTAAATGTTGGAGAGGAGGTGGAAGGGAACAGTCCTTTACATGTTTTGAATGTGCCCCTGGTAGGTGGCATTGCCGGCTTGAGGCTATGTGCAGATGCACAGAAGCTCTGAGGGCCTACTCAGTCTCTGCTGGCTTCACATCAGAGTCCCTGCATTACAGCCTCACCCACTCTCCATGGGCCACTGAGTGTGACAGCCACAAGAACGTTGTTAGAGTGCAACACACTGAGGATGGCAGTGTATATGTAGCCACAACTTTACCAACATCGAACCCCATGTCCAACCTGCCATGCTTCCTAGTGCTTTTGGGGGCATCCAGAGCGTGGGAGAGTGAATGTGCTGCACTGGCCATTTTCACAGTGTCTATGGCCAGGGACATGACATAATATGGGAGTACGAGCATGGCACTGTGCTCAATGCTCACTGCCAAAACCTGTGTAGGGGGACATAGGCAGCTGGTCTCTGGATTAGTTTCCAGGACTCTTTGCATTGCATTATCTGTCCTTAGGTTCAAATTACAAGGGAACACAAATGAGGAGCAGAGGATTCTGGGTATTGTCTAACACAGAGCAGCTTTCACAGGATGCACATGAGTCTGAGGTTTGGTAAATCGATGGAAGGGGCGGTATATAAGAAATGTTCAAATAAATAAATAAATAAATACATAAATAAATGGCTGAGTCATCTTAATATGTGTCTAGCGTGAGCATGGTTTGACTGCACACATCTCTTCTTGCTGAGAGGCCACTTTTAATCTGAGCAAGCTATGACCATGTCACGGCTAGGTATCCACATAGTCCTCTATAGGATCAATCGGCAGTGATATGGTCACTATTTCTTTTGCACAGTCTAGTCATTAGTCAGCCTGCTGACTGTCTATATGGAGCCAACATCTTCATGGTGGTTGTGTGCGCATGCAGTGTGTGTTGTGCAGCTCGCTGTACCTGCATAGTGTGGGGTGGGTGACAGAGCCACATATCTCACAGGTCAACAGTGAGTTAGATACCATCACATAGATGCTTATGAACAAAGAGTATGGGCTGCCTGTTAGATGGGAACCATGGGGGTGGGGGAGGTTTGGAAAAGGCATGAATGTATGGATTTGTCTGGTCTTCACACCATCCTCTCCCCCCCCCCCCCTGAGCCCCCTTTTCCTCCAAAGCCTCTGTCACTCATGTAGGTGTCAGGCCAGGGTGTAGGGCATTGCATGCAGGAAGTTGTTGTCTCATTGTTGTGATAGAGTGCGTCACCAAACAGGGCAGAGGTGTAGCATGATGGCCACAGCTGTGACCTAATGTACAGCAGATCTCAGTTTGATTCCCAATCGGACCTCATATGAGGTCCTACCTCTCCCTATTGCTCTTTATGGCAGCTGAGTGACCCTATATTAGCTGTGACTCTGGGATATATTTTGGCAGTCCACATATCTCCCATGTGATGGGGTGCACAGGACTGGATCAGACTCCTAGGGTACATGTAGAGCCATTTCTAAACACCATTCTGTGCCCTGCTCTGAAAGGAAGCAAGGTGTGTGTGTTTCCAGATCTCACTGCTTGGACTATGGGCTGGTTTTGGCTTAGCATGTCACATGTCCTATAATGGCTGTATAGCATCCCTAGCACTGGTGGCAACATTGCTTGTGAGATTCGGGGTATTGTGCACGCATGAACTGTGCACATGCATTCTAAGATGACAGCGTGCATGCAAAGTCCACAATGTAACCAGTCCATGATCTTGGGTATGTGTGTTGCTGGTTGTAAACATTGAAAGAATTACTGTCAGTCCCATGGTGTTTCCAAATCATACTGTTAGAGATTCAGGACTGGGTTGACACTTCACTCCTGGAATTGACTGATAGACTATAGTTACATGCTGCAAGGTACTACCTTAGAAACCACCACCCAGGAAAAGATGTAGGTGTTATCGTGGATAATATGTTGAAACCCTCCATCTACTGTGCAGAGGTGGCCAACAAAGCAAATTGAATGCTAGGAATCATAAGGAAAGGAATGGAAAATAAAATAAAGGATATTATAATGCCTCTGTATCATTCCATGGTGCGACTGCACCTTGAATATTATGTGCAATTCTGGTCGCCATTATTAAAGAGGACCCAGGAAATCCACTGATTGCCCTGGGACAAGCAATGTGGAACTTCTGTGTATTTTTAGGAATTTGCCAGGTACTTGTGACCTGGATTGGCTACTGTTGGAAACAGGATACTGGGCTTGATGGACCTTGGTCTGACCCAGAATGGCATTTCTTATGTTCTTATGTAGTGTTGCCACTGCTTCCTGAACCTGATAACCCTAGCTATTAGGCCAAGCACAGGAGAGTGTAGGTTGTGTGTGTGTGCAGTATGAAGTCTTTATGAATATGAAACAGCACATATCTAGGTTATCAAGGCAGCGCTACGGATCTATTATGCACAGTCCTTGGGTTCCTGGACCCACCTTGGTGCTAGACATATTGGCCCGGTGGGGGGAGGTTTTAGTTACCTCAGAGCTGTCATTTGCTGGGTGATTGCCACTGACACATACACATCCCCACTTTTCAGCCATCCACTGACATCACCCCTCAATGATGACATCCACCTACCTTCCACATTATCCTGCAACTTCGTGTCGAACACGTCAGGGACATATGATTGTGACATGTCCATCATCTATTACCTTTGCTTCCATCCAGCACCTGAAATGTGACTTGCAGTAAGGCTCCCTTATCCCTCGTTAAGGTAACCGGCCTTATCTGGCATTAACATGCATGCTGGCTCTCTTACCGCCCGATATCCTGTTAATACCCACTACCTGTCACTAGCATCCTGACTGCTGGAATGTCTACTCTCCACCCTGACCTTTAAGGCACGAAGGGGGCTTTAATGCTGCCATTAATGCACACTATTTGTAACACCCTTAATGGCCTTTATTAAAAGTATCTCTTAGTGTTGTAAGGGGGATAAAATAGGGGGCAGGTTTGAAACAGATAATAAGAGACTTACTCGGCTGCATTCACAACTGTATATAAACCATACAGAAGCAATGTCAGGGCGCGTGGAAGCAAGAAAGGACAATACTCCGACAACAACAAAAAACGTTTAGTTAGATAAAAAAGGTTTTCTTAAATAATCAAAAGACCATTGGACAAAGAATTTTTATTAAAAATTAAACTAAAATAAAAAAGTAAGATCACAAAATAAAAGCTAGTAAAGGATACAGACTAATCCGTCTCTAATGGACATATAAATAAGAGCGCAGAATACAAAAAAACAAAACTTGTATGAGATGCCCAAGGGAACTGCGTGAAACAGAGAAAAATGTTTTACACACTGTTTTGTGAACAGCATCTAAAGCTATATGCTGGTGATTTGTTACTATTCAGTTTATCAAACAGTTGTAATACATCTTTCCGGTGTATCGATATTTCTTTCAATTATTCCGCAGTATCACCTTTAAATACGACTTCAGTTATGGGTAGCATCCCTACATCTTCCTCAGCGAAGACCAACATAAAGAATTCATTCAGTCTCTCCACTATGGCCTTGTCCCCTCTTAGTGCCCCATTTACCTTTCTATCATCTAATGGTCCAATTGAATCTCTCATAGTTTTTTTGCTATGAATGTACTAGAAAAAGTCTTTATTATGCATTTTTGCTTCCACAGCAAGCTTCTTCTCACATTCTCCCTTTGCCTGCCTTATCAATGCCTTACAAGTGTTTGTGCTGTTTCCAGTCTTCATCATTTGTCTCTTTTTTCCATTTCCTGAAATATGCTTTTTTTGACAACAGCCTCTCTGACTCACTTTTAAACCATGCTGGAAGTTTTTTGGACTTCCTTTTCTTAAAGCGAGGAATGCAGCTGGTCTGGGTTTCCAAAATAGTATTTTTCAACAACACCCAAGCTTGATTTAAGTCTTTAACCTTTGCAACTGCTCCTTTTAGTTTTTCTTAACTATTTTCCTCATTTCATCATAGTATCCCTTTTGAAAGTTGAAAGATAGTGCTGTGGATTTCCTTACCATCCCTCCTCCATTAATTAAATGAAACACGATCGTGCTATGATCACTATTGCCAAGTGGCCTCAACACCCTTATCTCTTGCAACAGATCTGGTGTTCCACTAAGGACTAGGTCAAAAATGGCTTCCCCTCTGATCAGTTGTGAACCAGCTGCTCTAAGAAGCAGTCATTTATTTAATCTAGAAACTTTATCTCCCTAGCTTGTCCTGCCCTGACACTGATCCAGTCAATACAGGGGTAATTGAAATCACCCATTATTATTACTGTGCTGTAACTTTTGTTAGCTTCCCTGATTTCTTTGAGCATTTCATCATCCATTTGTTCATTCTGGCCAGGCGGTCGATAGTACACCCCCACTGCCATTGCCTACCCCTTTTTATTAGTAATTTCTTTTTTTTATTTTAATTGAATTATTTAATCAGTATAACAACCAATCATAGAATAAAGGACAATCAATAGGAAAATACATAAGACATTGCAGGAAACAACAAAAGGAAATTAAGATGATAAAGTCCACATCACTGAGACCTGAGTGTGATGAATACAAGGAAAATATAACAAGCAAGAAAACAAGGCTTGAAAAACCTACATTTTAGGAGGCATAATTAACTTACTCCCCAAATGTAGCAAAGCTACAGGAAACCGTGCTTTTGCACTCTATGCCCCCCACTGCTGGAATTGAAAGGCCGCGGGCCCCCGTCCACGTGGCCACCGGTAACCGGGGGGGGGGGGGCGTTAGCTCGCTCGCGCCCATGCGCTTCGTCGGCACGTTGGTACGCCGTGAGGAGAGCGGCGTCGGGCGTCCTCATTGGCTCCCGCTGGCATTTTGAATGAGCGGGAGCCAATGGGAAAGCGGGGACCTCGGGCGGGGGGGGGGGGTGGGTAGTGCGGGGACTCGGCGTCCTCCTGCCTTTTCGATTTCGAGGTGGGAGGAGCCGGACATGTGGCGTGGCTGTGGGACATTTAAAAAGACTCAAGGCCGGACGAAGAGAACTTTTTATAATTTTAAACTAATAGTAAATCGATTTGCCTGGCTTCTGCTGGGCTGCTGTCTGGGCAGCGTTGGAGTGGCCGGTTTCTTCTTTTTTCCCGGGGAGCCTGTCAGCTGCGGAGGGGTTTGGACGGCATTGTGGCAGCGGCGAGGCTGTTGGCTGCAGGGACATGCTGGTGTCAGCTGCTTACCGGGCTGAGCAACGTCGGTGTGCGTGCCAGCGGTGAGTTGGAGGGGTGCGGGTTGTGCTGTTTTTTGTGCAGGGCTTAATTAAAAAAAAAAAAAAAAGAAAAATGAAAAGCACATTTTGGAAGGCACTTTAAGCCTGTAGGTTTGTGATGTCGGGCAGGGGAAAAAGAGTGGGCCCAAGCAGGGGAAAAGGGTCGGGCAAGGGCACAGCTGGTATTGCAGGGGTATGTGAGGCTACTTCTTTAGGGCCTGATGGGCTTCAAGCTCATGGGGGAGGAGGGGTGTCTGGGCCGGGCAGGGGGCTTCCTGGGTCCTTCGCTGCGGGCACCAGGGGGCGGGGGGGGGGGCCAGGGGCCAAGCTCCTAGCCGTAGCAGAGCGCCCAGATGGGGCTCTCGCTCTCCAGGAGGTTTAGGACGCGGGGGCAGGTGCTGCGGGGGGATTCGGGTGTCCCGGTAGTTTGAGGGAGGCAACGCAGGTCTAGGGGCCTGGCAAATGGTTCCTCGGGGCTGGGGGAGGCTCAGGGGTATGTAGGTGCCCCGGGGGGTGGTATGGTTCCTGCAGGGGGCGGGGGGGAACCTCTGCAAGGGGGTGGTGCTGGGTTTGCGTCTGACAGCCCAGGGGGTTTATGGGGTACTATGGGGGGTGGTTATTCGCCAGCTTGGGAACACTGGCAGGGCGGGGGTCAAGGCTCTTCCTGTGCGGAGTGGCTAGGGGCGTGGCGATCTCCGTGGGCTCTGGCGGGTGTCCCTTCGCCTTTTCCTGTTTTTTCTCCACATGTATCTACCGGAGGGCCCTACGGGGGGCATCCTTGGATGGGTGCTTCCAGACAGAGGGACGGCATGACAGTGAGCATTGACGGGACTCCCTTGCCTGGCGGAATGGTGGGAGGAACTGAAGCTTCAACGATGCTGCGGCCGGAGACAAGCGCAACGGCGATGCAACAGGAGACTGGCATGGCTACCGAGGTGGCGTCAACAGCTGCAGGTGAGTTGGAGTTGGATGCTGGCGCTGCGGTGCGGGAAGCTGGCGCTGTGGTAGAAAGTGATACTCGGTCGGCCGCTCGGGGTAAGAAGTGGGCTAAAAAGAGTAGTAGGCATTCTTGTCATCGGCGTAGGCGTTCTCGATCCTCCTCTTCATCAACCACTGAGTCTTCGTCGAGTTCGTTATCGGATGAACGGGGACGTGGTCGGGAGGCCAGGGGGGAAGCGGGTGGTGCCGGACAGGTTGGAGCGGCGCCTACGGTGGTGGCTTTCTCTGAGTTATGGGAGGGAGTGCCAAAAAATCTGCGGCGGAAAATTCAGAAGCGTCGCTATTTAGACATTTTCCGATTACTGGAAGATCATAAGCGGTCAGGGGTCAGTCGGCAGAAGCATAAGGCAGATGAGAAGGCTGGGAGGGTCAGGAGAATGGCTCGGAATGTCATGAATTGGACGTGGGCCTTCTTACGATTGGCTAGTGTGTGGGGGCATTTGCATCCGGAGCAGTATGGTATGTTTCTGGCTTACGCGGATTCCATCTTAGAGGCGTCTCAGACTCATGAAGGTTGGGCTTGGCTCAACTATGATGAGAAATTTCGTGATAAGATGGAAGAGAATCAAATGCTTTCCTGGGGGACGCAAGACATCAATCTTTGGCTGACGCAGATGGCGATCAGACCGGCAGGCAGCAGTTCGAGCGGGCCAAGAGGTGGGCTGTCTGTTCCCTCGAGTGCGGGTTGGCCCTTTCGATCAGGCGTGCCCCCTGTGGGGCAGAGGACTACGGGGGTTTGGGGGGGAGAAGTGGGGACTTGTGCTGGCAGTTCAACAAGTCCTCTTGCCCCTTGCCGGATTGTAAATTCCCAACTATAATAAACTTCACCCATATGTAAATAAAACGTTAAATGAATTTTTTTTCTTTTTTTGTTAATTCGTGGCTTTAATGTGGTCTCAGATAAACGGCAAGTTTGTAGCTCTTTTGCAAGCAACTCGCTGTAACACTTCTTATTGGGTCAATAACTTACACCCAAACCAGTGCACGTTTAACATCAATGACCATAGCCAACTTTTTTATCTTATCAGTTAGTATTGCTTAATTATCTTATTTTGTTTGTTTTTCAATATCAGGTTGATTAACATCATACCCTTTAATTTATATAAAAATAGCGTTTGCCATTCTACTTAGCTTATGTAGAATCGCATCGGCCACTGTCCCATGTTTTCTTTATGCAACCACAAATGTTACTATATCCCCGACGCCTCAATCTCATCAACGCTTCGGCGTTTCTCCACTTGGGTTTATCAAGGGGGATGGTGTCGTTTCTTCTACGGGACTTATATCGTCAAACAGTGTATCCGTTTAGCATTCAGTTTTCATCTTCGGTCAGCTCGTTCTTTCATCAAAATGATCTCAACTTTTTCTTCCTGATGAGATTGAGGCGTCGGGGATAAGATAAAAAAGAAAAAAAATTCATTTAACGTTTTATTTACATATGGGTGAAGTTTATTATAGTTGGTTATGAGGTAATTCACTCGGAAGAAGTCCTATACTGGTTTGGATTGTAAATTCCGGCACGCTTGCTCCATCTGTAATGGGGGCCACTCCGCACTCAAATGTGTTAAAAGGAGTGTCGGGGGAGCCCCGGGTCTGCCACACAAGTAAGAGGGGTTTGTGGAGCTTGGCTCTCACTCCGGTTGAGGTTGGTGTTTTCAGTCAGTGGCTTCAGAGGTATCCTAAGAAAAAGGTCGGCGTCATTTTAGAGACTGGGTTTAGGGAGGGGTTTCGAATCCCTGTGGTGGGCAGGGTAGCGGCGAATCAGGCTCGGAATTCGCCTTCCATTTGGCGGTTTGCGCAGGTGGTGCGGGAGAAGTTGGCCAGCGAGATTGCTTTAGGTAGAGTAGCGGGCCCTTTTGGGGAACAGCCTTTTGCTGAATTTGTGGCGCCGATCACTGGCCATTGATGATCGTACAGCCTACAATCTCTATTTAGCAACTCACCGTGAAGCAATCACAAACAAAAGGAAGCAGTATCACACAGAGATGCTCAAAAGATCACTAAACAAACCTCGTGATTTGTTCAACCTAGTAAAATCATTATCTAATGAACCATCTTCAGAACAAAAATGTGATATTCACCCACAAGAATTTGCTGATTACTTGCAATCTAAACTCCTACAGACGGATGAGCTACAGAATACAGTTATTCAAGAATCAACTTGCCAAAACACCTTATCTTCACTTTCTGCACCCTCAGCTAAACAAATTGAAGACACAATCTCCTCACTCAATACCTCCACCGCTCAAACCGATCCTTGCCCAGCTTTCTGGATAAAGGACCTTAGAAGTGTATTCAGCCCATTCATTGCAAGAATCATGAACCTCTCATTCTCAACTGGATCATTCCCATCTGCTCTAAAGCTCACATCCATCAGACCATTATTAAAAAATTCCAAATTAGACCCTAAAAGGGCTGACTCATACAGGCCTATCGCTAGCATTCCCCTCCTAGCAAAAATTTTTGAAAAAGAGGTGCAACGCCAAATTCAAGACCACATAGACTCCACAGCTCCTCTCGACTACTTTCAACATGGCTTCAGAGAACATCATGGAGTTGAAACACTCCTCACCACCCTCCTCAATAACATACTCACCAGTATAGACAACATCCGCCAAGGCGTCGTGCTAATCTTCTTAGATATAGCAGTAGCGTTTGATTCGGTAAATCACGAGATACTCATTACACGATTGAAGGAAAAAGGCATCGGTAGTTCAGCGCTGGAATGGTGCAAATCTTACCTTGACACCAGAATGCAATATGTAAAATCTGCAACAGGAGAATCAAATCTTTTCCACCAAAAACAAGGAGTACCGCAAGGGTCATCTCTTTCATCTCTCATGTTTAACATCTACATGCAGCCCATCTGCAATATCATCAGATCTTTCAACGTGAAAGGTATGATATATGCAGATGACATCCTACTTTATATGCCATTTTCGACAATGCAATTAGATCTACTGCCCATAATAAATTGCTTCAATGCCGTATCAGAATGGCTCCTCTCACAGAACCTCCGCATCCAACATAAGAAAACTGAGGTTCTCTTTGTTACAAGAGACCCTAACTTCATTCCACCAGCACAAATAAGTGTCAAAGGAGCTGATCTATCCACCAAGGAAGCAATAAGATACCTTGGAGTCACGCTGGACCACCGTCTCAATATGAAATCACACGTTAACAATATAACAAAGGCTGTATACTTCAAGATACGCACACTCAGGCATCTACGCTCATTACTGGACCCAGACGATTTTAGAACCATCTTCCAAGCACTCATCCTACCACATTTCGATTTCACCAATTCAATTCTACAAGGTCTCCCACAGTCCACCCTAAGTTCTCTTCAACTTGCCATGAACACTGCTGCAAGGGTTCTACAAGGAGCATCCAGGAGTGATCACGTGACACCAATTCTCAAATATCTTCACTGGCTCCCGATACAAGGCAGGATCATATTCAAAACCCTAATTCTCACATACAAGGCCATTCATGGTTTGTCTGCAAACTCTCTAACTGATCTCACACAAGTTTTACCTCCAACTAGAGCCAGAAGAAAAATAGCCACAAACACCCTAATTATGCCGAAGGCCATAACAACCTGTAGCCAAGCAACAGCGAACAGAGCCTTCATGTTTTGCGCCCCAAAACATTGGAACTCCCTACCACCCGAAATTCGTGCCATAACCGGCATAGTCCAATTCAGAAAGGCCCTCAAACATAATCTATTCATCAAATACTACCCCACATAAAGTGCTTAATATCTACCACAAACTTAACAGAATTCCCTCCTTTTCCAAACATTATTGATAATATTACATAATTACTTCTCACATGTGATCGAATTAGCAGATTAATATTCTATGTATATAGTTCAATGTATATAGTTTTACCCCCATATTATCCATGTTTATCTTATCCAAATTTATTTTCCTGTTTTATGTAATACCGAGCAGCCTGTTGTTCTGGTCTTTGGTTCTCTGTAAACCGCGCTGATTGTAAATAGCGCGGTATATAAAAAATTGAAATAAATAAATAAATAAATAAATCTCCGTTGGGTATCATTCCGAAGAAGGAGCCTGGAAAGTATTGATTAATACATAATCTTTCCTTCCCCATTGGTTCCTCCGTCAATGATCACATTCCTAAGGAATTGTGTGCAGTGCGTTATGCCTCCTTTGATGAGGCAGTTGAGCTGGTGAGGGCATGCGGGCCTGAGTGCTTGCTGGCGAAGGTGGATATTGAATCGGCCTTCCGTTTGTTACCAGTGCACCCATCGGCTTTTCATTTGTTGGGGTTTTGCTTCGAAGAAAAATTGTACTTTGACAAGAGCATGCCTATGGGTTGTTCGATTTCCTGTGCTTATTTCGAAAAGTTTAGCTCGTTTCTACATTGGGCATTTGTGGACTGGGTGGGGTGTGCCTCGGTGGTGCATTACTTAGACGACTTTCTCTTTGTTGGTGCCGCGCAAACGGGGCAGTGCAAGGCATTGTTGGAGGGCTTTGTTCAGTTGGCCCGGGTGTGGGGTGTTCCGTTAGCTGCTAGTAAGACTGAGGGCCTGGCAACTACCCTTACCTTTTTGGGTGTTGAGTTGGATTCCGTGGCAATGGTAGCTTGGCTGCCGCAAGAGAAGGTTTCGAAGATGCGGGTGTTGGTTGCGAATGCGTTGGTTTCCCGCAAGCTGACATTGTGGGAAATGCAGTCTTTGTTGGGTTCCCTTAATTTTGCTTGCAGAGTTATCCCCATGGGGAGAGTCTTCTTGCGGCGGCTTGCCGCTGCTACCGCCGGCGTTTCTAAGCCCCATCATCGGATCCGGATGTCACGCAGCATGCGGGCAGACTTGGGGATCTGGGACACTTTTCTCAGTGACTTTAATGGTACTACGGTCTTGAGAGCCCGGGAGATGACTTCTGCAGATTTGCAATTGTATACGGATGCAGCAGGGGGTTTGGGCTTGGGCATTTACTTTGGGGGTTCTTGGTGCGCGGCGGGTTGGCCGCAATCATGGCGGGAGGGCGGACTTATGAATAATATTACATTTCTGGAGCTGTTCCCCATTCTGGTGGTGCTGTCGTTATGGCCTGATAAACTTCGGAATCGTACAGTGCGTTGGTGGTGCAACAATGAAGCCGTGGTGTCTGTGATCAACAATTATTCCCCGAGATGCAGGCCGGTAGCTGATCTGATGCGGCACGTGGTTCTCGCGTGTTTGCAGTTGAATGTAGTGATTAAGGCTCGTCATATTTCTGGGAGTCATAACAAGATTGCTGATGCTCTTTCCCGTTTTAAGTGGGACCTGTTTCGGACCTTGGCACCTGATGCGGACGAGGAGGGGACATCGGTCCCGGAGCACTTATGGTGGATTGGCCTCGGGACATGATGGAACTGCTGAGGAGATCCGTATCATCGGCAACTTGGGTAGCGTATGAACGGGGCTGCTGCAGTGTGGTGTCCTTCTTGGCGCTGCAGGGATGGCAGTGTGGTCCAGCCTCGGATCAGCTGTTGGGTCAGTATGTGTCGGCAGCGAAGGCTGCGGGACTGTCACGGGCTACCGTCCGTAGGAATTTAGCGGGATTCTCCTTTTTTGCGCGGGCCGTAGGGTGGGGGGCGGCGGGTGGGGGATTTTTAACGCGTAGACTTCTTCAAGGTTGGGAGCAGGCCTGTCCTTCGCCGCGTGATTTGCGGCGCCCTATAACGCACGACTTGCTGCGACGTTTGTGTGGCGCATTGCCTCGGGTGGTTTCGTCCTCTTATGAAGGGGTGCTTTTTCAGGCTGTCTTTTCGGTAGCCTTTTTCGGCGCGTTTTGAGTGGGTGAATTAGTGGCGGAATCGGGTCGGATTTGCCATGGGAGAGAGGTTCAAGTACATCAAGTGCGATGGACTGGGGGCGGGGTTCAGATACGCCTTGCCCGTTCCAAGACGGATCAGGCGGGGAGAGGCATGTGGGTGGAATTGGCCGCAGTACGGGGTTCTCCCTGTTGCCTTACTAAAAGCGTACTTACGCGTGCGGCCCGCTACTGCTGGTAGTCTTTTTATACATCAGGACGCGCGGGTGCTTACGCGTTTCCAGTTTTCGGCGGTGCTGCGGCTGTCGTTACGCTGTATCGGCGAGGATCCGGGTGTGTTCGCTCCGCACTCCTTCCGGATTGGGGCGGCGACTAGTGCTGCAGCGGCAGGTCTGCCGGAGCAGGAGATTTGTCGGATTGGGAGATGGAGGTCGCAGGCCTTCCGCAGTTACGTGCGTTTGTAGGGGCGGTGGGGGGGGGGCCACTAACTTTATTTTATCCTTTCTGTTGCAGGAAAAGTGCAAAGCTCGTGTTGCTGTTGGGCGATTGGCCACTCCTATGTGTACTGGGCTGGTCGGCGAGCAGCGGTGCGGCCTATAGGGCTGAATCTGGGACTTACAGAGCTGGCGGTGACCGTCACATGGCTGGGTGAGCGGGGACTGCGGTGGATCCAGCTTTTGCCTTTGCTTCGGCACCACCAGCGGTCGAGAGGAGTGCCGGACATCTTGCTGCTACACTTAGGAGGCAACGATCTGGTTTCGTGGACTTGCCGACAGTTGATTCGAGCAGTGCAGAGGGACTTGGGGGTGGTGTTGGGGATGTTTCCTGGCATTATTTTGGTTTGGTCAGATATCATTCCAAGGCCGTCCTGCTGCGCTCAGAGACGGTGGTCACGGGGGGTGACTAAGATTAACCGTCAAATCGGTAGATGGGTGGGGGAGCGGGGAGGCTGTCAGATCCTTCACTCTTGGGTTGACGTGGCTTGCCCTGGCCTCTATAGGCCAGATGGGGTGCATTTGTCCTTGATTGGGTTGGATTTACTTCTTAATGATTAGCAGGAGGCCTTGGAAGGTATTAGGTTGCGGACGGGGGCTGGTCGCAACTTACCTTTTGGGGGCGGCTCAGGTCATGGCTGACTTGAGCCAGTGGCGGGATCCCGGAGGCAAGCATGAGGGCGGGGGTGGGGTACCCCCGACCCGGTTAATCCCTCAGGTTTTTGTTAATAATATGGCGAAGCCGGAAGAGGGAGGGCGTGGAAAATTTGTTGGGCCTGTGCCCGGGGAAGCGGAAGCGGCGTCACCTTGCTACTAACATGGCTGGTGAGGGCTCGCTCTGCTTTGGGGGTGGGGGGGGGGAGTTATAATGCGTTGAGTTGTATTGGTTGGTTTGTTAAAAGAAAAAGGTTATTAAAGCTGCGACCAGTTAAGACCAAGAAGGTGTCATGTGTTTTGTGCTGAATATTGTGGTTTTAGAGGGTAAGTTATTGGGGTGGGGGGAGGGGCGAGAGGCGACATGTCCGCCTTACCCGGTTATTGAAAGCCGCGGGGCCCCGTCCACGTGGCTGCCGGTAACCAGGGGGGCGGCAGCTCGCTCGCACCCATGCGCTTCGTCGGCGCGTTGGGATGCCGTGAGGAGAGCGGCGTCGGGCGTCCTCATTGGCTCCCACTGGCATTTTGAATGAGCGGGAGCCAATGGGAAAGTGGGGTCCTCGGGCGGGGGGGGGGGGGTAGTGCGGGGACTCGGCGTCCTCCTGCCTTTTCATTTTCGAGGCGGGAGGAGCTGGACGCCTGCCCTCCCACCCTTGCTGAGGGACGTGAGGGGTTTTTGGGGGTGGTGGGTTGTTGCAGCTGGGGGGGGGGGGTTGGCGGGATCCCGGAGGTTTCCGGGGTCCAGAGCCGGAGGCAAGCATGAGGGCGGGGGTGGGGTACCCCCGACCCGGTTAATCCCTCAGGTTTTTGCTAATAATATGGTGAAGCCGGAAGAGGGAGGGCGTGGAAAATTTGTTGGGCCTGTGCCCGGGGAATCCGAAGCGGCGTCACCTTGCTACTAACATGGCTGGTGAGGGCTCGCTCTGCTTTGGGGGTGGGGGGGGGGAGTTATGATGCGTTGAGTTGTATTGGTTGGTTTGTTAAAAGAAAAAGGTTATTAAAGCTGCGACCAGTTAAGACCAAGAAGGTGTCATGTGTTTTGTGCTGAATATTGTGGTTTTAGGGTAAGTTATTGGGGTGGGGGGAGGGGCGAGAGGCGACATGTCCGCCTTACCCGGTTACACCTTACCAGCAAACATCCGTGCAATAAATAGCCTCTCTCAGTTTAGGAAAGAGCTGAAACATCACCTCTTCCTTCAGTACTTCCTCAACTCTGATGACATCACATAAACAATCACAGCTCTCACTTCCCTCTTCCCCCTCCAGTTAATCCCTTCCCCGTTGTCCCAGACAATTACCAAGCCGTCTCTTCAGCCTGGAACACTCAAATGAATAGAGCTTAGCTGATGTTGTCTACAGTCATCAACCTGTATATAGTTCCATTATGTATATAGTTCCATTATGTATATAGTTCCATTATGTATATAGTTCACCTGTGTTCCATGTTCAACTCACTGTTTAATATAAGTGCAACAGGGTTTTTCTCTTGCACAAGTTTTGTTACCTGTGAACCGCGCTGATTGTAAATAGTGCGGTATAGAAAAACTATACATAAATAAATAAATAAAATAAATCTACCTGAACTACACCCTGCCTGTCTGAAACAAATTACTCCAAATGGGCAACATCTGAAAAAACATATGTTGCACTATTATAATTCACAATACATTTACAGGGAAAGCAGAGAAAGAAAGTTGCACCCAACTTAAGGACTCGAGGCTTTAAAGCTAAAAAAAAGCCTCCTCCTAAGTTGGGTGCTGTGTGACACATCTGGGAAAATATTCACTCTATGCCCACAAAAATACTGTTAACTTGTATTTGAAAAAAGCTTTAAGTATATGTTGTTTGCAATCCAGAGATTTCAATGTAACAATTAAGGTGGATCGAGAGTTAATTGACTCGGAAGAGTCTTCCAGGAAAGCAGTTAAATCTGAAATGGAGGGCTTAATCACGTCAAGCTCCCCTTCAGCATTATTACCACGTTTAAAACGTGGAATATAATACAAATGAGACACTTCAATAGGATCAGTTATAAGCAACACTTCTTTCAAATACTTGTCAAATAAAATTTTTGGAGAAAGAAGAGAAGTATAGGGAAAATTTAAGAGTCGTAGATTACAGGCCCGTAAAGAATTTTCAAGAGCTTCTAACTTAGTATGCATAATCAGGGAATCCTTAATCCCAGCCACATTAGTTGACTGCAACAAGGGAAACTGTGACTCTAATCTAACAACAGCTGCATCCACAAGAGAAACTTTTTCATTCAACTGTTGAAAAGTAGAAACAGTTTCATGTGAAAAATCACATAACGAACTTAAAGTAGATGACAATTTAACATCAATAACTTGCAAAGTGGCCCAAAGATCCTTTAAAGTGATCTCCTTATCAGGCAGCAAAGGTGGGAGCCCCTTAGAATCCCCATCCTTTGCTAACTGAACCGGCTTAGGCAAAGTAATCGAAAAATCTGAAGTTACCCTTGCCGAGTCAAAGGTTTTCCCAGGTGATAGCAAAGACGCTAAAGCGGCAGGACAAGAAGGTGGGGTCCTCCCTTCCGAACTGAGGGAGGCACCCTCTGGGGAGGACTGTGCTACAGGGCACGAAATAAAATGCTTATCAAGGGGGCCTACAACTTTAACTTAACTTTAACTTTATTCCATACTTGATAGACCGCTTACGTTAAAAACATTAAAGCGGTGTACAAACAAAATAAAAAGGCAGCACTGCAAACTACGGAAAAGGAATGCCAAAAATAATAGGAAAGAAAGAAAAGCACAGCAACTGTACAAACAATAATAAATAACAATTAGACATGGGCACGAGTTAAAACAACAGTTCCGCTATCCGCTGGCGTAGCCTCACCTCGCCCAGCTTTAGCTTTCCTATTCCCCATTCAAACTGCTCTAAGACAATGCACTCTCTAACAAAGAGTGCAAGCCCTCCACCAATTTGATCAGCTTTATCATTACGTTATAGTTTGTACCCAGGTGTCAAGTAACCCAAACTATGGTTGCACAATGCAAGGTTCCACATTAGTAAACACCACCCAGGAAAATGATTTAGGCGTCATCGTGGGTAACATGTTAAAACCCTCCGCCCAATGTGCAATGGCGACCAGGAGAGCAAATAGAATGCTAGGTATCATAAGGAAAGTAATGTAGAATAAAACAAAAGATATTATAATGCCTCTGTATCGTTCCATGGTGCAACCGCACCTTGAATATTGTGTGCAATTCTGGTCGTCATACCTTAAAAAGTATATAGCGTTATTAGAAAATGTACAGAGAAGAGCCTCCAAAATGATAAAAGCGATAGAAGGATACCCCTATGAAGAGAGGCTAAAAAGGTTAGGGCTCTTCAATCTGGAAAAGAGATGGCTGAGGGGAGATATGATAGAAGTCTATAAATTAATGAACGAAGTGGAACGGGTAAATGTAGATCAATTGTTTATGCCATCAAAATATAGAAAGATTAGGGGGCATGCAATGAAGCTACAGGGTAAACTATTTAAGACTAATAAGAGAAAATATTTTTTCACTCAATGTGTAATCAAACTTTGGAATTTGCTACCGGAGGATGTAATAAAAGCTGTTAGTGTAGGCGGGATTAAAAAAGGTTTGGATAAGTTCTTGGAGGAAAGGTCCATAAACCATTATTAAAGTGAACCCAGCATATCCACTGCTTGCCTAATACAAGCATTGTGGAACCTGTATCTTTTGGGGAAACTGCTAAGTGGAGGAGTGGCCTAGTGGTTGGGGCAAGGTACTTCAGGCCGGAAGGTCAGGGGTTCAAATCCCACTAGAGGACAGCAACCTTGGGCCAGAAGGACTGGGATTTCTAGTCCCACAGGTGCTCCTTGTGGTCTTGGGCAAGCCACTTAACTATTTTACAGGGAACATGGGCTATAGAGGGTTATCTCCAAGTTATAATGCCCTGTTCAATGTAATTTCAGTTTGTTCAATGTAAACCACACTGATGCAGAATAGCGCAGTATATAAGAGAATGTAAATAAATAAAATAAGTACATATGACCTAGATTGGCCACTGTTGGAAACAGGATACTGGGCTTGATGGACTTTGGTCTGACCAAGTATCTTAAATTCTTATATTGAGGTATTGTCCTTTTTATGTCCTCTTTGGAGTATTTTTAATATGCTTTTAGCTATCCCTACATTTTGAATTTCTTATGTTCCATTGTGTTTGTTTTGAATGGCTGCCTTATTTTGTTTGATCTTAAGGTTTTTCATTTTGTTACAATATTTGTTTTTATGTTTCACTTTAGAAGTTTTAACATTGTATTTATATTTTATGTTCTTTGTTTGTTGGAAGTTTGACCCCCTGAAGAAGGCGTTCTTGCTGAAAGACGGTCTGTGTAAGGGTGGTTTTAACAAGGTTGTATCTTCATCAACTAAGGGTTGAGTCCTCTCTTTCACCTTGCTCCTATTTGCTGTGCTAGGTTCCCAAAAAGATATATAGGTACGACAATGCTTGTCCCGAGATAAACAGTAAATTTCCTCAGTCCTCTTTAATAATGGTTTATGGAATTTTCCTCCAGGTACTCATCCAAATCTTTTTTAAACCCAGAAAGACTAGGGGACATGCAATGAAGCTACAGGATAAACTATTTAAGACAAATAAGAGAAAATATTGTTTCACTCAACGTGTAATCAAACTCTGGAATTAGTTACCAGAGGATGTAGTAAAGGCTGTTAGTGTAGCAGGGTTTAAAAAAGGTTTGGACAAGTTCCTGGAGGAAAGATCCATAAACCATTATTAAAAAGGGACCCAGAATATCAATGCTTGACCCAATACAAGCATTGTGGAACCTGTGTCTTCTGGGGAAAATGCTAGGTACATATGACCTAGATTGGCCACTGTTGGAAACAGGATACTGGGCTTGATGGACCTTTGTCTGACCCATTATGGCATATCTTATGTTCTTATGTTCCTGCACTATTAGTTTTTGATTATACATTGGGTGAAAATATATTTTCTCTTATTAGTCTTAAATGAGTTACATTATAGCTTAATTTCATGTCCCCTAGTCTTCCTACTTTTTGATGGCGTAAACAATCGATCTACGTTTACACATTCCACTCCATTCATTAATTTATAGACCTCTATCATATCTCCACTCAGCTGTCTCTTTTCCAAGTTGAAGGGCACTAACCTTTTAATCCTTAAATATTTGGGGGCTTTTCTCTGTACCTTTTTTAATTCTGCTATATCCTTTTTAAGATATGGTGACCAGAATTACACACAATATTCAAGGTGCAGTCCTTGGTTTTATTCTCTATTCCTTTCCTTACAATACCTAACATTCTATTTGTTTTCTTGGCCGCCACTGCACAGTAGTCATTGGGTTTCAACATGTTATCCATGATGATGCCTAAATCTTTATTCTGGATGATGATTCCTAATGTAGAATCTTGCATTGTATAACCATAGTTTGGGTTTTTCTTTGCACTTGTCCACATTAAATTTCATCTGCCATTTGGTTGTCCAGTCTTCAAATTTATCAAATCCTCTTGCAATTTACACAACCCTCTTGTGTTTTAACAACTTTGAATAATTTTGTGTCATGTTTAGTGACGCTGAATATCCCCTGAATATTCGACCACCTGGCCAGAATGAACAAACGAATGATTAAATGCTCAAAGAAAGCAGGAAATCTAACAAATATTACAACACATTATTGATAATGGGTGATTTCAATTACCCAAGTATTGACTGGGTCAGTGTCTTGGCAGGACATGCTAGGGAGATAAAGTTTCTAGATGAAATAAATGGCTGCTTCTTGGAGCAGCTGGTTCCTGAACTGAAAAGAGGGGAAGCCATTTTGGACCTAGTCCTTAGTGGAACATAAGATCTGGTGCAAGAGATAAGGGTGTAGGGGACATTTGGTAATAGTGATCATAGCATGATCGTGTTTATTTATTTATTTATTTGTGTGCTTTTCTATACCGCCCCTTCCAGAGATCAGGGGCGGTTTACAGAGAACAAAGAAAACAACAATGACATAGAACAGTTTGAGAACATGTTAACTATTTACAATGACCAGGCCAAACTTATATTTCAATGAATACATAACTATTTACACCAAACAGGAATATATCAGTTTTATACAGGTTTACATATTACAGCATGTACATATAGCTTTGATGTCGAGTGAATTGTGTGAAAAAATGGTATGGTCTATGGGAGTGAGTAGGCTGGAGCAAGGGGAAAATGATACATGTATTAGGTAGGGTCAACTTGTGTTTGATGATCAGCATGCTCTTGTGATATGTGATCAGTGGTGTGTTTGATTTAATAAATGGAGGAGGGGTGGTAAGGAAATTCACAGTACTACATTTTATTTATTTATTTTTTATACCATGCTCTTTAGAATCATGTATACTAACAGGTATTTTTTATTCCCTTGTCCCCAAAGGGCTAGCAATCTAAGTGTACCTGAGGCAATGGAGGGTTAAGTGGCTTGCCCAAGGCCACAAGGAGTGGCTATAGGATGAGAGACCCCAGTCCCTCTGGCCTGAGGTTGCTTGCCCCCATGTGGGAATTGAACCCCTGGCCTTCTGGCCTGAGGTAACCTGTCCCAACCACTGAGTCACTCCTCCCTTCAAACTTTCAAAAAGGAGACTATG
Source organism: Ichthyophis bannanicus (assembly GCA_033557465.1). Taxonomy (NCBI): domain Eukaryota; kingdom Metazoa; phylum Chordata; class Amphibia; order Gymnophiona; family Ichthyophiidae; genus Ichthyophis; species Ichthyophis bannanicus. The sequence continues at coordinate 4,980,607 of CM066048.1, forward strand.
ATAAAATGAGGAAAATTGTTAAGAAAAAACTAAAAGGAGCAGTTGCAAAGGTTAAAGATTTACCTCAAGCATGAGTGTTGTTTAAAAATACTATCTTGGAAGCCAAAACCAGCTGTATTCCACGCTTTAAGAAAAGTGAAAAGAAGTCCAAAAAACTGCCAGCATGGTTTAAAGATGAGGTCAGAGAGGCTGTTGTTGCCAAAAAAGCATCTTTTAAATGATGAAAACTGGGGAGGGGCGGAGCCTAACTTTGGGCAAGATGGACATGTGAGAACTATGCTCCGGAGGGATAGGTCAAGAATCCTGACTTCTGCTGCTTTTATTAGAGCGGATTCTACCTATTTTGGAAGCAGTCAACTCCGGATATGTCTGGCCCCAAACCGACGCATCTGGATTATCAAGGAACACAAAGCACCAGTGCAAAGCGAACTAAAATGAAGCCTCTCTCATGTCACAAAATGGTGGTCATCCGAGATTGCCCTGAAGCCTTGCAGGAACTTCTCTCTGAGATCCGTGCTGTTAAAGACATGGTTAAATCAAATGGAGACTCGCTGACCACAATGCAAGAAGATATCAGTACCTTAAAAAACAGTTTGGAGTCAATCACGGTGAGACTGGAGAAGGTGGAGAACGTGGTGGCAACACATGGGGAGCGGTTCAGGGCCCTTGAGAAGCAAGCAAAGCTGATCCGGTCATTGCAGAGAGACCTGGAAGATGGTAATAGTCGTGCTCTGAGAAACAACATTAGGATCCTGGGAGTTCCCCGAGGAGCTGAAGGCACAGATATGATAGCCTTCTTGCAGTCAATGATCCCGGGTGTGTTAAAAGTAAAGTTTGCTATGCCATTTGAGATCGAACATGCCCATTGGGTGCCTACTCAGTCTGTGGCTTTGGGCAAGCATCCATGCCCAATCATGCTAAAAGTTCTGTGATTTCAATAAGTCATGCAAATTATGGAAGCAGCCAAACTGCACTCTCCATTGGAATATCAAGGGCATAAACTGCTCTTCTTTCCGGACTTTACAAAAGTGACGGTAGACCGGAGGAAAAGGTTTTTGGCACTGCGTCCACGATTGCTGCAGTTATAGACCCATTTCAGGCTGCTTTATCCTGCCCATATGAGCGTCACGCTGCATAACCAAACTAGGACATTTGACGATTCAGGGGAGTCGCACACTTTCTTAGAAGACAAAAAACTGGTATCGATGCGGTGAAAACCCTGCTTTACACTCAGCGGTAGATATAAGCTTTCAGAGTACCTTAATCTTTCTTACATGGGTAGCTTGACCGGATTTAAGGTCGTGAAGTTATGATCTGAATCATATAGAGTTGACTTTCACTATGGCTCTCTCGGTGTAACTCCAGGGTATTGCTCTAGTCATGCTGTTCTCTTCTTTTGTTCTTTCCTTTCTTTCATTTATTTTTCCTCTCATCTGTGGCATTTGGTTTAGATCAGAAGGTGTCAGGACATTGAAAGATAGGACGGCCCTCATATATTTACATTTATCCTTTTGTGATTATGCAATGCATTGGGAGGGGCCGTTCTGCTGTAGTGTTTTAGAGCTTTGGCGATGGGGGAAGTTACTCTAGCTGTGGGTAGTGGTTAGCGCAAGGAGTTTAACTTGGCAGAGGAGTAGAAGTGAATTACTTAGCCATACCCTCCATGTCTGTCTTGTCCTTTCGGGCTCACCCGCTAAGTTAAGAGTTCGGTATAGCCCTCCAGGGTTTTGGTGGCTTTTGGTGTTTAGAATCATGTCGGGGGTGGGGGGGTTTGGGCGATCTTATATAAGGGCTATAGTCAAGGTGTGGTATTTCTGCTTGTGTTTTTTCCCTCGGGCTATTAATGCTGCTTCAATTCTGGGTGCTTCAAAGATGTGGATTAACAATGTAAAATTATATGTTACAACTTGGTATGTTTCTGTAACAATTGTACATCCGTGTGTGCTATATTGTCTCTATGTCTTCCTTTAAGATAGTCTCACTGAATGTTAAGGGCATTAATAATCCCATTAAGAGAAAAAAGATATTTTTATATGGGCGCAAGGAGTATGCTGTCATCCTGTTTCTGCAAGAAACACATTTGAATGCAAAGGAGTCTTTAAAATTAGATATGAGACCCTTTTCACTTGTGGCTTTCTCAGCTGCTAATCATAAGAAAAAAGGGGTAGCCATTCTAGTAAGAAAATCTTTATCCCCTACTGTGCTGCAAACCAGATCTGATATCGAAGGGCGCTATGCAATGACTGTTATCAAGATAGGATCCACTGAACTGGCCTTCATCAGTATCTATGCCCCCAATGTAGACTGCCCTACTTTCTTTAGCTCCATAGCGGCTCTGGCGCAAGAGGTATCCAGATACCCGACTATTATGGGGGGAGACTTCAACCTCATGCTAGATCCCTTGCTGGACAGGAGTCCTGTGAGAACTAATAAGTTCCCCAAGGCACACCCTGTTCTTTTATCACTAATACAAGATTTAGGCCTAGTAGATATATGGCGTTTGCAGCATCCTATTGATAAGGAGTACCTTTTTCTCTCCCCCTCATAACTCGGTATCGCGCATAGATTTTTTCCTAGTCTCTAAGGGACCATTTTCCAGAATCAGTGAATCCAATATTCACGCTGCTCATATTTCTGATCATGCCACAATCTCACTCTCCCTATTAGACTCAACGAGCTGCCCATCTCATACACGACGGCACTTTGACAGAACTCTTCTTAGCAATCAGGAGTTCCGTGAAACCATTCTAGTGGCCATAGAGGAGTATTTCCAGTTTAACTCACCCCAGGACACTTCGGGATGGGTGTGGTGGGAGGGTTTCAAAACTAACATATGGGCCGCCATAACCAGCTTTGCTATACGGCAGGCCAAACAGTGTAAAGCAGAACTAGAAGCTTTGGATAGGCAGATCAAAACCGGGGAATGCATTCTAGGTCGGAAAACTGATCCTAACATTCTGATATGTTTACAACGCCTAAGATTTAGATATAACTCAATCCTAACTACTGAAGCTTCACAGAATATTCAGGCACAGAAAGGGCGGTATTATTTGGAAGGCAATAGGGCCAGATGGTTACTAGCTAACTCGTTAAAAGGTCACAAAGAAGCTTCTCGCATCTCAGCTTTGAGAGATCCCCAGGTGCAACAATTGATTGTCGTGGACACTGAAATTGCAGAAACCTTCCGTCAATTTTATGCTCAGCTGTACTCACCAGAGATAGAATTCTCCGAGGAAGGTTTTTTTTTGTGTGTAAAGTTTTTATTGAAAGTCAAGAACATAACATAGTACAAATATCCATAAGCAATGAAATAAGTACAATCATCAGTACACATACACATCCTGGCTATATATATGTCAATGCTGATTGCATGCATGTATTTCACTGCTGAGTGTACTGTGAGTATTTCAATGCTGATTGCATGCAAGCATTTCACTGCTGAGTGTACTGTGCGTGTTCCTCTGCTGATTACATGCAAGTATTTTTCTGCTGATTACACGCAAGTATTTTCACCGCTGTCACTAGATAGTTGCCATAGAACAAACTAGCTATTACAGGACTAGACAAGATACACATCGCCTGTGTAGAACACATACACACCCCACCAGTATACACCTCCTCAGCAAAGAAAGTCCTGCCACACACAGGACTCACCGAACCCCAACTCAAAATGGCCATATACATTATAACCCTAACCAGTCTATACCTCCTCAGCAATGTCCTTAATGGTGCTCTCTCCTCTACCTCCAGCCACAACCCGATTCCGATCGTACGTGGCCAAGGAAGGAGACACCACAATAACACACACCATACACCAACAGAATCCTCCCAGAACCCTCACCCATGCTTAATCCACATACCACTTCAATATACCACAAAAAACAAAGGGGAGCAAAACCAGAATGTACCCAACCTGAAGTCTGCCCTCATAAACGCACGGTCAGTCCGCAAAAAGTGGCCAGTCATCACTGACCTCATATCACACCTCCAGCTAGACATCCTGCTAGTGATGGAATCCTGGCTCACTGGCTCAGATTCAGTCCTCATCAACCAAATCATCCCCCTCCCCCCAACTTCTCAATCCACACCTGCCACAGAGCAGACCACCGAGGAGGTGGTGCATTCATTCTGGTAAAAACGGACCTCCAGTTTCAAACGAACAGCTCAACACACCTTGATGTGATCACCATAGCCAACAACCACAGTACCATCAACCTCATATACAGATCACCAGCTTCATCCCCTGAAGACCTCGTGAATATAATTGACCTGGCTTCCAACCCCAAGAACACACGCAAGCCAAACTGGGTACTGGGAGACTTTAACCTACCAGCCCTGCAGGATAACCACTCAAAAGCCTTCCTTGAAGCATTCAATGACCTGGGCTACGAACAAATAGTTGATGCCCCCACCCATCGAAAAGGTAACATATTAGACCTCGTCTTCATCCCTCGACCAGATGTGAGCTCGAACCACGATTTCAATGTAACCATCTCCCCTGTCCCATGGTCGGACCACAATCTAATCAGATTCCAAATACCTATGCATCAGGATAGTGAACGGGCAAAGAAAATAACTGAGAAATCAGCAGCACTCAGGATGTTTCAGACCCTTTGACAAAGATGCGATCATCAAAGACGTCCTTCTTAACATCACAACTGTGTCACTGAACCTTGAAGATGTGATGACCTCATGGAACAACAGCCTGAGTTCCTTTGCATGCTTACCTAACCCAGCCAAACCACACTCCTCAGACCAGCGATCAAGAAGCAGAAAACCTGCACGCTGGTCTGAGGAGTGTGCACAGCATTCTGGATAAGGTCGCTTCGTAAAGAGATCAGCCCTATACTAGCCAAGATCATGGACTTTTGTCCTTCTCTATGGGGCTATTCCCATCATGCCTCAAGCAGACATCAATCCGGCCTCTTCTGAAGAATACCAAGCTAAATCCCCAGAAGGTAGAATCAGCCCAACCAATATTGAGCATCCTGCTGCTAGCAAAGATAATCGAGAAGGTTGTCCAATGTCAAATATAAGACCACATTGACTCCACAGCTCCTCTTGACCCATCCCAACATGGCTTTAGGGAATCACACGACATTGAAACCCTTCTTGCCATGCTCATCAACACATTGATTATGGGCATTGACAACATCAAACAAGGATATGCTTTAATTTTCCAGGACATTGCTGCTGCATTTGACTCCTAAACCATGAGCAACTCCTAATACAGCTTCAGGATAAGGGAATTAAAGGCTCAGCATGGAGTTGGTGCAAATCCTATCTAACGGACAGATGGCAGCAGGTACAGGAAGGTTCCACAACCTCTAAACCATTCCAACAAAAACATGGTGTACCCCAGGGCTCTTCACTCTCTGCTCTCTTATTCAACATATACATGCAACCCATATGTGAAATAATCCGCTTATTTAACATATCATGCCTGATCTACGCAGATGACGTACTACTCTTCACCCCATTCATGATTGACAATCCGGATTTCTCCCCACTAGTAAAATGCTTTGAGGCCGTAACCAACTGGTTCCACTCACAGAGTCCCAAGATAAACTTCAGCAAGATGGACGTACTGTTCATTACAAGAAATAAATCCTTTTCACCACCGCCGACCTTAAAGACAAGGGATGCCGAACTCCCAAGTAGACCCACCTAGGCATTACGCTAGACCAGCAGCTCGAATTTAAAATGCACATCAGCAACACCATCAAACAAATTTACCACAAAATATGAACATTGCGACATCTCCGACCCCTGCTGCAACCAGATGACTTCAGAACAGTTTTTCAGGCACTGGTGACCCCCCCCCCCCACTTCGATTATGCCAACATGGTCATGCATGGCCTACCCAAAAACACGCTAAACCCACTACAGCTGGCAATGAACACGGCTGCACGCTTCCTACACGGAGCCTCTAGAAGGGAGCAGATCACCCCAATCCTAAAGGACCTGCACTGGTTACCAATTTACTGCCGGCTCACCTATAAAGTAATCCTGATGACCTTCAAGGCTATTAACAAATTGTCCGCCACCACCCTAATGTATCTTCTCTACCCCACTCCTGCAAACAGAGCAAGGAGGTCATTTGCCACCAAAACCCTACAGACCCCTAATGAAATAACAAAATGCACCCAGGCAACAAGGAACAGAGCCTTTAAGTTCTATGCTCCCAGCTGCTGGAATGCGCTCCCAAACACCATCCAGGCGATCACGAATCTCACCCAATTCAGAAAAGCACTAAAATACCACCTCTTTCTCCTACACTACTCACAACCCAGCAACTCAATTCCACCCACCATACACCCTGCCAGGCAATAGCAAGTTACAGACAACTCACGTTATATTGGAGATAATTGTAGATAGCTGTAGATAGTTTTCCCCAGTTTGAAATCCAAGTTGTATCACCCGTTCAATGTAAGTGCTTAACAACTCTCCTGTTCCGCACAAAACTGTTATCTGTAAACCACACTGATTTCAAAGAGCGCGGTAAATAAAAGCTTTAAAATAAAAAAAAATAACATATATTTTCAAGCAAAAGCTAGAGCAATGCTATACTAGAAATGGGATATTAACAGGTGTATCTAAAAAGAGCCTAAAAATACTACAGATGGCTCAAAATGTCACAGCTAGAATAATCTTCAAAGCCAAACTGACTGATCACATCACCCCGATACTCTATTCATTACATTGGCTACCTATACAAAGTAGAATTCAACATAAAATAATATTGACCACTTTCAAACTGATAAACCAGATTGCCCCATCATACCTCACTACACTAATTCATAGACCTACAGAAAATAGAGTAAGACGTAGAAAGAACCTTCATACTATTGTAGTTCCCGACTCAATAAGAAAAACTAAACACATAACAAGTACAGGTGCCTTCTCATATGTAGCACCTTCTCTATGGAATAATCTCCCTGATCAACTAAGGGAAATAAAAGACCTGAAACAATTCAGGAAAGATCTAAAAACCTACTTGTTCACGCAATATTATTCCAACACAGATAAAGAATTGGATAAGACCTCTCATCCTCCTTAGATCTATGAACGTTCCCTCTAATACTTGCAATGCTACCCTAGATCTCCATAATATGCTCGCCCTAATACTCGCAAAACTACTTCCAATAGAAAACCATTGATAAAACCTCAATATATATATGTAAATAGTTTCAAATATTGATCAAATCTATCTATATATAGTACTGATTTCTGTTCTTTGTACTTGATATTAACTACCTGTATATAGTTTTGAACACTGTTCAATATACCTGTATATAGTTTAAATACTGTTCGATGTAACTGCTTACCATAGCAATGTTTTATGTATTTGTTGTTTAATGTAAACCGCCACTGATCTTGGAAAGTGGCGGTATATAAGAGATTTGCAAATAAATAAAATAAATAAATAAATGTAGCCCTATTTAAATAATCATAAACATTACGAATAAAACATTGAGTTTAAAAGTAGTCTGACTTTCAGAACGTGCAGTAGTAGCCATTGAAAAATGCCAAAATAATGCATAATGGAACAGGAACAGACAGAAATAGAGCATATAAGCAGCCCACGAAATACGGAATCTAGCCTGGTCTGAGACTTTCATTATCGAACCCATCCCTGCCCTCCCTTCCTCCCCACCACCCTACACCCTCCCTCCCCCCTACCTCCCTCCCTATCTCCCTCCCTCCCATATCATGGTAACATACTGTCAAGAAATAAGGAAGGAAGAATACAGTCTAGCTTGATAGGGGAAAACAGATAAAAAGACCTTGGAGCTCTTTGGTTTGTGGAATATATGAGGGATCAAGCAGAGTCTGGAGGAGTCAGAACTAAGGGAGTTAAGGCACTATCGAGCATTCATTCCACTAGTATTCATATGTGTAGAAAATGGCTTCATAAACAAGACAACCGGTTCACTTTACCATACAGCTCCACAGTCAGTTTCTCCATGTGACAAAGGTCCCAAACTTTTACCATCCATTCATCATATGTGGGTACGGTGTTTCTCTTCCAATACCAGCTAACCACCGAGCGTGCAGCCAAAAATAAGCATTGAGTTAATCACATTTGATCTCTTGTCAAAGAATCGGAATGGAAATCACCCAATATACAATGTTCAGCATCAAATGGGAAGGAGACCGCCAGCTTTTGAGTTATCTTAGTATATATCAGCAACCAGTAAGATTTAATTTTTCTACATTCCCACCTCATGTGAAAGAATGTTCCCAATTGCCCACATGATCTCCAACACAAGGGATCATCAGCATGCTTCCACCGATAGAGAGAAGTCGGCACAATAGACATTCTTAGAGCAATTTGTAGCTGAATATTAACTAGCAATAAAGATATAGAGCAGGTATGCGCATAATGAAAAACATCAACCCCAAAATTGTCCGATTTATTCTGGATATAGTCTTCCCAACGAACGCGAGATTTCGGGATAGAAGAGGCTGATGATACATCTCCAGACAGTGAACGATATAATCACGCCAGTAATGCCTTGTCAGTCTTAGGATCGAATATGAGTCTTTCCCATAGAGTGGGTGTCCTTGTATCTGCCACTAATACTGGTGGAGAAGAAAAGCAGTGGCAAAATTGAAAGTATTGAAAAGGGGTGAGCGAATGTTGCAGCAGCAACTCTAATCGGGGCAGTGACAAAAGGCTGCATGTTCCTGAAGAGAGGCTAAGTGTAAATTAACCAGGGTTTGTCGTAAATGCAATGTAAAGTTCCTGACAAAGGAAAATACTCCTAGGGATGTGTATGGAGACCAAAAGGAGGGCAGAGCAGTCTTGACACAGACCTTATGCCAGGCTGTCCAAACGGGGCCCAAAAAGATATGCGAGTGGATGGTATGCACTAATGATTTCTCAGTAATGAAATGGATTGCAATTATAGGAATTGGAGATATCCAATTTGCTTCCAGGTCAACCCAAGTAGAATCCATTAATCTCTACAAGGGAATGGCTCGCAAACAGGAGCAAAGATAATAGAGCTCAAAATTAGGGAGACCAATACTGCCTAAGACCTTGACCCAAGTCGTATGCCAGCTTAACCGAGGTTTACGACTTTGCCACACAAATTGCATGAGAATCCGACATAATTGTAGGAAGAAAGATTGGGGCAGTTGAATCAAGAGTTGTTGAAATAAGAAAATAATTTTTGGAAGTAAAAGCATCTTCACACAACCTAGCCAGGAAACGGAGAGGGATTGCCATGCGGTAACCTCTTTAGAGATTGCAGAGAGCAATTGAGTATAGTTCCTCTCGTAGAGATCCTCTATCCTCTGAATAATCTGTATTCCTAGATATTTGAAAATGGAAAACGGGAAGCTGCTATCTCTACTCAATGGGTATGCCCCTCGGGCTGCCAAACAGGGCATCAGGACAGATTTTTGGAAGTTGATTGTGTATCCTGATAGGTGAGAGAAATCTGTCAGAAGTGAAATCAGAAGCGGCATGTTAGTGTCCGGATCCCAGAGAAATATTAAAGTGTCGTCCGCGTAAAGCGAAACAATATGATGTGTATTTGCCAGAGGGATTCCTAGTTTTCTCTCAAGAGAGCGAAGTTGTATAGCTAATGGTTCAAGTGCCAGAGAAAACAAAAGAGGGGAGAGTGGGCATCCTTACCTGGTACCCCGCTCTAAAGAGAATGGAGTCAAGAGAAATCCATTTACTTGAACTATACTTGTGGGGGCTTTGTAAAGGGCTGAAATCCAAGATAGGAAAGAAGGCCCAAACCCAAAATGCTGTAAAACACTCATGAGATATCGCCATTTCACCTTGTCAAATGCTTTTTCTGAGTCCAAAGAGAGGACTGCATAATTGCCTTCTAAACGTCGGACACTCAACATAATATTAAGAAGACGAACATTCTCGAATCCTTGACGACCTTTAATAAATCCAGTTTGATCAGGATGGACTACTTCCTGCACCTTCAAATTCAAACGAGAGGCAAGAATCTTCGTAAAGAGTTTATAGTCAACATTAAGCAGGGAAATTGGCCTGTAACTGCTACCCTGCAGGGGGTCCTTCCCATCTTTAGGAATTACGGTAATCAAGGCCTGGTTCATGGATTCAGGGAGGCTTTGATGCTGAAAAATAGAATTAAAGACTTTAGTTAAAACTGGCGCTTCAAGATCAGAAAGAGTTTTATAGAATTCTGCTGGTAGCATATCGGGGCCTGAATCTTTGGCCGTTTTTAGCTGTCTTAGGGCTAGCTGTACCTCTGCGAGGCTAATTTCTCTGTCTAATGCCTCTCGCACATCATCAGACAATTGTAGCAGTTGTAAGTTCGATAAATATCAATGTATGTCAGTAGTATCTGCGGTGAGCTGAGAGGAATAGAGAGCTTTGTAAAAGTGAGCAAAGTACTCTGCAATTTCCTTGGATTTTTGGAGTTTTCAACTCTGCTCGTCCAAAACTGTAGATACCCGATGAGCTAGCCTTTGTCTTTTCAATTGCCAAAGGAGTAGTTTGCTCGCTTTGTTCCCTTGCTCAAAAAAGTACCGGCAAGTTCTTAGTAAGTGGGATGTCTCTGATGCTGCTAATTTACCCCGTAGAGAAATGAGTTTCCGCCATATCTTAGGCGTCGACCAGCACTTGTGTTGTTGCTCGAGAAGAGCTATTTGGGCTCTAAGATCATCTTGGGCTATTGTAGTCTGACGCTTGTAAGCTGCAGACAAGGAGATGACCTGCCCTCTCAGAACTGCCTTACCTGCTTCCCATAATAAGAATGGTGGCGTCTCTGCTCCTTCATTATGAGAGAGATATTCCTTCCAGCTCTCTTGCAACTGTTTCACAAAATTTATGTTTTTCAGCAGTTTCCTAGGGAAAGCCGAAGAGCGAGGGGGGATTTTGGTATTACCGAGATCACACTCTAAAGAAATAACTGAGTGGACCGAGGGCCTCTAGTCCCAATCCGAACTTGATCTATTTGAGATGTCAAAAGTTTGGACACTAGCCACATATCTATACGTAAATGTGTACTATGTACAGAAGAGAAGAAGAGCGCCAAATATCATCCAAAACAAACAAAGAGATTAAGGTAGAGAGAGATTGAGAGGCCCTAATGGTAATTTATGACCCGAAGATCTGTCTAAGTCCGAAAAAACACAGTTAAAGTCTCCTCCTATTACTATATCTCTGGTCACTTGGGATTCCAAGACTTCCATAAGGCTCGCTAATGAGTGTACAATTTTGGAAGGAGGAATGTATACATTGAGAAAGGAGATCGCAACCCCAGAAAGTGTACCTGAGAGTATTAAGAAGCGACCTTTAGGGGCCTGTATCTGATTTTGAAGTTGAAAAGGGCATCTCTGGGCAAACATGATGGCCACCCCTCTTTTGTGAGTAGAAAAACCCCACAGAATAGACAACAGGAGATCTATGGGACGTCAAACAAGCGTGTGCCCCAGGAGATAAATGGGTTTCCTGCTGGAAAACTACATTTGCGTGCTCCCTATGAATATGTTCAATTACTCTACGTCTTTTCACAGGGTTGTGTAAGTCCCTCACATTCCAAGAGATTAATTTAACCATTAGGTATCGGGGAAACCCAAATGTGACACTCTCTCTCAAACGGTGAAAAGGATATGTTCCCCATTACCCATTCTCCTGCATCTAGAACTGTCATTTGAGATTCAGCCTTTAATCTGCATCATTGTGACTGTACTTCCTTCCAACTTCTTTTTCTCCCTTCTGACCCCCCTTCTCCATCTCCCCCTCCCCTCCCCCCTTCCTTCCCCCCTGTCCCCTCCACTCACCAGCTTGTTCTCCTCTTGCTATCCTGGAATCACAGGATAGCTTCCCACTCAGGAGAACCATAGTCATGAGTGGATAACTTTCCCACCCTTAGGAGGATGCTTGGTAGTAGAACAGACCTAACTAACACTCCTGAATCCTCATTCCCTTGTCAATTCCCCCCTCATTTTACCACGTATGAGAATGGTACTTTATCTTTAAGACCTACGTCTTAGAATACTTGACACATACAACACTGGTATTTGCATCTCCACCTGTCAGCTTCAGGTGCACTGGGGCTCATTGAGGAAGAGGTAAAATGCACCCAGCCTCATTAGAAACCCCAGTCAAAGAGATATTATGAGACAAACTGAATTAACTTATTAAACAGTACAGATGAAATCAATGACCCCCTCTCAGGTCGGAGCTGTGATGTCCATCCCTTGCCCACCAGGACTCTCTTGATTGACCTCCGAAGAACATCTTGACCTTGGCACCTTTTGACGTTTAGGAATGGATACCTCCCAGTCTCCCTGTGGATTTTGAGGTGGAAGCAGTCGATCTCCGTATTGGAAGGAGTCTTGAAAATGCATGCAATCGGATAGTTCTGAAATACGATGTTTTACGCCATTCCATTCAAAGAACAGTGAAAATGGAAAGCCCCAGCGATATGGCACAGAGCGCGTTTGAGGAGCCTGTGTAAGTAGTTGAAAACTTTTACACCTTTTCATGGTGCGTTGTACAATGTCCTGGAAAATCTGAAGATCGTGACCTTTATATAGAAAAGCTGTAAGCTGCGAAGCAGCGCCACATTGTCTTCGAAGAAGGAGAAGCAAGCTATGATTGGGCGTAGGCGAGTGCTAAAGTCTTTCTTAGGCCCAAGGCATGTTCCAATTTGACTGGCCGAGGGGAATTAGTTACACAAAAGGCAAATATCTCTTGCACAATAACCATTGAGTCCTCTCAATCTCCAGAACTTTCTGGGACCCCCAAGATGCGGATGTTATTTCTTCTTTGATGATTTTGCAAGTCTTCTTGACGGTCCAGCATGTCTTTAGTTAATTGATCTATTTTTCTCATCTTGGTGTGAAGAGCAGCTGAGGAGTCAGTTTGTTCCCCTATATGAAGTTCAGTTTGAGTTACCCGGTGATCAAGAGCTTTTAAGTCAGAGCGCATGTCTGCAACTGCTTTGGTAAAATCCATTCGGAAGACTTTAAGTTCTTGTAGTATTTCCCAGATGCGTGCTCTCCCAGGAGGGATTGAGCCAGTCTCGACCAGACGCCTCTAACTATGTCGTTGGCACAATTGGGGCTCTTCAACCAGATGCCTCCAGCCGCTCGCCTGCCCAATCGTGGCTCTCCACCAAATTTAAAAGCAGGGCGCCAGCAGAGATCAGCCCTTTCCCAGATGCGTGCTCTCCCAGGAGGGATTGAGCCAGTCTCGACTGGACGCCTCTAACTACATCGTCGGCCCAATCAGGGCTCTTTAAACGGATGCCTCCAGCTGTTCGCCTGCCCAGTCGGGGATCTCCACCAAATATAAAAGCAGGGCGCCAGCAGAGATCAGCCCTTTCCCAGACACGTGCTCTCCCAGGAGGGATTGAGCCAGTCTTGACCAGACACCTCTAGCTACATCGTCGGCCCAATCGGGGCTCTTCAACCGGATGCCTCCAGCCGCTCGCCTGCCCAATCGGGGCTCTCCACCAAATTTAAAAGCAGGGCGCCAGCAGAGATCAGCCTTTTCCCAGATGCGTGCTCTCCCAGGAGGGATTGAGCCAGTCTCGACCGGACGCCTCTAACTACATCGTCGGCCCAATCGGGGCTCTTCAACCGGATGCCTCCAGCCGCTCGCCTGCCCAATCGGGGCTCTCCACCAAATTTAAAAGCAGGGCGCCAGCAGAGATCAACCCTTTCCCAGATGCGTGCTCTCCCAGGAGGGATTGAGCCAGTCTTGATCGGACGCCTCTAACTACATCGTCGGCCCAATCGGGGCTCTTCAACCGGACGCCTCCAGGTGCTCGCCTGCCCAATCGGGGCTCTCCACCAAATTTAAAAGCAGGGTGCTAGCAAGCATGCCTGTGCCTTATTTATTTATTTACATTCTCTTATATACTGTGCTATTCTGCATCAGTGTGGTTTACATTGAACAAACTGAATTTACATTGAACAGGGCATTATAATTTGGAGATAACTATTTTACAGGGAACATGGGCTATGGAGGGTTAAGTGGCTTGCCCAAGACCACAAGGAGCACCTGTGGGACTAGAAACCCCAGTCCTTCCGGCCCAAGGTTGCTGTCCTCTAGTGGGATTTGAACCCCTGACCTTCTGGCCTGAAGTGCCTTGCCCCAACCACTAGGCCACTCCTCCACTCCAGAGGGCCCTTTGGTGTGGCACTTAGGTGGAGGCCACGCACCCTCCAAGATCCATCTAACGGCCTGAGAGCAAGCCGCAAGCCAGGACGCAAACCAGGATGTAAATGCAGGTACCGTAGTGCTCCGCATATCTAGATGCCCAGTCGTTGATAGGTAGTTGCACATTACCCTCATACACACGCATCAAACATTATACATGGTACCTGCGCAGATAACAGCTGAGCTTATCCTGCTGTCATAATCCTACCAGTTCCACGACCCACTGAGAAGAGTATTCGTGAAAGTCCTCCTGCCACAGGCGCACCTACAATTGTACCACCTAGACTACTACACTGCCTATCCTGCTATACTTTATCCTTAGTACTGCCTGTATTCTTTGTTACTGCCTTGATTCCATACATTGCTGTATCGTTGTAGCATTGTACTATTGTATTGTCCATCCCCATAGCACTGCTTTTACCCAAGCTTGATTGTGCCACATTAGATTGCTATACTGCTTTGCCCATGATTGTGCCATACGGCCTCGCCCATGATTGCACTATAATGTTTTGCCCATGACTGGGCTATACTACTTTGCCCATGATTGTACTGCTTAGACTGCTATATTGCTTTGCCCATGATTATGCTGCTTAGATTGCTACACAGCTTTGCTCATCCATCACGGTACTGTTGCCCATGATTGTACTTTGCCCATGATTGTACTGCTTAGACTGCTATACTGTTTTACCCATGATTGTGCTGCATAGACTGCTATACTGCTCGACCAAGATTGTGCTGCTTAGATTGCTACACAGCCTTGCCCAGCCATCACTGTACTGTTAAGACCACTATACCACTTACTCAGATATGCTGCTTTGCCCATGATTGTGCTGCTTAGCTTGCTATACTGCTTTGCCCACGATTGTGCTGCTTAGATTGCTATACAGCTTTGCCCATCCATCACTGTACTTTTGAGACCACTATACCACTTACTCAGAGATACTGCTTTGCCTACGATTGTGCTGCTTAGATTGCTATACAGCTTTACCCATCCATCACTGTACTGTCGAGCCCACTATACCTCTTACTCTGATATACTGCTAGCAATCCCTGTATTGCCTCCTCTACCCACACTGTGATATCACTTTGGCACTTACTGTGATACTACTACTACACCCATATCACAAGTAAGCAACGCACCAAGATTTTTGAATCTCCTCCGCCAGAACTGAGACACAATATGGCACCCACAAGCATTTACATAGTTGCCGTATATCTACTAACATGTTGGCTAAGTAATGCCGCGGCATTTGCCTCACATCATAATCAAATTCCCATCCTTTAAAGCCACAGGAGGAGGTGGACAAGCACTTCCTACCACCCATTTGGTGGGGATGCGCTCCCTCGCCAACCCCGCTTACTACATAGAGCAACACAACATAATCCAAAAGTGCAGAAAGAAATACTCCCCTACCAGCGAAATATTAAATGTGTTCTCATAAACGCACGATCAATACATAAGAAATGGCCAGTCATATCAGACATAATCTCACTCCATTGCCTAGACATACTCTTTATAACTGAGACATGGTTATCCAGTGACGATAATGTACTTATCAACCAGCTCCTACCTAATGGCTTCTCAATACACACATGTCACAGAGATGGTAAACGAGGAGGAGGTGTTCTCGCTATCACCAAAACCGACCTCCATTTTCACCTGAGCAATACAGCCAACGCAACACACACAGACACAATCACCATTACCAATAAACATTGCTCCTTCAACCTGATATACAGGGCCCCATCCACAGACTCCGATTCCCTCGCAACATTAATTGAGCTCACATCCAACTCACATTCCCCAAGCACACCAAGCTGGGTTGTGGGTGATTTCAATTTACCATCTTTGCAAGACACACAGGCCTCATCATTCCTGGATGCTTTAGAAGAATTAGGATACATACAACTTGTCGATGAGCCCACCCATACGAAAGGCAGAACATTGGACCTTGTTTTTGCCCCTCTAAATACCTTTAACACAATAAACACCACAATACTGTCCACTACTGCAGTCCCCTGGTCTGACCACATGTTAATTATCTTCCAAATATCTCTACCCAACAAACTCCAGAAGAGTGTTGATAAGTCCAGCAGCTCCAAAACAGCACCGAGCATTTGACAAGGACCTAATTTTAGATCAGACCCGTGCACTCTTCGACCTGACATCTCATGACCCCAAAAAATGGGTTTCCACATGGAATGAAAACTTCAGTTCCATTGCATTATGACCACCACCAGACAAGCCTACCAAGAAAAGAACTTCTGCAGTTTGGTACTCCAAAGAGCTTAGATCGTCACTCTCCTGCCTGAGAAAACTGGAAAGACGCTGGCGCCGAACTCACGCCACTGAGGACCTAAGGACATAGAATACTCAACTAGAAAAACACCGCCAAGCGATATCTGACAGCATGAAAAGATTCCACACTGACACACTAAAACGTTCCCTAAACAAACCACACAACCTGTTCACCATGGTAAAGAACCTAGCAAAAGAGCCAGGACCAGAGCAACCTAGTCAGATCCACCCCCAAGCCTTTGCCGACTACGTAAAAGCAAAACTGTGCCAGACTGATAAGTCCCCTACACCTACCATGGCACTTGAGCAGAGATCCTCAGCCCTACTGCCCACCTTCTCTAAGCCATCTGCGAAACACATCGAGGACATAATTGCTGGAATCAACACAACAACCGCACAAACCGACCCCTGCCCAGTGTCCTGGATAAATGAGTTACGATCTACTGTCAGCCCTTTTATAGCAAAGCTTATAGACTGCTCATACATGACAGGCACCTTTCCCCAATCCCTCAAACGTACCTCAATCAGGCCGCTCCTCAAAAACAACAAACTTGACCCTAAGAAGTCTGACTCATATAGACCGATATCAAGCATACCACTCTTGGCGAAAATAGTCAAAAAAGATGTCTAAAGACAAATTCAAGATCATATTGATGCCTCCGCCCCACTTGATCCATGTCAGCATGGCTTCAGAGCCGCACATGGGGTTGAAACTCTCCTCACCACTCTGTTTAGTACCATAATAGCAGGAATCGACAACATATGCCAAGGATACATGCTCATATTCTTGGATATAGCTGCGGCCTTCGATTCTGTCTCCCACGACCTCCTCTTACACCGCCTTGAAGAGAAGGGGATTTGTGACCTAGCACTTGAATGGTGCAAGTCATATTTATGCTGATTATTTATGCTAATTTATGCTGATGACATCCTCCTATTCATGCCATTTTCCACAGAACAAATGGACCTTTCGCCACTGATTGAATGCTTCAACACAGTCTCCGAATGGCTTCTATCACAAAACCTCAGGATCCAACACAAAAAGTCTGAGGTGCTATTTATCACCAGAGACCAGAATTTCTGCCCTCCACCTCATATAAAGGTTAAAGAAGCTGAGCTCCAAACCAAATCAGCAATTCGGTACTTAGGGGTCACCCTCGACCAACGACTAGATATGAAAACCCATATATCCAACATAGTCAGAGCCGTATATTTCAAAATCCGGTCACTCAGACACCTGCAATCCCTTCTAAGCCCTGAAGACTTCCGGCCAATATACCAAGCCCTTATCTTGCCACACTTTGACTTTGCCAACGCTATTCTCCAAGGTCTCCCTCAATCATCTCTAAATCCGTTGCAACTTGCCATGAATGCCGCAGCTAGAAGCTTAGTAGGAGCAGCAAGATGCGACCATATAACGCCTATCCTAATACAACTTCATTGGCTCCCCGTACAAGGAAGGCTTACATTCAAATCTTTGTTACTCACCTTCAAATCTATCCATGGCATCACCTCCCCCTCATTAACCAACATCATCCAGCCAGCTCCTCCCAACAGAACAAGGAGAACCCCATCTACAAATGTGCTAGTAATTCCAAAGGTTTCAACAAAGTACACAACCGCAACATCTAACAGGGCATTCAGTATCTATGCCCCAAAATGTTGGAACGCATTACCACCAGGCATCCGTGCGATTACTGACCTATCACAATTCAGAAAGGCTCTCAAATCCCATTTATTTACTCAATACTACCAGATTAACCCTACCCCTACATAAGTGCCTCTCCCTCACCCCCTCAAGTTAATATATCAACTCTATTGTACACATGTTCACACTGAATTCCCAATACTCGATCTCATTGTACATATGTAAGTAGTTTAGTTTGCATACCCCGTTTATCCAAGTTATTACTCCTGTTCTATGTAAAGCAGAAGCATGTTATCCAAGTTGTTTTCTCCTGTTCTATGTGAAGCCAAACAGTTTGTTATGGTCATTTTGTTGTATGTAAACCGCGCTGACAATAGTGCGGTATATAAGAAATTGTAATAAATAAATAAATAAATAAATATCTCTAGGATAGATGGCAACACGTAAGATCAGATGAAGCAACATCAGAACCTTTCCACCAGAGTCAAGGAGTCTCACAAGGATCCTCTCTCTCTGCTCTGAGGTTTAATATATATATGCAACCTATCTGCGAGATCATCCGGTCCTTCAAGGTGAAGTGCCTGTTATACGCCGATGATGTTCTCCTATATATGCCTTTCGCGACGGATAACCACGACCTTTCACCACTGACGGACTATTTCAACGCAGTATCCAGATGGCTCCAATCGCAAAACCTCCGAATTCAACATAAGAAAACAGAAGTCCTTTTCATCACAAGGCATCCAAAATTCATCACCCCACCTTGCTTGAAGGTCCTGGATGCAGAACCTCTCACCAAACCCTCCATTAGATATCTGGGAGTCACACTAGACCAGCGACTAGACATGAAGATCCATATAGGCAATGTAGCAAGAGCTGTATACCATAAAATCCGATCACTTAGACACCTACGCACCTTACTGGAACCTGATGACTTCTGAACAGTGTACCAAACCTTGGTTATACCACATCTTGACTATGCAAATGCCATACTCCAGGGTCTCCCGCAATCCACGCTGCACCCTTTACAGCTTGCAATGAACGCAGCCGCAAAAGTGCTCCAGGGTGCATCCAAGTGGGAACACAGGACACCCATCCTTAAACAGCTCCACTGGCTTCCCATAAAAGGTAGAATCACATTCAATACCGTAATTCTTACCTTCAAGATCATAAATAGGCTCGCCCCATCAGCCCTGACGGACCTCATACAGATAACCCCCCCAAACAGATCGAGAAGATCCTCAGCGGCCAATAAACTAATAGTCCCAAGAGAAACGACCAAGTGCCGCCAGACAACCGTGAACAGGGCTTTCAAATTCTCTGCACCAAAATGCTGGAACACCCTCCCACCCAGAATAAGGGGGAATCACTAGTTTAACTCAGTTTAGGAAAGCTCTGAAATATTATCTTTTCCTCGTGCATTACACGGATGACAGCACCTCAAATGCCTCTTCAGCAAACTAGCCAAATCAAGCAAATGTTCAGCCAGTTCGCTGAGTACAGTTGTAAATAGTTACCCACGTTTCTATCCAAGTTCTATTTCCTGTTAATTGTAAACACAAATCGACTGTTTTGAAATGTGTAATTAAATGGTTCTATGTAAACCGCACTTATGGAAAATAGCACGGTATATAAGAGAATGGAAATAAATAAATAAATTTCAGCCAGATCTTGCTTCGTTGCCAGAGTGGAGACCACTGCTTCGTCTAGTACCTGTGGCGCAGAACGATGTTCTATTTTGGGTGAAAGATCTGATTGTGGATCAGTGGTTCTGGAGAATTTGAATAGTGCCGAGGCATAGGATTTAATTTTAGCCATTATATAAGACAGAAAAAAAAAGAATCCTGAATAAATAGAAAAATTTCAACCTGCAATATGTTTAATGGCCACACGAGGGAGCTCCAGGCTAAGGCATACAGCAGTGAGATATGGGGGCTTGTTTACAAAACTGCGGTAGCATTTTCCGATCATAATCGGAGCCGCAGCCCCATTGAAATCAAGGCTGAGAAGATCTGAAGCTGGGAACAATAAAGAATGTTATTTTAAGCCTCTGCCTGCACTTTAGAATCGGATCGCCTTTATTTTAGAGAAAGCACTAGGAAAGGGAGAGTTTCAGAGAAGACAAAAGTTCAGTGTGTTTCATCAAAGTGATTCAAATTTCGGCGGCCATTTTGACTGTCAATTCATGCGTTCCAACTATGCGTTACAATTAACGGCGGTTATCTTGGGTAGAAATGTATGCGTTCCAACCATGCGTTCCAGCAGAACGTTGGCAATCACAGCAGCAGCTCTATGCTTTCCAGGGATGCGTTTTAACAAATTGTTCCTGCTGAAGCCAAAGCCCTCATCTACTTTCCACGAGGCGTTCCAGCAAGGTAAGGCTTTAATGGAGACTTAATTTCAGGCAGAAAACTCCCCAAACACGCAGAGCAGGCACCTGGAGGCTCATAATCAATTTATTAGGCACAGGGAGACTCAAAATTGGTTTATTAGGCACACAGAGGTAGGCATTAGAGTCAGAGACATGCTTTTCAGCGATTTAAATTGAAAAGCATTGACAGCCTTATTCTTTAGTTAAATGCACTTCAGCAAGTTGGTACTCACCCCTGCCAGTAAATGATTAGGAGTCTGGAGGCAGTAAAGGCAGGTGTAGAAATCTCAGTTGGGGGCAGATAGCCGGGGATCGGACCCAGATGGATTAAGATCAGGCAAAAAAGCAGATAAAAATAGCTAAACTGCATTTGCTGTGTAGCTCTTTATGTCTCTCACTGATCTTCATGGAGGCAGAGAAGCTGAGAGGGAATTATTATCATGTAATCGATTGTTCTTAAATATGAATCCATCAGCTCATTTGGCTACTTCAGCTTGGTCAGCAGAGGCAATTTCAATCTGGTTGATGAAAATAAAAAGCAAGATGATAGGAGATTGGGAGATGAGGCTGAGGAGCCTCACAGATTTGTGGCCATCTTGTTGGGTTCACTAGCACCCCCCCCCCCCCCCAGGAGGTTTTTGAGAGATTACTGGCTGATGTTCAGAGGCCTATTCTAGATCAGGAAACAGCTGCAGTACTTGATAGGCAGATCACGGTCATGGAAATTATCCAGGCCATCGATTCTATGCAAATGTGCAAGGCTGCAGACTAGATGGCCTTCCGGTTGAATTTTATAGAACCTGTTCCAAAGTGCTAGGTCCATATCTTAAGCAATACTATAGGCTTCTTTCAGAAGCGGACCCCCAGACTGGAGCATTCGCCTTTGCGTATTGTGGTTCTTGAAAAACCTGGGAGAGGCCCTCGCCTGGTCAGTAATTATCGCCCAATTTCGTTATTTAACGCAGACTATAAAATATTTGCTGCCACCTTGGCCGGTTGTCTTTCCAAATTAATTCCTTCTTTGATCCACTTGGATCAATGTGGCTTCACAGAGGGACCCTCTACAACTGACAATGCCAGAGTGTTTTGCCATGTCTTGGAAGGAGCAGAAGGAGTGGAGGGTCTGTTTATGGGATTATCGTTGGATGCAGAAAAAGCTTTTGATCGACTGGAGTGGCCTTTCTTATTTGCCGTCTTGAGGTGGTTTGGTTTCGGTGAAGGATTTCTTAAACTAATAAAACGTATGTATGTGAGACCAAGTGCTAATATTTTTGTGAATGCGACTCAATCCATAGATTTTCTCTTAGGGCACGGCACCCGTCAGGGTTGTCCCCTTTCACCTATCCTTTTCAATCTGGCCTTGGAATCTTTGGCCCTACTGTTGAGACAGAGTTCTGCGGTTAAAGGTGTGCCCATAGCTAGTATGGAAATTAAGCTCTCTGCTTACGCTGATGTTTTATTGCTGTTCACTATGCCCAGTTCAATTCCGGCTGTTCTAGAGTTGATAGACCAAGACTCAGGGTTATCAGGATATAAAATTAATTGGACAAAGTCTGTAGCATTCCCTTTAAATTCATGAGTTTGTAGTGCAGACTTGAATGGCTACCCTTTTGTATGGAACCCAAAATGGTAAAATATTTCGGAGTTCATTATTGCCATCAACTTATTGAAACTCTGCAATATAATGAAGAGACTCTCCTTACTACGGTGTGAAATATGACTGCGAGATGGTCGCTGGTCTATCTCTCTTGATGGGGTCGCCTTGAAGCGATAAAGATGACTATCACTCCTAAGGTGAACTATTTTTTAGAAATGCTGCCGGTTTTCCTTTCAGATAAAACATACCGACAAGTGGAAAGGACTCTTGTCCAGTTTCTATGGAAAAATAAACCACCTAGAATTGCTCTTAGGAAGCTTAAGTCTAAAAAAGAGGAGGGGGGAGTGAACATTCCTGATTTTCAGACCTATCACTGCGCTTTTTTGTTAAAACAGGGGTCAAGGTGGGTGGAGAAGGATAAGGGTCAATGCCCACTGTGGCTTGATTTGGAAGAGAGATTGACTGCTCCATTCCCCTTGAGTCTCCTCCCTGGCATGGCGTCTTCAGAGAGGTTGAAGTTCCATAGGGTTATAATGGACACCCAAAAGGCTTTCCAGCAGTTAGCGAGTGTAATTCCTCGGGAGAAATGCTTGTTGAGGCTTATTCCCATTTAGTATAGTCCTTTTTTAAAAATTCATCAAAGTCCGTTTGTCTGGAAGCAATGGTTTAGCAGGGGCATTTGCTCTATAGGCTACTGATATCTGAAGGTAGGTGGAAGCCTTTTGTGTGCCTACAGCATGAATTTGACTTACCTAAATCCTTATGCTTTCAGTGGATTCAGTTGAGACACTGTATAGAGAAATCCCTTATCGATATCAGATCTTTACCTGAAGAATGGGGGTTACTTAATATTATAGGAACAGCCCAACAGACCTCAGGGGTAGCTTCCTACTACTATCAGCTGGTAGCCCATTGTTCCTCTCCACATTCTATCGGCACTCTGCGAATATGGGAGCATGATACCGGGGATACTCTCTCTCTGGAATCGTGGGGGAAATTTTGGGGTAAATTAATCAGAGTTTCTCAATCCGCCTCTATCTCCCAGGCACTATATTTTCTTTGCGCACAGAGCCCATTTTACCCCAATAAAGGTCTCCATGTGGGATAAGTCAATTGGAAATGTGTGTTGGTCCTGTCAGAGGGATGTTGGCACTCTAAGGCATGTGGTATATGACTGCCCTAATGTTCAGTCCTACTGGATTTCGATTTGGAACCGAATCCAAGAGGTCTTGGGATTCAGGGCCACTCTCTCTTGGTCTATTATTGTTTTCCATTCAACAATTGACACCATTGTTACAAAGGGATTGTCATTTCCTGTTTGACTTTATGATGGGAGTGGTGCGACTTATGATGGATCTCAGTTGGCGCACATGGTGGAATCGTTTATGTCTATGTTGTAAATATGAGCAGATGCCACGTTATGGTACAACTCCTATGCCTTTTACCTTGCTTAAATGGAAACCCCTATATGCTTATATATCGAAAGCACAATATGCTGTGAATTAGGAGGTAATCAATCAATCATGTTTGCAGATGGTATAGGGCAGTTTGTGTGGCACCATAGCCCTTGCAAGCCTCTTACTTCCTTTTTTTTCCAGTCCCTTTCTAGGATGATCGCATGAAGGGGGGGGGGGTGTCCTTATGTTCAAAGGGATGTATTATTTTAATTGTAACCTTGTTTGGTTTTTCTGTTGTAATTTTGTCTGAAAACGTAAATAAAGAATTTTAAAAAATGATGAAAACTGGAAACAACATAAGCACTATCAAGTTAGATACAAGGCATTGATAAGGCTGGCAAAGAGAGAATTTGAAAAAAAGCTTGCTGTGGAAGCAAAATCACATAATAATTTTTTTTTCAAGTACATTCATAGCAAAAAAACTGTGAAAGAGTCAGTTGGATCATTAGATGACAGAGGGGTAAAAGGGACACTAAGTAGGGGGACGTCATGAGCCTAAGGAAGATTGCCATAAAGTATTACTGCTCTGCTAACCTCCATCCTATTTCATAGCCATTTACCCAGTTTTCGGATGGGGATGTCAGCAGAAAATCCCAAAATGAAATGCTGCTGCTGCCCGGGTGAACCGCGATATTAAGAAGGTAGTGCTTGCCTCCACTATTTATTTATTTTATTTAGCTGTATTTATATCCCACTTTTCACCAGGTCAAAGCGGTCAATTGGGGGATACATTAACACAAGGGGATATGAGACACATAGGCTAATACTTACAGGGAACATGGGCAATGGAGGGTTAAGTGGCTTGCCCAAGACCACAAGGAGTGGCTATAGGACTAGAAATCCCAGTCCCTCTGGTCTGAGATTGCTGTTCCCAGATGGGACTTGAACCCCTGGCCCTCCAGCCCGACGTACCTTGTCCTAACCACTAGACCACTCCACTAATCACTATGTACCTCATACACCCTGCTCATAACTCGCAGGCTGCAATTCACTCCCCTTAGCACTGCCTGTGTGATCAGCGATCGTTTGTATCTTCCTTTGGCAGTCCAGCGTTAGCCAGGTGAGAATTCCAAGCACCAGCTTGTCTTCTAGGCATCCTGCGGTGCGATATCTGCCCTTAAATCCTTTACTGCTTGGAGCAGAAGATCAGAAGCCCCCCGCCCCCCTCTCCCCTTCCAAGAATACATTAGCAAGTTATAAGGGGGGAATAAAAGTTACCGGCACCAAGATGGAATAGTTAAGTTGAGGAGCAGATGGAATTGCAACTTTTAGGAAATGGGACGGCAAGTTTCTGAATTATTCAGTCAGTGCTGCCGAATCACTAAAACATAACAATACTGTGGAATGCATACGTGACACACAGGAGAGCGGCATGGTGGCGGGAAAGTCAGCCATCTACAGCTTTTAGAGAGATGCAATGTGTGCGAAGGTAGACAGCCTTTTCTCGACTTTATTTGGATCACAGATTTGAACAAGCTTGCACCAGAGTGTTTAAATATCAGCCTGAGCAAGTTTTCCAGTAAGCTCTGAAGCTGCCTATTTATTTATTTAATGTCACTTCTATACCCTGCTCTTTAAAAATCAGTGTGGTTTACAGGTAACAGATTTGTGCAGTGCAGGCAGGCCTACACTGGACTTACAATAAACAGGGGATTATATACAGGGTTAACAGGGTAACTATGTACAAGATTAGCTGGAATTGTAGTTCCATCTTAGTCAGGATGAGTGCTCCTCCACCTCTTCGGTCAGCCCTGTGGCAGGAGTGGATGGCGAAGTTGGGGGGGACAAGTTCATGCAGGATGACGGTGTCTGAGGTGGACAACCATGTCTCAGTGATGAATAGGATGTCCAGGTCATGGGTGGACACCAGGTTGGCCACGGCTGGCCATTTCTTTCAGATTGATCGTGCATTTATAAGAGCGCACTTCAGGTTGTAGGGATGGGTGTGTTGTCCCCTCTGGGGAGGCTTGGCTTGCTGGAGGGCGACATAGATTAGGTGTGGGCATGGCATGTGTCCGGTCCCACCTGTCTGGTGGCGGGGGGGCCCAGACCACCTCCTCCAGGAACCCTGTAGGACCGGGATGGGATTGTGAGAGGAGGTGAGGGTGAGGGCTGTGTGTCAGAGCTAAGAATACGCAGCAGCTGGCAAGGGCACAGTGGTAAGGAGTCATCATGGGTGTTAACTATCATTGAGTAATATATCTTCACTCCGTGGGATTGCTTTGTCACAACAGACAACAGGGCTGAAAGACAACTAAATCCCCAGAACTCTAATTTGCATCTGGAGAAAGTGAAAATAACATAAAGTAAACAGGGGCGGCCCAAGGGGGGCGCGGGGCCATGTGCGGAGACTCATTGCAGGGCCTCATTTGCATAAGGAACCACATTTGCATAAATAATAGCATGATGTTAACACGCCTCTTAATAAGTGTCTGGATAAAGCAAGACTACCAGATTTCTACATTACTATACTCCAGTGCCAACTGCCAGGCCCATTAGCAAGTATTACAAACACTGCCCATTTGGAACCCATAGCAAACCCGCTATTTATTTTATTTAACATTTCTTATATACCACCTTTCATGATATCAAGGCGCTTTACATTGAACAAACTGAAATTACATTGAACAGGGCATTATAACTTGGAGATAACTATTTTACAGGGAACATGGGCAATGGAAGGTTAAGTGGCTTGCCCAAGACCACAAGGAACACCTTGTGGGACTAGAAACCCCAGTCCTTCCAGCCCAAGGTTGCTATATCATAATAGCACTACCAGGACTCACAAAGCACCAACCCCTACCTATAAAAAAGCAACACTGTGAATATTAAGCCAATACTTCTCAGAGAATACCAATACATTTTCTAATGGGGAAAGAGAACAAGTGGCACTGTCAAATTTGTCCTTTTTTCTCTCTTCTAGATTTTTTCTATTCGCTCTTCTATATCTGCTTTAACATACTGATCTTTTCCCTTTTGCTCTTTCCCCCATTTCTTTCTTTATTCTTTTATATGCTTAAATATCTCCCAACACCAACAAGTAGTACTGCTTCCGCGTTTCACTAGACGTTTCTTCGTTTTGACCGTGAAAGTGAGCGCGGTAACGGGACGTGGGCAGTATCGATACCTGTTTGGAGGTATGTGCTATAAGATATAGCTTAAAATACATAAGCAGGGAGAGGACGCCGTGATATTAAGAGTTCTTAGTGGCATTCATTTATTGTTTTGATTTTGTAGAATGACACGTTTTGAAAACAAACCCTGAAGAAACATTTACTGAAATGCGGAAGCAGTACTACTTGCTGGCGTTGGGAGATATTCAAGCATATTGGCTATATTTTGGAAGATTTATAAGAACATTTGGATATATTTCAGTATTATGAAACATCCATGCCTTCTAAAACAAGGGAAGATTGTTGATGCAAAAAGAGCATGAAAGCTTGGATACTTCGGCTTAGTGTTATAGAGTCTGAGACCTTCCCTTTAAGAAAACTTTAAGAAAAATTAAATAAAGAAAGGGATAAAGAAGAGATAGGAGGAGAGAGTACCATCTGAATAAATATAGGGCGACATTACCCTCAGTTGAGTTTTGAGTGAATGCTAACATTTTTTACGAGTATTAACACTCAAGGAAGAGACCATATACAATGGTTTATAATGAAGCTGTGGTCTCCAGAATTGCACATAATACGTCAAATGAGGTCACACAGAGACTTATACAGAGGCATATCACCTCCTTTTATCTGCTGGCCATTCTTTCCCTATGCACCCAAGCATCTTTCTGGCTTCTGCTGTCACTTTTTCTACCTGTTTAGCCACCTTAAGTTCATTAGAAACAATCACGCCCAGGTCCTGCTCTTCTGTTATGGACAGAAGTACTTCGCCCTCTACTGCTCCCTTGGATTTTTATAGCCCAAATTCATGTTTTTAGCATGAAATCTCAGCTGCCAAATTCCTGGCCATTCTTCAAGCTTATCTAGATGTCTCCGCATGTTATCTACTCCCTCCTGAGTGTCTATTCTATTGCTGATCTTGGTATCATCAGCAAAGAGGCAAACCTTATCCGACAGCTCTCCTGCAATATCATTAATAAAGATGTTAAAAAGAATCGGGCCATGGAAAGATCCCTGCAGCACACCACTGGGAATTTCCTTCTTCTCAGAGTGAGCTCCATTTATCTGTATGCTTTGTTGTCTTCCACTCTACCTATTTTTAACCCAGTCAGTCACTTTAGGGTCCATTTCAAAGGTGCTCAATTTATTTATAAGTCACCTGAAATCCAAGTACACCACATCTAGGGCTCTCCCTTGGTCCAACTCTTTAGTTACTCAATCAAAGAAACCAATCAGATTTGTCTGACAAGACCTTCTTCAGATCACCTCCAATTCTGCAATCCATTGGACTTCAGAAACCTCAATATCCTCCGTTTTATTAGCATTTCTATTAATTTGCTCACCAGAGAGGTAACTTTTTCAAGATCTTTAAAGGCCAGTCTACAATCCAGAGCTATATGAGAGTACCAGAATTTCCAGCTGATTGAGACTTGTATCTTATCCCATGATGTTAAGCCATCTTTCAATAGTGATTTTAATCTCCTGTAGTAGTAATCTTTTCTCTCAGTAATTTCTGCTTGATCGTGATTCCTTCCTGTACTCCTGGATATGTATATACCCTTTTCTATTCAGGTTCCTTGATGCTGCACCCCTCAGCCAGGGAGATGTTTTCTATTTTGCTCAATGTTCCTCTAAAAAATAGTTGCCCTAGCATATTTGTCAAGGTCAAATCATTCTGATGTCATTAGAAAAGCTTTTCACTACTGGGAGTTGCTCTGATAATTATTGGTTACTGGACCTGGAGAGCTTCAGGATATATATATATAAATTACAAATAGGATGTTAAATAAATAAATAATAACTAAGTTCAACCCCTTTCTGGCCAAACTTATAGACCTATCCTTCTCCAAAGGCATCTTCCCACGAAGCTTGAAACAAACATCCATTAGGCCACTTCTAAAAAACACCAAACTCGACTCCCAGAAAGTGGATTCCTACAGACCAATTTCAAGCATTCCCCTAATGGCCAAAATAATTGAAAAACGTGTCCAACGTCAAATCCAACACCACATCGAGACCACTGCTCCCCTTGACCCAAGTCAACATGGATTCAGAGGGCTGCACGGAGTCGAGACCCTCCTGACTAGCCTCTTTAGCACACTAATCACAGGATTGGACAACAGGGATACATCTTAATCTTCCTGGACATTGCCGCAGCTTTCGACTCCGTAGACCACAAACTGCTTCTAATGCGTCTCGCAGAGAAGGGGATCCAGGACACAGCCTTAAGTTGGTATAGATCTTACCTCACAGACAGATGGCAGCACGTACGCACTGGCCTCAAGACCTCCAATCCGTTCCAGCAAGAACAGGGCGTACCGCAGGGCTCCTCGCTCTCAGCACTGTTCTTCAACATATATATGCAGCCCATCTGTGCACTCACCTGCTCTTTCAATATCTCCTGCCTCATGTACGCGGACGACGTGCTACTCTACATGCCATTTTCAATTGACCATCTGGACTGCTCACCTCTAACCACCTGTTTCAACGCTGTAACCAAATGGCTCCACACACAAAACCTCAGAATAAACTTTAAGAAAACTGAGGTACTATTCATCACCAGGAACCAAGCGTTCACCCCCCTCTCCCCCACATCTCTAAGGGTGAGAGGTGCGGCGCTTCAAAGCAAAACCACGATCTGCTACCTAGGGGTCATTCTTGACCAACAGTTGGACATGAAAGCCCACGTAAATAACACCGTCAAAGCAATATACTACAAAATAAAAATGGTCCAGCATCTTAGACCACTGCTGGCGCCGGAGGATTTCCGGACAGTCTACCAAGCCTTAGTAACTCCCCATTTTGACTATGCCAACTCAATCCTGCAATGTCTCCCAAAAAGCACACTGAACCCGTTGCAGCTCGCAATGAACGCAGCTGCCAGAATATTACACGGAGCCTCCAGGAGTGACCATCCTGAAACGTCTACATTGGCTGCCGGTCCACTGCAGACTTGCCTTCAAAATTTTATTGATGACTTTCAAGGCCATCCACAGCATCACTTCCACCTCCATCATGGAGCTAGTTCTCCCCACCCCCTCAAACAGAGTCAGAAGGTTAGACGCTGTCAACACACTGAACATTCCCAGCAAGATCACGAAGTGCTCGCAATCAACAAGAAACAGGACCTTCGTGTAATACGCACTCACATACTGGAATGCTCTCCCACCCGAGGTCCGCTCCATAACTGACCTTGCCCAATTCAGAAAGGCTCTGAAACACCACCTGTTTCTCCAGTACTACTCTCACAATGGAGACTCACAACGTCCAGCCTCACGCAACAACCAACAATAACATGCAGTCACACCCCCACCCAGCAACGCGGCCAGACACCTGGCAAGCAATTGTATATAGCTCACAATCTTGTATATAACATACAAGCTTGTAAATAGCCACCATACTGTCATGTCCCCACCCTTCTTCACTGACCTGGCTGTTCTGCCTGTATATAGTCTGCCTGTATATAGTCATGTAACTAAGTAGCCTGCTGTTATGTAGCCTGTATATAGTTACCCCAGTTAACTGGCTGTTCTGCCTGTACATAGTCATTTAACTAAGTAGCCTGCTGCTATGTAGCCTGTATATAGTTACCCCAGTTAACCAAGTTATAAACCCTGTTTTTTGTAAGTACAGTTCGGACGCCGTCTTCACTGTACAAAATTGTTCTAATGTAAACTGAGCTGATTTTAAAGAGCGCAGTATAGAAAAACCTAAAATAAATAAATAAATAAATACATTACAAATAGGATGTTACCTATGGGTTCTTATCTTCTCTAGGATTCAGTCTAAATCCGTATCTCAAATTGCTGATGAGAGTAGGATTAAGCACCATACAACACAGAAGTGATGACAGGGAATCTCCCTGAAATATTCCTTGCTGGATCTTGATATTAAGAATGATATACTGACCCTCTTCATACTTTGGAAAGAGTATGGTTTGCCACATTGTCATTGTGAACTTAATGTACTTTATCAAACCAGGATTTATTTATACATTTCAAGGCAATTTATTAAGAACATAAGAACATAAGACATGCCATACTGGGTCAGACCGAGGTCCATCAAGCCCAGTATCCTGTTTCCAACAGTGGCCAATCTAGATCATACGTACCTAGCAATATCCCCAAAAGACACAGGTTCCACAATGCTTGTACTGGGTCAAGCATTGATATCCTGGGTCCCTTTTTAATAGTGGTTTATGGACCTTTCCTCCAGGAACTTGTCCAAACCTTTTTTAAACCCAGCTATACTAACAGCCCTTACTACATCCTCCGGTAACAGATTCCAGAGTTTGATTACACGTTGAGTGAAAAAATATTTTCTCTTATTTGTCTTAAATAGTTTACCCTGTAGCTTCATTACATGTCCCCTAATCTTTCTATATTCTGATAGCGTAAACAATTGATCCACGTTTATCCGTTCCACTCCATTCATTAATTTATAGACCTCTATCATATCTCCCCTCAGCCGTCTCTTTTCCAGGTTAAAGAGCCCTAACCTTTTTAGCCTCTCTTCATAGGAG
Organism: Ichthyophis bannanicus; assembly: GCA_033557465.1. NCBI lineage: Eukaryota > Metazoa > Chordata > Amphibia > Gymnophiona > Ichthyophiidae > Ichthyophis > Ichthyophis bannanicus. Next base: position 5,011,784 of record CM066048.1, read on the forward strand.
TAGCCTTCCATCCCCTTCACCAATTTGGTGGCTCTTCTCTGTACTTTTTCTAATAACGCTATGTCCTTTTTAAGATATGGCGACCAGAATTGCACACAGTATTCAAGGTGCGGTCGTACCATGGAGCGATACAGCGGCATTATAATATCCTTTGTTTTATTCTCCATCCCTTTCCTTATGATACCTAGCATTCTATTTGCTTTCTTGGCCGCCGCTGCACACTGGGCGGAGGGTTTTAACATGTTATCCACGATGACTCCTAAATCTTTTTCCTGGGTGGTGGTTTCTAATGTGGAGCCTTGCATCGTGCAACTATAGTGTGGGTTGTTCTTTCCTAGGTGCATAACTTTGCACTTGTCCACATTAAATTTCATCTGCCATTTGGATGCCCAGTCTTCCAATTTATCCAGATCCTCCTGCAGTTTTCCACAATCCTCTTGGGTTTTAACAACTTTAAACAGTTTTGTGTCATCTGCAAATTTGATAACCTCACTAGTTATTCCCTTTTCCAGGTCATTTATGAATATGTCAAAAAGTAGCGGACCCACTACAGATCCCTGGGGTACTCCACTATTCACCTCTTTCCATTGGGAATATTGGCCATTTAGCCCTACCCTCTGCTTTCTATCTTTTAACCAGTTCCCGATCCACAATAGTACACTGCCTCCTATCCCATGACTTTTTAGCTTCGCCAAAAGTCTCTGATGGGGCACCTTGTCAAAAGCTTTCTGAAAGTCCAGATACACTATTTCAACCGACTCACCTTTGTCTACCTGTTTATGCACACCTTCAAAAAAACATATCAGATTAGTAAGACAAGATCTTCCTTGTCTAAAGCCATGTTGGCTGTCTCCCATTAGGCCATGACTATCTACATGCTGTGTAATTTTGTTCTTTATGATGGTTTCTACCATTTTCCCTGGTACTGACGTCAGGCTCACCGGCCTGTAATTTCCCAGGTCACCCCTGGAACCCTTTATAAAAATTGGTGTTATGTTGGCGACCCTCCAATCTTCAGGTATTACAGATGATTTTAATGAAAGTTCACAGATTACCAATAGCAGGTCTGCAATCTCATATTTCAGTTCTTTCAACACTCTGGGATGTATACCATCCGGTCCAGGTGATTTGCTACTATTCAGTTTATCAAATAGTTGTAATATATCTTCCCGGTGTAGCGATATTTCTCTCAATTCCTCTGCAGTATCACCTTTAAATACCACTTCAGTCTTGGGTAACATCCCTACATCTTCCTCTGTAAAGACCGAAGCAAAGAATTCATTCAGTCTCTCTGCTATAGCCTTGTCTCCTCTTACTGCCCCTTTTACCACTCTATCATCTAATGGTCCAACTGACTCTCTCACAGGCCTTTTGCTACGAATGTACTTGAAAAAGTCTTTATTTCATGTTTTTGCTTCCGTAGCAAGTTTCTTCTCAAATTCCCGCTTTGCCTGCCTTATCAATGCTTTGCATTTGACTTGCCAGTGCTTGTGCTGTTTCCAGTTTTCATCGTTTGGCTCTTTTTTCCATTTCCTGAAGGTTGCTTTTTTGGCAGCAACAGCCTCTTGGACCTCACCTTTAAACCATGCTGGCAGTTTTTTGGACTTTCTTCCACTTTTCTTAATGCGTGGAATACAGCTGGTCTGGGCTTCGAGGATAGTATTTTTAAATAACACCCAAGCTTGCTGTAAGTCTTTAACCTTTGGAACCGCTCCTTTTAGTTTTTTCTTAACTATATTCCTCATTCTATCACAGTCTCCCTTTCGAAAGTTAAAAGGTAGTACTGTGGATTCCTTTACTATCTGTCCTCCACTAATTAAATCAAACATGATCATACTATGATCACTATTGCCAAGTGGTCCCAACACCCTTATTTCTTGCACCAGATCTGGCATTCCACTAAGGACTAGGTCCAGTATGGCTTCCCCTCTGGTCGGTTCATGAACCAGCTGCTCCAAGAAGCAGTCATTTATTTCATCTAGAAACTTTATCTCCTTAGCTTGTCCTGCTGTGACACTGACCCAGTCGATACCGGGGTAATTGAAATCACCCATTATTATCCAAGAGTGTGGGATGCTGTCAAAAACTTTCTTATAATGAATCCATGCTATACTGAATTTTCTGCATTTCTTAGCACTGGCCATAATGGTCTTGTTCAATATTAACTGTTCTTTGGTTCCTATATGGCATAGAGGAGTAGCCTTGTGGTTAGGGCAACAGCCTAGCACTAGAAAAAACAGGGATCAAATCCAACTGGCTGTCCTTGTGGCCTTAACCCTTCCTTGCCCCAGGTGCAACCTCAGATTGTAAGCCCTCCAGAGACACGGAAATATCTCAGTACTAGTATGTGTCTTTGAGTCAATGCAGACTCCTGGTGACTCAGCAGCTCCTGGGTTTTCTTGGCAGTGTGACCAGAAGTAGATTGCCAGCCTTTGCTCCAAATATCAAAAACAGCAAGAGTGAACTATAATAGTAACTGGATCAAAACCATATCTATGAAATTATTTTTTGTCGGAAGTTTTTGCCATGGAAGGAAATCCTCTCTTTAAGCGTAACTTCCCTTTTATTCAAACATTAGTTAAAATTCACCAATAAATAATCGTGAAATATGCACACTTCACAGTGCTATATCACAATAACAAAATCAAATGTGAATACTCATCACGTTCATGAACTTGAAGAAAAGCCGATGACGTGCCAGAGAAAAAACCGCCGTCTTCTTATCTAAACCGGCAGGAAAAAACTGACAACCTTTCAGTCAAAACTCTGAATTATTGCTCTCAATATAACATCTTCATCATTGCAGTTAAATCAACGAACACAGCACTTTGTTTAGGATCCAGTCCAATCAATCTGATCCTGTTTCAACGCTCAAATATACTGCAAATCAAGAAAACTTTCAAACATTTTAAACAGAGCTGCAACATGCTCCCAAAGACGCCATTGATGATTCAGTCCAACGTCATGACCATATGATGTGAAGATATAAGGGCATTTAAACTCTAAAAGCCAATCAAATAATGACACCTCATAGAAGGCAGCCCAATCTTGTTCAAGGTTTAGCCCATACGGTACCATCGTTGACAAACGAAAAATCCAGGTTTGTTCTAATAATTGAAGTTTCTTCTCTCTGTCGCCCCCCCCCCCCTCCTTGGACTAAGGGGAACATGGTCTAAAACTCGCCATTTAAAATCAGTAAAGCTATGTTGAAAATCAATGCAGTGTTGTACTATGGGTGCAGACGTCGCCCGATTTCGCACTCTTGAAGCATGCTCTTGTAAGCGATGTCTCACCACACAAGTGGTACGCCCAATGTACAGTTGTTGACAAGGGCATAATAACACATATACAACAAAAGATGATAGGCAAGAAGTAGACCATTTCAATATGTGACGAAACTCCTTCTGAGGAATCAACCATTCATGTCCCTCTATTACTTGTACACAAAAATCACAATGAGAACAAGGAAAATGACCCAGTTGTGTATCCAAAGAAAGTGTAGGATTAATCAAACCCCGTGTACTGCCAATCAAATCTCCAATATTAGGTCCCCTGGTGTAGGCTATTCTTAATGATTTCCGAAAACAAGGATGTAATGACAATAAATGCCAATGTTTTTTCAAAATCTGGCAGACCTTAAAAATATTTGACATATATAACAATATGCCTGTAATATGTTCCATGTCAGATGCTTGGTTGCGAGTATTCACCCGAGCAGCAGGATCAACTAACCATTCTCGATGTGTGAATCGAGCCCTCCTCCATGCTCGTTTAACAATATGTAATGGATATCCTCTGTTAAGTAATCGTTGAGTTAACTCTCTCGCATGTTGATCAAAATCCTCAAGAGAACTGCAAATCCATCGTAATCTTAAAAACTGACCATAGAGCGAACCACTTTTTAAAGCAGGTGGATGAAAACTAGAAAATTCCAACAAAGTATTTCACTGCACTGCTTTACGAAAAAGCATAGAATATAATTTAGAGCCCTCTTTGAAAATTTTAACATCCAAAAACTCCAATTCAGCTAAATCATGATGTAAAGTCAACTTTAAATGTTCTCTTCGTGAATTCAACCAATCAATAAAAGATAATAAAGAATTTTCAGTAGCATTCCATAGAAAAAAGATATCATCAAGAAATCTAACCCAAAATAAAACTGATGAAAACCAGGAGGAGGGGTAAACAATCTCAGTTTCAAAATCAGCCAAATATAAAGTGGCAACTGATGGAGCCACTGTGGCACCCATCGCTATGCCGTGTACTTACTGGTAAAACTGACCATCAAACTGAAAAAAGTTTTTGGTCAGCACTAAAGTGAGCAGTTGTTGAAAAAACCTCCTAGGCGTTCTAGATGGTAAAGAGATGTCTAGATTCTCCACAATCCTCAAGGCTTCATCTTGGGCGATATTAGTATAAAGTGTCGTAACATCAAGGGACACTAACCAAACATCAGTAATTGGACAAACTACAGATTCTAAACATTGAGAAAAATGGGTCGTATCTTTAACAAACGAGGGTACTCTCTGAGCACATTGTTGAAGAAAAACGTCACAATATTGGGACAATGGTTCCAGGAGAGAGCCCCTACAAGAGACTATAGGTTGACCCGGAGGTGCACTTAAAGACTTATGAATCTTGGGTACAGTATAAAAATGTGGAATTAAAGGAAAAGGTGGAGTCAAAAACTTGAACTCACGATTAGTTATCCAGCCTTGATCCAAAGCCAATGTCATCAGATCCTTAATTTCAGCTTGTAAGTGAGTAGAAGGATCCTGTGACAATAAACGATAATATTTAACATCATTCAGATGTGTCATGACCGACTGGCAGTAATGAGTTCTAGATTGTATCACCGTGGCACCACCTTTACCGCTCTTCGCACAATAAGATTGTTATCATTACGTAAATCAGACAAAGCTTTCCATTGCTGTTTGGTAAGATTATTGGTGGTAAATGATGGTAAATCAGCTAGTTCTAAAGATGTCAAGTCTTGGATAACCAAATTTTGATATGTAGAAATGAAAGGGTCAACTGTCCCCGGAGGAACCCATTTAGATGGTAACCGCACTACAGAAGTATCTGTTGTAAAAGAATGTGTAGCACAAAAATGAATTACTTGTAGCTTTCTAAAAAATTTATGTAAAGCTGTACGCAATTGAAAAGGCTGATATGAAACTCTCAGGACAAAAGAAAGACCCTTATTCAAAACCTCTTCTTGAGCTGTAGACAACGGGTAAGCAGAAACATTGATCACTGTAGTTTGGAATGAGTCCTGGTAGTTGGGCCTTGCGGTTGATCCGTCCGAGGTTTGATCAAATCCTCCAGGGGTCTCCGACCCCCACGTCACCTCCTGCCATAACAGCCTCGACGAAAAACCTGTTCCTGTTGAACGGAAGAGTAATTCGCTCTACCTCTGCGAGATGACTTAGAGTCAGTTGAGCTGTCCTCCCCAGAATCATCCTTTGCTCCAAGGCAATGGAGGGTTAAGTGACTTGCTCAAGGCCACAAGGAGTGCTAGTGAGAATCAAACCCTAGTCTTTTGGTTACTAAGCCAGTAGTTCTATTACGCTGCTCCTCCACTCCTAAATACCTATAGTACCTGAATGTAACTTGCCTTAATCTAGTACTGGAAAGACGCCAGCTAGATATTAATAAATGCATTTCAATATATATTTCTTCTGATTTCTTGTCTTCTCCTTTCTATAACAATTGAATGTTTGACTTTTTTCCTTTTTAGCAGTAGTTTTTGCCAAGAGTTACCACCCTTCTTTGGGGATGGCGAAGAGTTTTGTGAGATGGGCTGTTGTCTTGGAGATGAGGATTTTATGATTGGGTTTTCAGTTTTGAGGTTTCTTCAGAGTTTCTGATTCACATGTCAAGGTGGAATCTTGCTCCTCTGAGGACAGGTAGGATAACAGGTCATCACAATATGGGTGACGTCAACGTCAAAGCCCAATGCAGGAACTTTGCTCACACTCAGATTATTATTAATTCTTTTTGTTGCATTGTGCATGTATACAGGCCGATGCAGAGAACCAGCATGGCCTTAATGTGCAGAAAGCAAATCCCTGGTGTCCCAGTTGCTCTGATCCACCTGCCAAACTAAAAATAACCCTGGTGGCCCAGTGGTCCTAAACCCTGCCCCTCCTCCTGGTACCCTTGCAAAGGATTCCTATTCCTGTGCTGCCATCTTGAAAAATGGCGGTGCTTGGCCCCACATGGTGCCAAGCACTGCTGTGGTGGTAGAAAATGCATTATATGGTAGTCTGGCCCCACCCAGTGCATCCCAGGTGCACGGGACCAGGTGCTGCCATTTTTCAAGATGTTTAAGGCACCTCAGACTAGGCATAGAGATATTTGCGATTCAGCTGGTTACATAATCCTTTATGCATTTCTCTGCATTGGACGCAGACAATATTAGCATGCCACATTAATACATGCAGTTCATTTTCCTATAAATATGCTTGGTATTACTGTGTGTGCTTGCTTGTCCTTTGCTGTTTACATGTGCATCAATCTCTTTTTTGGTTATACGCCCTGGTTTTCTGCATCAACAGTATTTTGATGACATTGGGAGCTTTTCCCTATGCCTAGATCATCTGAGCAGAAGTTTGACACTTAACCTTAGATGTTCCAGGAATCAGAGAAAGCCCCTGAAGTCATCAAAATACTGTCAGGGCACACATGCTCTAGGAGAGCATGCCAAACTTGCACCAACTTCTGTGCCCATGGGTTTGGCTTACTTTCCCAGTTTACCACTGCCATTTGCATCAGTTTAACACATGGCTAATTTGCATATGTGCCCTTTTCTGCATGCTGGTCTGAAGCCATGTGCTATTGGTGTGCCGCTAAGAGGCATACAGAGATATTTATTTAACTAGGCTTATATACCACTTTTCTACCAGTCAAAGCAGTGTACATTCAGTTACTGCATATATATTTTTCCCTTGTCCCTGAAGGTTTCACAATCAATGTTTTTGTCCCTGAGGCAACGAAGGGTACAACAAGGAGCACCTATGGGACTAGAAACCACAGTCCTTCTGGTTCAAGGTTGCTGTTCCCTAGCGGGATTCAAACCTCTGGCTGTCTTGCCCAAGTTAATTTGCTCCAACAACTAGGCCATTCCTGCTCAACTTCTATGCTGGCTTTCTGCATCGGCCCGCTAGTGATTTAAGGTCTCTTATAAAAGTCCCTTAGCTGGTTAACAAGCGTTTCAAGGTGCAGCTACAGGCAGTTGGGAACACACACGATAGTATCTGCCTTTGCATACTAAAAAGCACGTCAATCAGTGAACGCAGGATGGGGCTGAGAATGGACAAAGAGTGAGCATGGAAAGCGTATTAGTGCTAGAGTCGGGGCAATTGCTAAGTACTCAACGCGGTTCTTAACAATAGGTTCACCTAATGACTCCCTTAGAGCAGTCGTTAAGTGAACATGCCTTGGTGGAGCAGATGTTAGGCGAAACCATCATACGTTAGCTTCTGGGGACATACTGAACATGCCCGTGCAGCCTTTGCCATCAACATGTGTGAGATTGGCACGTTAATGGCAAATCCTTAGTGGCCTTTAGTGAATGGGGTCCTTAGTTCGTTAAAGTTGTTCAACTAAAGTAAATTATTTGTAAAGAAACAAAAATGATAAGTCAGAGTTAAGCAGTGTACCAAAAAGCATTGAATATATTTTAATCCATAACAGGTGAGATTTGAGAACTTCACTGAGCATGCACTGAAAATAGAGAGACAAGGAGAGGACTGGAAAAAATATTGAATTATGCCAAAAGATCATGAAGTACTGAAGTATTATATTTCCAAAAGAAACATTTAAAAAATAAGTCATAAGAACATAAGATATGCCATACTGGTTCAGACCAAGGTCCATCAAGCCCAGTATCCTGTTTCCAACAGTGGCCAATCTAGGTAATAAGTACCTAGCATTGTCCCCAAAAGACACAGGTTCCTCAATGCTTGTATTGGATCAAGCAGTGATATCCTGGGTCCCTTTTAACAATGGTTTATGGACCTTTCCTCCAGGAACTTGTCCAAACGTTTTTAAACCCAGCTACACTAACAGCTTTTACTACATCCTCCAATAACAAATTCCAGAGTTTGATTACACATTGAGTGAAAAAAATATTTTCTCTTTTTAGTCTTAAATAGGTTACCCTGTAGCTTTGTTGCATGTCTCCTAGTCTTTTTATATTCTGATGACGTAAACAATCAATCTCTGTTTACCCATTCCACTCCATTCATTAATTTATAGACTTCTATTATATCTCCCCTCAGCCGTCTCTTCCAGGTTGAAGAGCCCTAACCTTTTCAGCCTCTCTTCATAGGAGTATCCTTCCATCTCCTTTGCCATTTTGGTGGCTCTTCTTGGTACCTTTTCTAATAACACTATATCCTTTTTAAGATACGGCGACCAGAATTCCACACAATATTCAAGGTGCACTTGCACCATGGAACGATACAGAAGCACTATAATATCCTTTGTTATATTTTCCATTCATTTCCTTATGATTCCTAGCATTATATTTGCTCTCTTTGCTGCCGCTGCACACTGGGTGGAGGGTTTGAACATGTTATCCACCATAATGTCTAAATCATTTTCCTGGATAGTGGTTTCTAATGTGGAACCTTGCATCGTGTAACCATAGTTTGGGTTGTTCTTTCCTAGGTGCATAACATTGCACTTGTCCACATTCAATTTCATCTGCCATTTGGATGCCCAGTCTTCCAATTTATCAAGATCTTCTTGCAATTTTCCACAATCCTCTTGGGTTTTAACAACTTTAAATATTTTTGTGTCATCTGCAAATTTGATAACCTCACTCATTCTTCCCTTTTTCAGGTTCTTTATGAATATGTCAAAAAGCAGCGGACCCAGCACAGATCCCTGCAGTACTCCACTATTCACCTTTTTCCATTGGAAAATTGGCCATTTAGCCCTACCCTCTGATTTTTTTTAACCAGTTCCTGATCCACAATAGTACACTGCCTCCTATCCCATGACTTTTTAGTTTTGCCAAAAGTCTCTGATGAGGGACTTTGTCAAAGGCTTTCTGAAAATCCAGATACAATACAGTATATAAACCGACTCACACTTGTCTACCTGTTTATTCACACCTTCAAAAAAAACATAAGAGATTAGACAAGATCTTCCTTGTCTAAAGCCAAATTGGCCGTCTCCCATTAAGCCATGACTATCTACATGATGAGTAATTTTGTTTTTATAATGGTTTCTACCATTATTCCTGAAACTGACGTCAGTAGTTCCCGGATCACCCCTGGAATGTTTTTTATAAATTGGCGTTACATTGGGGAACCTCCAATCTTCAGGTATTACAGATGATTTTAATGATAGTTCACAGATTACTAATAGCAGGTCTGCAGTCTCATATTTCAGTTCTTTCAACATCCTTGGATATATACCATCTGGTCCAGGAGATTTGCTACTCTTTAGTTTATCAAATAGTTGTAATACATCTTCCCGGTGTAGCAGTATTTCTTTCAATTCCTCTGCAGTATCACCTTCAAATACCACTTCAGTCATGGGTAACATCCCTACATCTTCCTCAGTAAAGACCAATACAAAGAATTCATTCATTCTCTGCGCTATAGCCTTGTACCCTCTTACTTCCCCTTTTACCCTTCTAACATCTAATGGTCCAACTGACTCTCTCACAGATTTTTTGCTACAAATGTACTTGAAAAAGACTTTATTAAGTGTTTTTGCTTCCACAGCAAGTTTCTTCTCAAATTCTCTCTTTGCCTGCCGTATCAATGCCTTGCATTTGACTTGCAAGTACTTGTGCTGTTTCCAGTTTTCGTCGTTTGGCTCTTTTTTCCATTTCCTGAAAGATACTTTTTTGGCAACAACAGCCTCTCTGACCTCACCTTTAAACCATGCTGGCAGTTTTTTGGACTTCCTTCCACTTTTCTTAAATCGTGGAATACAGCTGGTCTGGTCTTCCAAGATAGTATTTTTAAACAATACCCAAGCTTGATGTAAGTCTTTGACCTTTTACAACTGCTCCTTTTAGCATTTTTTCTTAACTACTTTCCTCATTTTATCATAGTCTCCCTTTTGAAAGTTAAAAGGTAGTAATGTGGATTGCCTTACCATCCCTCCTCCATTAATTAAATCAAATGCTATCATGCTATGATCACTATTGCCAAGTGGCCCCAACACCCTTATCTCTTGCGCCAGATCTGGTGTTCTACTAAGGATTAAAATGGCTTCCCCTCTGGTCAGTTCATGAACCAGCTGCTCTAAGAAGCAGTCATTTATTTCATCTAGAAACTTTATCTCCCTAGCATGTCCTGTCATGAGACTGAACCGGTCAATACAGGGGTAATTGAAATCACCCACTATTATTACTGTTCTGTAGCTTTTGTTAGCTTCCCTGATTTCTTTGAGCATTTCATCATCCATTTGTTCATTCTGGCCAGGCAGTCAATAGTACAACCTCACTGTTTCCTGCAAAACTTTAATCCTTTGTGACTCATTGCCCTCTCTGACATAGAGTGCAACTCCTCCACCAATTTCATCAGCTCTATCATTATGATATAGTTTGTACCCAGGTATCATAGTGTCCCACTGGTTAACTTCCTTCCACCATGTCTCTGAGATACCAATCATATCTAACTTCTCATTTAGTGCTATATAGTCTAACTCTCCCATCTTATTTTTAGACTTCTAGTATTTGCATACAAGCATTGTAGAGACTCCATTTTATTCATATTAATCTGGTTATCGGTAAGCAGGGGCAATTTGGAATATTTAAGCTCTGTCTGCTCTGTACTCAAGGGCATTTGGGCTACCTTTGTCTTTATTGGAACCTCTCTGCTGATGTGCACTAACTTCATTTTTTTGGTAGTATCCTTCAAGGATACATTGTTCCGAACCTTGCATTCTAGGGCGACTGTCAGCTCTCCCCTATTATCTAGCTTAAAAGCTGTTCTATCTTCCTTTTAAAGCAGCCTGGTTCCATCCTGGTTAAAGTGAAGCCCATCCCTTTGGAAGAGACCCTCCTTTTCCCAGAATGTTCCCCAGTTCCTAACAAACCCAAAACCCTCATCCTTGCACCATTGTCTCATCCACACATTGAGACTCAAGAGCTCTGCCTTATGTTGTTGGAAAGGAACAAATTAAAAAAAACATTTCATTATAGAAAAATGGGAGAGATTTGTGAGGTAAAGTAGCAGAAAATCAGGAAGAGGAAGAAAAGTAGTTTAGAGGGTAAGTTGGGGAAAATTTGGGTGAGAAAATTTGAGCATGGGGCTAAATTTTGCGGTGTCAGGGGACTGGTAAAATTCAAACTGAAAATATTTGTTAAGGAACGTAATCTGGGAAAGGGAGAAAATATTGTGAGAAAAGGAAAGAACTGCACTCCCCCCCCCCCCAAAATGCAAAGCCACTGATGTTTATACTACTCTACGATATTACAAATTGAACGTTATCTCCCTACCTGCGGGTACCGGTAAATCATTGTGATTTCTGCTGATGAGCGGGATGGGGATGACATCAGTTGCCCAATGAATGCCATCAATCTGCCCTTCTGAAAACAGCTGTAGTTGGGTACTGGGACTTGATGACCAGATAATATTCGTAAAGCGTTTAGCACTGAAATCTCATTACTATAGCAAGAATCAGACATAAGGAATCCCAGAGTAACATTGGGCAAAAGATCCGTCCTGTTGTTGATCTCCTCAATGGCAAAAGCAAAGGTCAGCAGGTGTCGGATATAATATGGAGACATTCTGTAAAGATAGTAGTATTTTTGTTCAATTCACAGGAAAGACTTAATATATTAGTAGGTTAATTTTCCAAATTGCCCACTTTTATTTATTTATTTGAAAGCATTTGGAGGGTAATTTTATAAGACGGTGTTGACTTTAAGCATGAAAATAATCTCCTTCTTAGGCACAATCTTGGCAAGACAATTGATGCCTTTATAAGATAGTTGTTTAAGTGGCATAGATAACTCCAGTGCAGGTGCGGACAGTTACACATGACCTGGAGAAGGGGGAAATGCCAGCTTCTAGAATTCTATCGTACACAAAGAGATTAACATATTTATAATCTATGCACATAATTCTGAGCTCCACCAATACTCCACCCAAACTCACCCATGTACACACCTTGCAGCAAAGCACATACCATTATGTCAAAGTGTGGACTTTTTTGCTGGTCAGTATTTTATAACTGACCATTTACATATGTTACGTGGCCACATGCACAGAATTATTTTATAATTACCTCCTTGCCATCCACCTATTGATAATGGAGCCAGTTTTTCATGAGGAAATCTGGAACACAGATCTATTTATTTATTTATTTTAGGTTTTTCTATACCGTGCTCTCTAAAATCAGCTCAGTTTACAATTAGAACAAATTTGTACAGTGCAGGCGGAGTCTGCACTGTATTTACAAGGAACAGGATTTACAACTTGGCTAATTGGGGTAACTATGTACAGGCTACTTAGTAGCAGGCTACTCAGTTAAATAACTATATACAGGCGAGGCAGTCGGGTCAGCGATGGAGGGTGGTGACATGACTGCTTGGTGGCTATTTACAAGCTTGTGTGCTATATAGAAAGTTGTGTACTATATACAATTGCATATCAGGTGTCTGGCAGTGTTACTGGGTGGGGCTGTGACTGCATGTTGTTGTTGGGTCTGGGATGCTGTATTGGTGGTTGCATGAGGCTGGATGTTGTGAATTTCCATTGTGAGAGTAGTACTGGAGAAACAGGTGGTGTTTCAGAGCCTTTCTGAATTGGGCGAGGTCAGTTATGGAACGAGATGTTAGGTGGGAGAGCATTCCAGCATGTGGGTGCGTAGTACACGAAGGCCCTGTTTCTTGTTGCTTGTGAGCACTTTGTGATCTTGCTGGGGATGTTCAGTGTGTTGGCAGCGGCTGACCTTCTGACTCTGTTTGAGGAAGTGGGGAGGATGAGGTCCATGATGGAGGTGGAGGTGATGCCGTGGATTGCCTTGAAAGTCATCAATAAAATTTTGAAAGCAAGTCTGCAGTGGACCGGCAGCCAATGTAGATGTTTCAGGATTGGAGTTATATGGTCACTCCTGGCAGCTCCGTGTAATATTCTGGTGGCTGCATTCATTGCAAGCTGCAGCGGGTTCAGTGTGCTTTTTGGGAGACCTTGTAGGATTGAGTTGGCGTAGTCAAAGTGGGGGATTACTAAAGCTTGGTAGACTGTCCAGAAATCCTCCGGCTCCAGCAGGGGTCTAAGATTCCGGACCATCCCTATTTTGTGGTATATTGCTTTGACAGTATTATTTACGTGGGCTTTCATATCAAACTGTTGGTCAAGGATGACCCCTAGGTAGCGGATCGTAGGTTTGCTTTGAAGCTCCATGCCTCTCACCTTTAGAGATGGCGGGGGGGGGGGGAACGCTTGGTTCCTGGTGATGAATAGGGCCTCAGTTTTCTTGACGTTTATTCTGAGGTTTGTTTGTGGAGCCAGTCGGTTACAGCGTCGAAGCAGTTGGTTAGGGGTGAAAAGTCCAGATGGTCATTTGAAAATGGCATGTAGAGTAGCACATCATCCGTGTATATGAGGCAGGAGATATTGAAGGAGCTGGTAAGTGCACAGATGTGCTGCATATATACGTTAAAGAACAGTGCTGAGAGCGAGGATCCCTGCGGTACGCCCTATTCTTGCCAGAACGTATTGGAGGTCTTGAGGTCAGTGCATACTGTCCCCCGCAGCCCCCTCTGGTGGCGGCGTAGTGGTTCCACGGGGCTGGGGAGCTCATAAGAATAGGGGAATTAGGGTTGACCTGTTGCGAGGGTCATGAGGTAGCGGCCCTCTGTGTCAGCCTCGTGGTCAACTTCCCAATAAAGCAACATTTAGCCAAGTGTAGGGAAAAAGAAAAAGGCATTTATTTCACCTTTACGCAAATGGTTCAAAATATGCGGTTGAGAAAAAATAACAGGGCTGTATCCTTTCTTGTATCAAATGCAATTCCCAAAAACATTCAAAGTAACATTGTTAATCTTCACAAACTCAAAACATAAGGCATCTTGTATTCTCTTCATACATTTGGTGGCTCCAAATAACTTAAAACTTTCCTATTGTGCAATAATTACAATCCATGGGTTCCACGGCCTCATTAACTTCAGATTCCCCTGGCATCCACTCCATCTCTGAGGGGTCCGAATCTGAAACCTCAGGAAGGTTGGATTCAGGCTTTCTAAAAGCGTGCCATACTGTGTCCCAATGTTGGCTTGTCAGTTTGGGGCATCGGTTTTTAGCTATATTGTAGAACTCTGGATTTTCTTCTGCTACAGGATTAAAAGTTCGCTTATCCCAGCTTTTAATATTACTAGCCTTTTTCCTAGAGAGCTTATCTGGTACTTTTGGCCTAAAAGTGTCCTTATCATACAGATAAAAGTTATTCCTTTGTTTCTCTCTTGTGCTAGGCTTAGGTAAGCACTTGCAGGCAACAACTGTTCCACCTTTAAACTTCCTGCAGTCTCTTTTGGGAAAGGCTTGAGGCCTAGCCTGAATGTCCTCCACTTCTTGCAGGCTCAAGTGTTCCCTGGGTGTCTTTCCTCCTTTAGAATGGGGAGTAACTCCTCTGAGGCATGGCTGCTGCTGAGGCGCTTGTCCTCCACTTCCACCCCTGTGGCAGTTGGCTACTGGCCGCGCCCTCTCAGCACTTCCCTGTTCCCCAGGCCTCTGAGTTTTCCATTCCTCTTTCAGGTTACTTTTATAAAAACTTTTAAAAGTACCTTTTTCTCCTTGGGTATTCCTTGCAACCGGATATCTCTTCCTCAGCTTGTATCCCAGTCCTCCTCCCTGGATAGGGCTTCCTCTCAGGTTGGAAGGGAGAGCACCTCCTTCCTTGGCTGCTCTCTGCAATGCTGCTCCTTCCAGTTGTATCTGGCCTTCCTCTAGGCCTGTTCTTGGGCCTTCACCTCGGCCTGCTCTATGAGTTATTCCTTGGTCTGCTTCTCGGCCTACTCTCTGGCCTGCTCTCCAAGCTGCTTCAACTCCTTGAGCTGTTCTGGGTCTGACAGTGACTCCAACTCTCCGAACTGCTCTTTCCAGTCCGGCTTTGACGCTCACTCTGGCTCCGTCTCTGTCTCTGTCTCTGCTTGACTGAGCTCTGTCCCTGCTTAAATCGGGACTAACTGATTCAAGGTCCTGCCCATAGAGGCGTGGTTCCTCTGCTTCCAGGCTTGCTCTCCTGCTCCCTCTATGTGGACCTTCAGGAAATTGCATGTAAATCTTGTTTTTTTCAAGATTTAAAACTTCTTTTCTTTGTGCCAGAGGGTCCGCAGTATCACAATACGTGCTGCCATCTGTCTGTTACGTATGATCTGCACCAGCTTAAGGCTGTGTCATGGATCCCTTTCTCTGTGAGACGCCTTAGAAGCACTTCGTGGTCCACGGAGTCGAAAGTTGCGGCATTGTCCAGGAAAATTAAGGCGTATCCCTGTCTTATGTTGTCCAATCCTGTGATTAGTGTGCTGAAGAGGCTAGTCAGGAGTGTCTCGACTCCGTGCAGTTCTCTGAATCCATGTTGGCTTGGGTCAAGGGGAGCAGTGGTCTCAATATGGTGTTGAATTTTACTATGGACGAGTTTTTTGATTATTTTGGCCATTAGAGGGATGCTTGAAATTGGTCTGTAAGAATCCATCTTCTGGGGGTCAAGTTTTGTGTTTTTTAGAAGTGATCTAATGGATGTTTGTTTCAAGCTTCGTGGAAAAGCGCCCATAGAGAAGGATAGGTCTATAAGTTTGGCCAGAAAGGGGCTAAACTCTTTGAAATGTCAGTTTATGATAATAATGAACAGTGCTAAATGTTAGAAATCCAATGACGCATTGCTCTTGGCAGAATGGCTATGAAGGATCTATACAAGATTCTCAAGAGCAGAGTTGTCTCTCTCCATACAAAGATGTGACTCATTCAAGCCATGGTATTTTCAATAACATCATATGGATGCGAAAGTTGGACAGTGAAAAAGATAGACAGGAAGAAAATTGATGCCTTTGAATTATGGTGCTGGTGGTGAATACTGTGTATACCACGGACTGCCCGAAGAACAAACCAGTCAGTACTAGAGGAGATCAAACCTAAACTTTCTTTGTCTTTCATACTTTGGTCACATCATGAAAAGAGAGAGATCATTAGAGAAAGATATCATACTTGACAAGATAGAAGGTCGACGCAAAAGAGGAAGGCGAGCAATGAGATGGATTGATATAATAACAGCAACCAGTTTTTGTTTTTAATTTTCCCTGGGCTGATGGGGGGGGGGGAGGGGGTTAGGACTGGTAATGGACTATGGGCTGATGGGGGGGTAGGACTGGTAATTGGCTATGGGGGGTCTAGGACTGGAAGTGGGCTGAAGGGGGGTGTTAGGACTGGAAGTGGGCTGATGGGGGGGGTTAGACTGGTAATGGTTGATGGGGGGCTAGGACTGGAAATGGGCTGATGTGAAGGGTTAGGACTGGTAATTGAGCAATGGGGGGGGGGCTAAGACTGGAAATGGGCTGATGGGGGGGTAGGACTGGTAATGGGCTATGGGGGGCTAAGACCGGAAGTGGGCTGATGGGGGGGTTAGGACTGGAAGTGAGCTAATGGGGGGGGGGGGCTTAGGACTGGTTATGGGCTATGGGGGGGCTAGGACTGGTAATGGGCTGGGGTGTTGCTAGGACTGGAAATGGGCTGAGTGGAAGGGGGGCTTGAACTGCAAATAGCTGATGGGGAAGGGGCTTGGAATGGAAATGGGCTGTGAGGGGAGGGAGCTAGGACTGGAAATGGGCTGTTGGGGGGTGCTAAGATTAGAAATGGGCTGTGGTGGGGGCTTGGATTGAAATGGACTCATGGAGGGGATAGAACTGGAAGTAGGCTCATGGGGGCTTGGATTGGAAATGGGCTAAGTGGAGGGGAGCTAGGATTTGATATGGGCTGATGGTGGGGCTAGGAATTGATTAGAAATGGGCTGTTGGGGGGCTGGGATTGGAAATGAGCTGATGGAGGGACTCGGATAGGACTGGAAATGGATGGGGGAGCTAGGACTGGAAATGGGCTGATGGTGGGGCTAGAATAGGACTGGAAATGGGCTGATGCGGGGACTAGAAGGGAGTGGATGCTGGGTGGGGCTGGAACTAGAAGGGAGCTGATGTTGGGGGAGGATTAGAATGGGATGGGGCTGGGAGAGTGAAATGGAGAGGGGAAAAAGTTTTGTGTGGGAGGAAAGAAAAATCTACAATTGGTCGGGTATTGGGAGAGTAAGTGGGGATTGAGGATGGAGGGGTCAAATTTGAGTGGATGAAATAGGAATGAGGAAAGAGCAAAAGGAGAAATATTAGTATTTTAAAGCAAATGTAGAGAGAGAATGGAAAAAAAAACTAGAAGAGAAGAAAGGACAAATGGACAGCAGACGATGGAGAGTTAGCAGAAGACACAAAGAAACCAGATGAAAGTGGCTGGAGCAATTGCAACTGAAAAAAAAACCACACACAAAAGATAGCAAAATATCTCTTTATTTCAAATTTATTAACTGGAGTATGTCAGCTCTGGGAAATGTGCATCATTAATGGCTGTGCTTTGTTTAGTACAAGAGGAAATTAATTTATAATTTTATTTCTACAGTGTTGTTGTACATTCCAAGTTTGGCTTTTGGGGTTCCCGGTTTAATTATTGTCTTCATGTTTCTAAATTGTGATTCCTTGTTTGGTGATGGTCTATGTTCTGCATGTGTAACTGAGCTGAGGTATTATGTTTATGTAATTCCTATTTGACATTGCCACTTGTTCTCTTTCCCCCAGTAGATAATGTATTCTTATTCTCTGAAATGTATTGGTTTAATATTTGCATGTGCTGCCTTTTGATAGGTAGAGTATGGTGCTTTGTGAGTCCTGGTAGTGCTGTTAGGATACAGTGGGTTTGCTATGGGTTCTAAATGGGCAATGTTTGTAGTAGTTCCTAATGTGCCTGGTGGTTGGCACTGGATTATAGTAATGTAGAAATCTTTTAGTCTTTCTTTATCCATACACTCATTAAAAGGCATGTTTACTAAAAGTTAGTGTATGGTAACATTATGCAAATATTTATGCAAATGAGGCCCACACCGAGTCTCCGCACATGGCCCTGCACCCCCCTTGGGCTGCCCCTGCCTAGTGGCAGATAGCCTGGGTTAACCGTTAGCCTGGTTTAGTAAACATTCCCGTTAGAGTACCAATGAACAAACAAACCTTTTTCAAAGACGGGGAAGCTGTAAAACTAGAGGCATAACATGAAATTGCAAGAGGGTAAACTGAAAGGCAACATCAGGAAATACTCTTTCACTGAAAGGGTGGTGGATGCTTGGAATGCCCTCCCGATGGAAGTGGCGGGGGCAAGTACAGTGACTGAAATCAAACTGTCATGGGACAGGCACAGTGGATCCCTTTATAACAACAAGATAAAATAAAAATAAACATAACTATCACATATTTCTCAACAAATAACAGTGACCTGCATGGAGTGGCAGGTGCACCTACTCTTGCCACCTTGCTGGGCAGACTGGATGGACCATGCTGGTCTTTATCTGCTGTCATATACTATGTTACTATGTCACCTGCAGGAGCAGAGAGAGATGCACACATTAGGATAACACTTGTACAGGGTGTGTTTGGGCTTGCGGCTTGGATGGTGGACATCATGGTTAGGGCTTTCACAGGACATTGCCATGTGGCAGTGCATTCTGGAGACAGTTTCAGCCATGGTTTGCGCATACCATGTTTGCACATACCTTCTGTTCGGTGGCTCAGTATGTCTCCAGGATGCCCTGCTCATGCACAGTTTTGCATGGTGCCAATACTAATCTAGCACTACATATCACAGGTGCACATAGTTCTCATTATGGTTACCATTACACACTTTCCATATGTCACCTTACATGTCTGCTGACACCCTTAGATACACATCAGTTGAATGCAGTTTGTGTAGCTACATGGGAGGATGCAACTGCAGATGGACATGCTGGGAACATCTACATCTGAGTCAGAGGCAGTGCCTCCTCCATTCCTATGTCCCACGCAACAGATTGGTCCATTTGGCTATGTTGGCTTTGAAATTCTAGGATTATGACAGATCAGGTCCATTTGTCTGTATATATGTCCACTATACCTGTTGGGTGGTGTTCCCCCTGTGGCTGCCTCTCCTCTAGGCATCACCACATCCTGGCCATTCTGTTCACTCATTGGACTCTATGCCTGTGTTGGGGTATTTCAGGAGTCATTTGAGCCCTCACATGGATGTTATTCTGGGGTGCCCCAAAACAGGCTAGTATGCATTACTCACATTTCTGCATATAGGCTTACTGTTTTGTTCACTCACCAAGCAGTCAAGCATCTCTGAGGTGTTCATTGACTGCTGTGTGTCCCAGGCCTGACTACGCAAGGATGAAGGTATCATGTCATGATCCTGGGAGCCTTGCACACATATCCATAATGGTCATGTTGGCATTCACCACCATCTGCATGTTCATGGAGGTATAGTTATGCTGTTTCCCGTAGGCCCTCTGGTCTTGTCGGGGTGCCCTTAGAGTGATATGCGTGCAGTCAATCACTCTGAGTACTGATGGGAATTCAGCAAGGTCATAGAAGGCCTGCATCGTCTCCTGCCACTCTAGTGTTGTCGTTGGGAATTTGATGAGGTGCCCCAATTGCTGCAGCAGGGCTCTAGTGACAGCATCTATACAGTGGCACATTGCAGACTGCGCGATTCCAATCATGGCACCGACAACATACTGGAAGCTGCCTGTCGCTAGGAAGCTGAGGACAGTGGCAAGCTTTATCTTTATCTTTATTAATTTATGTTTAATTTATGACATTTTAAGATGTTCTATGTAAAATTAAGATGTTCTATGTAAAACAAACTTAGCTTTGTTAATTGTTGTTATTTGTACACCGCAACTGATCTCTGGAAGATGCGGTATAAAAATGAGTGTTAAATAAATAAATAAATAAATAAATAAATAAAAATAAAACATTTGATAGACTGCCCATTGGGAGCCATCTGGGTGGTTTACAATAGCAATAATATATATTTAAAAAGCCAGAAACAGAAAAGCAACTACAATGCCAGACAGGAAAGTGCACACCCATACAGGACTAAAGAGAAAAGAGCCTAAGTTGAAGGTAAAGAGGAAATGGGGTCAGCGAAAGGGCGGTCATAGGCAGTACAGAAGAGGTGGGTTTTAAGGACAGACTTGAATTTGGGAAATTATTCTTCTTGACAGATTAGGGGAGGAAGGGACTTCCACAGTGATGGGACTAGAAAAAAGAGGGTGGAATGCCGGGTTTCCTCCAGGGGGGCATGGGTAGGAGAGGGGATGTGAAGGCGGTTGGTTTGCAGGACTGGAAGCTACAAGGTACTGTACGAAAATGTATTGAGCCTGTGAAATACTGAGGGGTGTTCTGATGCAGGGCACTATGTGTTAGAATTAGGAGTTTGAAGTTAATGTGGTAGGGGAAGGGGAACCAGTGCAGGTGGATCAAGGAGGGAGTGATGTGATGGAAGCGAGGAGTATGAGTGAGGAGACAAGATGCAGTATTCTGAATTAGCTGTAGACGGTGAAGTTGGTGGTGGGGGATACTGGCAAAAACAACATTACAACAATCGAGACATGAAATTATTAGAGAGAGAAGGAGGGGTGCTGGGGAGCGCACAGGACTGATAGCGCGAATCTGACGAAGAAAAAAGTGGGAGTGGCGCACAAGGGAGGAGATGTGAGCATGGAAGGAGAGGTCAGGATTAACTAGATTGTAAGCTCTGACGAGCAGGGACTGTCTCTTATATGTCTGTACAGCGCTGCGCTATATAAATGATAAATAGTAGTAGTAGTAGTAGGATCCAGGATAACCCCCAGGTACCGAGAAACTTTGGGCCACATTAAGAAGCATGGGTATACCAGAAAACCTGATCGTTTTCTTACACAATCTGTATATTGATCAAGAGGCAACAGTTCGACTGGAACAAGGAGAAAGAGAATGGTTTAAAATAAACAAAAGTGTACAACAAGCAATTTTGCTGCTACCTGGTTAGCTTCTATGGCATCAGAGGCAGTGTGGGGACTCCAGATATTCAATGCCAGGGCCGCATATGACACCAGCATTGAACATCTGGGGTTAAAGGATGATGGCGACAGCTATGCACTGTGGTAGCACATAGCCATCCCAATTTAATATCGGGCCCTAAATGGGTAGAAATGGGTAAAAGGAACAACATCTGGAAATCAGTGTGCATTAATGCCCATAGTATGGGAAATAATATCCCTGATGCTGAGGCATTAATGGAATTGAATTTAGTGGCAGTTATGGAGACCATAGTTTATAGAGAATCATGACTGGGATAAAATTATACTGGGCTATGATTTATTCAGGAAGGACAGGGTAGGAAGAAGGGGAGGAGGAGTGGCATTATATGTAAAAAAAACAATATTAAAAGCCCTTATAGTATAGGGCTTATGAGGGAAGGATTATAGGGCTTATGAGGTGTGATGAGGAGAGCCCTGCTGAACCGATGGAAATAGGAAAAGATAGTGAATATACCTTTAAAGAAAGAGACATTCCTGAAATTCACAGGTTCCAGACAGTCAAAGAAAAAAAGCACGGAGTTGATAGAGCCAGTTTGCCACACCCAAGCTCTGCTGACGTAAGTGCAAGCTTAGGGGGTAATGGTAAACACCTGTGCAGAGACAGAGAAAGACTAGCTAAGAAGCAGCCTTATAAACCCTGCTCAGGGGAGAAGGTGGAGGAGGATCAGGTTGCGGTTCAAACTGTTTGTGTTCCAGTTCCAGTCCAGAATCGTGGGCAGGTTCAGAGAGTTCAGCGTGATTCAGCTATTCCAGGAGTTCAGAGAGAGGAACTCAGAGGAGGAAACATCAGGGGAAGGAGAAGGACATGGAAGGAGCCTGAGAGCCAAGAAACCACGTGTGCTTTGCTTAGAAAAAGAAAGCAGGGAAGTCTTCTACCTCAGGTCTCGGACTGAAGGTTTCAAGCTGCTCAAAGGTGGGTGAACAAGGCTATAGCTAGAAGTAGCCAGAACCCAGCCTGGAGCAAAGAACCGTGGCTGAACAGTGGAGAGGAACCAGGGCAACTGAACCAGGGAGAGATATCCCATACTAGAGGTACAGACATTCCTTACCGGGGAAACCAGTGCTGGAGGGAGGTCCAGGGATTTCCCCAGAGCATTCACCGAGGAGCAGATTGTGGGAGTTCACAGCCAGACGTATATGCTTTAGAACAAGAAGATATGCAAGTGGACTGTGCGGAGCAAAACTCCATATCAGTTGAATTGCCAATGGATTGTACATTATGCCAGACAGAAGCTATGAAAGTCTGTTGATAAGAAATGCTTGATAAAGAAAGGTCTTGAGAAGCAGTGGGAATGAACCTAGTTTTGTTTTGCTAAGAAAATACCTACTAACTCAAGAGAACGTTGCCAGCTTCTACATTTTGGTGTTTAAAGGAGCAGAAGGTAAATGAGGACATTTAACTTTGCTTAAACAGAGAAGCTGTATTTTGTTTTGCTGATTACCTTGTGAAAACAACTGCACATGGTTCAAAAGCTTATGAAGTTCCCTCAGTTCCAGCTTATGTATAATTTCTGAAGTATTGCTTGGAGAAGAATATCCTGATGTTGTGTGTTTGAACCTTAGTGCTTTTTGTGGAAAAATAAACTTTTTTCTTTGCCTTTAACCCTTGGCTTACATGACTATCCTTGAACGAGGAAAAACTACAAGTCCCATAATGCCTCCCGGTGGACAAGAATAGTGTTTCATTCCTTTATTAGAGGACTAAAATTGACAGCCCTATGCCTCTAGGCCCTCGGCCGGGGCTGGGGTCACGACAGAGGGAAGGAGGATTCAATGTGAGTTGAACTGGAAAGAGGGAATGGAGCATCCATTTGCATTGGTGTGATATACCGACCTCCTTCACAGGCAGAAGAACTGGACAGAGATTTAATTTAAGACATTTGTAGTAATGCTATGAAAGGAGAAGTGATGCTGATAGGTGATTTTAAAATGTTGGATGTTGATTGGCACATCCCGACTGTTGTGTCATCTAAAAGCAAGGAGATCCTGGATTCTCTACAGGGAGAGCTATTCTAGCAACTGGTAACAGAACCCATAGGTGAAGGGGTCATACTGGATCTGGTCCTTACTAATGGGGTGAGTGCTTTAGATGTTCTAGTGGGTGATCATCTGGCATCCAGTAAGTACCAAATGGTGTGGTTCAATATTAGGACTAGGGCTGATGAAGTTCATTCAAAAGTGAGGGCCCTAGATTCCAGGAAAGCTAACTTTGACAAGAGGGGACAATACCTCAAAGAGTTGTTAATGGAACAACTGTGAGATGTAGGAAAGCAATGGGGGAAACTTACAAGGAAAATTTTAAAGGCAACAAACATTTTTGTTAGAAAAGTAAATAAATGTAAAAGGAAACAGAAAAGGAGGCCACTATTATCCTCAAAAGAAATAACTGAAATGTCAGAAAAAAGTGGGTGATCTTCATAACATACAAGAGATCACAGAAAGAGGAAGACAAGCATCAATATTTGAAAAGCTGAGAGAAGCTAGAAAATTAGTCAGGAAAGCAAAGATACAAATGGAAGAAAAAATATCCAATGCAGTAAAATGGGCAGACAATATATTTTTCAGATATGTTAGTGAGAGAAGGAAGTACAAAAGTAGTATTGTCAGACTCAAGGGTGAAGAAGAGTAATATGTAGAAGCTAATGAGGATAGAGCAGAATTGCTTAACAAATATTTCTGTTCTGTGTTCACAGATGAAGGGACCTCAGAAAACACTGAGAAATAAGAACAGAAATGAGATGGATTTTGAACAATTTTCAGAAGACTGTGCATTTGGAGCTACATAGCTAAACTGAAAGTAGACAGAGCAATGGGGCCAGATGGGATACATCTGAGAGTATTTAAGGAACTTAGGGAAGTTCAAGCAGCTCAACTGTCTGTCCTTTTCAATGCTTCTTTAGAGTTGGGAGTGGTCCCAGAGTAATATGTGGAAATATTTATTTATGGAAAAAGCGGTAGATGTGTGGAATAGTCTCCTAGTGGACGAGGATAGTATCTGAGTTCAAGAAAGTATGGGACAAACACAAAAGATTTCTAAAGGAAAAAATGGACTATAGTAGTTAGTATGCAAGGGCAGACTGGATAGGCCATATGGTCTTTGTCAGTAGTCCATCAGTGAGATGGGGGTTATCTAGTCTATCACATGTAGAATTTTCTCCCACTTAGTGAGGGGTCTTAATTGTGCACTAGGTGCAAGGATCTCTTTGCCCTCAGGGAATGAGTGGGTGATTCAATTATTAGGCATGTAGATAGCTGGGTGCTGGTGGATGTGAGGACAGCCTGGTAACATGCCTGCCTGGTGAGAAGGTAGCGGACCTCACGTGCCACCTCAACAAGGTTTTAGATAGTGCTGGGGAGGAGTCTGTTGTCTTGATACATGTTGGTACCAATGACAGGAACATGTGGAAGGGAGGTTCTGGAGGCCAAATTTAGGCTTTTAGGTAAGAAGTTGAAATCCAGAACTTCCAGAGTAACATTCTCTAAAATGCTTCCCGTGCCACGTGCAGGACCCAAAAGAAAGCAGAACTCCAGAGTCTCCATGCCTGAATGAGATGATGGTGCAAAGAAGAGGGTTTTGGATTTGCTAAGAATTGGGCAGCATTCTGAGAATGGAGGGACTCTTCCGAAGAGATGGGCTCCACCTTAATCACGATGGAGTCAGGCTGCTGGCATTAACATTTAAAAAGGAGATAGAGCAGTTTTTGGATTAGATAACATGGGAAAGCTGACAGTCACCCAAGAGCACATAGTTCTGAAGAATGTATCCTTGAAGGATACTAGCAAACAAGGGAAGTTAGGACATCTTAACAGAGAGGTTCCAATAAAGATAAAAATAATCCAGACGCCCTTAAGTGCAGAGCTGAAAGATTCCAAATTACCCCTAAGAACTGATAACCAGATTAATATGAATGAAATAGAACCTCTAAAGTGCCTGTATGCGAATGATAAAAGTCTGAAAAATAAGATGGGAGAGTTAGAATATATAGCTGTCATATTTTATTTTTTAGATTAGATAAGATTGGTATCTCAGAGACCTGGTGGAAGGAGGACAATCAATGAGACACTGATACCTGGGCACAAACTATATTGTAATGATAGAGTACATCAAATTGGTGGAGGGTTTGCACTCTATGTTAGAGAAAGCATTGAGTCATGCAGGATTAAAGTTTTGCAGGAAACAGAATGTGCTGTAGAATCTTTATGGGTAGAAATTCCATGTAAAAAGGGGAAGTCAATGACAGGGGGGTGTACTACCGACCACCTGGCCAGAATGAACAGATGATGATGAAATGCTGAATAAATCAGGGAAGCTAATAATGGGTGATTTCAATTACCAGGGTATCGACTGGATTAGTGTCAAAGCAGGACATACTAGGAGGTTTCTCGATGAAAGAAATGACTGCTTCTTGGAGCAGCTGGTTCATGAAGTGACAAGAGGGGAAGCTATTTTGGTTCTAGTCCATAGTGGCACTCAAGATCTGGTGCAAGAGTGTTAGGGCCACTTGGCAATAAGGATCGTAGCATGATCGGTTTGATTTAATAAATTAAAGAAGAATGGCAAGGAAATCCACAGTATTACCATTTACCTTTCAAAAAGGAGACTCTGATAAAATGAGGAAAATAGTTAAGAACATTCTAAAAGGAGCAAATGTAAAGGTGAAAGATTTACATAAAGCATGGGCATTGTTTAAAGGTACTATCTTGGAAGCCCAGAGCATAAGAACATAAGATATGCCATACTGGGTCAGACCAAGGTCCATCAAGCCCAGTATCCTGTTTCCAACAGTGGCCAATCTAGGTCATACGTACCTAGTAGTTTCCCCAAAAGACACAGGTTCCACAATGCTTGTATTGGGTCAAGCACTGATATCCTGGGTCCATTTTTAATAATGGTTTATGGACCTTTCCTCCAGGAACTTGTCCAAACCTTTTTTAAACCCAGCTACACTAACAGCCTTTACTACATCCTCCGGTAACAAGTTCCTGAGTTTGATTGCACATTGAGTGAAAAAAATATTTTCTCTTATTTGTCTTAAATAGTTTACCCTATAGCTTCATTGCATTTCCCCTAGTCTTTCTATATTCTGATAACGTAAACAATCGATCTACGTTTACCCGTTCCACTCCGTTCATTAATTTATAGACTTCTATCATATCTCCCCTCACCCGTCTCTTTTCCAGGTTAAAGAGCCCTAACCTTTTTAGCCTTTCTTCATAGGAGTATCCTTCCATCTGCTTTACCATTTTGGTGTCTCTTCTCTGAATATTTTCTAATAACGCTATATCGTTTTTAAGATATGGTGACCACAATTGCACACAATATTCAAGATGCCTTCCTTCCACTTAAAGAAAAGTGGAAGGAATGCAAAAAACTGCCAGCATATTTTAAAGGCGAGTCTGTGACTGTATTAAAAGCATCTTTCAGGAAATGGAAAAAGGAGCCAAATGATGGAAACAGGAAACAACATAAGAATTGGCAAGTTATAGGCAAGGCATTGAGAAGGCAGGCAAAAATAAAATTAAAAAAAAAAGCTAGCCGTGGAAGCAAAAATGCATAATACAAACTTTTTCAAGTACAATCTTAGCAAAAACCTGTGAGTCAGTTGGACGATTGGATGATAGAGGGGTAAAAGAGGTGCAAAGTAAAGACAAGGCTATAGCAGAGAGACTGAGTGAATTCTTTGCTTTGGTCTTTACTGAAGAAGATGTAGGGAATTTACCCATGCCCGAAATGGTATATAAAGGTGATGTATCAGAAGAATGGAAATACACCAGGAAGATGTACTACAACTATTTGATAAACTGAAGAGTAACAAATCACCTGGGCTGGATGATATACATCCAAGAGTATTGAAAGAACTGAAATATGAGATTGCAGACCTATTAGTAATCTGTGAACCATCAATAAAATCATCTGTAGAATGGCCAAAATAATGCCAATTTTTAAAAAGGTTTCCAGATGTGATCTGGGAAACTACAGAAAAGTGAATCTGTCAGTACTGGGTAAAATGGTAGAAAACATTATAAAGTATAAAATTACTGATCTTGTATATAGTCATGGTTTAATGGGAGAAAGCCAATATGGATTTAGAGAAGGAAGGGCTTGTCTTACTAATCTTATATATTTTTTGAAGGTGTGAATAAACAGGTAGACAAAGGTTAACTGGTTGATAATAGTGTATCAGGATTTTCAGAAAGCTTTTGATAAGGCTCCTCATTAGAGACTCTTGGCAAAATTAAAATGTCATGGGATTGGAAGCAGTGTAGTATTGTAGATCAGGTACTGGTTAAAAGATAGAAAGAAGAAAGTAGGGCTAAATGGCCAAATATCTCAATAAATAAAAGTAAATAGTGGACTATAGCAGGGACATGTGCTAGGTCCGCTGCTCTTTAACATATTCATAAATGACCTGGAAATGGGAATAACAAGTGAGGTGATAAAATTTGCAGATGACACAAAATTATTCAAAGTTGTTAAAACCCAAGAGGATTGTGAAAAATTGCAAGAGGACCTTGATAAATTGAAAGACTGGGCATCCAAATGGCAGATGAAAATTAATGTGGACAAGTGCAAAGTTACACACCTAGGAAAGAAAAACCCAAACTTTGGTTACATGATGCAAGGTACCACCTTAGAAATCACAACCCAGGAAAAATATTTAGGTATTTTCGTGGATAATACATTGAACCCTCCACTCAGTGTGCAGCGGCAGCCAGAAAGCAAATAGAATATTACAAATCATAAGGAAAGGAATGGAGAATAAAACCAAGGATATCATAATGCCTCTGTATCGTTCCATGGTGCAACCACACATTGAATATTGTGTGCAATTCTGGTAGCCATATCTTAAAAAGGATATAGCATAATTAGAAAAAGAACTGGAGTGGAGGAGTGGCCTAGTGGTTGGGGCAAGGTACTTCAGGCAAGGTACTTCAGGCCGGAAGGTCGGTGGTTCAAATCCCACTAGAGGACAGCAACCTTGGGCCGGAAGGACTGGGGTTTCTAGTCCCACAGGTGCTCCTTGTGGTCTTGGGCAAGCCACTTAACCCTCCATAGCCCATGTTCCCTGTAAAATAGTTATTTCCAAGTTATAATGC
Source organism: Ichthyophis bannanicus (assembly GCA_033557465.1). Taxonomy (NCBI): domain Eukaryota; kingdom Metazoa; phylum Chordata; class Amphibia; order Gymnophiona; family Ichthyophiidae; genus Ichthyophis; species Ichthyophis bannanicus. Next base: position 5,040,005 of record CM066048.1, read on the forward strand.
CCTGTTCAATGTAATTTCAGTTTGCTCAATGTAAACTGCACTGATGCAGAATAGCGCAGTATATAAGAGAATGTAAATAAATAAATAAACTGAAAAGAGCCACTGGAAGGATGGAGAAATTTCACTTACCGTTAATTTCCTTTCCTGGAATACTGCTAGAACAGTCCAGAGAAGCGGGTTATGTCCCTCTGCCAGCAGATGTTGAAGACAGAGAAAAACTCCAGAGCTGTGATTGGTCAGGCTCTGGTTGGTAAAGGAGTACCTCTAGTGGTCCTAGTTAGTATTCTTTGACAAGCAATAACTTAGGGAGAAACCCTGACGAACGAATTCAACTATGTACAGGTAAGCACTAATTTACTAAATCCATCAACTCGAAGCATAAACTGAGGAGGAGGATCAATCATCATCCCTAGGAGAATAATTCTGAATCCACTGCTTGTGGACTATCTCTGGGATATTCCAATTGAGTGTTTTGGAGTAAAATAAACGTCGGCTGCTCTGCATCAGTAATACTGCCACTGACAATTAGGTGGGTTCTGTACTGGTCTAGCAGTATTCCAGGAAAGGGAATTAATGGTAAGTGAAATTTCTCCTTCCATTTCATACTGCTAGACCAGTCCAGACAAGCAGGAAGTACCCAAACTAACGACCCTCAGGGTGGGCAGAGAAAGCCGCTGACAGCACACCAACTCCAAAATGACTGTCCTCCCGTGCCTGAACGTCCAGGCGATAATGCCGGACAAAAGTAGACAAGGAGGACCAAGTTGCTGCTCGACAAATATCAAGGGGAACCACATGAGAATTTTTGGCCCAAGACGTGGCTTGAGCCTGAGTAGAATGTGCTCGAAGACCTGCCGGAACCGGCTTGCCTTGAAGTACATATGCCGATTCTATGGCCCAGTGGAGCCATCTGGCAATAGTTGACTTGGAGGCTGCTAGACCTTGGTGCGGTCCTGAAAAAAGAATAAAGAGATGGTCAGACTTGCGAAAGGAATTGGTGACTTTTAAATATCGAAGGAGAACCCTTTTGAGATCAACTGCTTGGAGACCTTTATGTTGACCTGAACATTGTTCCTTTGAGAAGGCAGGCAACAACAGAGGTTGGTTGACATGAAAAGGAGTAAATCACCTTAGGTAAAAATGAGGGAACAGTTCGAAGAGACACTCCTTCCATAGAGAAAGACAGATAGGGATCTCTGCAAGAAAGAGCCTGCAGCTCGGAGATCCTACGAGCTGAGGTTATCACCACTAAGAACACTGTTTTAAGTGTCAAATCTCACAACAACACTTCTTTTAGAGGTTCAAAGGGCTGAGCCATCAATGCCCTAAGGACCAATGCAAGGAGGGATGACTGGATGGATTGGTGGATGTAGGAGTTTAATTCCTTTGAGAAAACGTGACACATCAGAGTGGGACGCAAGGGATCGACCACGAACCGGTCCCCTGTAACACGTCAAGGCGGAAATCTGTGCACGTAACGTTCCGAGAGCTAAGTCTTTTGAAGAAAGGCGAGAATGTCCGGGATTTCTGTTTTCCATGGAGAAATACGATGTTGCTCACACCATGCTTCAAATACCTGCCACACCCAAGCATACGCTATCGACGTTGAGGATCTGCAGGCGTTGAGAAGTGTCGCCACTACTTTGGCAGAGTAACCTTTATGGTCTAACCTATGCATTTCAAGAGCCAGGCGGCAAGCAAGAGAGTCGGATCGTCCATAGAGATGGGATCTTGTTTGAGGAGTCCGAAGGGCGCTTCTAGTTGAAAAGGAGACCCTCGAGATAACCTTATGAGATCGGCATACCAAGGCTTTCAGGGCCAATCCGAGGCCACTAGGATCACTGGCCCCTGGTGTTCCCTGATCTGTTGAAGGACTCTTCCGATCATTGCCCAAGATGGAAACACATAAAGCAACCTGTGTTGTGGCCATGGCTGCGCCAAGGCATCTATGCCGTGAGATCCTCGTTCTCTCCAGTGACTGAAGAATAATGTTACTTTGGCATTCGTCACTGATGCCATGAGATCCATTTCCGGCCGTCCCCAGTTTTGAACTATCCTTTGGAAGGCCTCCTGGGCCAGTTCCTATTCGCCGGGATCGAGCATATGCCGACTGAGAAAGTCTGCTTTCACGTTGCTGGTTCCCACAATATGCTGCGCTGAGAGAGCTTGGAGGTGTCTTTCCACCCAAGGGAAAAGAAGAGACATCTCCTTTGACACCCCTGCATTGTAGTGGCATTGTCATACAAAATCCGAACTGCTTGACCCTGGAGACAATACTGAAACTTTAGTAAGGCAAGGCAGGTTGCTCTTGCCTCGAGATGGTTGATCATCCATCGTGACTCGTGCAACGTCCATGTCCCTTGCGTTGAATGGGTTTGACAGTGTGCTCCCCATCCGGTCAGGCTGGCATCTGTAGTCAGCAGGATCCAATGTGGACTCTCCAAGAGTATTCCTTTGAGGAGATTGCGTAATGACAGCCACCATTACAGACTGCATTGGACCTTTAGCTGTACCTTAAGTCGGATCTGATATCCCTCCACTACTGGCAACCATCTGGACAGGAGAGCGTGCTATAGACAGTGCATGTGCGCTCTGGCCCAAGGCACAAGCTCGATGGTGGCGGCCATAGACCCCAGGACTTGGAGATAATCCCATGCTCGTGGAGCTCTTTTAGCTGAAACCTTCGGATCTGAAAAGTCAGTTTGAGGAATCTTTCCTGAGTGAGGAATACATGCCCCTGATAGACTTGCTAGGGGCACGCTTCGATACCTATCTGTTGAGATGGGAGAAGACAGCTCTTGGGATGACTGATCACCGAACTGAGCTCCTGCAGAAATGACACTACTGTCGAGACAGTCTTATAGGCTTTCTGGAGGGAGTCTGTGTGAATGAGCCAATCATCTAAGTAAGGGTGCACTCTGACACCCTGCTTGTGTAAAGCAGCTGCCATGACTACCATCACTTTTGAGAAGGTCCGAGACGCTGAGGCGAAGCCGAAAGGCATTGCCCGAAATTGATAATGTTGTCCGAGGACTGCGAAGCGGAGGAAGCGCTGGTGGTTGTCTCTAATGGGAACATGAAAATATGCTTCCCCTAAATCTAGGGAAGCCAGAAACTCCTCTCTGCCTACTGCTTGAATGACGGATCACAGGGTCTCCATTCGGAAGTGTGGAATGCGAAGACTGTGATTGATGCCTTTGAGGTCCAGATTTGGCTGGAAGGAACCATCTTTTTTGGGCACTACAAAATAGATAGAATAGCGGTCATGTCCTCTTTCCAACGGAGGGACCGGACGAATGGCTCTTAACAAAAGGAGTTTCTGTACCATAGTTTAAATAGCTAATCGTTTGTCCGACGAGCATCCTGGAGAGACCAGGAAGGCATCGTGAATGGGTCGGCAACATTCGAGAGCGTAGCCATGAGAAACTATGTCGAGGACCCATTGATCTGAAGTTATACATGCCCACTGCCGAGAAAAAGAGCCAACCGCCCCCCGACAGGCAGAGGCGCCTTGAGTGGGCATCTTGTCCCATCAGTGGAAAGTTCCCGTAAACTTTACTGGGCCTGAATAGGAGTCAGTTCCTTTGTGGGCTCCCCGAAAGGACTGCGATCTTTGTCCAAAGTGATTGGAAGGAGTGGATGACGTGCTTGGCAAGTTCTAGAAAATTGTTGAAAGCCTTGGGACCGAGACCCGAGACGGGAGAATGCCTTTTGCTTGTCCTCCGGCAAGCGTTGCGGTTTTACCTCCCCCAGATCTTTTACCAGTTTATCGAGATCTTTGCCAAAGAGGAGTCTCCCTTTAAAAAGAAGTTTTGACAGCCGCGTCTTAGAGGCAACATCCGCTGCCCATTAATGCAGCCAGAGCTATCTGCAAGCCACTATCAGCGCTGCTTCAGAGCGAGCTGACAGCCGCAAGAAATCATAGAAGGCATCTGCCAGGAATGCAGCGACAGATTCTAAACGAGCCAACTCGGGATCGTCTGGAAGCTGCTGAATCCATCGAAGGGAGGCCCGTGCTGCTAAATCTCTGCACACCGCTGCTTGAAGGGAAAGAACGGACGATGAAAAACCCGTCTTTAGCAGACCACCAACTTTCCGGTCTTGCTGGTTGCGGAGTGCAGCTCTGCCCTCAACTGGACTTGTGGTATGCTTGGTGACCCCGGTCACTAACTCATCAACTTTCAGGTATGTCAGCCAATGGGCCAAGTCAGAGGGAGACCAAGGGTATAACTGACCAATACAGCATGCTGTACGGAGAGAGGACTCTGGAGAGTCCCACTCTCGAGATACCATTTGCTGTAACTCGGCTGGACAGGAAAAAGCTTTGGAAGGCTTACGAATGCCCTGTAAAATTGGATCCGGCTGTAAAAGGGTTTGAGAACTTTGAGGATCAGGCATGTTGGCTAGGCGTAGCGACTATCACCTGTGTGATTAGGGCTGGCAACTCCTCTTTCCAAAAAAGTCTGATATCTTGAGAGTCCTCTTGAACTGTCAGCAAAGAATCGGACAGAGAATATTCCCCATCTTCTTTCTCCGACAAATTAGGGCTCACCTCCGAAGATTTAAAGTCTTCTTGGATATCCGTAGTGTCCCGCAAGCCACAAGCAACGTTCCTGGGACGACGTAGTGCTTTAAGGTCTGAGGTCTTATGGGACCGCTTGCGAGACCCCGCCACATCTTTGTCTACTACCAGGGCGGGTGCTGGAGGTATTCCAAAAGACTCTGAATGCCACAGGTGCCATGCCTGGCGGAAGAGCATCAAAAACTCACTGTCAGCCGAAGCTGCTGTGGCTTACAGTGGTTTTGGAAGCAAAATGGGAGCTGACTGAGTCCTGAGTCCTGAGCTGACTGAGTCCTGAGTCCTGATGGCCTGTTTCCTGAGTGCAGTTGAAGCCTGCATAAAAGGCTCCTGTGCCCTGCCCTTTTGAGGCTTTCCTAACCAGGGCTCCACACATCAAACAGTAAAGATTTGAGGATTTCTTTGTTTGTTTTATTTTATTACATTGCTAGCTCTCTGACTGGGAGCTCTTAAAAGGGTTTTGTGTATATTTTTTAAAGCAAGGATACTTTCATTTTTGCTGTTTTAGGGTAACTTTATTTGAGCACAGTAGGTTGCTGACTCCAGTAACCTCCTCAGGTTTAGAAACTGCTAACACCTAATCAGGAGTTAGTGGGCCTGTTTCCTGAGTGCAGTTGAAGCCTGCATGAAAGGCTCCTGTGCCCTGCCCTTTTGAGGCTTTCCTAACCAGGGCTCCACACATCAAACAGTAAGGATTTGAGGGTTTCTTTGTTTGTTTTATTTTATTCCATTGCTAGCTCTCTGACTGGGAGCTCTTAAAAGGGTTTTGTGTATATTTTTTAAAGCAAGGTTACTTTCATTTTTGCTGTTTTAGGGGAACTTTACTTGAGCACAGTAGGTTGCTGACTCCAGTAACCTCCTCAGGTTTAGAAACTGCTAACACCTAATCAGGAGTTAGTGGGCCTGTTTCCTGAGTGCAGTTGAAGCCTGCATAAAAGGCTCCTGTGCCCTGCCCTTTTGAGGCTTTCCTAACCAGGGCTCCACACATCAGACAGTAAGGATTTGAGGGTTTCTTTGTTTGTTTTATTATATTACATTGCTAGCTCTCTGATTGGGAGCTCTTAAAAGGGTTTTGTGTATATTTTTTAAAGCAAGGATACTTTCATTTTTGCTGTTTTAGAGGAACTTTACTTGAGCACAGTAGGTTGCTGACTCCAGTAACCTCCTCAGGTTTAGAAACTGCTAACACCTAATCAGGTGTTAGTTCCCTCCCTACCCACCCCGACTCCCACCCACCCCTAGTGAGCAGTCTTGCTTTATAGGGCACCTCCCCCTTTAACAAATCACAGTGAATTGGACCAGCACATTTGTATATAATTAAAGAGTTTTAACTGCTTTTTCTCTGAAAGGACAGCTGCGAAACCGGCTGGTACTTGGTAGATCTCTCTCTTTTGCTCTAACAGATACCTAAGCTCCACGAAAAGAACAATGGCTGGGAAAAATCGTATTGCTAAAGCTGTTGCCCCCGTTACAGCTTCTGCCTCGGTCCAGACAGAGGTCCTAATGCCAGTTGAAGGATCGGTTCCATGTGCAGGGTGCCTGCATGCTAAAGCTCTGAGAAAACAGGTGGAGGAACTCAGAGAGGAGGTGGCGAGGCTGAGGAGCATTCAAGACAGTGAGAAGTACATTGATGAGATGCTTCTTGCAGCAACCAGGCTCTCCAGCACAAGAGAAGATGGGTGTCAACAGAATGTCGATGGTTGGACACAAGTCACCAGGGCCTGCAAAATCACCAATCCAACTTCTCCAGCCCTTGAATTGAAGAACCATTATGCAGCCCTGGAAGTGGAGGAGGTGAAAGCATTCCTGGAAAGGGAAGAACCAGAGTTCAAGTATCCCAAAGTTGCGGAATCAGTGACCAGAAGGAAACAAAGGGTAGTGGTGGTTGGAGACTCTCTTCTGAGGGGTACTGAGGCGCCCATCTGCCGACCAGACTTGATGTCCAGAGAGGTATGCTGTCTGCCTGGTGCCAAAATCCAAGATGTTACGGAGAGTTTGCCGAGACTCATCAAGCCCACTGACTATTACCCAATGTTGCTAATCCATGTTGGAACACATGATACTGCCAGGTATACCTCGGAACGTATCAAAAGTGACTTCATGGCTCTGGGACAGAGGGTGAAACAGTTAGGTGCACAGGTGGTGTTCTCTTCAATCCTCCCTGTTGAGGGTAAAGGCCAAGGCAGAGAGGCTCACATCCTGGAGATGAATGCATGGCTGCATGGATGGTGTCATCGAGAGCGTTTTGGTTTCCAAGACCATGGGATGCTGTTCCAAGGGTTGCAAAGCAGAGATGGCATCCATCTGTCCAAGAGAGGTCAACGCATCTTTGGTAGTAGACTGGCTAATCTACTGAAGAGGGCTTTAAACTAGATTCGTTGGGGATGGGTGAAGAAAGCCCCCAGGTAAGTGAAAGCCCACAGGTAGGTGATACATTAAATACCTTAATGGAAATGGGTAACAGGGGTAACATATGGAAAGCAGTGTGTATTAATGCCCGTAGCATGGGAAATAAGATCTCTGAAGTTGAAGCTTTGGTGGGAGTGGCTGACTTAGATTTAGTGGCAGTTACAGAAACATGGTTCACAGAAAATCATGACTGGGATGTAACTATACCTGGCTATACTTTATTCAGAAAGGACAGGGTAGGAAGAAGGGGAGGAGGAGTAGCACTATATGTAAAAACTACTATTAAAGCTTTGGAATTACAGAGCTTAAAAGGGAGAGAGGAGGCATTGTGGGTTAAACTAGAAAGAGGGAAAGAGAAATCTATTTGCATGTGTGTGATATACAGACCTCCCTCACAAGAGGAAGAGGTGGACAGAGAGTTAATTGAAGACATACGCAGCATTGCTAGGAAAGGGGAAGTGCTACTGCTAGGAGATTTCAATATGCCAGATGTTGATTGGCACTTTCCTGCTGCAGTATCATCTAGGAGTAAGGAGATCCTGGATTCTCTACAGGGAGAACTATTCAGGCAATTGGTAACAGACCCCACACGTGAAGGGGCCATACTGGACTTGGTGCTTACCAATGGTGAAAGTGTTTCTGATGTTGTAGTGGGAGATCATTTTGCATCCAGTGATCACCAGATGGTGTGGTTCAGTATTAGGACTAGGGCTGTTAGAATCCATTCCAAGGTGAAGATCTTAGACTTTAGGAAGACTAACTTTGCGAAGATGGGCCAATACCTCAGGGAGTCGTTAGTGGGATGGGAACAGCTGGGGGATGTAGAACAACAGTGGGCAAAACTGAAAGGGGGTATTTTAAAGGCAACCAACCTTTTTGTTAAAATGGTAAATAAAGGCAAAAGGAACAGGAGACCGCTATGGTTTTCGAAGGAAGTAGCTGAAAAAGTGAAGAAAAAGAGGAGGCCTTCATGAAATACAAGAGATCACAGAGAAAGGAAGACAGGCATCTGTATTTGGAAAAACTTAGAGAAGCTTGCAAAGTAGTCAAGAAGGCAAAGATTCAAAAGGAGGAGGAAATAGCCAATGCAATAAAATGGGGAGATAAGACATTTTTCAGATATATTAGTGAGAAGAGGAAGGGCAAAAGTGGTATTGTCAGACTCAAGGGTACAGGGGGGGAATATGTAGAAGCTGATAAGGATAAAGCGGAATTGCTTAACAAATATTTTTGTTCTGTGTTCACAGATGAAGAACCAGGAGCAGGACCTCAGAAAACACCCACAAATAAGAACAGAAGCGAGGGACATCTTGAACAATTTTCAGAAGACTGTGTTCGTGAGAAACTAGCTCAACTTAAAGTAGACAAAGCGATGGGACCGGATGGGATACACCCTAGAATACTGAGGGAACTTGGGGACGTTCTAGCAACTCCACTGACTGACCTTTTCAATGCCTCGTTGGAGTCGGGAGTGGTGCCAAAGGACTGGAGAGAGGCTCATGTGGTGCCTTTACACAAAAGCGGACGTAAGGATGTGGTTGAAAACTACAGGCCGGTTAGTTTAACTTCGGTGGTGAGTAAATTAATGGAAACGCTGTTGAAAGAGAAAATAGTGAGGTTTCTGGAGTCCAGCGGATTACAGGATCCGAGGCAGCATGGATTCACCAGAGGCAGGTCTTGTCAGACAAATCTGATTGATTTCTTTGACTGGGTGACCAGGGAGTTGGACCGAGGGAGAGCTCTAGATGTGGTGTATTTAGATTTCAGTAAAGCCTTTGACACTGTTCCTCACAGGCGACTTATAAACAAACTGAGCACCCTAGGGATGGACCCTAAAGTTACTGCTTGGGTTAGAAATTGGTTGGGTGGGAGGCGACAAAGAGTACAAGTAAATGGAGCTCACTCTGAGGAGAAGGATGTTACTAGTGGTGTGCCCCAGGGATCTGTCCTTGGTCCGATTCTTTTTAACATCTTTGTTAGTGATATAGCGGAAGGGCTGTCTGGTAAGGTTTGCCTCTTTGCAGATGATACCAAAATCTGCAATAAAGTAGACACCCAGGAAGGTGTAGATAACATGAGGAGGAATCTAGCTAAGCTTGAAGAATGGTCTAGAATTTGGCAGCTGGGATTTAATGTTAAAAAATGTAAGGTCATGCATTTGGGCTGCAGCAATCCAAGGGAGCAATACAGCATAGGAGGTGCAGTACTTTTGTCCACTAAAGAAGAGCGGGACCTAGGCGTAGTTGTGTCCGATGATCTTAAAGTAGCTAAACAGGTAGAAAAGGCGACGGCAAAAGCTAGAAGGATGCTTGGGTGCATACGGAGAGGAATGGCTAGCAGAAAAAAGGAGGTGATAATGCCTCTGTATAAGTCTTTGGTGCGACCTCATTTGGAGTATGGTGTGCAATTCTGGAGACCGCACCTTCAAAAGGATGTGAACAGGATGGAGTCGGTGCAGAGGGTTGCTACTAAGATGATTAGTAGTCTTCATTATAAAGCATATGAGGACAGACTTAAGGATCTTAATATGTACACCTTAGAGGAAAGGCGGGATAGAGGTGATATGATTGAGATGTTTAAATACCTCCGTGGCATAAATGTTCAGGGAGAGAGCCTCTTTCAATTGAAAGCAAGTTCTGCGACGAGGGGACATGGGATGAGGGTGAAGGGAGATAGATTCAGGAGTGATATGCGGAAATATTTCTTTACGGAAAGAGTAGTGGATCCGTGGAATAGTCTCCCAGTGGAGGTGGTAGAGATGAGGACAGTAACTGAATTCAAAAAAGCATGGGACCAACACAGAGGATCTCTAAAGGTAAAAAGTGGACTGTTGTAGTTGTTGTTATGGAAGGACAGACTAGATGGGCCTTGTGGTCTTTTTCTGTCGTCATGTTTCTATGTTTCTATGTTTCTATGTTAATGCCCGTAGCATGGGAAATAAGATCCCTGAAGTTGAAGCTTTGGTGGGAGTGGCTGACTTGGATTTAGTGGCAGTTACAGAAACATGGTTCACAGAAAATCATGACTGGGATGTAACTATACCTGGCTATACTTTATTCAGAGAGGACAGGTTAGGAAGAAGGGGAGGAGGAGTGGCACTATATGTAAAAACTACTATTAAAGCTTTGGAATTACAGAGCTTAAAAGGGAGAGAGGAGGCATTGTGGGTTAAACTAGAAAGAGGGAAAGAGAAACCTATTTGCATTGGAGTGATATACAGACCTCCCTCACAAGAGGAAGAGGTGGACAGAGAGTTAATTGAAGACATACGCAGCATTGCTAGGAAAGGGGAAGTGCTACTGATAGGAGATTTCAATATGCCAGATGTTGATTGGCACATTTCTGCTGCAGTATCATCTAGAAGTAAGGAGATCCTAGATTCTCTACAGGGAGAACTATTCAGGCAATTGGTAACAGACCCCACACGTGAAGGGGCCATACTGGACTTGGTGCTTACCAATGGTGAAAGTGTTTCTGATGTTGTAGTGGGAGATCATTTTGCATCCAGTGATCACCAGATGGTGTGGTTCAGTATTAGGACTAGGGCTGTTAGAATCCATTCCAAGGTGAGGATCTTAGACTTTAGGAAGACTAACTTTGCAAAGATGGGCCAATACCTCAGGGAGTCGTTAGTGGGATGGGAACAGCTGGGGGATGTAGAAAAACAGTGGGCAAAACTGAAAGGGGGTATTTTAAAGGCAACCAACCTTTTTGTTAAAATGGTAAATAAAGGCAAAAGGAACAGGAGACCGCTATGGTTTTCGAAGGAAGTAGCTGAAAAAGTGAAGAAAAAGAGGGAGGCCTTCATGAAATACAAGAGATCACAGAGAGAGGAAGACAGACATCTGTATTTGGAAAAACTTAGAGAAGCTAGCAAAGTAGTCAAGAAGGCAAAGATTCAAAAGGAGGAGGAAATAGCCAATGCAATAAAATGGGGGGATAAGACATTTTTCAGATATATTAGTGAGAAGAGGAAGGGCAAAAGTGGTATTGTCAGACTCAAGGGTGCAGGGGGGGAATATATAGAAGCTGATAAGGATAAAGCGGAATTGCTTAACAAATATTTTTGTTCTGTGTTCACAGATGAAGAACCAGGAGCAGGACCTCAGAAAACACCCACAAATAAGAACAGAAGCGAGGGACATCTTGAACAATTTTCAGAAGACTGTGTTCGTGAGAAACTAGCTCAACTTAAAGTAGACAAAGCGATGGGACTGGATGGGATACACCCTAAAATACTGAGGGAACTTGGGGACGTTCTAGCAACTCCACTGACTGATCTTTTCAATGCCTCGTTGGAGTCGTGAGTGGTGCCAAAGGACTGGAGAGAGGCTCATGTGATGCCTTTACACAAAAGCGGAAGTAAGGATGTGGTTGAAAACTACAGGCCGGTTAGTTTAACTTCGGTGGTGAGTAAATTATTGAAAACGCTGCTGAAAGAGAAAATAGTGAGGTTTCTGGAGTCCAGCAGATTACAGGATCCGAGGCAGCATAGATTCACCAGAGGCAGGTCTTGTCAGACAAATCTGATTGATTTCTTTGACTGGGTGACCAGGGAGTTGGACCGAGGGAGAGATCTAGATGTGGTGTATTTAGATTTCCATAAAGCCTTTGACACTGTTCCTCACAGGCGACTTATAAACAAACTGAGCACCCTAGGGATGGACCCTAAAGTTACTGCTTGGGTTAGAAATTGGTTGGGTGGGAGGCGACAAAGAGTACAAGTAAATGGAGCTCACTCTGAGGAGAAGGATGTTACCAGTGGTGTGCCCCAGGGATCTGTCCTTGGTCCGATTCTTTTTAACATCTTTGTTAGTGATATAGCGGAAGGGCTGTCGGGTAAGGTTTGCCTCTTTGCGGATGATACCAAAATCTGCATTAGAGTAGACACCCAGGAAGGTGTAGATAACATGAAGAGGGATCTAGCTAAGCTTGAAGAATGGTCTAGAATTTGGCAGCTGGGATTTAATGTTAAAAAATGTAAGGTCATGCATTTGGGCTGCAGCAATCCAAGGGAGCAATACAGTATAAGAGGTGAAGTACTTTTGTCCACTAAAGAAGAGCGGGACGTAGGCGTGGTTGTGTCTGATGATCTTAAAGTAGCTAAACAGGTAGAAAAGGTGACGGCAAAAGCTAGAAGGATGCTTGGGTGCATACGGAGAGGAATGGCTAGCAGAAAAAAGGAGGTGATAATTCCTCTGTATAAGTCTTTGGTGCGAACTCATTTGGAGTATGGTGTGCAATTCTGGAGACCGCACCTTCAAAAGGATGTGAACAGGATGGAGTCGGTGCAGAGGGTGGCTACTAAAATGATTAATGGGCTTCATTATAAAGCATATGAGGACAAACTTAAGGATCTTAATATGTACACCTTAGAGGAAAGGCGGGATAGAGGTGATATTATTGAGATGTTTAAATACCTCCGTGGCATAAATGTTCAGGGAGAGAGCCTCTTTCAATTGAAAGCAAGTTCTGCTACGAGGGGACATGGGATGAGGGTGAAGGGAGATAGATTCAGGAGTGATATGCGGAAATATTTCTTTACGGAAAGAGTAGTGGATCCATGGAATAGTCTCCCAGTGGAGGTGGTAGAGATGAGGACAGTAACTGAATTCAAAAAAGCATGGGACCAACACAGAGGATCTCTAAAGGTAAAAAGTGGACTGTTGTAGTTGTTGTTATGGAAGGACAGACTAGATAGGCCATGTGGTCTTTTTCTGTCATCATGTTTCTATGTTTCTATGTTTCTGCAGGTGTACCTGGCTGCAGGGACTCTAAGGAGGGAGGAGTTAAGGCGCTGATGTCCCCAGCTGGCAGCGCAGTGGGTATGGAGGAAGAAGATTCTCCTGGATGCAGCATACAGGTGGAACACAAGTGATGTATTAACTCCTTCTGCTTTTTATTACATACAATGCACCTCTGCAGAGAAACAGGCATTGCAGAGGCTTAAATGTTTTTTTAAACAAAAATCAATGTAGGCTAAGAGAAACAGAAGACTCTTCAAGGAAAAGGGATTTTGAAACTCCCTGTGCCTTCACAGCATGTTAAATACTTTGAAATGGCTGCCTAGAGCTGTTCCTGCCAAAAAAAAGGCTGAAGAGAAATGTCTCCAGATTTCAAAATGGCAACCGGCACAAAAAAACTGCAGAATAAAAGTTTTCTAAGCTCTTAAAACCTCAAAAATGCGGAAAAATTGCTGGGGAAGAGGAGAGGGGTGCTGCCAAAAATTGAAGAGACACAGACCCGGTGATCCCCGTGCCGTTAAAAAAATGGAAGTAAGAAAATCGCTGCGAGGGAACCCAAGCAGGTACTCACTGTGCTGCAGAGAAGCAGAGACTTGCAGGGAAATGCTTTAAAGATGCTGTAAAAATTATAATTGTGACTGGATGGTAAAACATTTGATAGATTGATCCACCCCCAGCTACACAGGCTCTGTGGCAGAGGCTAGGAGCTGTTAATAATGGGGAGCTCCACTGATCTAAGGTTCGGGAGCTCAGACCCTGCTGTATTGTCACTAACTATAGTTTAAAAACAATACAGCTTTAAGAGAGGGGACCTGGGAAACTCAGAGAAACACCTCTTGTGTGCTCTGAGTGCATCCAGGCAAGAGATAAAATTGTTTAACACCTTCATCTGCTGGAGACAGAGAAAATACTGACTAGGATCACTAGAGGTACACCTATACCAACCAGAGCCTGACCAATCACAGCTCTGGGTTTTTTCTCTGTCTCCACCATCTGCTGGCAGGGGGACATAACCCGCTTATCTGGACTGGCCTAGCAGTATGAACTGGAAACCGCTATCACGAGAGGTTTAAGAGGTTAGGACTCTTCAACCTGGAAAAGAGATGACTAGGGGGAGATATGACAAAGGTCTATAAATAAATGAATGGAGTCGATTGGGTTAATGTAGATTGGTTGTGTATGCCATCAAAAAGCAGAAAGGCCAGAAGACATGCAATGAAATTACAATGTAACCCATTTAAGACTAATGAGAGAAGATAATTTTTTTATTCAAGGTGTAATCAAACTCTCGAATTCGCTACCGGAGGATGTAGTAAAAGCTATTAGTATAGCTGGATTTAAACACGTTTTGGTCAAGTTCCTGGAGGAAAGGTCCATAAACCATTAAAGAAGATCTAGGCAATCCACTGCTTTTCCCAGGAAGAGCACAGTAAAGCAATGGAGAAGAAGGGTAGCAAATGGGTTCACGGAGCTCTCATGCACTATGTGCCCTGATCGCTTCTGACCCCCCCAGAAGCACCAATCAAGTCCCCCAATGCTCCTGCCCTCCTCAACAGTACTTACCAAAATGGACGCAATCTTGTGATGCTGCCCCCTAGTGGGAGGCTAGGTGTCAGCACTTCATGATTGTAACCATTTTGGCAAGGAGCAGTATTGAGGGAGCAGTGGGGAGGACTGCTCTTGCCCCCCCCCCCCCCTTCACCACTGTACCACCAGGGAGTCCAGGTAGAGTCCAAGGGAGTCACATAGGTAGGGGACCCAGGTTTCTATATTTTGGAGAGGGGTAAACCCTGACTGGCTAGCCGGGATTTGTGAAGGGATCAGGGAGGAGGAGGTGTCTCTGTCAGACCCCGACTGGCTATCTGGAATAATTGAATTGGCATGGAGTTCACTGATTCCACCCCCCCCCCCCCTCCTCAGGCAGCTCTTGATGGGCATCATGAGCTGTCTGGAGGGGATCATTGCTGAATGGGCAGGCCTGGCACATCTTTGGATATTGTCAGTGCTGCAAATCTTTAGTGGCACTGAATATATTGTTTGAGGGAGGGGCAATCAGAGCATGGTGGGGCTATGTGGCTGCAAGTCACCATGCATCTCTTTCAGATTATGCCTCCTCTTGGGGTGACATTATCTGCAGTCATGAGGAGGGATGTCTTGGCAACAAAGTTACTCACGATGGCTGCCGACAATCGGTACACCTACTTCCTGCCACTATCCCACCCCCAGGGGTCCACCATGCCAAATGCAGATATCGCAGGAAGATGCTTGTGATATCTGCATTTCTCAGGCATTAGTTCCTACTGCTGCAGGATTATTCAGTGTTATCCCTGCGGTAGCAGCTAATGCCCTTTAATAAACATAACCTAAATTTCATCTGTTATTTGGTTGCTCAGTCTCACAATTTCTCAAGGTCCTCTTGCAATGTTTCTCAGTCCTCTTTTTTTTTCTTTAATTGGAAAGAATGTAACCTCTGTAATTAATTAATTTATTTAGCTAGGCTTATATAGTGCTTTACAGGGAACAGAACATTTTACAGTAAACATGTCGTACAAGGAACAGAGTAACAGTTAACAATTGAAAAGTTCAACATTTTGCTAACAATCATGCTATATATTATAAACTGTAGTTCTAAATGCAAACGCTGAAACTAAATGGTATGTTCAAACAACTATTTACAATTGTGAATCTGTTTTGGTAGTGTTACATTGATGGGGGGTGGGGGGTAGGTGGAGGGACAAAAATCTGTTTTCCTGGTATCTTTCTTTTAACCTATTTCTGCTTCTCTTTCTTTCTTATCTTTGCTCAACATAATTCCTTTCTGCCTCTAATATGTCATTAGTATGAATGTTTTGGTATTTGCTTTCAGTATGGATTAGTGCCTGGACAGGTTACACCAGTATGACTTTGGAGTGAAAAGTGTTCCAGATAACAGTTGTCATAAAATCTAGGGGTCAATACTGAGCTGTTATGGTCATCATCAATATAGAAATGATAATTAGTAGTAGCAGCAGTTAAATGGCAGTGAAATCCACATCTTCAGCCCCAGTATGTAGAGAGCAGGTGGTGCTGAAGAGCTCGATAGAGAAATGCCCAGTGCCACTGTCCAGACAGTAGTGATACTGAGCGTCTCTGCCCGAGTAAGTATTCAGATCACTTGAGGGACCTTTTGCTTTCCTTAGTGATGTGTCTAGTAAGCTGGATAGCAGCGCTGAATTTCACCCTTAGCTACATCCGCTCTCTACCCACAGGCCACACCGACACTGTCTGGATAGCACCGAAGCTGTCTGTGAACATCCCAGTCAGCAGCACGTATGTGCATAGCAGGTGCTGCCGTCTAGACAAGTGCTTCAGAATATCAGCCCAGTAATATTTAGTTAGTCACAATAAAGGAACTGTATTAATGATATCATCAACAGAGATTCACAGCCTACTAGGGAATCCATCAGACATGCCTGTAAATGCCTAATCACCCAAAGATATTATCATTTTGTTTCTTCTGCAGTGCCCCGAAACTCATCTTCCCCATCATACTGTCACTTCAGCTCTACTGAAAATCTCCAGACTCTGTAGTTAATGTGTTTTGTTTTGGGGGTTTGGGGCCAAATTGATATTATTGAATGCTTTCTAAGGCTCACATCTACAGTACATTGCAAAGTAGAAATGATTGTATGAGCCATCATTTTCCTGAGTATTGTGAGAGCCAGAAGGGAAGGAGTTAACAGTACAAATTGCTGGCATTTGTACTGCATGTGTGTTGTGAGATGCTAGAGGTATTAGGTGACATCAGATTGAAGAAATGTGAGAAAAAACACACTTATCTACAGAGCACAGGAGAGAGAAGGCATCAGTAGCATGGCTATGCCAGTTTGACATGGGGCCTACAGAGGCCTAGTATAGAAACTGTCAGGATATCAGAGAACTAATAAAATATATATTTTCTATATTTCTTAAAAATAGGGGATGGAAAAACAGACAAGGTAGAAGGTTGAATACGTGGGAAAAAGGTCAGATAATAAGGAATAAATCTGACAAAGGCCTGAGCACAGGTTTATACACAAAGCCATAAGGGTCAGAGGTCAGCAGGAATGGGAGTGCAGATATGACAGGACAGAGAAAGGAATGAAAGAGAGAATCCAGATGCCTGGAATTGAAAACAAAGGAACTATGTGGGAAAGAAAACTATATAATAGGACAGAACTTTTAAAGATTGGGAATTTACACCCCATTTTCTGAAGAAGGAGGTTTGCAAATTCCCACTGTATGTCTGCTAATGAGTGAGTGGATATGATTGTCTGTGTGAAAGTCTCCTTAGTTTATCTTTGAATGCAGCTAGGAATCATATATCCTTTTCTCACTGTCATGACTCCTTCTCTTTCACTATGCTAGGATCTGTCGATGGACAGGAAACTCTTAATTACTTTATAGCTGTAAACTTGTAAGTAGAAGGTGAGGGAATACTCCAAGTTACTTTGTATTTGGCTAGTTTTGGTTGCACTTCCTGTATGTTTGTTTCTATAATAAGAAAGATATAAAGGATTTTATTTGTAAAAAGAATCTGTGAGAATTTTGTGCCAGGTACGTGCATGAGGTGTGGTTTATTGGGAGGAGATGGCAAGCCCTCCCTGTATGTGTATGTAAGGTTTTTGTTTTCCCTTTTGCATGGAGGAGGAGGGGTGGCAATTCGCCTGGCCGATGGATTGCCCCCGCCCCCCCCTCCTCTGGTTCTGTACAGTATAAATAAGCTATTTTTCATCAGTATAAATCTACTTCGTGATGCAAATTTTCAATTTTGTAATAGAAAAAGATCTAATTTATAGTGAAGGAGAGAGTATCTCAATCAAGCAATGATTTAGTCGTGGGCAATTTTTTCATTCCCAGTTATGAGTAGACTAGATCTAAAATTCTACTGCATATTCGATATTGAGCTAGCCATTGGTGCTGAACATCAATCCCAGATATTCAATGCTGGGGTCATATCTGGGTTTGCTGCATAGGCCGATCACTAACCGAGCAGCAGAGATACAGTAACTGAGCCACTAGCTGGTTAGCGAAACATGACAAATGCTAGACTAAGTTTCTTGCCCCTGACTTTCACCACATATCACTAACTGAGTAGTGATTCAATATCACCACTGCCCGGTTATTGATCATTGCCACCTTCACTCTGCCCTGGAACGCCCCTGACATGCCCCCTACTATTTTTAACTTTGATGTCTTTACAACTGACAGTGTTTGCAAGGAAACAGCTGGTGTGTTTTTCAGAAAAGGAAAACAATCAATTTTAAATACCTAAATAAGAACATAATACTTACATCCCATATCCACTTGCCGAAGGATGTGTTGTAAAATCGGATGATTTGAAGCCACTCTGTATAGATAGTTGCAGATTACCACCCAGTATGAAGTCACCTTCTTTAGAGTAATTGTATATGTCAGAATAATAACGCCCAGATGTCAAGATGCAGCCGTTACCAGGTTGTGACTGTATACCAGGCAGAACAAAGAAACTCACCGTTATTAACAGCATCATATGCATGCTGCTAGTGCATCTAATCCTACCTGATAACCACATTTGGTTTTTAACAGCCTTCAAGAATTGCACATGCCAAAAGTTCCTTCTAAGATTAGATTTCACACAATTAATAGCAGTCAGATGACAAGATTATAGAATCCACTGTGCTGACATATGTGACTGCTCGTCCACTGTCCCACCTCTCCTCTGCTGGTGACAATACATAAATACACGTATGCCTAAGGATGGTAGAGATGCAAAACCTTTTATACTAGAGGTGTTTGGGAAAGTTCCCTCTAGGCATCATGAAGAATTTAGCATATTATGTCCTAGGGAATATATATAACTGTAAATTATGTTATCAGAAAAAAGTCATAATAACATAATTATTAGTTTTGATAAATGAAGGAATTGGACTGGGTTTTTTTTAGAAATCTAAAGGGAGAAGCAAAGTTTGTTACATGTTTGTGAATTCTGTTTCTTTGGGTCCTAACCTTGGTGTCACCTTTGACTTCTCCCTCTCCACATAGCTAAAACCTGTCATTTTTTTTCTCTATAACATCAGCAAAATTGCTTTCTGATCACATTACTAAGACCCTTATTTACTCTTGAGTCACCTTCCATCTAGATTATTACAACCTCCTTCTTGCTGGTCTCCCTCTGAATCATCTCTCTCCTCTTTAATCTGTTCAAAACTCAGCTGCACAGCTAATCTTCCATCATCCTCGATATGCTCATATAACTCCTCTTTTCAAGTTGCTTCATTGGCTCCCTATCCATTTCTGTATCCAGTTCAGACTTCTACTACTGACCTATAAGTGCATTCACTCTGATGCTCCTCACTACCTTTCCTCTCTTATCTCTCCCTACACCCCTCCTCTGGAACTCTGCTCTTCTGGCAGATCGCTTCAATCTGTGCCGTTCACTTCCACTGCCAACTCCAGATTTCCGTCTTTCTACCTTGCTGCTCCTTATGCTCCATCTCTGGCTCTTTTGAAATCCAGGCTAAAAACTCACCTCTTCGAGGTTTCTTTTAGATCCTGATATCCTTAGTCTTCTGCTCTTCAACTATATGTTTCCTTACCATTCTCCTAGACATATCCTAGTCCCCAGCTGTCGTGTTGTCTGTCTTGAGTAGCTTGTAAGCTCTGATGAGCAGGGACTGTTTCTTACATATCTCAATTAGATGAACTCAACAAAAATTAGACACGATGGCACAAACCTTTGCTGAATATAGGCAGTACTTACAGACCGCTGAGCAGCTTATTGCATAGCAAGAGCAGATGATTGTGGAAGTGGGAAAGGAACTGCAACATCTTTCTGATTTGGTGAACCAGTAGGTCGACAAGCTGGAGGATTTAGAAAACTGCAGTCAGCGGAACTACTTGAGATTCAAAGGAGTTCTAGACATAGTGAGAGATGCTGAGCTAAGGGGCCATCTGGGGACACTAATACAACTGACAATACCATCTCCGGCTGCCGAGGCCCCATAGTCCTTAAGAGGGTACACCGGGTAGGCCCATCCCAACCACGTGACCACAGACCACGGATTGTCTTTGCCCATTTTTTTAACTTCCTCCACAAAGAAGAGGTACTGGGTGCAACCCAAGTGAACGGCCAACTGCTCCATGAAGGAGCCAAAATCTGGACCTACCAGGACTATTCACTGGCACTTAGTCAGAAGCATAGGGCGTATGCTGGGATCTGCCAACGTTTAGTAGAGATCAAGATCAAGTTTGTAGTCCTATACCCAGCCCGCCTTTGAGTTTTTTCCAACAGCACCTCCAAACCTTTTGAGCATCGTTGGGGTCTCTGAGAGGCTAATGCGGTGCACCAGCTCAGTCAGCCTGGTGGGGACAATGAACGTTGAAGGAATTCCTCTGACTCCACCCTGCTTGCCTCTCTTTCTTGGATAGTAGCAGGTCAAGGGCCAGGACATGCCTCCAGTCCACGATGCCACTGGAAAGGAATTGGAGATACCTACGAAGGACAGTACAGACTTTGTGAACTGACAGTAGTACCTCGAGGAACTCTTGATTGGATCAGTGGCATTATAAGATAATAGTTAGTATTTTTTCCCTTTTTCTTTATTTGTAATGATGCCAAGTGAGGAATGGTGGAAGACTAGCTGATATCAAATATTGTACAGGAATTTAGTAGGGGAGTAAAGCATATATTAAGAGGATCTGATGGGGAGAATGAGGGTGTAACTGTTGTTGGGAAAAGAGGGGAATAGGGGGCATGAGATTATGAGGGAGAAAGGGGATAGAACAGTTAAGCGGGAAATGGAGTGGTTGAGGAGCTAATCAGAACACTCATCAATTAGCCTATAAGGTGAAACAGGGAGACTCGTGTGCCCTACAGGTGGCCTGCTTATCTGCGCTTGCAGGAAACTTAAGTGGAGTGCCTTGACAGGGTTACCTGGCTGAGGAGCACTTTTAGCCCCCATAGCTGAAGGTCCTAAGCAAACGTACCTGCAACAGGGAAGTGAAGAGCCTGCTATAAAGCAAACATACTTAGGCAGGATAGTTAGGCCACCCTGAAGGCATGTTATATGGGTTAATAGAGTGTGGGAGGGGGGGACCATGTTGGCCAGACAACATATATAACATTGTTCGGGGAATATAGGGAGAGAGGAAGGTAAAACAAAATGTCAAGTATGGATTGGGTAGGAAGGGGGATAGGGTGGAACTAGAATTTGCATTGGTGTGATATACAGACCTCCCTCACAAGAGGAAGAGGTGGACAGAGAGTTAATTGAAGACATACGCAGCATTGCTAGGAAAGGGGAAGTGCTACTGATAGGAGATTTCAATATGCCAGATGTTGATTGGCACAATCCTGCTGCAGTATCATCTAGAAGTAAGGAGATCCTGGATTCTCTACAGGGAGAACTATTCAGGCAATTGGTAAAAGACCCCACACGTGAAGGGGCCATACTGGACTTGGTGCTTACCAATGGTGAAAGTGTTTCTGATGTTGTAGTGGGAGATCATTTTGCATCCAGTGATCACCAGATGGTGTGGTTCAGTATTAGGACTAGGGCTGTTAGAATCCATTCCAAGGTGAGGATCTTAGACTTTAGGAAGACTAACTTTGCGAAGATGGGCCAATACCTCAGGGAGTCGTTAGTGGGATGGGAACTGCTGGGGGATGTAGAAAAACAGTGGGCAAAACTGAAAGGGGGTATTTTAAAGGCAACCAACCTTTTTGTTAAAATGGTAAATAAAGGCAAAAGGAACAGGAGACCGCTATGGTTTTCAAAGGAAGTAGCTGAAAAAGTGAAGAAAAAGAGGGAGGCCTTCATGAAATACAAGAGATCACAGAGAGAGGAGGACAGGCATCTGTATTTGGAAAAACTTAGAGAAGCTAGCAAAGTAGTCAAGAAGGCAAAGATTCAAAAGGAGGAGGAAATAGCCAATGCAATAAAATGGGGGGATAAGACATTTTTCAGATATATTAGTGAGAAGAGGAAGAGTAAAAGTGGTATTGTCAGACTCAAGGGTGCAGGGGGGGAATATGTAGAAGCTGATAAGGATAAAGCGGAATTGCTTAACAAATATTTTTGTTCTGTGTTCACAGATGAAGAACCAGGAGCAGGACCTCAGAAAACACCCACAAATAAGAACAGAAGCGAGGGACATCTTGAACAATTTTCAGAAGACTGTGTTCGTGAGAAACTAACTCAACTTAAAGTAGACAAAGCGATGGGACTGGATGGGATACACCCTAAGTTCCACTGAGGGAACTTGGGGACGTTCTAGCAACTCCACTGACTGACCTTTTCAATGCCTCGTTGGAGTCGGGAGTGGTGCCAAAGGACTGGAGAGAGGCTCATGTGGTGCCTTTACACAAAAGCGGAAGTAAGGATGTGGTTGAAAACTACAGGCCGGTTAGTTTAACTTCGGTGGTGAGTAAGTTATTGGAAACGCTGCTGAAAGAGAAAATAGTGAGGTTTCTGGAGTCCAGCGGATTACAGGATCCGAGGCAGCATGGATTCACCAGAGGCAGGTCTTGTCAGACAAATCTGATTGATTTCTTTGACTGGGTGACCAGGGAGTTGGACCGAGGGAGAGCTCTAGATGTGGTGTATTTAGATTTCAGTAAAGCTTTTGACACTGTTCCTCACAGGCGACTTATAAACAAACTGAGCACCCTAGGGATGGACCCTAAAGTTACTGCTTGGGTTAGAAATTGGTTGGGTGGGAGGTGACAAAGAGTACAAGTAAATGGAGCTCACTCTGAGGAGAAGGATGTTACCAGTGGTGTGCCCAAGGGATCTGTCCTTGGTCTGATTCTTTTTAACATCTCTGTTAGTGATATAGCGGAAGGGCTGTTGGGTAAGGTTTGCCTCTTTGCGGATGATACCAAAATCTGCAATAGAGTAGACACCCAGGAAGGGGTAGATAACATGAGGAGGGATCTAGCTAAGCTTGAAGAATGGTCTCGAATTTGGCAGCTGGGATTTAATGTTAAAAAATGTAAGGTCATGCATTTGGGCTGCAGCAATCCGAGGGAGCAATACAGTATAGGAAGTAAAGTACTTTTGTCTACTAAAGAAGAGCGGGACCTAGGCGTGGTTGTGTCTGATGATCTTAAAGTAGCTAAACAGGTAGAAAAGGCGACGGCAAAAGCTAGAAGGATGCTTGGGTGCATACAGAGAGGAATGGCTAGCAGAGAAAAGGAGGTGATAATGCCTCTGTATAAGTCTTTGGTGCGACCTCATTTGGAGTATAGTGTGCAATTCTGGAGACCGCACCTTCAAAAGGATGTGAACAGGATGGAGTCGGTGCAGAGGGTGGCTACTAAAATGATTAGTGGGCTTCATTATAAAGCATATGAGGACAGACTTAAGGATCTTAATATGTACACCTTAGAGGAAAGGCGGGATAGAGGTGATATGACTGAGATGTTTAAAGACCTCCGTGGCATAAATGTTCAGGGAGAGAGCCTCTTTCAATTGAAAGCAAGTTCTGCTATGAGGGGACATGGGATGAGGGTGAAGGGAGATAGATTCAGGAGTAATATGCGGAAATATTTCTTTACGGAAAGAGTAGTGGATCCATGAAATAGTCTCCCAGTGGAGGTGGTAGAGATGAGGACAGTAACTGAATTCAAAAAAGCATGGGACCAACACAGAGGATCTCTAAAGGTAAACAGTGGACTGTTGTAGTTGTTGATATGGAAGGACACCAAAATAAGAACAATTGCTCCAAAATAAATGCAACAAATACTGAGAATCTTTATAGGAAAAGGGTCTCAGAATGAATGAGGAAGGGTTACTACAGGCCACAATATCTTGAAAAGCCTGAGAATTCCCTATCCCCTTCTTCACATCAAGGACCCATGTATTCCTATATAATTTTCAAAAGTAATTTAGAATTGCAGACTCTTTTATCTATGAACTCTGCTATAATTCATGTTTAACTAAAAGGAGACTCCCGACATGTATATAAAGAATCAAAAACTTATCTGCAAAAGTTAATTGAAGTCAGGATTAGTCTCCCAACGCCCAACGCAAATTTATAGCGCTGATGCGTTTCACCGCCAATGCGGCTTCTTCGGGGGAGAGATGTTCAGCATGCGACGTACAATAAGCAATCTGCTCAATTCATGCTACAAAACTAAAGGAGAAATATACATATCAGTATCATAAATGCACATCCATTTCAGATAATACGCCTAAACAAACAGTCTTTCCAACCGTCCAACTTAGAAACAAACCTTGAGGCGTCTTTTTCTGAGCTCTACTAAGGTAAAAAACGCAGCGCATGCGTATGGGGCTATGTGGAGTGCCTTCTTATAAACTGTTGAGATTGCTTGAAAAATTCATTGATTGACCAATTAGATTGTAACAGAAAGGTAACTGACGTTCTTGTCATTATAGGAATGTTGAACTGCAGATAATAAAATTAGACAGTGAGACGTATCGCAGTAGAGACCCCTCATATGCATACTGTCCAATCTATTTGCGAATTAAGACCCCCTGGATGAACTGATTGTAAATGGTATATCCAGCGTTGTTCACTAATGAGCAAACTTTGATCCCGGGTCTTTTCTGCAAACCCTGCTAAAACTTGGTCAATGCAAAAACAGCGGAGTTGATCAAACTGGTGGTGAAAAGAAAGGCAATGAGCCACTAACGGTGCTTCCAACTTCTGACAGTGAAGACGACTATGATGTTCATTAATTCGTACCCTAAGAGCTCTAGTAGTTTTACCAATGCAAAGTAGTTGGCAAGGGCATTGGATCGCGTAAACAACGAATGTGGAAGTACAATCGGTCTGCTTTCTCAAAATATATGTCTTTCCATGATAAGCAAATTCCGAAAGTTCTAAAGTTATGTGGCAGATAGCACAACCTCCACATCTAGTGTGGCCTGCTTGAGTGGCGCTGATCGCGACACTAGATGGTCGAAGCTCAGTGGGACTCAGCAATTCCTTTAGATTTTTGTTCCTCTGCCAAACACAGCGAATGGACTTATCTTCCAATCCGGGCAGGTGACTAAGAACATTGCTATGCCGATTTAATATTTTCTTAAGCGCATTACTCAATGGAGAAAATTTCGTGATAAAATTTATATGGTCATCTGTTCTTTCACTTGATTGTTTCTCCTGCAACAATAGATCCCGATTATTGAATAATGCCCGTGTATAAGCTTGCTTAATAACTGAAGTCGGATAGCCTCTACTATGAAAATTCTTTTGTAACTGCTTAGAATGTGATATAAAATCCTTTAACTCAGAACAATTCCGCCTAAAGCGGAGGAACTGGGAAAACGGGAGGTTATTTTTAAGCTCTATCGGGTGGGCACTATGATAGTGCAATACTGCATTCCTGGCTATCTCTTTCTTGTAAACCAAAGTTTCCCAGTTGTTCCTTCCTTTTCGAACTTCCACATCGAGATAAGTAATTTTATGTAAATCACTAACACTTGTGAACCGAATGTGTGGATTTTGTTGGTTTAACCACTGACAAAAAAGATGAAAATGAGTTTCCGATGCAGTCCAAAGCATGAAGACATCATCTATGTAGCGGCCCCAAAAGGGGATATACTGCCAAAACTGAGATGGATAGAGCCATTTCTTTTCGAATTCAGCCATATATAAATTGGCCAAGTTTTAGCAGGGTTTGCAGGAAAGACCCGGGATCAAAGTTTGCTCATTAGTGAACAATGCAGGATATACCGTTTACAATCAGTTCAACCAGGGGGTCTTAATTCGCAAATAGATTGGACAGTATGCATATGAGGGGTCTCTACTGCGATAAGTCTCACTGTCTAATTTTATTATCTGCAGTTCGACATTCCTATAATGACAAGAACGTCAGTTACCTTTCTGATACAATCTAATTTGGTCAATCAATGAATTTTTCAAGCAATCTCAACAGTTTATAAGAAGGCACTCCACATAGCCCCATACGCATGCACGGCGCTTTTTACCTTAGTAGAGCTCAGAAAAAGACGCCTCAAGGTTTGTTTCTAAGTTGGACGGTTGGAAAGACTGTTAGTTTAGGCGCATTATCTGAAATGGATGTACATTTATGATACTGATATGTATATTTCTCCTTTAGTTTTGTAGCATGAATTGAGCAGATTGCTTATTGTACGTCGCATGCTGAACATCTCTCCCCCGAAGAAGCCGCATTGGCGGTGAAACGCATCAGCGCTATAAATTTGCGTCGGGCATTGGGAGACTAATCCTGACTTCAATTAACTTTTGCAGATAAGTTTTTGATTCTTTATATACATGTCGGGAGTCTCCTTTTAGTTAAACATGAATTATAGCAGAGTTCATAGATAAAAGAGTCTGCAATTCTAAATTACTTTTGAAAATTATATAGGAATACATGGGTCCTTGATGTGAAGAAGGGGATAGGGAATTCTCAGGCTTTTCAAGATATTGTGGCCTGTAGTAACCCTTCCTCATTCATTCTGAGACCCTTTTCCTATAAAGATTCTCAGTATTTGTTGCATTTATTTTGGAGCAATTGTTCTTATTTTTGTGGTCATATTGCTCTATAAAACCCCGGATTTGTTCCTTTGTCTGATATGGAAGGACAGACTAGATAGGACATGTGGTCTTTTTCTGTCATCATGTTTCTATGTTTCTATGTTCTATGAATAGATGCCGGTAACAGGAGGGAGCCCACTATGTCTGGACGTGACCTGCTAATAGTTGGGAAATACCAAGGGGAGGAGGTAGAATCAGAGGGGTAGAGGTGGGGTGGGAGGGGAGGGGAAGAGGAAGCAGGGAGGATGGGAGGGAACAGAGGGTGAAAAGGGATGAGAAGCAAGGAGTCGGGGTCCATAGAGATATTGAGTGGAGAAGGGATGGTGGAAGGGAATGGAACGGTCTTGTAAACAAGAGGTTCTAGGCTGGGAGGACCACTATATCTTTAAGGATAGATCTTGGATATGTTGTGTGGGATGTGCCCTGAGACTGATTTCATGGAATGTATGTGGTCTGGGCATCCTCACTAAACGCTACAAAGTACTTGGGGCTTTGGCATGTCACCAGTCTGATGAGAATTTCATACAAGAAACACACCAACTGCCGTGGAACACTCAAAATTGTGCTGAGACTGAGTGGAACAGGTCTATGGTATCCTGGCTCAAGAGAAAAAGGGGGGAGTGGCCATCCTAAATCATCGTAACATATGCTTCACTTATAGAGTGGAATATCTAGTGTCAATGGCCGCTACCTTATTTTACAAGGGGACCTAGATGGTAAGCCTGGTCACCCTGTATAACATATATGACCCTAACACCTGCAATTACTGCTGTCTGCTGCTATCTGCCTGCTCTCATGCCTGAATACGGATGTGCTCACCACTCTTGTGTTTTCTCTCCTGTCTTTCAGGTGCCCATCTACTGCCAGCTGTCTTCCTTGCTTTTTCCTGCCCACTGGATGTAATGCAACCGGGTGAGCGAGGCCGCCTTTGGTGTCTTGCCAGCAAACCCCTGAGATGCTTTTCCTCACCTTGGGCCTAGTGGGGCCAACCCTCCAACCCTCTTTCCCTTGTACTCTAACCCCACCCACCTTTCCTACTGCTGTTCCCGTGTTTACTGCCTTTCCTCTTTCTTTATCTTTTTTATCATTTGAAAATAGCATTTTTCCTTAACCTTTATATTTTTGTGTATTGCAAACCGCATAGCTTGCAAGCAGTTTTGTGATAAATAAAATAAAAGCAAACATAAAATATTAAGTCAGGGTATAGTTTAACAAACTTTCAGTTGAATTACAGGCAGCTAGGGCATAGTTTCATAGGCAAACTTTCAGATAAATTAAAGACAGTTAGGTTACAGCTTTAATAGACAAACTCTCATTTTCTATTCCACATCCTCCCCACTTCTAGCTCTCACACACATCGGCTTTTGGGTTATAGGTTTTTAAATAAGTTAAGAGGAAAGGTGATAAATTTTACACTTTCAGGCTTAACTGGTTTTCTTCATCAGTGAGTTCTTAGGTATTAGGAATATATTAATTTAAGTCCTTGCAGCTCATCTTGAGGTGAACATTAAACAATAAGAACATAAGATATGCCATACTGGGTCAGACCACGGTCCATCAAGTCCAGTATCCTATTCCCAACAGTAGCCAATCTAGGATACAAGTACATAGCAGTTTCCCCAAAAGACAGAGGTTCCACAGTGCTTGTACTGGGGCAAGCTGTGGATCCACTTTAATAATAGTTTATGGACCTTTCCTCCAGGAACTTGTCCAAACATTTTTTAAATCTGGATACAATAACAGCTTTTACTACATCCTCTAGTAGCAAATTCTAGAGTTTGATTACATGTTGAGTGAAAAAATATTTTCTCTTATTAGTCTTAAATAGGTTACCCTTTAGCTTCATTGCATGCCCCCTCGTCTTTCTATATTTTGATGGCATAAACAATCGATCTACGTTTACTTGTTCCACTCTATTCATTAATTTATAGACCTCTATCATATCTTCCCTCAGGCGTCTCTTTCAAGGTTGAAGAGCCTTAACCTTTTTAGCCTCTCTTCATAGGGGTATCCTTCCATCCCCTTTACCATTTTGGTGGCTCTTTTCTGTACCTTTACTAATAATGCTATATCCTTTTAAAGATACGGCAAACAGAATTTCATTCAATATTCAAGGTGCGGTCGCACCATGGAATGATTCAAAGGCATTATAATATCCTTTGTTTTATTCTCTATTCCTTTCCTTATGATACCAAGCATTCTATTTGCTCTGTTGGCTGCAACTGCACACTGGACGGAGAGTTTTAACATGTTATCCACGATGATGCCTAAATCTTTATCCTGGGTGGTGGTTCCTAATGTGGAACCTTGCATCGTGTAAACATAGTTTGGGTTATTCTTTCCTAGGTGCATAACTTTGCACTTGCCCACATTAAATTACATGTGCCATTTAGATGCCCAGTATTCCAATTTATCAAGATCCTCTTGCAATTTTCCAAAATCCTCACCTTCAAAAAAATACAAAAGATAAGTAAAACAAGACCATCCTTGTCAAAGCCATGTTGCCTGTCTCCCAATAAGCCATGACTATCTACATGTTCAGTAATGTTGCCCTTTATGATGGTTTCCACCATTTTTCCCGGTACTGATGTCAGGCTTAACGGTCTGCAGTTTCCCAGATGACCCCTAGAACCCTTTTTAAAAATTGGCGTTACATTGGCCACCTCCAATATTCAGGTATTATAGATGATTTTAATGATAGTTCACAGATTACCAATAGTAGTTCTGCAGTCTCATATTTCAGTTCTTTCAACTCGCTTGGATGCATACCGCACGATCCAGGTGATTTGTTACCCTTCAGTTTATCAAATAGTTGTAATACATCTTCCCAGTGTATCGATATTTCTTTCAATTCTTCTGCATCATCTCCTTTTAATACCATTTTAGTCATTTGTAAAATTCCAACATCTTCCTCAGTAAAAAACAAAGCAAAGAATTCATTCAGTCTTGTTCCCTCTTAGTGCCTCTTCTACCCCTCTATCATCTAATGGTCCAACTGACTCTCTCACAAGATTTTTGCTATGAATGTACTTGAAAAAGTCTGTATTATGCATTTTTGCTTCTACAGCAAGGTTCTTCGCAAATTCTCTCTTTGCCTGCCTTATCAATGCCTTGTATTTAACTTGCCAGTGCTTATGTTGTTTTCAGTTTTCTTCATTTGGCTCCGTTTTCCATTTCCTGAAAAATGCTTTTTCAGCAAAAATAGCCTCTCTGACCTCACTTTTAAACCATGCTGGCAGTTTTTTGGACTTCCTTCCACTTGTCTTAATGTGTGGAATACAGGTGGTCTGGGCTTCCAAAATAGTATTTTTAAACAACACTCAAGCTTGATGTAAAACTTTAACCTTTGCAACTGCTCCTTTTAGTTTTTTCTTAACTCATTTTATCATCGTCTCCCTTTCGAAAGTTAAAAGGTAGTACTGTGGATTTCCTTACCATCCTGCCTTCATTTATTAAATCAAATGTGATCATGCTATGAATACTATTGCCAAGTGGCCCCAATACCCTTATCTCTTGCACCAGATCTTGTGTTCCACTAAGGACTAGGAGCAAAATGGCTTCCCCTCTGGTCAGTTCATGAACCAGCTGCTCCAAGAAGCAATCATTTATTTCATCTAGAAACTTTATCTCCCTAGAATGTCATGCCATGACACTTACCCAGTCAATACTAGGGTAATTGAAATCACCCATTATTATTACTGCTCTGTAACTTTTGTTAGCTTCCCTGATTTCTTTGAGCATTTCATCATCCATTTGTTCATTCTGGCCAGGCGGTCGATAGGACAAACCCACTGCCATCGCCTTCCACTTTTACATGGAATTTCAATCCATAGAGATTCTACAGCAAATTTTATTTCCTCAAAACTTTAATCTTTTGTGACTCAATGCCATCTCTAACATAGAGCACAATCCCTCCGCCAATTTGATCAGCTCTATCATTACGATATAGTTTGTACCCAGGCATCACAGTGTCCCACTGGTTATCCTCCTTCCTCCATCTCTCTGAGATACCAATCATATCTAACGTCTCATTTAGTGCTATATATTCTAACTCTCCCATCTTATTTTTTAGACTTCTACCATTTGCATACAAGCATTTTAGAGACTGTATTTTATTTATATTAATCTGGTTATTGGTAGGCAGGGGTAAGTTGGAATCATTAAGCTCTGTCTGCTCCATACTCAAGGGCATTTGGGCTACCTTTGTCTTTATTGGAAACTCTCTGCTGATGCGCCCTAACTTTATATTTTTGGTAGTATCCTTTAAGGATACATTATTCGGAGCCATGTGCTGTTGGGCAACTGTCGGCTTTCCCCTATTATCTAGTTTAAAAGCTACTCTATCTCCTTTTAAAGGTTAATGTCAGCAGCCTGGTTCCATCCCGGTTAAGATGAAGCCCATCCAATCGAAAGAGACACTCCTTTCCCCAGAATGTTCCCCAGTTCCTAACAAATCTAAAACCCTCACCCTTGCACCATCGTCTCATCCACAGATTGAGACTCCGGAGCTCTGCCTACCTTTTGGGTCCTGCACATGTAATGGGAAGCATTTCGGAGAACGCTACCCTGGAAGTTCTGGATTTCAGCTTCCTACCTAAAAGCCTAAATTTAGCCTCCAAAACTTCCCTACCATATTTTCCTATGTCGTTGGTACCAACATGTACCAAGACAGCAGACTCCTCCCCAGTCCTATCTAAGACGTTGTCTAGGTGCGTGAGGTCCGCTACCTTTGCACCAGGAGGCATGTTACCAGGCAATCCTCCTGTCCATCAGCCAACCAGCTATCTACATGCCTAATGATCGAATCACCAACTATAATGGCTGTCCTAACCTTTCTATCCTGATCACATTGCCCTGGAGAAACCTCCTCAGTGCCAAATGGTTTTACATCACTTGGAGGACAGGTCCTAGCTATAGGATCACTTCCTGCCACACCAGGGTAATGGTCTCCTGTCACATGACCTCTCTACTCCATGGCAACAGGGATGCTGCCAGAGTGGAGGTGGGACTTCAGGACTATATCCCTGTAGGTCTCATCTATGTACCTCTCTGTCTTCCTTATATCTTTCAAATCTGCTACTCTTGCCTCCAGAGATTGGACTCGTTCCCTGAATGCAAACAGCTCCTTGTACCTTGTGCACATGTAAGACCCTCACCAACTGTGAGAAAGTCATACATGTGACACTCAGTGCAAAAGACTGGAAAGCCCCCATCTCGCTGCTGGACTGCTGTCTGCATCTTAGTTTTAAGGCTGTGTATAGATGTTTAAGTCCTTTACTTACTAAGGGTTACAGGGGATACTTATACTAATAAAACTATACCTAATACATTTAATGTACATTGTTCACCTGAAGTGTAATTAATTTCCGGTTATTAATATATGCTGATGAGAATGAACAGCTGCACCTGAGAATGAATATGGCACCTCAGGAGTACAATGGGTACACTACTTGTCAAACTGATTGACAGGTGAGATAAGGATGACAGGAGCCAATCAGCATTCACTTCCGGTGCATGTCCTGCCTTAGGTCACGCACCTCCCATAGAAGTGAATGGTGACCTAGCCCCACCCACTCCCATCCCCAGGCGTGGTCACAGCCCCCACTTTGACACACCCCAACCCCCACCCCCAAGGATGACATCATTCAATCAGAGCCCACTTCCTGGTTTGTGTCACACCCACACCCTGCCCCACAATGTTGGCATTAGCCAATCAGCACCCACTTCCGGGTTTGTGCCACACCCACAGCCTCCCACACTCAACCACGTCCCTGGCTACATCATCGGAAATGACATCACCGGAAACAGGGTGTCATCGGAAAAGGACAGTGTCACTTTTTGCTGACATCACCGGAAACAGGGTGTCATCGGAAAAGGACAGTGTCACTTTTTGCTGACATCACCGGAAACAGAGTGACTAACTCCGGAAATGTGTTTTGCTTCTGGTTAATGCTGACATCTGTAAAAGCAGGAACCCTGGAAAACAAAAAAGCGTTTCTCTCCCCACACTGCCCCAGTTCTTTTTTCTCACAAAGCAGTGCAATGCTTTTATTGCAGGCTATTTAGAATTGATTGTTAACCCTTTGGTAGCAACAGCAGAGCTTGTCTTTACAAATGTTAAAATGTAATTAACATATCTTTGTTAGAGAAACCAGTGCTGTCCATGTGATAAAATTTTGCTTTTAAGATCTCATGGTTAGAGAGAAGTATTCTGGCAGTCCTGTAATTCAGACTGAAATACAGAGAGAGACCTGAGTTCAAAATCTCACTACTACAGCTATTTTTTAGTGGCTTTTGAAAAAAAAAAAACAATACAGAGAGACAAGTCTGGATATGCTTTTACTAGCATATGGCAACACGTGATTGGTTGAAACAAGAGACTTGTTCTGAGCATGCTTCTAGGATATGGCAAAACGTGATTGGTTGAAACAAGAGACTTGTTCTGAGCATGCTCCACTGTGTAGGGGAACATTTTAACACAGAGATTCAAAAAGAAAAAATGGCTCTTTTTGGAACACCAAGAAGAATTTCCAGCAGGGCACACAACATTAATTACTTTCTTAAGAATCGTGATGCCGCAGCAGAGGGGTATCCACCGATTGAAAATCCATTTGAACAACAGGAGAGACCGGCAGAGTCTGAACATGAATTAACAGAGATTGTAGATTTACCAGATGGGCAAATATTTGACTCTCAAGAACTGTGCGATTCAGGCACCAAAATTGACTTAACATCTGACAACATAACAGATCCAGAGGACATAGAATTATATTACGCAGTGGCAGATGCAGAAACAACCTGTTTATTGGAAGAACTAGGATCAGCAGAGGTAAGAGAAGTCTGCTTTGGTTTTTTTTGTAGAAAAGTGTTATAGAAGAGGTGGTTCACAATTTCACACTGACATTGTTTTGTTTTTGTAGGGAAGTAACGAATCTCCGCTCCTACAATAGCTAGAGGACATACAGGCAACCAATTTACGCTGTTTGTGCTTTCTCTGTACATATCAAAGAGAAGCGTTTGATGTCATAGACAGCCAAAAGGACAACTCAAAACCTGAAAAAATAAACACATTTAAATCTGTTATACAAGCAATGGTGTGCTGTATTATCAAGAAATGCTGGCAGAACTTTATGCATAGAGACTGTGCAGCTTGTGTAATACATGCTCCAGGGCAAAGACATCATGATTTTCTGAGGTGGGGGCACAAGGAAATACAACAGAAAATCCATAAAACTTGTAACAGGTTGTGTCTAGGACCTATTGTAAATGTTGCCATGATTATTGGTCATAAAATGTTTATGAAAATTTGAATTTTTTGTTTGAACTCATCAGAGATTTTAATACCAGTAGAAATCCAGGACAACTGCTCAATATTTTGCTTAGATCTGTGGCAGACTGCAATATGGAGCTAGTGGAAGGTTTAATCTGTGACAGAGATTATAGATCGTTCTTTAAAAAAATGCCAAGTTCTGTAAAAATTGACTTTTTATGAAAATGTATGTATTTCCAGAATCTATTAGCTGAACATACAGATGAGCAAAAATTATATGTATGCCTTTATATTTTTTAAAAAACTTGTAATGCTCAAGTGAATCATTTCACAAGATGAAAACATTTTATTTGAAATAAAACATTTTGAACCTACAGCTTTGTGTGGTGTGTTTTAGGAATTCCTAGTTAATTAAACCTACAATGGGTTGTCTGGAAAAATGGGGCCGTGTGAATTATCTAGGTGTGTCCTACACAATAGGCCATATGATAAGAATGTGGAGTACGTCTGGGAATGGGGGAATGTGTATTAGCCACATAGGTCCACATACACAATATATAGCATCTATTAAAATATACTGTCTGCAAAAAAGAAAAACAAATGGCTTGAATTAGCTGTTGGGCAGAGGTGACTCATAAAACAATAGGCCAGAGATCCAGAGATGTTTCAGTTAAAGAGTCTGGGGGCTGTAAATCTCATCAAAGAATTTCATTTAAAAAGGCACAGTACATTTCAGCTAACAGAAAAGATCACATAGGGGTATGTTTACTAAACTGCGTTAGTGTGATTCGCGTTAGGAGCCGCGTTAGTGGAAGGAAAGCCAAAAAAGGACATGGGCGGTACATCATTACCGATAACGTGCAGTATTTATTTATTTATTTATTTAGACAGTTTTGTATACCGCCTTATCCTTCAATCAAAGCGGTCACAACACAATTGGGGGATACATTTAACACGCGGGGATATGAGACACATTCACTAATACTTACAGGGAACATGGGCAATGGAGGGTTAAGTGGCTTGCCCAAGACCACAAGGAGCATCTGTGGGACTAGAAACCCCAGTCCTTCCGGCCCAAGGTTGCTGTCCTCTAGTGGGATTTGAACCCCCGACCTTCCGGCCTGAAGTAGCGCGCGTTATAAGGTGCCGCACAGCAACGATCGTTACAGGGCGTGCGCTACTGCACGTCAAGATTAAGATAGCGCGCAGACACCCAAATGCAGAAACAGAGCTGTAGCACAATGGTTACTACACAGACCGATGGTACAAGGGTCATGAGTTTGATTCCCCAGTGTGCCTAATGAATAAGGCTGGCTGAGGCATCATGTGTAACCCTTTAAAGGCCTACTATAATATTTTAATCCACATTCTGCAGAAGGGTTAATGTTTGCATATGTCAGGAAAATTGTACCCGTCTTATCCAATATGTTCCAATAGTGACGTTCCCTCTGCCATGGTCATGTATTATATACCATTTGATAGGAATATTGAGGCAGAAGTTTGGATCCCGAAAGTTCTGGGCTTGGCCTGGAAAGGGCTAAGTAGCGGGCTGTGAGGAAGTTTAGTTGTACGTTAATAGTGCTGCCAGCAAACACACCCTCAGAGTGGCGTAACCTAAGGTGCCACATAAGGCACCCTAGAAGGCACTCCATAGGGCACATTATAAAGTGCACTGTCTGCCAAGGCACCCTATAATGTCCCCTATAGGACACCATATGGCACCTTTTAAGGCGCTTTATAGGGTGCAGTATAAGGCGCCCTATAGGGCGCCTTATGAGCCACCCTAAGGTGACAGTACCCTGAGGGTGGTCCTGCTGGCAGCACTAATATACAATAAAAATAGACAATGCCTAAGACAGCCCTATTGATGAACCCCACTGTGGGCTTTGAATCCATGACCTCTGGCTCCACAGGCAGTGAAGTAACCAGTGGGCTAGAGCTGCTAACAAACACCTGGCTGGCTACAGGAGGACTGCACGGCACCACACCCACATTCTACTGTGGTTACCAGGATAGGGTCAACCCATCCGTACCCAGGATGCACAGCACATGTAAATCAGCAGTCTACAGATGATCACAAGATGGGGTATGCACCCCTCAGCACCTCAGCCTGGTAGGGGGTGCGGACGGTGTGTGTTAGTGGTACAGAGTAGCTACAGACCGTCACAGTGTGCGGGTCCCGTGCTCACCCTGAGGGAGAGGTATGGTGCCCAGCACCATTCTCACAGCACTTGGCTTTGCTGAGATAGGCTTTGCTGCAGGTTCCCATCAGTGCCAATGTGTGATAGGTAGTCCTTGCAAACACCCCTAGGATATGCCTGTGTTCATCTGTATGTCACATCTAGCCCTTGTGGACTATGATGCACCCAGAAAAGTGCATACCCTGTGTGGGTGCCATGGCCACATTATATAATTGAAGGGGGGTGTTGGGACCCACAGGGAGATTACATACCACCACCCAACGCACCCTCTGGGACTCAGGGTGGAGAACAGGATCTCCCGCCAACAGATCCAACTTCTACCCCCTTGCAATGGTGGCAGTAGAGGGGACATCACCCCAGTCCCGCTAGGGATCAAACACCCTACAGAGCAGGCAATGCAGAGCTGTACACATCCATAAAGCAATAGCAGACAGAAGGCCTGGAAATGCACAGCTGCCCCCCCCCCATCTGACATTCTCCAGCAGCAAGCCTCCAGCCGCAGCACCCTGCAAGGTGTTCCAGCAACACACATACTAGCTGCAAACAGTCTGCTAGCTAATCCATAATGCATGGTCCTGGAGAAGATGCGTGAACCCAAAACTGGGAGGTCATCATACACACCAAGCAGATAAGTCAGTGATCGGGCCTCAAAAGAGAACCCATAAATATCACATGAGAGAAATACTATACAGCACTATGGGAGAACCTAGCCATGCCGTGGTCACTGCTCAGTCAGGGTGAGAGTGACCTCCCAGTAGGACATGCTGTGGCCACTCTGTCCGTGCAGGTGGTACCGGGTACTACAAGGGTGCAGGGGGGGAATGTGTAGAAGCTGATAAGGATAAAGCGGAATTGCTTAACAAATATTTTTGTTCTGTGTTCACAGATGAAGAACCAGGAGCAGGACCTCAGAAAACACCCACAAATAAGAACAGAAGCGAGGGACATCTTGAACTATTTTCATAAGACTGTGTTCGTGAGAAACTAGCTCAACTTAAAGTAGACAAAGCGATGGGACCGGATGGGATACACCCTAGAATACTGAGGGAACTTGGGGACGTTCTAGCAGCTCCACTGACTGACCTTTTCAATGCCTCGTTGGAGTCAGGAGTGGTGCCAAAGGACTGGAGAGAGGCTCATGTGGTGCCTTTACACAAAAGCGGAAGTAAGGATGTGGTTGAAAACTACAGGCCGGTTAGTTTAACTTCGGTGGTGAGTAAATTATTGGAAACGCTGCTGAAAGAGAAAATAGTGAGGTTTCTGGAGTCCAGCGGATTACAGGATCCGAGGCAGCATGGATTCACCAGAGGCAGGTCTTGTCAGACAAATCTGATTGATTTTTTTGACTGGGTGACCAGGGAGTTGGACCGAGGGAGAGCTCTAGATGTGGTGTATTTAGATTTCCGTAAAGCCTTTGACACTGTTCCTCACAGGCGACTTATAAACAAACTGAGCACCCTAGGGATGGACCCTAAAGTTACTGCTTGGGTTAGAAATTGGTTGGGTGGGAGGCGACAAAGAGTACAAGTAAATGGAGCTCATTCTGAGGAGAAGGATGTTACCAGTGGTGTGCCCCAGGGATCTGTCCTTGGTCCGATTCTTTTTAACATCTTTGTTAGTGATATAGCGGAAGGGCTGTCGGGTAAGGTTTGCCTCTTTGCGGATGATACCAAAATCTGCAATAGAGTAGACACCCAGGAAGGGGTAGATAACATGAGGAGGGATCTAGCTAAGCTTGAAGAATGGTCTAGAATTTGGCAGCTGGGATTTAATGTTAAAAAATGTAAGGTCATGCATTTGGGCTGCAGCAATCCAAGGGAGCAATACAGTATAGGAGGTGAAGTACTTTTGTCCACTAAAGAAGAGCGGGACCTAGGCGTGGTTGTGTCTGATGATCTTAAAGTAGCTAAACAGGTGGAAAAGGCGACAGCAAAAGCTAGAAGGATGCTTGGGTGCATACGGAGAGGAATGGCTAGCAGAAAAAAGGAGGTGATAATGCCTCTGTATAAGTCTTTGGTGCGACCTCATTTGGAGTATGGTGTGCAATTCTGGAGACCGCACCTTCAAAAGGATGTGAACAGGATGGAGTCGGTGCAGAGGGTTGCTACCAAAATGATTAATGGGCTTCATTATAAAGCATATGAGGACAGACTTAAGGATCTTAATATGTACACCTTAGAGGAAAGGCGGGATAGAGGTGATATGATTGAGATGTTTAAATACCTCCGTGGCATAAATGTTCAGGGAGAGAGCCTCTTTCAATTGAAAGCAAGTTCTGCTACGAGGGGACATGGGATGAGGGTGAAGGGAGATAGATTCAGGAGTGATATGCGGAAATATTTCTTTACGGAAAGAGTAGTGGATCCGTGGAATAGTCTCCCAGTGGAGGTGGTAGAGATGAGGACAGTAACTGAATTCAGGAAAGCATGGGACCAACACAGAGGATCTCTAAAGGCAAAAAGTGGACTGTTGTAGTTGTTATGGAAGGACAGACTAGATAGGCCATGTGGTCTTTTTCTGTCGTCATATTTCTATGTTTCTATGTTACAATGTCCGAGCCATTGCCCTATGCCCTGTGCAGATGCGGCCAGGCCAGGCCACCCTATCCAGGCTATTCCCACAGTACCTTGCTCCTCATTATGCACATTGGCAGGCCAATACTAGCAGTGTGGGCTGTGGAGAGTGTTGGCAGCCACCAAACACTGGATAGACAGACACACACTCCCCACACCTATGCCAGCATTGTGCAACTATAGAGGTGTTGGGCAGCCCAGGCCACCACACCAGTCCTGGGCTCAGTGCAGGCATGGCTATGGTACGCAATATTGTAGAAGTCACTCCCCAGGTTGGTAAACACTGTCAGACACAAGATCTGTAGCACACTCCACAGACATCAGAAAGGTTGCTATGATGCAGCTCACTCAGAAAATTGTACTTAACCTAGGAATTGCTATCTGCCAGTAATCATAGCAACCTTTTGATGGATGTGTACCATATTCCCAGGTTTAGGGTGGCATTACTAAGGTATGCAAATGCTAGTATTGGGAGATGCACGCAGAGCCCAGAGTCCTGCCTCTCCAGGAGGCCTTGGATGATGGGGCCTGTGGGTGCGGGTGTGTCTGCCCCTGTTGGCTGCTGCTTTACGGCAGAGGTTCCCAACTCCAGTCCTGGTGTGCCAAACACTGTTCGGGTTTTCATGCTGTCCCTCATGAATATGCATGAGATACATCTGCGTACCATGGGGGTGGCGCATAGAAATGCAGCACAGGCATCTTTATCAGAGGCAGCATGGAACCGGAATGGTGTTTGGCCCTCCAGGACTGCATTTGGGAGGCTCTGCTCTAGGTAATGTGCATGTTTATGGTGTCTGTGCTCTGTAGGGTAAAATGTAGGTGTTTTGGGCATGTTTACGGTATCTGCAAGAAAGGTTCTGTCTGTATTAGCACGTTATAGTAGTGGGTAAAATATGAGGACTGGGTTGGCGGAAACCACAGCTGGGAGTTGAACCTGTGACCTTCTGCTTCTGAATACATTGGCTCTGTGCATTGCACCACCATGTTCTCATGGAGATGGTGCATTCCCTGGTGATACCATGACAGTTGGTCAGACAGGGCCTGTCTGTTGAAGTGCACGGCACCCACCTACACAGGGCTAGGCCACGGTCTGCTCTGGGCAGCTGTCACTGCCCCTCCAACACCAGAATCCCTCAGCCACCATGCTGACATGCCCTTCTGCTGGTGGAGCTGGTGGTCCACAGTCTCAGGCCATCCAGTGTGCAGGTAGGCGGCTGCCTATGGTGCGGGTTCTGGGGTACATAGAAACATAGAAACATGATGACAGAAAAAGACCACAAGGCCCATGTAGTCTGTCCTTCCATAACAACAACTACAACAGTCCACTTTTTACCTTTAGAGATCCTCTGTGTTGGTCCCATGCTTTTTTGAATTCAGTTACTGTCCTCATCTCTACCACCTCCACTGGGAGACTATTCCACGGATCCACTACTCTTTCCGTAAAGAAATATTTCCGCATATCACTCCTGAATCTATCTCCCTTCACCCTCATCCCATGTCCCCTCGTCGCAGAACTTGCTTTCAATTGAAAGAGGCTCTCTCCCTGAACATTTATGCCACGGAGGTATTTAAACATCTCAATCATATCACCTCTATCCCGCCTTTCCTCTAAGGTGTACATATTAAGATCCTTAAGTCTGTCCTCATATGCTTTATAATGAAGACTACTAATCATCTTAGTAGCAACCCTCTGCACCGACTCCATCCTGTTCACATCCTTTTGAAGGTGCGGTCTCCAGAATTGCACACCATACTCCAAATGAGGTCGCACCAAAGACATATACAGAGGCATTATCACCTCCTTTTTTCTGCTAGCCATTCCTCTCCGTATGCACCCAAGCATCTTTCTAGCTTTTGCCGTCGCCTTTTCTACCTGTTTAGCTACTTTAAGATCATCGGACACAACTACGCCTAGGTCCCGCTCTTCTTTAGTGGACAAAAGTACTTCACCTCCTATGCTGTATTGCTCCCTTGGATTGCTGCAGGCCAAATGCATGACCTTACATTTTTTAACATTAAATCCCAGCTGCCAAATTCTAGACCATTCTTCAAGCTTAGCTAGATCCCTCCTCATGTTATCTACACCTTCCTGGGTGTCTACTTTATTGCAGATTTTGGTATCATCTGCAAAGAGGCAAACCTTACCCGACAGCCCTTCCGCTATATCACTAACAAAGATGTTAAAAAGAATCGGACCAAGGACAGATCCCTGGGGCACACCACTGGTAACATCCTTCTCCTCAGAGTGAGCTCCATTTACTTGTACTCTTTGTCGCCTCCCACCCAACCAATTTCTAACCCAAGCAGTAACTTTAGGGTCCATCCCTAGGGTGCTCAGTTTGTTTATAAGTCGCCTGTGAGGAACAGTGTCAAAGGCTTTACTGAAATCTAAATACACCACATCTAGAGCTCTCCCTCGGTCCAACTCCCTGGTCACTCAGTCAAAGAAATCAATCAGATTTGTCTGACAAGACCTGCCTCTGGTGAATCCATGCTGCCTCGGATCCTGTAATCCGCTGGACTCCAGAAACCTCACTATTTTCTCTTTCAACAGTGTTTCCATTAATTTACTCACCACTGAAGTTAAACTAACCGGCCTGTAGTTTTCAACCACATCCTTACTTCCGCTTTTGTGTAAAGGCACCACATGAGCCTCTCTCCAGTCCTTTGGCACCACTCCCGACTCCAATGAGGCATTGAAAAGGTCAGTCAGTGGAGTTGCTAGAACGTCCCCAAGTTCCCTCAGTATTCTAGGGTGTATTCCATCCGGTCCCATCGCTTTGTCTACTTTAAGTTGAGCTAGTTTCTCACGAACACAGTCTTCTGAAAATTGTTCAAGATGTCCCTCGCTTCTTTTCTTATTTGTGGGTGTTTTCTGATGTCCTGCTCCTGGTTCTTCATCTGTGACCACAGAACAAAAATATTTGTTAAGCAATTCCGCTTTATCCTTATCAGCTTCTACATATTCCCCCCCTGTACCCTTGAGTCTGACAATACCACTTTTGCCCTTCCTCTTCTCACTAATATATCTGAAAATGTCTTATCCCCCCATTTTATTGCATTGGCTATTTCCTCCTCCTTTTGAATCTTTGCCTTCTTGACTACTTTGCTAGCTTCTCTAAGTTTTTCCAAATACAGATGCCTGTCTTCCTCTCTCTGTGATCTCTTGTATTTCATGAAGGCCTCCCTCTTTTTCTTCACTTTTTCAGCTACTTCCTTCGAAAACCATAGCGGTCTCCTGTTCCTTTTGCCTTTATTTACCATTTTAACAAAAAGGTTGGTTGCCTTTAAAATACCCCCTTTCAGTTTTGCCCACTGTTGTTCTACATCCCCCAGCTGTTCCCATCCCACTAACGACTCCCTGAGGTATTGGCCCATCTTCGCAAAGTTAGTCTTCCTAAAGTCTAAGATCTTCACCTTGGAATGGATTCCAACAGCCCTAGTCCTAATACTGAACCACACCATCTGGTGATCACTGGATGCAAAATGATCTCCCACTACAACATCAGAAACACTTTCACCATTGGTAAGCACCAAGTCCAGTATGGCCCCTTCACGTGTGGGGTCTGTTACCAATTGCCTGAATAGTTCTCCCTGTAGAGAATCCAGGATCTCCTTACTCCTAGATGATACTGCAGCAGGAAAGTGCCAATCAACATCTGGCATATTGAAATCTCCTAGCAGTAGCACTTCCCCTTTCCTAGCAATGCTGCGTATGTCTTCAATTAACTCTCTGTCCACCTCTTCCTCTTGTGAGGGAGGTCTGTATATCACACCAATGCAAATAGATTTCTCTTTCCCTCTTTTTAGTTTAACCCACAATGCCTCCTCTCTCCCTTTTAAGCTCTGTAATTCCAAAGCTTTAATAGTAGTTTTTACATATAGTGCTACTCCTCCTCCCCTTCTTCCTACCCTGTCCTTTCTGAATAAAGTAGGGGTGCCTGCATAAACGTCCACGCTCCCTCCTAGCCCCGCCTGCCAATGTTCCGTGCCCTTGGGAGTAGCTGTTGGGTACTATCCCCTGTGACGCTTTGGGAAACACACTCGTGCCCATGTTGGGCCTTCAGCAGTTGCTGTCTGGCTGCTCCGCTGTTTCAGCATTCGTATGGGCCACCTAGGCATCACCCTAGTCCGCACTGTGGCCCAGCTCCGCCACAGCATGCGCCGCCTGCAGCCCTCTGTATCCCCTTCTCCGGCATCTGTCCAGTTGCTGTTCTGACATGCCCGCCCTGATGTTGCGGGACATGTGCACGCCATGGGAACCCTGTCTGATGGTGGGGAAAACCCTGAGTAGCGCTACTGCACTGTGGGCTCATTCACCTTGTATGGGGACGGTGTATAGAACCTTCCACGATTTATATCTGTTCTATGGAGCTTACTCGGGGTGGGGGGGAGAGGAGTTGATGTTTCTCATTGATACCACTATTAGCCAGCTTGGTTATTGTTTTATTCCAGTTTGTTGGGGTCCTTTTCAGTGTTTCTGTGCCCTTTTGTGCTGCGCACATGTATCACACTTATCACGTTTTGTGGGTTTCCCTGCCTCTGCTGTACATTGCTGACACTGAAATGGTTTCCCTCCCCTGCAAATGTCCATCTAACGGCAGGTTTTCATTCGTGTTGGGATTGAGCCCTCGATTTCAGCGCGTTAGTGTGAATGGAGCCTCTCCCCGCCCACTCTCCGCCCATTGACCCCTTCTCTCCGCCCTCTCTCCACCTTCTGCAGTGTTTTACCGCGCCGTGGAGCATTACGCTCATTAGCTCGTGATAATGCGCGTTGTATGATGTTAACGCTTGTTAGCACGTGATACCACGCGGTATAACGCGCTAACGAGCGTTAACATCATACAACGCGCATTATTCACGATTACCGCAGTTTAGTAAACATAGTCTCTATAGCTTGTAACATCTGCACCTCTTCTTCAGACATGGTGAGTAGATATGAGTCTTACTTCTCAAAAATATTGGCTGTGTAATGTTTCTGTCTCTGAATTTATGATTGTCTTTAAAAATAGGAGCAGAAACCGGGGGTTCCAAATAGGCTGTCTCTTACAAAACGAAGACAGCAAAGAAAGTTAAAAGGTATGTCGTGTATTTTAAAATGTGTCTTATGGGATTTTTTTTAAAATATTAAAGACCAGGAAGCTGCTACAAAACAGATCACGCAGTCTGTAGATGGTGAGGAGGCCGTATCAGAACCATGTGCTTCAGACACCAACATGGTGAGTTAATATGAGTCTTACTTTTTAAAAATATTGGCTGTGTAATGTTTCTGTCTCTTATGATTGTCTTTAAAAACAGGAGCAGAAACCGTGGGTTCCAAATAGGCTCTCTCTTACAAAACGAAGACAGCAAAGAAAGTTAAATGGTATGTTTTTTAATTTTCCAGCAGCTATGCTCTTCATAATGTGCCTCAACCTTTAATCTTTTTTATTTTAGACCAAGAAGGTGCTACAAAACAAGATGACCAGCCTAATCAACAGACGGTACCTTACAGAAAGCCAAAAGACAAGCAAAATAGTGTGTATTCAGGCTTTATCACTCCGCCTAGATTTTAAGGCCGCTGTAAAAGAAAAAAAGTATTAGCCACTATGTTTTCTTTTTCAGATTGAGAAAATGTTAGAAAATCAGTGACTATGGGAGAGAAGCCTAACAGGAAAAGAACATACAGCGAGAGTTTTTCTGATGGTGAATCTACACACGTCGATACAGAAGAGCAATCAGCTCCATACCAAAAGCCAAAAGACAAGCAAAATAGTAAGTATACAGGTTTTATTCAACTCCTAAATTTTTAAGGCTGCTGTAAAAGAAAAGAAAAGTATTAGCCCCTATGTTTTCTTTTTCAGATCGAGAAAATGTTAGAATATCAGTGACTATGGGAGAGAAGTCTAACAGGAAAAGATCATACAGCGAATCTACACACGCCGATACAGAATACAGAGAGCGTGGTGAAAGCCGTGCCTTTGATCACAGTGTTTCAGAGGACAGAACAAATAATCTTGCATTAGGCCCCACTGTAGAATCAGAACCAGTTAGCTATGTTCAGTTTGTGAAAAGGTGGGATCATAAATTGGATAAGTTTAATGGTGTAATTTATTCAGAGGAATTTTGGTTTATTAATTTAGACAGGGTAACATCATTATCTGAAGCTCAATTCGCCATTCGGC
Source organism: Ichthyophis bannanicus (assembly GCA_033557465.1). Classification (NCBI taxonomy): domain Eukaryota; kingdom Metazoa; phylum Chordata; class Amphibia; order Gymnophiona; family Ichthyophiidae; genus Ichthyophis; species Ichthyophis bannanicus. The sequence goes on from CM066048.1 coordinate 5,084,469, forward strand.
AGGGTATTCAGCATATTCTGGATGAGGTTAGCAGCAGGGTTTCACCTGGTGATTATGTACAGGTGCATCTACATTCATCTCTTTTTCACAATTCCTTGTATTCTGGAAAGTTAAACCCAGAAGCATTAGATGTTGACGATTTCTTGGACCAGATCGCTAAACTCCTTCAGAGTCACTGAGAAATCCAGGTTTGTGATATATTCCGTGTTGTTGTACTTGTCATAAGAAATCAGGGTGGAGGAGCTCGTAGGGTCTTAAAGACTATACCGTTTAGCCAAATTATTCATAAGAAAAGGCTATATTTGATAGACTTGAATAACACTGATAATAACCTGTGTTTTGCAGGTAGCCTCACAGCCCTCATGTCACAGGTAAAAATGACCGATGTCGAAATGTTAGAAAGTGCTAAAAAACTACATAATGAATTGGGATGGCCGGTACATAGAAAAGTCATGCTCGATGATGTAGCAATATTTGAACAGCATTTAAAAATAAACATAAACGTTGTGCTTTACACAAATTCATGGGTTTGTATTAAGACATCAGACAGACCTGTGTTCCCTAAGACTGTTCTTTTTGCTACACGATACCCATTTCTATGGTATAACCGATATCAAAAAATTCTATGGGGAGCGCAACTTCTGTAGTTACTGTCAGAAACTGTACAGTCATGATCATAATTGCACATTGTGGTGCCGTTTTTGTTTGACACTAACGTGTGCGAATAATGTTGGTGTACAACAGAAATGTCCTAATTGCAAACTCTATTGTCATTCTAAAGAGTGTTTAGATAGACACATGTATTTGGCTCTGAAAAAAGAAGTGGCGTGTTTATCTAAGTTACTGTGCCAGAAATGTGAGTCTTATGTGGACATGAAACATAAGTGCAAGGGCCATCATTGTAAACTATGTTGTGAATCCCTAACCAGGGATGGCGTCCACTTATGTTTTATGACCCCTACAGGTAAAACTGAAACATCTGAAAAGTATATTTTTTATGATTGTGAATGTATGCAAGAAACAGGCTGGCTTGTCCCTAATTACATATATGTGACCGACTTAAATGATAAAAGAAACTGGGAATTCAAGGGTCATCTTGTTTTGTAGCACCTTCTTGGTCTAAAATAAAAAAAGATTGAAGGTTGAGGCACATTATGAAGAGCATAGCTGCTGGAAAATTTAAAAAAACACATGACATACCTTTTAACTTTCTTTGCTGTCTTCGTTTTGTAAGAGAGAGCCTATTTGGAACCCCCGGTTTCTGCTCCTATTTTTAAAGACAATTATAAGAGACAGAAACATTACACAGCCAATATTTTTAAAAAGTAAGACTCATATCTACTCACCATGTTGGTGTCTGAAGCACATGGTTCTGATGTGGCCTCCTCACCATCTACAGACTGCGTGATCTGTTTTGTAGCAGCTTCTAGGTCTTTAATATTTTAAAAAAACAAAACCATAAGACACATTATAAAGAGCATGGCTACTGGCAAATTAAAAAACACACGACATACCTTTTAACTTCTTTGCTGTCTTCGTTTTGTAAGAGACAGCCTATTTGGAACCCCCGGTTTCTGCTCCTATTTTTAAAGACAATTATAAATTCAGAGACAGAAACATTACACAGCCAATATTTTAAAAAAGTAAGACTCATATCTACTCACCATGTCTGAAGAAGTGGTGCAGATGTTACAAGCTATAGAGACTATGGGGTATGTTTACTAAACCGTCTCAATGTGCTCTCTGTGACGTTATCACGCGATAAGGTACCTTATCGCATGATAATGGCGCTTTATCGGGCGCAGAGGTACCTTAGCGTGCGATAACGCATGCAGCGGCACAAACGAGCGCTGAAGGCGGATGAAGGCTCCCCAGGGGTGGAGAGAAAGGGTCAATGGGTGGAGAGTGGGAGGGGAGAGGCTCCCCGCACACTAACACTGTGAAATCCGAGGCTGAAAACTAATGCCAGTGAAACCCTGGCGTTAGAGCTGATTTAAAGGGAAGAGAAAACATTTTTGTCAGCAATGTACAGCAAAACCAGGGCATCCTACAAAAAAGAGATAAGTGTGATACATGTGCATGGAACAAAAGGGCAAATAAACAGTGAAAATGAACAGAAGAAAATGGAAAAATAAAATAACCAAGCTGGGCAATAGTGATCTCAATGGGAAACATCAAAAAGCACACCCAAGAAAGCACCAAAAAAAGGATATGAATTCTGGAAGAGTCCATTCTCCGTCCCTATACAAGGTGAATGAGCCCACAGTGAAATTGCGCTGTGCAGGGTTTTCCTCTCCATCGGACAGGTTTCCTATGGCGTGCACATGTGCGGCTACAGCAGGGCGGGCATGTCAGAATGGCCAACTGGACAGATGCTTGAAAATGGGATACAGAGGGCTGCAGGCGGCACATGCTGTGGTGCAGCTGGGGCACAGTGTGGACTAGGCAGATGCTTAGGTGGCACTTAGGAATGCTGAAACTATACAGCAGCCAGACAGCAACTGATGAGGGCCCAACATGGGCATGAGTGTGTTTATCACAGTGTCACAGGGGATAGTACCCAACAGGTACCTCCAAGGGCACAGAACATTGGCAGGCAGTGTTGGGGAGGAAGCATGGATGTCTATGCAGGCACCCCTACCCCAGAACATGCACCATAGGCATCCGCCTACCTGCACACTGGATGGCCTGAGACTGCGCACCACCAGCAGAAGGGCATGTCAGCATGGTGGCAGAGGGGTACTGGTGGTGGAGGGGGGGCAGTGGCAGCTGCCCAGAGCAGACCATGGCCTAGCCCTGTGTAGGTGGGTGCCATGCACTGCAACATACAGGCTCTGTCTAACAAACAGTCATGGTATCTCCAGGGAAAGCACTGTCTCTGTGGCAACACAGTGGTGCAGTGCACACAGCCAGTGTGTTCAGGAGCAGAAGGTCACAGGTTCAAGTCCCAGCTGTGGTTCCTGCCAACCCAGCCCCCATATTTTACCCATTACTACAATGTGCTAATACAGAAAGAACCTGTAGTGCAGATGACGTAGACATGCCCAAAACACCTACATTTTACCCTACAGAGCACAGACACCATAAACATGTGCATTACCTAGAGCAGAGTCTCCCAAATGCAGTCCTGGAGGGCCAAACACCATTCAGGTTCCATGCTGCCTCTAATAAATGTGGCTGTGCTGCATTGCTATGCACCGCCCCCATGGTATGCAGATATATCTCATGCATATTCATTAGGGACAGCATGAAAACCCGAACAGTGTTTGGCCCTCCAGGACTGGAGTTGGGAATCTCTGCCCTAGAGCAGCGGCCAACAGGGGCAGACACACCCGCACCCACAGGCTCCATTATCCCAAGCCTCCTGGAGAGGCAGGATGTTGGGTCCTGTGTGCATCTCCCCATACTAGCACTTGCATACCTTAGCAATGCCACCCTAAACATGGGAAAACTGTACACAGCTATCAAAAGGTTGCTATGATAACTGGCAGATAGCAATTCCTACGTTAAGCACAATTGGCTGATTGAGCTGCATCATAGCAACCTTTCTGATGTCTGTGGAGTGTGCCTCAGGTCTGGTGTCTGACAGAGTGACCCAACAGTATTGCGTACCATAGCCATGCCTGCACTGTGCCCAGGACTGGTGTGGTGGCCAGGGCTGCCAAACACCTCTAAAGTTGCACAATGCTGGCATAGGTGTGTAGAATGTGTGTCTGTCTATCCAGTGTGTGGTGGCTGCCAACACCCTCCACAGCCCACACTGCTAGCACTGTTGCCAGTATTGGCCTGCGAATGTGCATAATGAGGAGCAAGGTACTATGGGAATAGCCTGGATAGTGTGGCCTGGCCTGGCTGCATCTGCAGAGGACATAGGGCAATGGCTCGGACATTGTAGTGCCCGGCCACCACCTGCACAGACAGCGTGGCCACAGCATGTCCTGCTGGAAGGTCACTCTCACCCTGAAGCAGTGACCATTGCATGGCTAGGTTCCCCCATAGTGCTATATAGTATTTCTCTCATGTGATATTTATAGGTCCCTTTTGGGACCCAATCACTGACTTATCTGCTTGGTGTGTATGCTGACATCCCAGTTCTGGGTACATGCATATTTTCTAGGACCATGCTCTATAGACTAGCTAGCAGACTGTCTGCAGCTAGTTTGTGTCTTGCCGGAACACCGTGCAGTGGCTGGAGGCTTGCTGCTGGAGAATGTCAGATAGTGGTAGAGGCAGCTGAGCATTTCCAGGCCTACTGACTGTCTGTCTGCTATTGCTTTATGGATGTGTACAGCTCTGCATTGTCTGCCCTGTAGGGTGTCTGTTCCCCAGCAGCACTGGGGTTGATGGTCCCCTTTACTGCTACCATTGCAAGGAGGTAGAATGTGAATCTATTGGTGGGTGATCCTGTTTCCCACCCTGAGCCCCACAGGGTGGGTTGTGTGGTGGTACATAATCTGCCTATGGGTCCAAACACCCCCCCCCCTTCACCTTCACCTTCACCTTCACCTTCACCTTCACCTTCATCATGTAACCATGGCACCAACACAGGATATGCACTATTCTAGGTGCATCATAGCCCATAAGGGCTAGACATGACTGAGAAATACAAAAGGACACAGATGTAACCTAGGTGTGTCTGCAGGAACTACCTATCACACACAGTAGCACTGATGGGGACCTGCAACATGGCGTATTTCAGCCAGGAAAGGTGCTGTGGACCTAGTGCTGGGTGTCCCACCTCACCCTCAGGGTGAGCACAGTACCCACACAATGCGACGGTCTGTGGCTACTCTATACCAGTAACACACACTGTCAGTTCCCCCTACCAGGCTGAGGTACTGTGGGGATGCATACCCCATCTTGTGCCCATCTGTTGACTGCTGATTTGCATGTGCAGTGCATCATGGGTACGGGTGGATTAACCCTATCCTGGTAACCACAGCAGACAGTTTGTGTGGTGACGTGTAGTCCTTCTGCAGCCAGCCAGGGGCTTGTTAGCAGCTGTAGAGCTGTAGCCCACTGGTTACTTCAGTGTCTGTGAAGCTAGAGGTCATGCGTTCAAACCCATTTTTTATGTACATTAGTGCTGCCAGCAAAAACATCCTCAGAGTACTGTAACCTTAAGGTGCCTCATAAGGCGCCCCATAAGGCACCTTATAGGGCGCTTTATAAGGTGCCTTATAGGACGCCTTATAAGGAGCCCTATCAAGCGCCTTATAAGGTGACCTATAGGGGACATTATAGGGTGTCTTGGCGGACAGTGCACTTTATAATGTGCCCTATGGAGTGCATTATGGGGTGCCTTATGCGGCACCTTAGGTTACGCCACCGTGAGGGTGTGTTTGCTGGCAGCACTAATTAAAATAAAAGTAAAATGCCTCAAAAATCACTACCTAAAAGTAAAGGGTGATGCCTTAGCCAGCCTTATGCATTAGGCACACTGGGGGATCAAACTCATGACCCCTGTACCATCAGTCAGTGTATTAACCATTGTGCTACACCTCTGTTTCTATGTTTGTATGTCTGGGCGCCTACTTAAGATTACCGCACGTTAACGCGCTTAGCGGTGCTTCACCCGATAATGTGCGCAGCAGTGCACATTATCGCGCGATTATCCCGTTTTGCTACTTTAAGACTGAAACGCCCATTCCTTTTATGGCAGCCTGCACACTATCGCCGGGCACACGTTAAGACGGTTTAGTAAACATACCCCTATGTGATCTTTTCTGGCAGCTGAAATGTACTGCGCCTTTTTAAATGAAATTCTTTGATGGGATTTACAGCCCTCAGACTCTTTAACTGAAACATCTCTGGATCTCTGGCCTATTGTTTTATGTATCACACCACACCATTTTTTTTCTTTTTTTCGCAGACAATACATTGTAATAGATGCTATACATTGTGTATGTGGACCTATGTGGCTAATACACATTCCCCCATTCCCAGACGTACTCCATCTTCTTATCATATGGCCTATTGTGTAGGCCACACCTAGATAATTCACATGGTCCCATTTTTCCAGACAACCCATTGTAGGTTTAATTAACTAGAAATTCCTAAAATACACCACACAAAGCTGTAGGTTCAAAATGTTTTATTTCAAATAAAATGTTTTCATCTTGTGAACTGATTCATTTGAGCATTACAAGTTTTTTTTTAAAAAATATAAAGGCATACATATAATTTTGCTCATCTGTATGTTCAGCTAATAGATTCTGGAAATACATACATTTTCATAAAAAGTCAATTTTTACAGAACTTGGTGTTTTTTAAAGAACGATCTATAATATCTGTCACAGATTAAACCTTCCAGTAGCTCCATATCACAGTCTGCCACAGATCTAAGCAAAAAATTGAGCAGTTGTCCTGGATTTCTACTGGTATTAAAATCTCTGATGATTTCAAACAAAAAATTCAAATTTTCATAAACTAGGTCAGTTGCTTTCATTTTATGACCAACAATCATGACAACATTTATAATAGGTCCTAGACACAACCTGTTACAAGTTTTATGGATTTTCTGTTGTATCTCCTTGTGCCCCCACCTCAGACAATCATGATGTCTTTGCCCTGGAGCATGTATTACACAAGCTGCACAGTCTCTATACATAACGTTTTGCCAGCATTTCTTGATAATACAGCATACAGCACATCCGCTTGTATAACAGATTTAAATGTGTTTATTTTTCAGGTTTTGAGTTGTCCTTTAGGCTGTCTATGACATCTTTAAGTTAAGATGTTCTATGTAAAAAGTTAAGATGTTCGATGTAAAACAAACTTCGCTTTGTTAACTGTTGTTAATTGTACACCGCAACTGATCGCTGGAAGATGCGGTATATAAATGAGTGTTAAATAAATAAATAAATAAAAATAAAAAATCAAGTGCTTCCCTTTGATATGTACAGAGAAAGCACAAACAGCGTAGATTGGTTGCCTGTAGGTCCTCTAGCTATTGTAGGAGCGGAGATTCGTTACTTCCCTACAAAAATAAAACAATGTCAGTGTGAAATTGTGACCTAACTTTTCTATAGCACGTTTCTACAAAAAAAACCCAGACTTGTCTTACCTCTGCTGATCCTAGTTCTTCCAATAAACAGGTTGTTTCTGCATCTGCCGCGGCATAGTGTAATTCTATGTCCTCTGGATCCGTTGTGTTGTCAGATGTTAAGTCAATTTCGGTGCCTGAATCGCACAGTTCTTGAGAGTCAAATAATATTTGCCCATCTGGTAAATCTACAATCTCTGTTAATTCATGTTCAGACTCTGCCGGTCTCTCCTGTTGTTCAAATGGATTTTCAATCGGTAGATACCCCTCTGCTGTGGCATCACAATTCTTAAGAAAGTAATTAATGTTGTGTGTCCTGCTGGAAATTCTGCTTGGTGTTCCAAAAAGAGCCATTTCTTCTTTTTGCATCTCTGTGTTAAGATGTTCCCCTACACAGGACACACAGCCTTACACTAGGAGCATGCTCAGAACACCTGGAGCATGCTCAGAACAGGTCTCTTGTTTCAACCAATCACGTTTTACCATATCCTAGAAGTATGCTCAGAACAAGTCTCTTGTTTCAACCAATCACGTTTTACCATATCCTAGAAGCATGCTCAGAAGAAGTCTCTTGTTTCAACCAATCACGTGTTGCCATATCCTAGAAGCATGCTCAGAACAAGTCTCTTGTTTCTACCAATCACATGTGTTACCATATCCTAGTAAAAGCATGTGCAGACTTGTCTCTCTATATTTCTTTTTCAAAAGCCACTAAAAAATAGCTGTAGTAGTGGGATTTTGAATTCAGGTCTCTCTATGTATTTTAGTCTGAACTACAGGACTGCCAGAATACTTCTCTCTAACCATGAAGTCTTAAAAGCAAAATTCTATCACATGGACAGCACTGGTTTCTCTAACAAAGATGTGTTAATTGCATTTTAACATTTGTAAAGAAAAGCTCTGCTGCTGCTACCAAAGGGTTAACAAGGGTTAACAATCAGTTCTAAATAGCCTACAATAAAAGCATTGCACTGCTTTGTGAGAAAAAAAGAACTGGGGCAGTGTGGGGAGAGAAAAGCATTTTTGTTTTCCAGGGTTCCTGGAAGTCAGTCACTCTGTTTCTGGCGATGTCAGCAAAAAGCGACACTGTCCTTTTCCGATGACACCCTGTTTCCGGTGATGTCATTTCCGATGATGTAGGCAGGGGCGTGGTTGAGGGTTGGAGGCTGTGGGCTTGGCACAAACCCAGAAGTGGGTGCTGATTGGCTAATGCCAACATTGTGGGGCGGGGCGTGGGTGTGGCAAACCAGGAAGTGAGCTCTGATTGGATGATGTCATCCTTGGGGGTGGGGGTGGGGGTGTGTCAAAGTGGGGGCTGTGACCACGCCTGGGGGCGGGAGTGGGTGGGGCTAGATCACCATTCACTTCTATTGGAGGGGCGTACACCGGAAGTGAACGCTGGGGCATACACCAGAAGTGAACGCTGATTGGCTCCTGTCATCCTTATCTCACCGGTCAATCAGTTTGACAAGTAGTGTACCCATTATACTACTCACCTCTTTTCCTTTATGAGGTTTAAGCACCTATAAAGAAATGATTATCCCAGGGGTGCATGGGTGTCGGGGAGGGAAGGAAGCAAAGAAGACTTATTAAAAGCTGGCTGCTACACAGTACCCTGTCCTGTGCTTCTAAGGTGGAGCCCCACAGCCCTTGCTTGCATAGAAGGAGTCTTGTGTTCTAAATTTAACCAGAAAGCTCTTTTCTGTGTTCTAAATTTAACCAGAAAGCTCTCTTCTGCGTTTTAAATTTAAACTGAAAGATCTTTGCTGCTACTAGGCCCTGACTGATTTAACAAATACACTTGGTTCACAGATTAATCAGCTTTAATCTAAGGAATTCCTTTTTCCCAAAGATTTAGAAAAATTCCCAGAAGTAAATACTTACAATTGCAGATCTCTCTCCAGAAGTAGCAGTCCCCTTTTGTAGTCCTTCAAGAAAGTGAAGAAGATAAAGCAGAATTGCTTAACAAATATTTCTGTTCTGTATTAACAGATAAAGAACCAGAAACAGGACATCAGAAAATTCCCACAAACAGGAACAGAAGCGAAGGGCATCTTGAAGAATTTTCAGAAGACTGTTTTTGTGAGAAACTAGCTAAACTTAAAGTAGATAAAGCGATGGAACCTGATGGAATATACCCTAGAATACTGGGAACCGCGCTGATGATAAATAGTGCGGTATATAAGAGACTGTAATAAATAAATAAATAAATAAACGTGGGGATGTTCTAGCAGCTCCACTGACTGACCTTTTCAATGCCTCATTGGAGTCAGGAGTGGTGCCAAAGGATTGGAGAGAGTCTCATAAACGTGGAAGTAAGTATGTGGTTGAAAACTACAGGCCGGTTAGATTAACTTCGGTAGTGAGTAAATTATTGGAAACGCTGCTGAAAGAGAAAATAGTGAGGTTTCTGGAGTCCAGCGGATTACAGGATCCGAGGCAGAAAGGATTCACAAGAGACAGGCCTTGTCAGATAAATCTTATTGATTTCTTTGACTGGGTGACCAGGGAGTTAGACCAAGGGAGCGCCCTAGATGTGGTGTATTTAGATTTCAGTAAAGCCTTTGACACCGTTCCTCATAGGCAACTTATAAACAAACTGAGAACCCTAGGGATGGACCCTAAAATTACTGCTTGGATTAGAAATTGGTTGAGTGGGAGGCGACAAAGGGTACAGGTAAATTAAGCTCATTCTGAGGAGAAGGAAGTTACCAGTGGTGTGCCCCAGGGATCTTTCCTTGGTCCGATACTTTTTAACATCTTTGTTAGTGATATAGCTTAAGGGCTGTCGGTAAGGTTTGCCTCTTTGCGGATAATACCAAAATCTGAAATAGAGTAGACACCCAGGAAGGTGTAGACAACATGAGGAGGAATCTAGCTAAGCTTGAAGAATGGTCTAGAATTTGACAGCTTGGATTTAATGTTAAAAAATGCAAGGTCATGCATTTGTACTGCAGCAATCCAAGGGAGCATTATAGTATAGGGGTTGAATTATTTTTGTCCACTAAAGAAGAGCAGGACTTAGGCATGGTTATGTCTGATGATCTTAAAGTAGCATAACAGGTAGAAAAGGTGACACCAAAAGCTGGAAGGATGCTCGAGTGCTTAGGGAGAGGAATGGCTAGCAGAAAAAAGGAGGTAATAGTGCCTCTGTATAAGTCTTTGGTGTGACCTCATTTGCAGTATTGTGTGCAATTCTGGAGACCGCACCTTCAAAAGGATATAAACAGGATGGAGTCAGTAAAGAGGGTGGCTACTAAAATGGTTAGTGGTCTTCATTATAAAACATATGAGGACATACTTAAGGATCTTAATATGTACACCTTAGAGGAAAGGCGGGAGAGAGGTGATATGACTGAGATGTTTAAATACCTCCATGGTATAAATGCACAGGGGGAGAGCCTCTTTCCATTGAAAGAAAGTTCTGCTATGAGGGGACATGGGATGAGGGTGAAAGGGGATAGATTCAGGAGAGATATGTAGATATATTTCTTTACAGAAAGAGTGGTGGATCCATGGAATAGTCTTCCAGTGGAGGTGGTAGAGATGAGGACAGTATCTGAATTCAAGAAAGCATGGGACAAGTACAGAGGATCTCTAAAGGAAAAAAGGGGATGGTTGTAGTTGTTGATATGGAAGGATGGACTAGATAGGCCATGAGGTCTTTTTCTGTTGTCATTTTTCTATCTTTCTATGTTTCTAATTTATCCACAGTTTCCTTTGTAAAATCAGCAAACTGTGAAACTGTTTTATTTAATGAGAATTCCATCCAAGTAAGCAAAGACCATATATCATGCAAAGAAACCTCATGAGGCTGTTTACCTGAAGCCAAAATATTAACAATTATATTCGGGGAATCAGAAACCACTGGAACCTGAACAATCTGGGGCAGTGGAACCATTGCACCCAGGAGCCAAAGCCCCTGAAGTACCTGATCCTCCTTAAATATGCTGGATGATGTCTGCTCTACCATATTGGGAGAGGTCATCAACAACTCTGAGACATCATAGCTAGATATCGTGTTTGGGATTTGCACCCCAAATATCTGAGGAAACACTTCAGAGGAGGTGTCCAGACTTGCAGATAAGGGAGACAAACCTCCACCCTGATCTTCCATCGGGGCCGCAACATATCTATCCATTGGGCCCACAGCTTTTAAAGTCTTAAAGGGATTCGAAGTACTCATGGTACAAATTTTCTTCATTAGCAAATTCCATAAGAATATAACTCCTCAGCCTCCTCAGTTCTACGAAGGGGCTCCAAAGGGGTCAGAGATGCCCCTTTGGCCATGTCCCTTCAGACACGCTCACGGCCGCATTCCATGGCACAGGAGTTCACTATAAATCCTTGATGATGTGAGGGAAGGAGGAAAGATGGTCCAATCACTAGCAGACAGCCCTCCAACCAAACTGCCAATCCACTCCTCAGTTCATTGCATTGGAACACCGGTCAGCTCACCCACCAGGTGTCTCCAAGGGTAGCATCTTTTACTTAAATTTTCGGTGGGGGTTTGTAGTCTTTGCTTTTGATGATAAATAAAACCTCAGTTTTATTGAAGTTTATTTTGAGGTTGTATGAACAGAGGTATTGTGAGGCTTCATTAAAGCATATTATTATTTGCTGGATGTTAGGACTGTCTGTATTGATTGGGAGGTACATCATTGTATCATCTGCGTAAATGTGGTAATGCACATTGTGCTTTTGAAAAATGTTACAGATTGGCTGAAGGTAAATGTTAAACAGGAAGGCAGAAAAAGATGAGCCTTGAGGGATTCCTTGCTGTTGGCTTTATGTGCTAGATCTGGTTTGTCCAATTTTTACCATCTGTGTGCAGTTTGTTAGGTAAGAATCAAACCATTAGAAGGGATAGCCATCAATCTCGAGCTGCTTCAGTCTTGATAATAAGATGCAGTGGTTAAGGGAATCAAATGCTGCAGCTATATTGAGGAAGATCAGTATAAAGACTTGCTTGGTTCCTGCTATTCCTTTAATGAGGTTATCAAACATGTCCAGGAGGAATGTTTCCACTCCTTGATATGGTTTAAAACCATATTGTTGTGGGTCTAGGGGGGGGGGGGGCATGAGTATCTAAGTGGTCTTGTAATTGTTTTTGGACTATCTTCTTGATTATTTTTGCCATAAATGGGAGGCTTGAAATACAGTGGTAGGAGTTGGGGTTGGTTTTATCTAGAGTTCTGTTTAAGGATTGGTCTAATCAAGGCTCCCTTTAATGCTACAGGCATATGTCCACAGGAGAGTGAAAGGTTGACTATTTTGAGTATGTATGGTGCTGTTTCTGTTCGGGTCATTTTTAACCAGCTGACAGGACATGGGTAGGTTGGGGATGTGGTGGTATTAATGGCTATAATGATTTTATAAAGGTGTTCTAGACTGATTTGGGAAAACGATTGTCATGGTGTGATGGTACTATTAGGTGTAAGGGGGAGGGGTATTGTAGTATTTGGTTGTGATTGAAGTTTGCTCATGTAGTGGTTGGCTAACACTTGAGAGTTGGTTATGTTTTTGTTGTCCTCCCTATTATGAGATCATGTCAGGGATCTCACAATCCCAAATAGTTCCATTGGATAATTTAAGGATTTCAATAATAATTTGGTGTGGTTGTCTTTCTTGTATTTGTTTATGCTGTCCTGTTAGGCTTGGAGGGTGATCATGTAACTATTCCTATCCTCTGGCAGTTTTGTTCTTCTCCATTTTCATTCTAAGCTTCTTAGTTTACTCTTTATTATTCTAAGTTCCTGTGTGTACCAGGTGTTTGAGTGGGTAGGGCGATTGTTAGTCTTAGGTGCCTTAGTTTCAGGGGCAGATAAACAGCTAGTACTCTTGGGTGACTTCGATACCTGGCAAACATGCAGACTCTTCTCTTAAAGTCATGAAAGATATGGATTTCCAACAGTTCACATTCCCACACATGAAAAAGGCAATATATTAGACTTTATATTCCTATTCAGTGATGTAATTAACATAACTAATCCTTTAACCTCATCACAATCTGTGCCTTGAACAGACCATCATATCCTCAAATTCACAATCCTAAAATAGCTCACCATAAACAAGCAACACAACAACACCATCACATGTCTCTGCTTTAAGCAATTCAGCATGACATATTCTTGAAAGAAACACTGCCACAGCTTAATTCTAATCCAAATGATCTGGATGAACTGCTAGATAACTGGAATTCTGTTATTGATCGGAGCACTTTAGCATACAATTTCCAAGATATTGACAAAACTGTTTGTATCCGGGGTTGGGTCCCTGTAGATGAGGCAGAATGTATATTGCTTGGCCTTCCATACTTATGGCAGATGATAGTGTTGTATTTAAATCCTCTTTGATTATGGTCAGGACTCCTCCACCACATTTAGCTTGCCTAGGTGTGTGGAACATCACAAAGGAGGGTTGTCTGAGCTGGTTTATTAACACATTGTCTGTATCCGAGAGCCATAACTCTGTGCTGAACATTATGTCTGAGTCATGCTCATGTATATAATCTATCAAGAAATGGATTTTATTCTTGACTGATCTTGAATTAATTAAACTGCATTTTATGCTGGGATATGATACGTTTTCTCTATTGTTGTGATGTATTGGTTGCCATATAGGTGTAATCAGGGCCGGCCCGTCCATTGAGCAAGAATGTTTTTTGCACAGGGCCCCGCGTTTCAGGGGGCCCCACGCAAAGAACATTCTGCTTTTTTAAAAATTCAATTAACAAAAAAAAAAAAAGCTGGCTGCTGCTGCTGCCGCTGCGGTAGCGGCAGAATGGAGTGTCCCGCGGGGCCCCCTCTGCCCGCTGAGCCCCTCTGCAAGGGCTTTCAGATTCGCAAAGGGAGAGTGTCTCCCTCGCGTCTCTGTTAAGCCCGCAGGAGCTAATGGGAAATTTCCCATCTGCCCCTTTAGACGTGAGGGGCTGATGGGAAATTTCCCATTAGCCCCTGCGGGCTTAACAGAGACGCGAGGGAGACACTCTCCCTTCGCAAATCTGAAAGCCCTTGCAGAGGGGCTCAGCGGGCAGAGGGGGCCCTGCGGGACACTCCATTCTGCTGCTACCGCAGCGGCAGCGGCCAGCTTTTTTTTTTTTTTAAAATTTCCCTGAGCCGATGTGGGGGATTAGGACTGGTAATGGGCTATGGAGGGGGTTAGGACGTGACTTGAGGTGGGTTGATGGGGGGGGGGGGTTAGGACCGGAAATGGGCTGGTGGGGAGGGGTTAGGACTGGTAATGGGCTATGGGGGGTTAAGACTGGTAATGGGCTGTGGGCTGATGGGGCCTGGCTAGAAATGGAGTGATGGGGGGCTAGGACAGGAAATGGGCTATGGGGGGGGGGGGCTAGGACAGGAAATGGGCTGATGGGGAGGGGTTAGGACTTGAGGTGTGCTGTTGGGGGGGTTAGTACTGTTAATGGGCTATGGGGGGTTAAGACTGGTAATGGGCTGTGGGCTGATGGGGCCTGTCTGGAAATGTGGTGATGGGGGGCTAGGATAGGAAATGGGCTATGGGGGGGGGGGTGCTAGGACAGGAAAAGGGCTGATGGGGAGGGGTTAGGACTTGAGGTGGGCTGTTGGGGGGGGTCAGGACTGGTAATGGGCTATGGGGGGTTAAGACTGGTAATGGGCTGTGGGCTGATGGGGGGTTAGGACTGGTAATGGGCTATGGGGGTTTAGGACTGATAATGGGCTATGCGGGGGGGGGGGCTAGGACAGGAAATGGGCTGATGGGGATGGGTTAGGACTTGAGGTGGGCTGATGGGGTTAGGACTGGTAATGAGCTGTGGGCTGTTGGGGGGGTTAGAACTGGTAATGGGCTATGAGGGGGGTTAAGACTGGTAATGGGCTGTGGGCTGATGGGGGCTGTCTGGAAATGGGGTGATGGGGGGTTAGGACTGGTAATGGGCTATGGGGGGGGGGTTAGGATTGGTAATGGGCTCTGGGGGGTTAGGACTGATAATGGGCTATGGGGTCGGGGCTAGGACAGGAATTGGGCTGATGGGGAGGGGTTAGAACTTGAGGTGGGCTGATGGGGTTAGGACTGGTAATGGGCTGTGGGCTGATGGGGGGGGGTTAGGACTGGCAATGGGCTATGGGGGGCTGACTGGAAATGGGCTGATGGGGTTAGGACTGGAAGTGGGCTGATGGGGGGTTAGGACTGGTAATGGATTATAGGGGGGCATAAACTGAAAATGGGGTGATGGGGGGTTAGGACTGGAAGTGGGTTGATGGGGGGCTAGGACTGGTAATGGGTTGGGGGGTTGCTAGGACTGGAAATGGGCTGAGTGGAAGGGGAGGCTTGAATGGCAAATAGCTGATGGGGAGGGGGCTTGGAATGGAAATGGGCTGTGAGGGAAGGGAGCTAGGACTGGAAATGGGCTGATGGAGCAGCGAGGATAGGACTGGAAATGGGCTGTTGAGGGGAGCTAAGATTGGAAATGGGCTGTGGTGGGGGCTTGGATTGAAATGGACTCATGGAGAGGCTAGAACTGGAAGTAGGCTCACAGGGGGGGCTTGCACTGGAATGGGGCTGAGTAGAGGGGAGCTAGGATTTGACATGGGCTGATGATGGGGCTAGGAAATGACTAGAAATGGCCTGATGGGGGGCTAGGATTGGAAATGAGTTGATGAAGGGACTCGGACTGGAAATGGATGGGGGAGCTAGGACTGGAAATGGGCTGATAGGGGGCTAGGACTGGAAATGGGCTGATGCAGGGACTAGAAGGGAATGGATGCTGGGTGAGGCTGGAACTAGAAGGGAGCTGATGTTGGGGAAGGATTAGAATGGGATGGGACTGGGAGAGTAAAATGGATAGAGGAAAAATATTTTATGTGGAAGGGATGAAAAATCTACAATTGGCCTGGTATTGGGAGAGTAAGTGGGGATTGAGGATGGAGGGGTAAAATTTGAGTGGATGAAATAGGAATGAGGAAAGAGCAAAAGGAGAAAGATTAGTATGTTAAAGCAGATGTAGAGAGAGAGAATGGAAAAAAAAAACTAGAAGAGAGAAGAAAGGACAAATGGACAGCAGACGATGGAGAGTTAGCAGAAAACATGAAGAAACCAGAAGAAAGTGGCTGGAGCAATTGCAACTGAAAAAAATGCACAAAAGGTAGAAAGATATCTCTTTATTTTGATTTTATTAACTGGAATATGAAAGCTCTTGGAAATGTGCATCATTAACGTCTGCGCTTTGTTTGGTACATGAGGAAATTAATTTATAGTTTTATTTCTACAGTGTTGTTGTACATTCCAAGTTTGGCTTTTGGGGTTCCCAGTTTAATTATTGCCTTCCTGTTTCTAAATTGTGATTCCTTGTTTGGTGATGGTCTATGTTCGGCATGTGTAACTGAGCTGAGGTATTCTGTTTATGTAATTCCTATTTGACATTGCCACTTGTTCTCTTTCCCCGGTATTCTCTGAAATGTATTGGTTTAATATTTGCAGTGTTGCCTTTTGATAGGTAGGGTATGGTGCTTTGTGAGTCCTGGTAATGCTGTCAGGATACGGTGGGTTTGCTATGGGTTCTAAATGGGCAGCGTTTGTAGTAGTTCCTAATGTGCCTGGCGGTTGGCACTGGATTATAGTAATGTGGAAATCTTTTAGTCTTTCTTTATCCATACACTCATTAAGAGACATGTTTACTAAAAGTTAGTGTATGGTAACATTATGCAAATATTTATGCAAATAAGGTCACTTATGCAAATGAGGTCCCGCACCGAGTCTCCGCACATGGCCCCGCACCCCCCTTGGGCCGCCCCTGGGTGTAATATAGATGAGTCTGCTATTTGGTCTATTTGTTGGTCCATTAATTTTATGCCACGGGATAGATAAGTTAGTATGTAGTTGGTATGTAATAATAGGGGTATCGTGATAGTGTTGAGTGGGAGTGTAGGCAAGTGAGTGTGTTACTTGCGATAGTAGCAGAGCTGCTATGAAAACATAGCACGCAATCCAATACATTTTTATCTCTATTGTTTAGCAATAGTAAATTGAGAAATTTAAACTGGCAGTAGCAGGATAAATAGTGTAGTGGTCAGTGATTTATCTACAAGTATAGGTACAATAATGTTGATGTGAGTAGTAAGACAGCGAGCATTAAGTGTATAGTAAGCTGTTGGTAAATAGGCTCCCTATACCCTAGCTTATAGTGGTGTAAGGATCAGCTTACTATTGTTGAAGATTTAAAATTACTTTTGTTCTGATTTAGCTTCTATTTCTTAGTTTGTTCGATCCGCTCCTAAGGGCCACACCAAAGGGCCCTATGGTGAGACCTTCAGGCACGGGCCCACCAGGCACGGGCACACCTAATTGTGCCTTAATCTTGTCCAGGCTATAAAGGTTGTGTCCCTGATTGGCTTGGGACAGTGAACGGGAGGAGTTAGGGCCTCCCGCTTGCAGTTCTGACCCGATCGGGGCTTGTGGATGAAGAGGCATGCTTCCAATGGCGTCTTCCCTTTACATGTAATCTTATGCAGGCTGTGTCCGAGATTAGTTTAGGATGGTGAACAGAAGGAGTTAGGGCCTCCCGCTTGCATTCCTGACCCGATCGGGGCTTGTGGATGAAGAAGCATGCTTCTGATGGTGCCTTCTCTTTAATCGTGTGCAGGCTGTGTCCGAGATTGGCTTAGGATGGTGAACAGGAGGAGTTAGGGCCTTCTGCTTGCAGTCCTGACCCGATCGGGGTTGTGGATGAAGAGGCATGCTTCCGATAGCACCTTCTCTTTAATCTTGTGCAGGATGCTCAGGCTGTGTCCCCGATTGGTTTGGAATAGCGAACAGAAGGAGTTAGGGCCTCCCGTTTGCAGTCCTGACCCGATCGGGGCTTGTGGATGAATGTTGCTATGAGGTCTCTGCACTAGGGTTGGAAAATGGCTGCACATGAACATAATAACCAAAATGCCCTCCTGTGCTGATCCCCGTCAATGCAGGTACATGTAGTCCACATGTATCAAATGTACTACCTTAAACATGGAGGAGCGCACATCCGTGCAGCCACACCTTTCAGAACATGTTTGGATAAAAAATCTTCTCATCATTTGGAGGTTGTTCCTAAAGCCAAAATATGGGTAAAAGGCGCCTGTTTGCATGCACTTATTATACGATTATAATCAGTGTCCCTATTGAAGCACCGAGCGACATGCTGCCATGCCTTCTGCAGCTTCTCCATGTCATGCCATGCCCCTGATGTTGGGAAAAGCCGATGTGGCATCGTACAGGTCAGGGTTACTAGGAGGGAGAAATCAACATCAGAGAAACAAGGCTTCGTAGACTTTGCTGCCATGTTCTCCAAATGGATCTGATCCTACCACCATCTGCTTCCCTGTTGATGATGTCAGACAAAGCGTGTTACGTTGCCATAACATGCATCACATCACTGCAACATGCATTATGTCGCCACATTGCACATGTTTTACTGCCCACACCACAGCTGTAGCTTTTCCTGTCTTGAGAGTGCACCAGCACAGTTGATGTATGATGAGAATACTGCACTCTACTCACATATGCTATATTACCCTGTTAAAAATCCATGATTGCATGGCATTACATTGATTGCTTCTCTCATGACCCATCATAGCTGTGTCACTGATGTGTACGGTTGACAACTATCTCCTGATGTGCCACAGAAGCCTGACCCAGTTTTGGGTTTACCACATTGCATGCAGGGACATGTAGTTTGGATTCATTCAAATTGCCAACCCTACTGGTGTGGAGGTGTGAGATCTGAGACAACAAACCACATGCCAGCCATCAAAACCAACTAGCATCAGGAACAGAGGTTTCTTTTCATTACAGTGGACCGTTTGCAAATCAACCTTTCTACAACTGTAAACACACATACCAGGCTGCCTCTCCCAAATTATAGTAGCAACATGGACAAAGGTTCCAAGATGCTGCAGTTTGAGCCAGTTCTGCTTCACTAAAAAACAGCTGCATGAAATGCTATATGTGTCTCACACTTTGTCACTGACACAGCACACATGCATCACCTACTGCAGTGTGTCCTCTTAAGTGTGAGCACAGACACATTCACAGATCTGTTGTCACAGCCAATGCAGGACATAGACCAATGCATAAACGACGAGATTATGGAGCTCTCAAGAGAATGAAGGCCTGGGGGTTTGCTAAAATGTTCAACAGCCTTTGGCCCACCCTTCCACATGGTAGCAAATCTTTCTGTGAAATACACTAGCCATTGTTGCATAACTAACAAGAGTTAAAGTGACCCAAATAAATTAAAAAATATAACCCAGCAGGCTTTTAGAGATAACCAATTGATAGGAATTGTTTAAAGTGCCACATACTGTATACTATGTGACCGAATTTGAGGTGGGCACCCGCCCACCTCCCGCCTAACCCAGATTTTCCAAGCCGGGGTCATATGGGGCCCCTGGCATAGAAAATCCGGATGTTGCCGCACAGACAGGAAGCAACAGGAGCTACTAGTGTAGCACCAATTTTCGATGCTACACAGTTAGTTCCAGCGCCTTAAAGATAGGTATGGCTTTCTTTCCTACGTCTATCATGTAGCATTGAAAACTGGTGCTACACGGGTAGTGCCATGGCCTGCCTCCACTCCACTATGGAACACCTCCAACACGCCCCGATGCAATGCGGATAGCCTCTGAGCACGTTAGGGACACATCCGGGATTTTCAAAGGACACTACCCGTGTAGGTGCCTTTTGAAAAACCTGGATAAGGCCTTTACATGGGTAACTAAGGAAGTTACCTGTGTAAAGGCATTTGAAAATTGGGCCTTATGTAACTTCTATTACTGCAAAATCACTGCATCTGAGGGAGGGAGTTAGAGAGGCCTCAATAAGAGGACAGGTGGCTAAACCTGCGGTTAATAATTCACCACTATGTCGCCACTCAAATCATGCCCTTATTTTCATTCATAAGCCTTTAAAGTTTGTTTTTAAAATTTTCAAATGTATTTAAAAGAATTGAAAACAACTTAGCTTTCGTTCTGCATACATCCCAAAACCTCAGAGTGTGTGATACTGTGAGACTTAGTCGACTCAAGTTTCGCCCGCAAATTTTCAGGGCTGCATCAGGACTGGTCCAAAGCTGCATTGTGAAACTCAAGTCGAATTTGATTACCTCATTCATTATTTCCATTTCCAGGTCATTTATGAATATGCTAAAGAACAAAGGACCCAGCACAGATTCCTGAGGTTTTCCACTATTCACTTTCTCCACTGAGAAAATTGACCATTTAGCCCTGCCCTCTGTTTTCTATCTTTCAACAAATTCCTAATGCAGAATAGTACACTGGCTCCTATCCCATGACTTTTTAATTGCACCAAGAGTCTATCATGAGGGACCATGTCAAAGACTTTCTGAAAATCTAGATGCACCATATCAACTGGTTCACTTAGATTAGTAAGACAAGACTTTCCTTGGCTAAATCCATGTTGACCATCTATATGTTTAATAATTTAGTTTTTTATAATGATTTCTACCATTTTACACAATACTGATGTTAGGCTCCCTGGTATGTAGTCTCCCGGATCATCCCTTGAATCTTTTATAAAAATTGGCGTTACATTGGCCATCCTCCAGTCTTCAGCTATTACAGATAATTTTAATGATAGTTCACAGGTCTGCAATCTCATATTTCAGTTCTTTCAACACCCTCAGATGTATATCATCTGGTCCAGGTGATTTGCTACTCTTCAGTTTATCAAATAGCTTTAATACATCGTCCCTGTTTATCGATATTTCTTTCAATTTTTTTGATGCATCACCTTTAAGTATCATTACAGGTATGGGTAACTTCCCTGCATCTTCCTCAGCAAAGACCAAAGAGAAGAATTTATTCAGTCTCTCCACTATGGCCGTGGTCCCTCTTAGTGCCCCCTTTTCCCCCTCTATCACTAACTGTCCATCAGACTCATTGAGGTATGCTTACTAAACTGCGGTAACGTAGCAGTGGCTACGTTAAGGCACGTTATGTAACTTTAAGGTGCCCTAACGTTACTTTCTATAACATTAAGGCGCCTTAACGTTACATAACATGCCTTAACGTTCCCAGCCACGGTAAGTCCAGAAAAGAGTGGAGAGAGGGCGGAGTGTGGGGAGTGGGTGGGGAGAGGCCCCTTTCACACTAATGTGGAGAAATTAAGGGCTGAATCCTAATGCAACTGAAAACCTGGCATTAGCACACATTTGCAAGAGAGAGAAACTATTTCAGTGTCATCAATGTACAGCATAGGCAGGGAGCCCAAGAAAGGTGATAGTAGTGCTCTATTTGCAGCAACAGCATAGTGCCCTGGTATGAAAGGCCACTATGGTGATGGCACAAATGGGGCATGGGGGCTGCAGGCGGGACCTGCAGTGGGGGCTACTGGGGCACAGGGTGGACTAGGCGGTTGCCGAGGTGTCACATAGGAATGCAGAAAATGGAAACCAGCAAGACAGCAACTGGCCAGGGTCAGACATGCCCATGAGTCTGTGTCCCACAGTGTCCCATCCAGGAGACATTACCTAGCAGGCACCCCAAAGGGTGCATAACATTGACAGGCGGTGCCAGGGGAAGCGTGGCCATCTATGTAGGCACCCCTACCCCAGAATCCACACCTTAGCCAGCCGCCTACCTGCCCCCTGGATGGCCTGGGATGGCGCACCACCAGCACCAACAGCATATGGTTATGGCGGCATGGCAGAGGGGGTGGGTGATTGTGCTGGAGGGAGCAGTGGCACCCGCCTGCAATGGACCTAGTCCATGACCTGTACCAGTACATGGTGTGCAGTGCAATAGAAGAGGTCTGGCTGAGGAACATAAGGGTAGCCCCAGGGACCACTGTGCTGTTGTGGCAACAGTGTGGTGCAGTACACTCAGCCAGCATGTCCAAGAGCAGAGGGTCAGAGGTTATTTATTTATTTACATTCTCTTATATACCGCGCTATTCTGCATCAGTGCAGTTTACATTGAACAAACTGAAATTACATTGAACAGGGCATTATAACTTGGAGATAACTATTTTACAGGGAACATGGGCTATGGAGGGTTAAGTGGCTTGCCCAAGACCACAAGGAGCACCTGTGGGACTAGAAACCCCAGTCCTTCCGGCCCAAGATTGCTGTCCTCTAGTGGGATTTGAACCACCGACCTTCTGGCCTGGAGTACCTTGCCCCAACCACTAGGCCACTCCTCCACTCCATCTGTGGACACTGCAGAACATCTCCCCATAGTTTTAGCTCACAATGCAGCCAAAACAACAACATGGGCAAACCCCAATGCAGTGGTGCACAGGGGTACGGGCACTCACTCACAAGGGCTCCACTATCCACAGCTTCATGGAGTGTCAGGCTGTTGGCCCCAGCATAGAGCTGCAGTTATCACCAAAGCACTACTACTTACCCCCAGCATGGATTAGCAATGTCGGCACTGTGATCAGGACCAGTGCAGGGGGTAAGGTTGTCAACCACCACCATCTCTGCACAATGCTGAGATAGGTGTGGGAGTGTGCATATGTCTCTCCATTGTTTTGTGTCTGCCAACACTTCACTGAGCCCACATTGCTCACACTGCTTCCAGCGTTAGCCTGAAAATGTGCATAATGGGCAGCAAGGTATTGTGGGTATGGCTCAGACGGGGCGGATTGGCCAGGATGCATCTGCACAGAGTGGAGGGCAATGGCTGGGACACTGTAGTGCTCGACCACCACCTGCAATGACAGGGTGGCCACAGCATGTCACGCTGGGGGGGGGGGGCACTCTCACTCTGACCGAGCAGGGACCATGGCATGTCTATGTTCCCACATAGTGCCATACATTATTTGTTTCCCATGGTACCTGTGTGCTCCCAGTTTTGGGGCTCAATCACAGAGATACCTGCTTGGTGTCTGTACTGTGCATCCCACCTCTGGGTGCACAGGGTTCCCCTGTGAGCATGCACTATGGACTGGTTGGTGGGCTGTCTGCAGTTTGCCTGGGCATGGTGGGAACACCTTGTAGAATATTGCAGATGCAATCTGACTCTGCTGTCTGTTGATGAATGGCAGAATGTGGCGTTGGCCAGTTGAGCCTATCCCAAGCATCATTGCTGGTCTGCAATGGTCACAGGTATTGGACTGGCCCAGCAGCCCTGGTGGGCTGTCATCCGCCAGCAGGACTGTGGTTGCTGGTACTACAGCCATTCTGCAGGGTGCAGGCACCTGTCCCACCACACCCTTATCTACAAACGGGGTGATTGAGGCCCCTTGGGGTATATAGTGCATACTTCTTAGACCCATAGTGGCAGTGCTACATAGTCCTCATGCGAATCTGGACACCCCACTGCCCTGATAACACATACCCATGGCAGAACTTTGCTCCCCTCCCCCTCCCCATTCTCTCCCACCCTCTCCCAACCCGCTTGCCATCCCCTCCTTCTTTGGATGGCCTGGCTAAAGTCATCCTCCTCAGGCAATCCCCCACCTACCCCATTGCTAAATGTCCATAATCTTAGCTTCCACCCCCCCTCCCTAGCCCCTCTAGCTTCTTCACCTCCCCCTACTACCTACTGCCTACTACATAACTTCCTTCTTCTACATCCTTCACCCTCCAGCTTACTTATCCCTGTGACCCTCCCTCCATTAACCCTTCCCTATCCCCTCCTCCCTGGACTCCTTTCCCTCCTCCCTCGCACCCTCCCCTCCCTCCTCTCCCCCAACTTCAACATCATACTTATTCTTCCATTCAACATAATAATTGAGTCCATTTTTATACTTATTATCTATTCACTCTCCTGCTCCGTCCATTTGCCTGTTTTGTACTTGATGCAGGGCCTTTTTCTTGCCGTTCTCGATGCGCTGCCACCTCTGCTGTGTTGGTCTCACACCTTCGCTTTTCTCCCGCTCCACACTCAGTCCTTCCATTCCTGCAGCTCTTAACACCTTGATTGCTTCTTCTCTGGTCCGCACTCAAATCCTCTGTCCTTTTTATGTCAAAGAAAGTCCAAATGGGAATGTCCAGCCATGTCTGATTTCCTCCTCTCGGAGTTTGGACACCACATCCTTCAATAAACGCCTTTTCTGCAATGTGGCCTGCTGTCCTCCAGAAG
Organism: Ichthyophis bannanicus; assembly: GCA_033557465.1. NCBI lineage: Eukaryota > Metazoa > Chordata > Amphibia > Gymnophiona > Ichthyophiidae > Ichthyophis > Ichthyophis bannanicus. The sequence continues at coordinate 5,108,574 of CM066048.1, forward strand.
AATAATGGGAGGAAAATAAGGATTGCATCAGCTTGTCCCTGAGGAGGTGTTTGATAACCCTATGAAGAACCTTTGTTTTGAATATTTCACCTAGTATTATCCCAGATACAAGGCTTGTGCATTTCAGGTTTGTTTGGACATTCATGTCTACACCTAAAAATAAAGCATACATGCAAATTGCTTGTGTGCATGTGTAACAATTGCAGGTATGTAATTTCATCGGTATGCACACGGACAAGCAATTTGTGCTTGCAGTAGGCATACCATTTAAGACTAATAAGAGAAAATATTTTTCTACTCAACATGTAATCAAACTCTGGAATTTGTTACTGAAGGATGTAGTAAACTGGTAAAAGCCCATTCTGCTTGCATGTCCAGGCTGTCCGGACAGCCAAAATCTGGACGGCCCAGATGTGTACCCAATTCTGCACCCGCAGGAGCTACATGTTCCCGTGGGAGAAGAATCAGGACACTTGGATGGGCCAGATGAGCCTCAATTAAGATGGCTCAGATGTTTTGTGCTTATCCTAGCGAACCTTCCTCATGATCCTGCTGGAGCCCTGATGCCGTGGGTTACATCACCATGGCACCGGAATGCCATGCGGGAGCCCTGATCCCCCGCAACACACTGAAATTGCTTTTCCCAGCCACCCCACCACCGGAGGGGCCTGCCACGGCCGGGATCAGGTAGCGGGGATTCTCCTGCCTTGGCTAGCCTGTTCAGGGGGGGGGGGGGCGGTCCTTCAGCGCTGCCCGCCAACATCGGGGGGACATTCCACCTCCAAGGTCGAATACATTCCCCAGTCATCTTCCCTAAGCCAGATGTACAGGGAATGACCTGGATAGCTCCTGTACATTCGGGGTTGTGGGCCCGCCTCCATACCACCCACTCTCTGCCCTGTCACTGCCCCCTCCCACCCCCGTCCAGAGCTCCCCGCACATTGGCCCTGTATGTGTGGGGAGCTTAGGGGGCAGAATCGGCCAGCGATGATTAGCGGAGGATATACATCCTAACCGGACATATATACCCACTAATCGTTGTTTGGAATGACCTCCTTGGTGTAGCTAGATTTTAAAAAGATTTGGTCAAGTTCATGGAGGAAAAGTTCATAAACCATTTTTAAAGAGGACTAGGGAAATCCACTGCTTACCCCGGGATAAGCATTGTGGAATCTATGCTCCTTTTGGGAACCTGACAAGTACTTGTGACCTGGAATGGCCGCTGTTGGAAAGAGGATAGTGGGCTTGATGGAATCTCTTATGTTCTTAATTATAATAAAAAAAGGTTGTTTTTGATGAAAACTATGAAAATCTTGGTCCTTCACTTGCATGCTGGATATTGATTTGCCTTGGATTTTTTCCTGTGTACCTGCTGTCTAGAAATATTACTAATTCAAAAAAGAAGAGATTCTCCAATATCTTAATGTCACATATTTCTCCCCCTCACACAAGAAACTAAATTCAATTAAGACCCTCAGAGATATTGTTTACAACAGTGTACCAGACACTTAGGGCCTGATTCCATCCGGGACGTACAGGCCCTCTGTGTGCCCAGCCTGAAAAAGATGCACAGAGGAAGTCAGGATTCTGATTCCGTGAGTCACGTCTAGCCCTATGGGATCAGAATCGCAAACAGGCCTGTACGTGCAGGCCGGGATCGCGATTCAGTCTGGCCTGCACATACAGATCTTAACTGGCTAACTCAGTCAGGGATTTTAAATGGAGCCGCGATACCATGACGTCCGGTTGCCATGGCACCGCTGCTCCATTTAAAAGCTGTGATCCCCGGCTGCCAGGCCCCAAAGTGCTTTCCCTGCAGCCCGACCCCCGATCTGGCCTCCCAGGACCTGGGTTGGGCTATGGCAGCGGTTCTCAACCTGTGGGTCGCGACCCCAACGGGGGTCGCCACAGGATTTAGCGGGGGTCGCTTAGCCTCCACCAAGTTTAAAAAAAAAAATTAAGATGTGCACAAGTTGCTGCCGCTGCCGAGTCCGCTTCTCGGCAGCAGCAAACTCCGGCAAACTCACCGCCTTCTTCTGCAGCCGCGGCTCCCTGCCTTTTAGGGAACCGCGGCTGTACTTGTAAAATCGTTGCGGAGCCCTTCCTGTCTCGACGGGCTCCATGCAGCATTGTCCCGCCTCCAAAGGAAGTGGTAAACAACTTCCTTTGGAGGCGGGACAATGCTGCATGGAGCCCATCGAGACAGGAAGGGCTCCGCAATGATTTTACAGGTACAGCCGCGGTTCCCTAAGAGGCAGAGAGCCGCGGCTGCATTAGAAGGGAGGCAGACAACCTGCAACACGGCTGACATCAACAGAGGGGTGCTGACATGGAGGGAGGGGTGCTGACTTGGCGGGTGGGGGGCTGACTTGGCCTGTTGGAAGGTTGGGGCTGACATGGTGGGAGGGTTGGAGGGAGGGGGCTGACATGGACAGATGGAAGGCTGGGGGCTGACATGGAGGGAGGGGGCTGATATGGATGGATGGATGGAGGGGGCTGACATGGACAGATGGAAGGATGGGGCTGACATGTTGGGTGGGGGCTGATATGGATGGATGGATGGATGGATGGAGGGAGGGGGCTGACATGGACAGATGGAAGGATGGGGGCTGACAGGGAGGGAGGGAGCTGACAGGGAGGGAGGGAGGGAGGGATGGGGGCTGATATGGATGGATGGAGGGAGGGAGGGAGGGAGGGGGCTGACAGGGAGGGAGGGAGGGATGGGGGCTGATATGGATGGATGGAGGGAGGGAGGGAGGGAGGGAGGGAGGGATGGGGGCTGATATGGATGGATGGAGGGAGGGAGGGGCCTGACAGGGAGGGAGGGAGGGAGGGATGGGGGCTGATATGGATGGAGGGAGGGAGGGAGGGAGGGGGCTGACAGGGAGGGAGGGAGGGATGGGGGCTGATATGGATGGATGGAGGGAGGGAGGGAGGGAGGGGGCTGACAGGGAGGGAGGGAGGGATGGGGGCTGATATGGATGGATGGAGGAGGGAGGGAGGGAGGGGGGCTGACATGGACGGATGGAAGGATGGGGGCTGACATGGAGGGATGGATGGAGGGAGGGGGCTGACATGGACGGATGGAAGGATGGGGGCTGACAGGGAGGGAGGGAGGGAGGGGGCTGACAGGGAGGGAGGGATGGGGGCTGATATGGATGGATGGATGGAGGGAGGGAGGGAGGGAGGGGCCTGACAGGGAGGGAGGGAGGGATGGGGGCTGAAATGGATGGATGGATGGAGGGAGGGAGGGAGGGAGGGGGCTGACAGGGAGGGAGGGAGGGATGGGGGCTGATATGGATGGATGGAGGGAGGGAGGGAGGGAGGGGGGCTGACATGGACGGATGGAAGGATGGGGGCTGACATGGAGGGATGGATGGAGGGAGGGGGGCTGACATGGACGGATGGAAGGATGGGGGCTGACAGGGAGGGAGGGAGGTAGGGGGCTGACAGGGAGGGAGGGAGGGAGGGATGGGGGCTGATATGGATGGATGGAGGAGGGAGGGAGGAGGGGCCTGACAGGGAGGGAGGGAGGGAGGGATGGGGGCTGATATGGATGGATGGAGGGAGGGAGGGAGGGAGGGGGGCTGACATTGACGGATGGAAGGATGGGGGCTGACAGGGAGGGATGGATGGAGGGAGGGGGGCTGAGATGTAGGGAGGGACGGGTGTGGGCGGAGGTGGGGGGGGGGAGGGAGGGTGGGGGCTGATATGGATGGATGGAGGGAGGTGGGCTGACATGGAGGGAGTAGGCTGGCATGGACAAAGGGGAGAGACATGGGGACATACTGGACAGACGGGATAAATGCTGGACAGAGGCGAGAGACAGTGCGGGTTAGGATTATAATGGGCTGATGGGGGTGCTAGCACTGGTAATGGGCAGATGGGGGGGCTACGAATGGTAATGGGTTGATTAGGGAAGGCTAGGACTGGGAATGGACTTATCAAGGGGGGGTAGGACTGGTAATGGACTGATGGGGGTCTAGCATTGGAAATGAGCTGATCAGTGAGGTTAGGACTGGAAATGGGCTGATTAGGGGAGCCTAGCACTGGTAATGGGGTTGAGGGGGGGACTAGCACTGGAAATGAGCTGATGGGGGGTAGGACTGGTATTGGGCTGATTAGGGGGGGGGTAGGACTGGTAATGGGGTTGAGGGGGATTAGCACTAGAAGTGAGCTGATTAGGGGGCTTTGACTGGGAATGGGCTGATTGTGGGGAGGGGAGGATAGAGCTGCTGACCCTGGAAGAAAACTGGGGGCTAAGGCTACAAGTGGGTTGATACAAGGGGATGGGAGCATGGAACTGAAAGGGAGTGGATCTGAGAGGGGCTGCCATGGTATTTGTACTAGAAGGGACTGATCAGTGGGGAAGGAGGGGGACTGGAAGGGAATGGACACCAGTGGCAGTCATGGGAATGCAAGTTGACATTGGAAGGTACTGGGAGTGAGGACTGGAAAGGGGCTGATACTGGGGAGGGTTTACTGGGACTGGAAATAGGCTGATGGAAAGAAGTGAAGAAAACAAAAGAGATAAGAACTGGCAGATGGACCATAGACCACAGAAAGAGAGCTAAGAGAAGACAGGAAAGCAGAAGCCTCAGATCGGGACCAGCATGATCAGAGAATAAATTGGTCAGACAACAAAGGTAGAAAAAATAATTTTATTTCATATTAGTGATTTGACTACAAAATCATCATAATTTTGAAATCAAATATTGTTACTTGTTGTTTTGATTATTTAAATAAGTATTTTATAAATAAAAACATATTGCAAAGGCCTATAATATATTAATAATTCAACAAATGATTACAGCGACAATGCGTTAACGGTAAAGGAAGAGAGACGCATTTGATTTTATCATTGGGGGTCACCACAAGTTGACCAACGGTAAAAGGGGTCACGGTACAAAAAAGGTTGAGAACCACTGGGCTATGGGGAATGCCTCTGCCCCCTGCTGCCCCATCCACACCCCGGCCCTGTTATTTCTGCTGCAACGGGGAAGTTATTCCACCTCGGAAGTGAAATAACTTCCCTGTTCAAGTTGCCGGCCCTGGATGTACAGAGCTGACATTAGAAACAGCCCTGTACGTCTGACCCAGCGACAGCCCACTGCCCACCCTAACACCACCCCCGAGATGCCCCTTTCCCGCCCCTCTCTGCCTTCCCCGTACAACATCCAGGGAAGGAGGATGAAGCCGGGATAGGCCCGAATAGCGGGTATGGACGTCCCAATGTCCTCACTTTTCATTGCTCAGAATGAATCTGTTAGGGCTCACTTTTTATTTAGGCAGGCTATGTGCCGTGTTGTTGCATAGCCTGCCTGCTGACCCCTTTAACCTGGATTTTCACTTCTGCGGCAATGGAAGTGAAAATCCGAGTTGGTCAGAGATGCTGGCAGTCACTGAGGCTAAGAGAGTAGCAGAGATTTTCAATGCTACCCGTTTGGCCCCAGCTCCTCAAAGAAAAGGTGCTGAGGGCTAACCGGGTAACATTGAAAATTGTTGCTATCCACTTAACCCCTTCCTCCACCCCCACTCTGCCCCGGAACGCTTCAGACATGCCCCATTGCTAACTGCATAACATTGGGGAGCGTAAGGGACAAACCAGGGAATCTTTGAAGGCACTACCCATACTTTTGGAAATTCCCTGTTAAGGCATTTACATGCGTAACTAGGGCAGTTACCCATGTAAATGCCTTCAAAAATCGGGTCCTTAATTCATAAGCATCATCACCTGGTCTTTACATCTTGTGTTCTAATATATTTTTTTTAATTTTCCATATAATTTATAATATAAATAACGTTAATTAATCATCAAAGGTCTTAAAAAATGATACACCTGACATGATCATGTTTCAGAACAAACAGGAGTTGCTTCAGGGAAACAAGAAGAATGGTAAGTAGAATCCAAAAAGATTTAAACAGCGTCCATCTTCAGTTTCAAAAACGCCTAGATCAAACCAGAAGTCACAACACTTTTAAAATTCTCTAAATCAATCAGTTCAAACTTTGATCAATGGCAGATATCCCACATTAAAGTGGCCCATTCAATTTCATGATTAAGACCATTCGGTGTTACTGATTTCAGGCGTTAAATCCATTGCTCACTATGTAGATAATGCAACTCACTCTAACACATTATACCATAACTTTAACTTTTATTTCTTTACATTTTCTCACTAATACTCTTAATATCTTTGTTTGTAAGACCGCTTTGATTGTATGATAAGGCGGTATAGAAATCCAATTAAATAAATAAATAAATAAATTGTCTTCTGTTACATTTAAAATAGTATCTGGATTTCCACCTCTCCAATAATAAGGGACTGAATCAATAGCACACCATCTCAAAATGTTATCATGAGCACAAGCTAAGACACGTGATAACAAAGGAGCTGTCATAGTCTTGGTATTTATGTTTAAATCTTTTTATTAATAGCCACAAATAGTGAACGTCACAGTATACATATTGAAACATTGTAAACAGCAACATTCCATCCCACTACAGGGTGTATTTATTACTTCCCCCCCCCTCCACCACCACCACCACCACCACCCTTTCCTCCTCCCCCCTCCATTGCCCCCCCCACCACCCTTTCCTCCTCCCCCCCTCCATTGCCCCCCCCCCCCGCACCATCACCCTTCCCTCCACCCCCCTCAAACCCCAACCCTTACCACCCCCCCTTCCCTTCGTGCTCTTGTCCTAATTAAGCCAACTTAAACTGTTAAGATATCATTTCTTGCCCTGGCTGATACCCCTTCAAGATATGGAGACCAAATCATCAAAAAACATGTTCCTCTGTGAACATGTCTTCTAGAAGCCTCTCCCTCCCATAATACCAGTTGGTGTAAAACATTCCTCCATTCCCAGTATTCTAGACCTCGGCGCTCTCCATTTCTGAAGGATACATTGCTTGGCAAGCAGACAACACTTCCTCACTAATATTCGATTTCTTGATGAAGAAAGTCCCTGAAGATCAGGAGCATCCAGAACAGCGAACCCCGGGGTTAGTTTCAAAGTCTGCCCCAATATACCCATCAGAAATTTTTTGAATTCCATTCCAGAACTTCCTTACTCGTCCACATGTCCAGAACATATGCCCAAAATGTGCCTGCTCCATTCCACACCATGGACAATCACTGTGCTGTGCAAAGCCCGCCTTCCACGCTCTGTATGGTGAGATATAAGCACGCTCTAATATTTTAAATTGCATGTCACGTAATTTTGCCCCTATGATTATTTGAGGGAGTCGCCCAATGGCTTTTTCTCATACAAACGCTTCAAGATTAACTCTGAGTTCCCTTCCCCATTGTAAACTCAAGGGGCATGTTTACTAAATTGCGGTAATGTCATTTGCGTTAGGTTCCTGGTTGATGATACGATGCCCATATAAAGGAGTGGGCAGGGAAGCACGAAAGCCGTGTCAGATCAGGCGCGTTAGAAGGCATCTAACTTCCCTGCCAGCTGTATGGAGAAGTTAAACAGGGGCAGGGAAGGGGCAGATCGGGGACAGATTTAGAGAGGGCAGTGGGGCGATCACTAGCCCTAGATGTACAGGGCCAATTATGTGGGGAAGTTATTCCACCTCCAAGGTGGAATAACTTCCCTGGACATTTTTTTGGCAGGCCCGGATCGCGGATGGGGCAGGGGGGGCCCAAGGTCATTCCCCACAGCTCGACCCTGGCCTTAGGAGGTCGGATGGGGGGTCGGGCTGTGGGGAAAGCATTTATTAAGCAGGCGGCCTGGCTCGCAGCTTTACAATGGAGCCACGGTTCCATGGCAACTGGACGCCATGACATGCAGGTCCATTGTAAAGCCCTGACTGAGTTAATTGGACTTTTCCTGTACATACAGGCCGAGCTGAATCACAGTCCCTGCTTGCACGTACAGGGCTGTTTGTGATTCTGGTCCCATGGGATTAGTCGTGCCCCGCAGGATCAGAATCGCGACCCCTCTGGTCTGTTGAATTTAGTTTCTTGCATAAGTGGTATTCACCAAACCTCTACCAAGCACAGGTAAACTGAATTTTAACTTAGAACTTGTCATTGTTTGAATGTTTCCCTATTAAATGTTCTCTCGTGTTAATCTCAGACTTGAACAGAATAATGTAACACTTAGGAATAAATATGCAGCTCAAAAGTCCAGCACTAGAGGCCAGGATAGCAAATATCTCCACAGCCACCATGTATTTGCCTTTGGTGCTCAGGTATGCTGGAAAGAAGGACACCCAAACACTGCAGAACACCAGCATGCTGAAAGTGATCAATCGTGCCTCATTGAAATTGTCTGGTAGGTTCCGTGCTAGGAAAGCCACAACAAAACTCAACAATGCCAGGAAACCCATGTATCCAACCACAGTATAGAAGGCAATAACAGATCCTTCATTGCACTTTATTATCATTTTCCCTCGTTCAGACGTAGTGTCAGAGTCTGGGAATGGAGGATATAGGAGCAGCCACAGAAGGCATATCAGCACTTCACCCAATGAGCAGAGAAGAACCAAATAGCTGCCGACTCTGGCAGACAACCACTTTTTAAATTTGCTTCCAGGCTTAGTGGCATTGAAAGCAATTGCAACTGTGATGGTTTTAGCCAGTATAGAGGAAATAGCCACAGTAAAAGCAATCCCAAAAGCAGGCTGCTGGAGAAGACAGGTCACCTTTAGAGGGTGGCCAATGAATAATAACGTACAGAGGAATGAGAACATGAGGGAGATAAGCAAAATGTAGCTGAGATCCCGATTATTTGCTTTCACTAAGGGGGTGTCTTGATGTTTCAGAAAAACTGTGATCACTCCAGTGGTTATTATGCAAAAGAAAACAGCCGTAGAAGCTAAAGCCAGACCCAGAGGTTCCTGATAGGAAAGGAAGTCTATGACGCTTGGGATGCATCGATCTCTCTTCTCATTAGACCAATGATCTTCTGGACAGGGCTCGCAGTTTTCCATATCTACAAGAAAAGCAGAATTTCAAAACTTTAGCAGACTGTTTTTCATTGACTTGTTTCCTATCAATGTGCGTATGAGCTTTCGTTAAACAACATTAGCATTAACCAATACAGAATAAGCAGCCCCACATACACACTTTCTGTGGTGTTCTTTCCAAAACCAATAAGAAAAAGGAATTAACAGAGCCTGTAAAGTGAAATCGGAAATTATTTACCATCATCCAATAAGCAGCAAATATGTAGAAGCATAAAACAACTGAAGTAATCCATTCATGGGACATAGGGGTATGTTTACTAAACCGTCTTAACATGCGCCCAGTGAAGTTATCGGGCGATAAGGTACCTTATCGCGTGATAATGCGTGCAGCGGCGCAAACGAGCGCTGTAGGCGAGGAAAGGCTCCCGGAGGTCGGAGGAAGGCTCCCCAGGGGCAGAGGAAGGCTCCCCAGGGGCGGAGAGAAGGGGTCAATGGGTGGAGAGTGAGAGGGGAGAGGCTCTCTGCACACTAACGCTGTGAAATCCGAGGCTGAAGACTAACGCCAGTGAAACCCTCCCGTTAGAGCTGATATAAAGGGACAAGAAATCATTTCCGTCAGCAATGTACATCAAAACCAGGGAAACCTACAAAAAGTGATAAGTGTGATACATGTGCATGGAACAAAAGGGCAATTAAACATTGAAAATGACCGGAACGAAATGGAAGAAAAACATAAACAAACTGGCCAATAGTGATAGTAATGGGAAACAGCAACAAACACCACTCTGAAAGCTCAAAGAAAAAGATATTAACTTTGGAAGGGTCCATGCCCCATCCCCATACAAGTTGAATGATCCCACAGTGAAATAGCGCTGATCAGGGCTTTCCCTTGCTACTGGACAGGTTTCCTATGGCATGCACATCATCTGCAACAGCAGGGTGGGCATGTCGGAACGGGCAATGGACAGATGCTGGAAAAGGGGATACAGAGGGCCGCAGGCGGCACAAGTTGTGGTGCAGCTGGGCCACAGTGCGGACTAGGATGATGCCAAGGTGGCCCATAGGAATGCCGAAACAGTAGTGCAGCCAGACAGCAACTGATGTGGGCCCAACATGGGCACGAGTGTGTCCCCCACAGTGTCACAGGGGATAGTACCCAGCAGGTACCCCCAAAGGCACAGAACATTGGCAGGCGGTGCTGTGGGGAAGCGTGGACAGCTATGAAGGCACCCCTACCCCAGAACCTGCACCATAGGCAGCCGCCTACCGGCACACTGGATGGCCTGAGACTGTGCACCACCAGCACCACCAGCAGAAGGGCATGTCAGCATGGCGGCGGAGGGGTACTGGTGGTGGAGGGGGCAGTTGCTGCTGCCCACAGCAGACCGCGGCCTAGCCCTGTTCAGGTGGGTGCCGTGCACTGCAACAGACAGGCTCTGTCTGACAAACAGTCATGGTATCTCCAGGGAATGCACTGTCTCTGTGGGCACAGTGTGGTACAGGACACACAGACAATGTGTTCAAGAGCAGAAGGTCACAAGTTCAAGTCCCAGCTGTGGCTCCTGACATCCCAGTCGCCATATTTTACCCACCACTAAACCGTGGTAGTAAAGACTGAACCTTTATTTCAGAGAACATAAACATGCCTCAAACGCCTATATTTTACCCTACAGAGCACAGACACCATAAACATGTGCATTACCTACAGCAGAGTCTCCCAAATGCAGTCCTCGAGAGCCAAAAATCATTCAGGTTCCATGCTGTCCCTAATAAAGATGCCTGTGCTGCATTTCCATGTGCCGCCCCCATGGTATGCAGATGTATCTCATGCATATTCATTAGGGACAGCATGAAATCCCCAAACAGTGTCTGGCCCACCAGGACCAGAGTTGGGAACCTCTGCCCGAGAGCAGCGGCCAACAGGGGCAGAAACACCTGCACCCACAGGCTCCATTATCCAAAGCCTCATGGAGAGGCAGGATGTTGGGCCCTGCGTGCATCTCCCAATACTAACACTTGCATACCTTAGCAATGCCACCCTAAACCTGGGGATACGGTACACATAGATCAAAAGGCTGCTATGATTACTGGCAGATAGCAATTCCTAAGTTAAGCGGAAGCTGCTCATTGAGCTGTATCATTCCAACCTCTCTGATGTTTGTGGAGTGTGTATCAGGTCTGCTGTCTGACAGTGTTTACCACCCCGGGGAGTGACCCCAACAGTATTGCGTACCATAGCCATGCCTGCGCTGTGCCCAGGACTGGTGAGGTGGCCAGGGCTGCAAAAAGCCTCTATATTTTGCACAATGCTGGCATAGGTGTGGGAGTGTGTGCCTGTCCATCCAATGTGTGGTGGTTGCCAACACCGTACTCAGACCACACTGCTTGCACTGTTTCCAGTGTTAGCCTGCCAATGTGCATGAGGAGCAAGGTACTGTGGGTATAGCCCGGACAGGGTGGCCTGGGCAGGATGAAGTAGCACAGGGCAGAGGGCAATGGCTGGCCACCACCTGCATGGATAGGGTGGCCACAGCATGTCCTGCTGGGAGGTCACTCTCACCCTGACTGAGCAGTGACCATGGCATTGCTAGGTGACCCCATAGTGCTATATAGTATTTCTCTCAAGTGATATATATGGGTTCTCTTTTTGGGGGCCCAATCACTGACATCTGCTTGGTGGGTGTGCTCACATCCCAGTTTTGGGTGCACACATCTTCTCCAGGAACATGCACTATGGACTAGCTTGCAGACTGTCTGCAGTTAGTATGTGTATGGCAAGAATACCTTGCAGGGTGCAGCAGCTGGAGACTCACTGTGCTTGCTGCTGGAGAATGTCAGATATTGGTGGGGGGCAGCTGACCATTTCCAGTCCTACTGTCTGTCTGCTATTGCCCTATGCATGCATACTGGACTGCCCTGGATGTTGTCTGCATACCAGATGGACTGAGGTTGATGGTCCTCTCTACCCCCACCATTGCAGGGATGTTGATCTGTTGGTGGGGGATGCTGAGCTCCAGAGGGCAGGTTTGGTGGTACTACATCATCTACCTATGGGTCCAAACACCCCCCCTCACATAAATCATGTGGCCATGGCACCCACACAGAATATGCGCTATTCTGGGTGCATCATAGTCCTCAAGGGCTAAATGTGACTGAGAAATACAGATAGACACAGGTGTACTCCAAAGTGTATCTGCAAGACCTACCTATCACACACTAGTAGTGATGGGGTCCCACAGCATAGCCTATCTCAGCTAAGCCAGGTGCTGTGGACATGGTGCTGGGTGGCCCACCTCACCCTCAGGGTGAGCACAGGACCCGCAAAATGTGATGTCTGTAGCTACTCTGTGCCAGTAACACACACGGTCAGTACTCCCTACCAGGCTGAGGTGCTGAGGGGGGGGGGGGGGCGGCATACCCCATCCTGTGGTTATCTGTAGACTGCTGATTTGCATGTGCAGTGCATCATGGGTATGTGTGTTTTAACCCTATCCTTATAACCACAGCAGACAGTTCGTGTGGTGACCTGCAGTCCTACTGTAGCCAGCCAGGAGTTAGCTTGTAGCTATGGAGATGTAGCCCACTGGTGACTTCACTGCTTGTGGAGGCAGAGGTCATGGGTTTGAGCCCACAGTGGGGTTATTTGATAGGGTTATCCAAGGCATTTTCTTTCTTAATTTAAATTAGTGCTGCCAGCAAAAACACCCTCAGTGCTGTAGCCTGAAGGTGCCACGAAAGCGCTCTATAAAGCGCCCTATAAGGTGCCTTATAGGGCACCCTATAGGGAACATTATAGGGTGCCTTGGTGGACAGTGCACTTTAAAATGTGCCCTCTGGAGTGCCTTATGAATCGCCTTATGCAGCACCATATGTTACGGCACTTTGAGGGTGTGTTTGCTGGCAACACAGATTTAAATTAAAAAGGGAAATGCCTCAGACAGCACTGGGTAAATGTGAGAGGTAATGCCTTGGACAGCCTTATTCATCAGGCCCACTCAAGAATCAAACTCATAACCCCTGTGCCATTAGTCAGTGTATTAACCATTGTACTACAACTCAGTTGCTATAGTTGCAGCTCAGTGCGCCTACTTAAGATTAGCGCGCGGTGACGTGCGCTGCTCCCTTTTTCAGGCGATGATGTGCACAGCGCACATTATCACGTGATAACACGCGCTTCCTACATTTAGACCGGAACGCCGACTCTTTATATGACATTCTGCACGCTATCGCCGGGCGCACGTTAAGTTGGTTTAGTAAACATACCCCATAGATTTCTAATATCCTGTTCTATCTATTGACACAGGCTTTACGCTTACCACACTTCAGTAAACATGCCTCTTGGATTATATGCAATAACATAGTTGAAGTACTCATAAATATAGAAACAGAAACATAGAAAAATAAAGGCATAGAAACATAGAAAAATGACGACAGAAAAAGACCACATGGCCTATCTAGTCTGTCCTTCCATATCAACAACTACAAAAGTCCCCTTTTTTCCTTTAGAGATCCTCTGTGTTTGTCCCATGCTTTTTTGAATTCAGATAATGTCATCATCTCTACCACTTCCACTGATCCACCAGAGGTATTTAAACATAGAAACATAGAAATATGATGACAGAAAAAGACCACATGGCCTATCTAGTCTGTTCTTACTTATTTGTTAGATGTTACTAATCTGTTAGATGTTGTCTTACTAATCTGTTATGTTTTTTTGAAGGAGTGAATAAACAGGTGGACAAAGGTGAGTCGGTTGATATTGTGTATCTGGACTTTCAGAAAGCCTTTGACAAGGTCCCTCATGAGAGACTTTTGGCAAAACTAAAGAGTCATGGGATAGGAGGCAGTGTACTATTGTGGATCAGGAACTGGTTAAAAGATAGAAAGCAGAGGGTAGGGCTAAATGGCCAATTTTCCCAATGGAGAAAGGTGAATAGTGGTGTACCCCAGGGATCTGTGCTGGGTCCGCTGCTTTTTGACATATTCATAAATGACCTGGAAAGTGGAATAACGAGTGAGGTTATCAAATTTGCAGATGACACAAAACTATTTAAAGTTGTTAAAACCCAGGAGGATTGTGGAAAATTGCAAGAGGATCTTGATAAATTGGAAGACTGGGCATCAAAATGGCAGATGAAATTTAATGTGGAGAAGTGCAAGGTTATGCACCTAGGGAAGAACAACCCAAACTATGGTTACACGATGCAAGGTTCCACATTAGGAACCACCACCCAGGAAAAAGATTTAGGCATCATTGTGGATACCAATTTAAAACCCTCGGCCCAGTGTGCAGCGGCGGCCAAGAGAGCAAATAGAATGCTAGGTATAATAAGGAAAGGAATGGAAAATAAAACAAAAGATATTATAATGCCTCTATATCGTTCCATGGTGAGACCGCACCTTGAATATTGTGTGCAATTCTGGTCGCCGTATCTTAAAAAGGATATAGCGATTTTAGAAAAGGTTCAGAGAAGAGCCACCAAAATGGTAATGTGGATGGAAGGATACTACTATGAAGAAAGGCTAAAAAGGTTGGGGCTCTTTAACCTGGAAAAGAGACGGCTGAGGGGAGATATGATAGAAGTCTATAAATTAATGAACGGAGTGGAACGGGTAAACGTAGATCGATTGTTTACCTTATCAGAATATAGAAAGACTAGGGGACATGCAATGAAGCTACAGGGTAAGCTATTTAAGACTAATAAAAGAAAATATTTTTTCACTCAACGTGTAATCAAACTCTGGAATTTGTTACCGGAGGATGTAGTAAAGGCTGTTAGTGTAGCTGGGTTTAAAAAAGGTTTGGACAAGTTCCTGGAGGAAAGGTCCATAAACCATTATTAAGAAGGGACCCAGGATATCAATGCTTGAACCAATACAAGCATTGTGGAACCTGTGTCCCTTGGGGAAACTGCTAGGTACGTATGACCTAGATTGGCCACTGTTGGAAACAGAATACTGGGCTTGATGGACCTTGGTCTGACCCAGTATGGCATATCTTATGTTCTTATGTTCTTATCTTCTTATCAACAACTACAACAGTCCCCTTTTTACCTTTAGAGATCCTCTGTGTTTGTCCCATGCTTTTTTGAATTCAGTTACTGTCCTCATTTCTACCACCTCCACTGGGAGACTATTCCACAGATCCACTACTCTTTCTGTAAAGAAATATTTCCGCATATCACTCCTGAATCTATCTCCCTTCACCCTCATCCCATGTCCACTTGCAGCAGAACTTGCTTTCAATTGAAAGAGGCTCTCTCCCTGAACATTTATGCCACGTAGGTATTTAAACATCTCAATCATATCACCTCTATCCCGTCTTTCCTCTAAGGTGTACATATTAAGATCCTTAAGTCTGTCCTCATATGCTTTATAATGAAGACCACTAATCTGGCTACTTCTTCTGAGTGGAGGAGTGGCCTAGTGGTTGGAGCAAAGTACTTCAGGCCAGAAAGTTGGGGGTTCAAATCCCACTAGAGAACAGCAACCTTGGGCCAGAAGGACTGGACTTTCTAGTCCCACAGGTGCTCCTTGTGGTCTTGGGCAAGCCACCTAACCCTCCATAGCCCATGTTCCCTGTAAAATAGTTATCTCCAAGTTATAATGCCCTGTTCAATGCAATTTCAGTTTGCTCAATGTAAATCACCTTGATATCATTAAAGGTGGTATATAAGGAATGATAAATAATCATTTTAGTAGCCACCCTCTGCATCAAGTCCATCCTGTTCACATCCTTTTGAAGGTGCGGTCTCCAGAATTGCACACTATGCTCCAAATGAGGTTGCACCAAAAACTTATACAGAGGCATTATCACCTCCTTTTTTCTGCTAGCCATTCCTCTCCGTATGCACCCAAGCATCCTTCTAGCTTTTGCAGTCGCCTTTTCTACCTGTTTAGCTACTTTAAGATCATCAGACACAACCACGCCTAGGTCCCGCGCTTCTTTAGTGGACAAACGAACTTCACCCCCTATACTATATTGCTCCCTTGGATTGCTGCAGCCCAAATGCATGACCTTACATTTTTTAACATTAAATCCCAGCTGCCAAATTCTAGACCATTATTCAAACTTAGCTAGATCCCTCCTCATGTTATCTACACCTTCCTGGGTGTCTACTCTATTGCAGATTTTGGTATCATCCGCAAAGAGGCAAAGCTTAACTGACAGCCCTTCCGCTATATTACTAACAAAGAAGTTAAAAATAATCAGACCAAGGACAGATCCTTGGGGCACACCACTGGTAACAGCCTTCTCCTCAGAGTGAGCTCCATTTACCTGTACTCTTTGTCGCTTCCCACCCAACCAATTTCTAACCCAAGCAGTAACTTTAGGGTCCAACCCTAGGGTGCTCAGTTTGTTTATAAGTCACCTGTGAGGAACAGTGTCAAAGGCTTTACTGAAATCTAAATACACCACATCTAGGGCTCTCCCTCGGTCTAACTCCGTGATCATGCAGTCAAAGAAATCAATCAGATAAAGACCATGAAGCCTATTTGGTCTGCCCTTCTATACCAACTATTACAATCTCTTTTTTCCATTAGAGATTTTATGTGTTCGTGACATGCTTTCTTGAATTCAGATACAATCCTTGTCTCTACTTCCTCCACTGGGAAACCATTCCACGCATCTACCATTCTGTCCCACAAAGAAATATTTCCTCAGATTACTCCTGAGTCTATTTTCACCTTCATACTATGTCTCTATGTGCTTAGCTGAGACACCAATGGGGAAAAATTCTATTTGTAGGATTATGATTGAACACCTCTGAGTCCCCCTGATAAAGGCTCAGCCCATAGATGGTTTTAATCTGGTAGAGGCCCCCACCACACCGGACCCAGGTCTTCTTGGGATGGGGTTGTTTGGGAATGTAGCCCAAAGTGGGTGGTAAATTCCATCTACAGCTAGAAACAATTTAACATGAAAATTTGATCTTCTATAAACAAGTTAATTATTTTATTGACACTAATAAAATAGTTTTATATATTGACTTGGCTTCCTGTGAATTCGAAGCAAGTTGAACTGAATATTTTTTCTGAATTCTAGCACATTTGTTCTGTGTAAATTAATAGTACGCTCCAAGAAAGGCCATCAATCACTTGTTCGCCTCACAGGATTCAGCTGAATTAAATAATATCACAGCATAGGAGATTACTATGATGTGCTAAGTTAACTTACATTAATTCACTGTTAACTGCACTATTTAAGAGCAGATCCAAGTTACTAATAGCACATATTAACAGTGAATTAAAGCACATTAATCTTATTACATCTTAATAACTAGTCCCCTATATTCTTATGCAAAGAGCCCTCATATTTAGCACTAAATTCCAGCTGATTTTTCTTCACTATTAATGTTTCTGCTCTATAATTGGTTCTCTGAGATTTTTGTGGTTAGTCGCTCACACAGAAAAACTCCCAATCTGTGATTTTTTTAAAAATTTATTTTGTATGTAAAATACTATGAACAGATAAAATAGGAATCATGCTTGGGTTCCCTTGAAGAGGAAATAATCAAGAATCCACCCAACTTTGGATAAGAAACAGTGGCGTTCCTAGCCCTCCCATCACCTGGGGCAGGCGCTCCTATGTGGCTCTGCGCTATGAACTACGATGCACCCCCTCTACCCCAACCAGATCTACAGAGGAGCGCAGCAAACTTACAATTATGATGGTTTGCCGCAGTGCCTCACACTCGCGGGGCCGGTCGCTCTCCTCTCCCAGCTAAAGCCTCCTGAATTGTGAGACTTCAGCTGGGAGAGAAGAGCAACTGACCCCTCCAGGGCGAGGCACTGTGGCAAGCCAATGTAATCATAAGTTTGCTGCACTGTTTCCATGGGACGGTGGGGGCACCTCTCTCCCAGCTGGCATGTTTTTGCACTTACCGCACTGTGTTCTAACTGTTTGGGAGGTACCCAACATGTTCCCCTGCAGCGACCACACTGAAATAACCTCACCATGCTATAAGTTCATTCACAATTAACATGGATGCACTTAACGCCACCCATTGAGATGCCATTGTGTACATACACTAACTGCAACATTAACAATTAGCATATGGCAATTACCCAGCCTGCACTAACCACAAGGACTAGTAAAGGTCCACGTTCCACCTTTCCTCAGCCCTCCTGTCATGTGCTATGCAGTTAGCAGAAAAATGTCACCATGCTGACTCTTTATAATGCATGGTGGTAGTTACTGAGGTCCTACGCTAACCTCTTAGCGTTCCTAAATCCTGCCATAAAATGCTTTTGCACTTTAGCAAGCATGCCCTTAAATGTCCATATCCAAAACTTCATGTTGAAAAATCAGATCTTTGTGATGGGAATTAATCAGCATAGAAGATGGGCCCGATATTGAACAAGGCCCTACCCGACTAAAGATACCCACTCAGTATGCACACAGGCCAGTCCAAGCACTGTCACCAACCACGTACCATGCCACCCAGGTCAGATAGTGCTGCCTCAGGTGGGAGTACAGAACAGGGATGGGGGGGGTGACATTGGCAGGACATGAGAGCCAAAGTCCTGAAAGAGGAGGATATAGAGCTGAATTGGGGATGGAGGAGAGTGGATGGAGCATGTGGGCTCAGCGGGGGTCTGTGGTGGAGGTGTAACCTGGGGCAGATGCTTGAGGTGTCCCAGTGGATATGCCACACAGTGGAAACACAGGCACATAGACCTGAATGCTGGATGGCCAAACCACCATGTTCAAGCAGGATCTGTGAATGCACTTTAGGCGACCTGGAAATGTACAAGTCACCCAATATGGCCCCCAAACTCTCTTTCACATTGTCTATGGTGTCTGAAGCACCCTGGAGGCCCTAAAGTGCTGCTTTCGCACTATGCGGCACAGGTTTCCCAGCCTCCGATGGCAGTTGGCAGCATTCGCAGATCAGTGATACACACAACAGACCTCAGTAGCCACAGTGGACACCACTTTTGTCTCACCTTCTCCTTTCAGCTTGTTTTTGCCGGTTCCACTTCTTCCTTACCCCGCTCCAGTGCCTCCTCCTCTTCAGTACAACTCTCTCGTCGCATTTCCCCCTCCACTCTCGAGAGTTTTCCCCCTGCGGTCCAACTCCTCCCCTCGGATTTCTTGTCCCTTTCTCCCACCTCACAAGTAGCATCATGGAATTCTGGGCTCTCCAATGCTTTGGACCAAATCGCACCATTACAACCTCGCCGTCCTTATCATGTTGCCCGTCGGCCCTGGTTTCATGCTGGTCTTTGTTTGCAGCGCTCCTATCTCTGCAGGGCAGAGCATCTTTGGAAGAAATCTTGGTCACCTGCTACCTACCAGTACTTCAAGACCTGTCATCTCCAATACCGCTCTAGCGTCCATCAGGCCAAACGCACTTTCTACTCAGAGGCAATTGCATCAGCCCCAAATAGGTCTCATCAGCTATACTCCACTCTTCATGCTCTCTCCAGCCTGCAGTCTTATTCCTCTCTTCCTGCTGGTGACTCCCGCTCAGCTTCGGTTCCGAGTCCATCCTGGCTAGCCTCCTTCTTCCTCACCAAAACCCAGGACTTACGGTCTTCTCTTCCCTCTTCTCCCCAACCACTGGCTTTCCCTCCTCCATTCTCGCCCTCCCCAATCTCCCCCCTGTCTCACACCCACAGAACTTTTTTAACTAATCTCCACAACACACAAGACCACCTGCTCACTGGACCCTGTGCCATCCTCCTGGCTATCTGAGCCCTCCCTTGGCTCGCTTTCTCCAATGCTTACCATAATCAATACCAGCCTCGCCACTGGGACTTTTCCCCTCCCTTGGAAACACGCCCTGGTTCTCCCTCTCTTGAAGAACCCATCCCTTGATCCCCTCTATCTGGCACACTATCACCCAGTCTCGAATTTGACCTTTGCTTCAAAGCTCCTTGAAAAAGCAGCCTTTTCTCAACTTTTCCATCACCTCGACTCAACTCACTTCCTTCACCGTCAGTCTGGCTTCCGCCTGGGCAATAGCATAAAATCCATCATGTCTGCTGTTCTGAACGAAATACATTCCTCACATGATCGTGATGACATCTTGGTGGCGGTATCTCTAGATCTATCTGCAGGCTTTGATCTTCTAGATCCACTCACTCTTGCTCTCTAGATTACGGGACGCGGGCCTCCGGGGCACTGTTTATCATTGGTTTCACTCCTTTCTGTACTCTAGGTCCTTTGCTGTCACCTTTGCATCCTCTACCACTGACCCCTACCACCTCCCTTGTGGTGTTCCCCAAGGCTCTGTCTTGGCCCCCCTGATGTTTAATGTCTTTCTTGCTCTATAAATCCAGCAATCATGTCTGTCAGCGTATTACTATGCCGACAACATTTTCTTTTTGCACCATACTTTTTCTGCTCAACCGGATATCTCCCCCCTCAACAAATGTTTATCACTGATCTCTGCCTGGCTGTCTACCAACTGCCTTGTCCTCAACATCACCAAAACTGCAGCCATCTTGTTTCCACATGGATCTAGCTGCCCATCCCTGGCTCCATCTCTCTCAGATGTTCCAATCACTTTAGTCCCTAATCTTCGCTATCTGGGTGTGCTGCTTGATAACAATCTCTCATTCCATGATCACATTTCCCAGGTGTCTTGGCACTCCTTCTATCTTCGGCGTATCCGAGCTATCCAGCCGGAAGCTCTCTACAGGCCCTGACCACCCTTCTTCTTTCTTTAGTTATCTCTAGGTTGGACGTTTGCAATCTTGCGCTTGCCAGTGTCCTCCAGTACCAACGCTGCTGGTTGCAGTAAATACAAAATACTGCAGCCCGGCTTATATCTCATGCCTCTCCTCGGGATCACATTACCCCTATCCTTCATCAGCTTCATTGGCTTCCATTAGATTTCCGGATAAAATTCAAGGTTCTCACTCTGGTACATCAAGCCATTTACACTCACAGACCCCAGTACCTGGCCAACCATCTTATGTTTCACACTCCCTCCCGAAGTCTCCAATCGGTCAATGTCAACCGACTCCAGCTCCCTTCCCCCACCCACGCACACCTGCAATCTACCCGGCAATCAGACTTTTTCTACCTTGGCCTCTCCCTGCGGAATTCCCTTTCTACTGCTCTCCGTCTAGAGGAATCCTACCCCAAGTTTCATTCTCTTCTGAAAACCCACCTCTTCTCCTCTGCCTTTGACCTTCCCTCCTCAGTTTCCTAATTCACTGTTTTGACTACCTTTCTTTTGAGTGTGTTTGAGCAAATGCATCTTTTTCCCCTCTTTCCTATGAAAACTGTAGTTCCTTTTCATTTCTTTTTCTTATGTATTTTGTAATATTGTAAACCACCCTGATGTTATGGGGGGGGGGGGGCGGTATATCAAGTGTCCTAATAAACATAAACAGTCATTATAAACTGTGAAGCACAGGCAGATCAGCTGGTGGGGGACTGTCCACAATATTTTACAGAGAGTCAATAGCAGTAGGACCAAATATCTATCTTGTGGTAATAACCCAACACATCTCAAATTCCACTTCCCTCAGGGGGTTATGTATCAGACCAAGTACATAAGAACATAAGAACATAAGATATGCCATACTGGGTCAGACCAAGGTCCATCAAGCCCAGTATCTTGTTTCCAACAGTGGCCAATCTAGGTCATACGTACCTAGCAGTTTCCCCAAAAGACACAGGTTCCACAATGCTTGTACTGGGTCAAGCATTGATATCCTGGGTCCCTTCTTAATAATGGTTTATGGACCTTTCCTCCAGGAACTTGTCCAAACCTTTTTTAAACCCAGCTACACTAACAGCCTTTACTACATCCTCCGGTAACAAATTCCAGAGTTTGATTACACGTTGAGTGAAAAAATATTTTCTTTTATTAGTCTTAAATAGTTTACCGTGTAGCTTCATTGCATGTCCCCTAGTCTTTCTATATTCTAATAACGTAAACAATCGATCTATGTTTACCCGTTCCACTCCGTTCATTAATTTATAGACTTCTATCATATCTCCCCTCAGCCGTCTCTTTTCCAGGTTAAAGAGCCCTAACCTTTTTAGCCTTTCTTCATAGGAGTATCCTTCCATCCCCTTTACCATTTTGGTGGCTCTTCTCTGAACCTTTTCTAATAACTCTATATCCTTTTTAAGATACGGCGACCAGAATTGCACACAATATTCAAGGTGCGGTCTCACCATGGAACGATATAGAGGCATTATAATATCTTTTGTTTTATTTTCCATTCCTTTCCTTATCATACCTAGCATTCTATTTGCTGTCTTGGCTGCCGCTGCACACTGGGCCGAGGGTTTTAACATGTTATCCACAATGACGCCTAAATCTTTTTCCTGGGTGGTGGTTCCTAATGTGGAACCTTGCATCGTGTAACCATAGTTTGGGTTGTTCTTCCCTAGGTGCATAACTTTGCACTTATCCACATTAAATTTCATCTGCCATTTTGATGCCCAGTCTTCTAATTTATCAAGATCCTCTTGCAATTTTCCACAATCCTCTTGGGTTTTAACAACTTTAAATAGTTTTGTGTCATCTGCAAATTTGATAATCTCACTCGTTATTCCACTTTCCAGGTCATTTACAGATATAAATAAGGTTGAAGTTGAAATGCACTGCAGTATCGCTACAAGAAAGGTGTTGGTCCTACTGCCAGAGCCTCTCTGCTGTGATGTGCACGTGACTGTGTGAATCTCTGCTTCTCATGTTACACACAGTGTAGGATAGGACAGCACAGGGTAGGGACAGTTACACCACAGCACACCAATGTATGTGGTACACCTTCTAACCCTGACTATACCCAGATGGAAACACCCCGGACAGCACCACGTCATGGACCTGATGTACAGGAGTGCACACAATAAACAGTGAGCCCAGATGCTGGGGAGGGGACTCACCAACTACAGCAGGGCACATGTGGGTGACATGAGTGCAGGCAGCAGGTGGGCATAAGGATGGAATGCAAGGGGTATTGGAGAGTGGCATGCCCTGTGGGTCATATGTGGGTGGGGAGGGATGCAGGAGTGATGACCAGTCAGGGTGTTCTGTGAGAGAGGAGGGGTTGGAGGGGGAAGATCATGTGAGCCTGGTGTCTGAGGGGGAGGCAGAGGGGATGCAGGCACCACCCGCCAAGCAATCTACATCTGGGGTGGCAGACACAAAGCCACCGATAGTGCAGGTGAAAGTGGAGTGATTGTAGGAATAGCAGGTGTCTGCTGTGCACCACATACCCCAGCCAAGCATGCTCATTACACAGGGCCATACCCCAAACACATGGGCCCGCACACTTGTGTTGCTGGGCACCATAGCCCCTGAGGTCACACGCCACAACCATGAACACTCTATGCCACTCCTGGACCCAGGGGTCCAGCATGTACTGCCCACTCCAAGCAGTGGACCACAACCGCCCCTACCGGCAACTGGCAACGTATCCATGGCCACCCTTGCTGCAGAGGTGTGCCTCCTCAGGGAGGAGATCCATGCTGTGGCACAAGCCACCTGCAGGTGCATTAGCACAATGACAGCTGTGTTCCTGCACCACAGCCAGGAACACCCAGCACAATAGGCCCCCCTATGCTACAACATGGACAGCTGTGGGCCACTGGCCAGCGGCCTGCTCCACCTTGGTAAATGTTGTGCTCAGGTGCAGCAAGGGTTGGCATGGGAGTGTATGGATCTGGGCACTGTGGACCACCCACACATGTAATAGTATGTTAGCCAAAGTTGTATAGTCTGATGCCATAGCAGCCAATGCTATTTAGTTTGCTACCATTGTAGCTAAGATGTTATATAGCAGGGGTGTCAAACTCCAGTCCTGGAGGGCCACAAACCAGTCTGGTTTTCAGGATGTCCCTAATAAATATTCACTAGATATATTTGCATACAATGGGGGCAGTGCATGCAAATACATCTCATACATATTCATTAGTGATACCCTGAAAACCTGACTGGTTTGCGGCCCTCCAGGACTGGAATTTGACACCCCTGTTATATAGTCTTCTGCTATTGTTGCCAGTGCTGTGTAGTTTGCTACCTTTGTAGCTAAGATGCTGTATAATCCTCTGCTATTGCACCCAATGCTGTGTAGTTTGCTACCATTGTGGCCAATGTTGAATTTGTATGTGCCTGTGTTCCTGAATAAAAGATTTGTTATGCCAGCAAACTGTGTTGTCATTGTAGCCAGGGATGGGGCTGTGTGTATGCCATGGTAGTGATGGTGGCAGAGAGTGGGCCATAGCCATTTCAGAGGTCCACCAACAATAACGACACAATGCACGGGTACCACGGTCACCTGCCGGTGTGCCCGTGTACTGCAAAACATACTCCACTACTCTGGACAACACTGGCTATAATGACAACTACCCATGGAGTACGCGGTGCAGTACACAGGAACCCCAGAATGCTGCCACAGTTCCCATGCTTACACAGTCAACCCCTAGGTGCTGCAGCTGAATAATATATCCAGGCAACACGCTGTCACCATTGCACCATGGTAAGCATGTACATACGGCTCCTGGCCCTTGCCACATGTGACTTACCTGGGTAGCGCAGTCCCCGCATATCGAAATCCCTCATCAGCATGTTTTAGGGCTAGGATGGCATATGGTGGCATATGTGGAAGCGGATTTTTGAAAGTACAGTGGTTAAAATGCCACACAGGTAGCGGATATGGGTTTAGATGGGGCGGTGGTCTGCCTGGGCATCATAAACGTGCATGTTGAAAAGGGATACATGGGTAAGCTACCACCGTCATAGCATCTGAGCAGCACAATGGCTAACAAAGCACCTAAGGGCACAAAGTGCACCAGGAAGGCCGACTTCACACCCTCAGAGACCTCCATGGCTCTGGGGCTCATAATTCAGCAGCAGGGCACTCTCTTTACATCAGAGGATGTCGGCACGCAGCAGCTGGCCTGGAGGAACATAGCCAGGAGGATGAATTCTGTCCACCACACAACAGGGACATGGAGGATATCAAGAAAAAGTGGCGGGAGGTACAGCAGGCTGCAAAGGAGAAGAGGGCCAGCAACAGCAAGCTGACACCAGAGCGCCAGTGCAGACAGCCCCTTTGAGGAGCAGGTCATGTTGGTGGTACAGTGGCAGGGGTTCTGTACACCCAGGATGGCCGTGGCAGCTGTATGGTAGCTTATTCCTGCACACCTGGTTCTGTGGGGGCAGAAGGACAGCGCAGTTGGGGTGGTAGACAGTGGTGGGGTACAGTCACTCAGACTGTTTGGCTGGTACTTGGGCCAGGGTAGTCCAACATTCCCCAGTCTTGGTGATCAGTTAGGTCAATGGGGATGTGCCCAATGGTGGTAGTGTCCGTTAGTGAACAGTGAAAGTCACAGCCTGTCGGTAGCACCTCCTGGGCATCAGGATTGTCTGTGCTCCAGTCCGCCATGGCGATGGTGTTGCAGACTTGCACAGGGAGAGAAGGGTGAAAATGTCAGTGTGTGCCCCACACACTGTGGTGAACATAGCAGTGTGTGTGTATTACAAATGGTGCTAATAGCAGGTGCATCCACTGTGTGTGGATACCCTGGCTCTATCACCTATATCTTCTGGGGTGCAAGTGGTAAAGTGGTATGTCCCCCTGCACTGCCTGTCCTTGGGGGCACACCCCAAATGACATCCTATATTTGACCTGGGGGTGGCTATGAAGGCTGGCAGGGTTCATGACCTTTGTGACTTATGTACTGTGCACGTGTATATGTACATGTGTGTCTATACCACGGTTCCATCCCTGCAGAGACTGTCTGTCTGTCTGTCTGTCTGATAATTCATGTGGTTGGGAGAGTGGGAGACAGTGGCCCTCAGGGGTCCCCTAGCCATTTGCTGTGGGGCTGTGGCCCCCACCACTGCCATACTGCTCTGTAGGTCAATAACCTATGTATCCCTTGCACTCCCACAGACCTGCCTGGGGTGGAACACTCCCATCCAGTGACAGACGAGGTGAGGGGAGCATCACCCCTCGCGACTGATGACCCTATTATGCAGCCAGGATGCAGCACAGCCTCAGAGGATGAGGTGGCTGAGGGTGAGGATGAGCTGGGGACAGTTGACCCACTCTTCACAGAGCTGGAATTCCACATACAAAAAGAGCTGGGTGATAGAAGATGTGATGACGTGGACCAGGAGTTGCTACAGGAGGGGGCACAGCTGCTAACCTGCACTGAGGGTATCCAAGCCGAGCTGCATGGCATAAAGAAGGAAATGCATGCTGCAGCTCAGGTCCCTGCTCTTCGCTACCTTGGTGTTACCCTCGATCCCTCTCTCTCTTTTCACCAACAAATCTCAACACTTGTGCGTAGCTCATTCTTTCACCTCCGTAGAATCCGGGTTGTTCGTCCATTTCTCCCACTCTCATAAGAACATAGGATATGCCATACTGGGTCAGACCAAGGTCCATCTTACGTATGCACTAAGTGAAAAGAACTCTTTGCTCTCAGGGAACGAGTCCGTTCTCTAGAGGCTAGAGTAGCAGACCTGGAAGACATAAGAAAGACAGAGAAGTACATGGACGTGACCTTCAGGGATATAGTCCTGAAGTCCCACCTCCAGTCTGGCAGCATCCCTGTTGCCATGGAGGAGAGAGGTCACGTGACAGGAGAGCATCACCCTGGTGTGGCAGGAAGTGATCCTGTAACTAGGACCTGTCCTCCAGGTGATGTAAAACCCTCTCGCACCGAGGGCGTTTCTCCAGGGCCATGTGCCCATGAGGGGAGGGTCAGGACAGCTGTTATAGTCGGTGATTCAATCATTAGGAATGTAGATAGTTGGGTGGCTGGTGGACGTGAGGATCGCCTGGTAACATGCCTGCCTGGTGCGAAGGTAGCGAACCTCACGCACCGCCTAGATAGGATCGTAGATAGTGCTGGGGAGGAGTCTGCTGTCTTGGTACATGTTGGTACCAATGACATAGGAAAATGTGGTAGGAAAGTTCTGGAGGCTAAATTTAAGCTTTTAGGTAGGAAGTTGAAATCCAGAACTTCCAAGATAGCATTCTCCGAAATGCTTCCTGTTCCACGTGCAGGACCCAAAAGACAGGCAGAGCTCCGGAGTCTCAATGCGTGGATGAGACAATGGTGCAAGGATGAGGGTTTTGGATTTGTTAGGAACTGGGGAACATTCTGGGGAAAGGGGGGGCTCTTCCGAAGGGATGGGCTTCACCTTAATCAGGATGGGACCAGACTGCTGGCATTAACCTTTAAAAAAGAGATAGAGAAGCTTTTAAACTAGAAAATAGGGGAAAGCCGACAGTCACCCAGGAGCGCATGGTTCGGACAAAGGTATCCTTGAAGGATACTAACAAAAGCAGTGAGGTTCCAAAAGGGGGTATAGTAGCCCAAATGCCCTTGAGTAAGGAGCAGACAGAGCATAAAGATTCCAAATTACCCCTGCCTACCAATAGCCAGATTAATATGAATAAAATACAGTCTCTAAAATGCTTGTATGCCAATGCTAGAAGTCTAAACAATAAGATGGGAGAGTTAGAATATATAGCACTAAATGAGAGGTTAGATATGATTGCACTCTCAGAGACATGGTGGAAGGAGGATAACCAGTGGGACACTGTGATACCTGGATACAAACTATATCATAATGATAGAGCTGATCAAATTGGTGGAGGGGTTGCGCTCTATGTTAGAGAGGGCATTGAGTCAGAAAGGATTAAAGTTTTGCAGGGAACAAAATTTGCTGTAGAATCTCTATGGATTGAAATCCCATTTATGAAGGGGAAGGCAATGGCAGTGGGAGTATACTATCGACTGCCTGGCCAGAATGAACAAATGGATGATGAAATGCTCAAAGAAATCAAGGAAGCTAACAAAAGTCACAACAGAGTAGTAATAATGGGTGATTTCAATTACCCCGGTATCGACTGGGTCAGTGTCACGGCAGGACAAGCTAAAGAGATAAAGTTTCTAGATGGAATAAATGACTGCTTCTTGGAGCAACTGGTTCATGAACCGACCAGAGGGGAAGCCATACTGGACCTAATCCTTAGTGGAACGCCAGATCTGGTGCAAGAAATAGGGGTGTTGGGACCACTTGGCAATAGTTATCATAGTATGATCATGTTTGATTTAATTAGTGGAGGACAGATAGTAAAGGAATCCACAGTATTACCTTTTAACTTTCAAAAGGGAGACTATGATAGAATGAGGAATATGGTTAGGAAAAAACTAAAAGGAGCGGTTCCAAAGGTTAAAGACTTACAGCAAGCTTGGGTGTTATTTAAAAATACTATCCTCGAAGCCCAGACCAGCTGTATTCCACGCATTAAGAAGAGTGGAAGAAAGTCCAAAAAACTGCCAGCATGGTTTAAAGGTGAGGTCAGAGAGGCTGTTGCTGCCAAAAAAGCAACCTTCTCACTCACTCCTCCCCTCGGGATCACATGACTCCTTGTCTTCTCTCCCTTCACTGGCTCCCCATTAAAGTCCGGTTCTTATATAAACTTCTCACCATTACTCATAAGGTTCTTCACACCAATAAGGTTCTTCACACCAATACACCTCAGTACCTCGTCGACATCATTTACTTCCAGCCTACTCCACGTCTACTTCGTTCTGCCCATGGTAATCGTCTTTTTCCTTCCGTCCCCTGCCCAGGCTCACCTTGAATCGACCCGTCATGCTTCTTCTTTGTGAGTCCTGCCCTCTGGAATTCCCTTCCCCATTCCCTCCGCACCAAACCATTCTTTCCTCGGTTCAAGGCTCTTCTCAAGACCCACCTCTACTGTCAGGCCTATGATCGTCCCATTCCTTCCGACCTCCTTCCACCAAGATGTCACTAAACTATCTTCCTTTGCAATATCCCCCTTGTTCTGACTTGTACTCTGGATACAGTCTCCTTCACCCCCCCCCCCCCAAGTCTTACTTATCTCCTTTGTCTTTGATATGTAGCGTCCCTCCTGTGTCTATTGCTGTCCTTACTATCCTTCTCTCTTCTTTTCTATTTGCTCTCCTATCATACTGATGGCGTTCTTTTTCCTCCTTTATTTTTACCAGCTGCACCTTGTCAGCATTGTACACCGCTCTGACGCTCCGGCAACGGGCAGTATATAAAATGTTACAAATAAAAATAAAGATAAAGGAAAAGCAGGCAAAGCTATAGGAATTGCGTGACCACAGACTGAGTCTACAGTATCACCAAGAGGTACAACTATGTCTGATGCAGAAGATGGGGGCCTACCAGGCCACTATCACTGGTGGCTTATATCGGTTGGTGGCCCTCCCATGGGACTGGGGGGTTATGGGTAGGGGATGCACCACCAGAGCACCACAGTGGGCCAGACACATGTGAGGCGGACAGCCACCCAGGGGAGAGGGATGATGCTGCCAGTACCACATCTGACACTGCTTCATTCAAAATCCCACACCCACCAATTCAACAAATAATAAACTGCTTTAATGACCTAACAGCTTGGCTCAAAGACCACAACCTTTATATCAACTTCACAAAAACAGATATTCTCTATGTCACAAGAAACCAAACATATACACCACCAAACACCATCACACTAAATAACCATGAAATTAAAACAAAAAAAGAAATAAAATATCTAGGTGTATTACTTGATGACAAACTCAATATGGACGCACATATAAAAAACCTAACAAAAAATATACATTTCAAAATTAAGATCCTGAAACAATTACGCCCATTAATTCATCTACATGATTTCATATCGATAATACAAGCAATAATTACCCCGCACTTTGACTTCGCAAACTTAATTCTACAGGGTATCACACAAAAAAACATTAAAAAAATCCAATTAACTCAAAATATAGCGGCAAGAATTATAATGAAAATAAATCTAAGAGAGCACATTACACCTATCCTTGCTAAACTCCACTGGCTGCCTATTCATGAACGAATACACTACAAAATACTAGTTACCACCTTCAAACTAATAAATAAACTTGCCCCATCAGTACTCAATAACCTAATTTGCACAGAATCAAACAAGAGATTTCAAAGAAGTAGGAATACAAATACAATATCAATACCAAAAGATTATAAAAAAGCCAGAAAACTAACCAATAACAGGGCCTTCTCACACTATACACCGGTGCTTTGGAATAACCTACCTGATAGCATTCGTCTACTAACCGATATCAAAGAATTTAGAAAAAAATTAAAAACACATCTATTTACCTTACATTATACACCCATGGTTGGCCAAACCACACAAATTGACACAGGATAAAAACTTGTATGATATACACCTGTTCGATCATATAAGCACATAATATGATATCATAAGGTAATTCTCATGCGACTCAATCCATAAGTCAAAAAAAAAAAAAAAAAAAAAAAACTTTGTAAATTTGTATATAGTTGATGCATTTGTATAAAGTTCTGATACATCCAACTAATCAAGATGGATGACATCACTGTTAGAATTCTTAATTATACTGTTAAACGTAAAAAGTTAACATCTGTTTCATGTAAAACGTCTAGGACATGTACTCTCATGTACCTTAACAACTTTTTGTTCAATGTAAACCGCACTTGATACCTGGGAAAGAGCGGTATATAAATGTGTTCTAAATAAATAAATAAATAAATAAAATTTCATCACAGTGCCCATGTTGCCAAAAGGCAATGGCGTGCTATGGAGCTGGGGGGAAGGGATGACAATGAGGCCACCTAATCTCTATGCATGCTGTGCTGTCGCATAGTCACTTACCAATGGGTGCTGTGTGCCCCCACAGCCACTAAGAACATAAGAAAATAAGATATGCCATACTGGGTCAGACAAAGGCCCATCGAGCCCAGTATCCTGTTTCCAACAGTGGCCATTCCAGGTCATACGCACCTAGCAGTTTCTCCAAAAGACACAGGTTCCACAATGCTTGTATTGGGTCAAGCATTGATATCCTGGGCCCCTTTTTATTAATGGTTTATGGACTTATCCTCTAGGAACTTGTCCAAACCTCTTTTAAACCCAGCTACACTACACTACACTAGAACATCTCCTGGATGAGGTGTGCCCGGTTGGTCTATGCCTGGGCCTGCTGCTGGCTTGCTGGCTATAGTCCATCCCCCTCCACTGCCTCTATGGCTTCCGGTTCCTCTTGTGTGTCAGGATCAGGGTCTGATATGCCCTGTTGCCTAGCCAGGTTGTGAATAATGCAGCACTCAGCAGATATCCGGCAGATGTGCTCAGAGCTGTAGAGCAGCTCACCACCACTCTAGTCCAGGCACTGGAATCTGCTCTTTAAGACCCTATGGCTCTCTCCACAACTTTCCTGCTCCTCTGGTGCACAGCATTGTACTGTTCCTCCTGTGTGGTCTGGGAGTTCCACGGTGGAGTCAGTTCCGGAGGGGATATCCATAGTCACCTGCAGGAGCAAAAGGAGATACGTACATAAGCATTGAAACCGTGACAGGTGTGGTGGGGTCTGCAGGGAGGTTTGGGGGCAACATGGGTGTGGACACTGTGGACTGCTCACATGTGACGGGGAAACCTGGGGACACTGCAGCCGTGCCTCTGCTCCAGGCATGTGTGTGTCTCCTGGAAGATTCACCCATGTGCTGTTTGATAACACCACCATGTATCTGCAGCAACATAGCACATGTGCCCACATGCCCACACTGTTCATCAGCATTCACATGGCACACCTCACACCTAAATCCCTCCATGTTTTCCCACAGCTGTGCATATTTTGATATCTATGGAGGATGGTATGCATATTTGGACACTCACAGTTGTCTACACTCACCTAGCAGCCAGGCATCTCCAAGGTGTCCACCAGCTGCTGTTTGCCCCAGGCCGGACTGACCAAGTATGTAGGCATTGTGACAGGAGCCAAGGTAACATTCACACACATCCCTGAATATCATGTTGGCATCTACCACCACCTACATATTCATGGAGGTGCAATTGTGCCAGTTCCGGTAGGCTCTCTGATCCTGCCTGGGCATCCTCAATGCTACATGCATGCAGTCAATGCTGCCCAGCACTGATGGAAGGCCAGCCAAGTCATAAGAGGCCTGCAACATCTCCTGCCCTCCAGTTGAATCCAGGGGAAGGCTGTGAGGTGGCCCATGAGACGCAGCAGTGCTCCGGTGACGGCATGTATGCAGTGGCTTGCTGTGGACTGCATGATGTCAGTGATTGATCCAGCAACATGCTGAAAGCTCCCTGTTGCCAGGAGGGCTAGGAAGTGGTGACCTTCACAGCCACTGGCAGTGCCTGGCTTCTCGCGGTGGCTGATTCCAGGTCCCCACTGAGTCTGGTGCACAACTCCGTGCCTCCATCCAGTCAGTACCATTGGTACACTTCTTCCTCGGTCAGCTGCAGGTAGCTAACCATCAGTCTGTGCACCTGGGGGCATGGTATCTAAGCCTGGGGTGCTAGACCACTGCCTGCTGCTGTCTCCTTGCAGCTAGCCTCATCTTCCTCTGTACCCAGGCACGATGGGCATGTCTACACCTCTGAAGGAGCCTATGGAGTACCCATATAGCTTCCCCAACTATCCTGCATGGGCTTGTATGCTCCACAGGTTGGAAAATCTCTCCAATAGCACCTTTCTCTTGCATGGATTTGCTTTACTATGCATGTATGGCGGCCCACATATAGCGTTGCTGTGTAATATATGTAGGAAACCCTTGCCTAGCCTTATGCAGTATATAGCATCTTCCAGCACTGCCCAGCATGTTTGAATATCTGTGTTATGTGGGTATGATGGAGCCAAGCTTTGGCCACGCCCATTACGCCCTACGGATAGCAAGCTCCAGGAACACACAGTCAAATTCTCACAAAATCCAGACTATTGTAGACCATATTCATCACATGGATACCGATGTAATGTGCATTACTGAAAGCTGGATCACTAACTATGACAGCGTCCTACTAAAGCAACTAACTACATCTCAATATACCCTGTTCAACTGCCCCAGATTAGAGCAAAGGGGGGGAGGAGTACTTATCCTTGCTAAAAAAAACACTTGAATTTCTCACTGAAAAATTTACAGTCATTGCATACATTAGACTTCCTGACCATCTCCAACTTAGAGTACACTATATGCATAACTTACAGAAAATCCACCTCTAATACCAAAGAACTATCAGCATTCCTAGATGAGGTATGCATGCAACAAGCCTCAAGAAACCTCTTTACTCTCATGGGTGACCTCAACTTCCCATCAATCTCAGCAAAACACGCCAGAGCATTCCTAAGTGCCATGGAATCCTAAATCAAAAATTGATGCACCAACCCATTGCAAAGGGTCTACTTTGGACCTTATAGTCAGGGCCGGCCCGTCCATTGAGCAAGAATGTTTTTTGCACAGGGCCCCGCGTTTCAGGGGGCCCCGCGCAAAGAACATTCTGCTTTTTTTAAAATGACATTTAAAAAAAAAAAAGTTGGCTCTGGCTGCTGCCGCTGCCGCTACCACCGCGGCAGCGGCAGAGGCAGAATGGAGTGTCCCGCGGGGCCTCCTCTGCTCGTTGAGCCCCTCTGCAAGGGCTTTCAAATTCGCGAACGGAGAGTGTCTCCCTCGCGTCTCTGTTAAGCCCGCAGGGGCTAATGGGAAATTTCACATCAGCCCCTCGCGTCTAAAGGGGCAGATGGGAAATTTCCCATTAGCCCCTGTGGGCTTAACAGAGACGCGAGGGAGACACTCTCCCTTCGCGAATCTGAAAGCCCTTGCAGAGGGGCTCAACGAGCAGAGGAGGCTCCGCGGGACACTCCATTCTGCCGCTGCCGCGGTGGTAGCGGCAACAGCAGCAGCCAGAGCCAGCTTTTTATTTGTTTAATTTTGCCATTAAGACTGGCAAGGGTGGGGGGGGGGTTAAGACTGGCAAGGGGGTGGAGTTAAGACTGGCAAGGGGGCTGGGCTGGGCTGGGGGGGTTAAGACTGGCAATGGGCTGGGCTGGGGGGTTTTAAGACTGACAATGGGCTGGGCTGGGCTGGGCTGGGGGGGTTAAGACTGGCAATGGGCGGGCGGGGGGTGGGTGGTTAAGACTGGCAATGGACTGGGCTGGGCTGGGCTGGGCTGGGGGGTTAAGACTGGCAATGGGCTGGGCTGGGCTGGGGGGGTTAAGACTGACAATGGGCTGGCTGGGCTGGGGGGGTTAAGACTGGCAATCGGCTGGGCTGGGTTGGGCTGGGGGGGTTAAGACTGGCAATGGACTGGGGGGTTAAGACTGGCAATGGGCTGGGCTGGGCTGGGGGGGGGGTTTTAAGACTGGCAATGGGCTGGGCTGGGCTGGGCTGGGGGGGTAAAGACTGGCAATGGGCTGGGGGGGTTAAGACTGGCAATGGGCTGGGCTGGGCTGGGCTGGGCTGGGGGGGGGTTTAAGACTGGCAATGGGCTGGGCTGGGGCTGGGCTGGGCTGGGGGGGGTTAAGACTGGCAATGGGCTGGGCTGGGCTGGGCTGGGGGGGGGTAAGACTGGCAATGGGCTGGGGGGGGTAATACTGGCAATGGGCTGGGCTGGGCTGGGGGGGGTTAAGACTGGCAATGGGAAGGACTGGGCTGGGATGGGGGGGGTTAAGACTGGCAATGGGCTGGGCTGGGCTGGGCTGGGGGGGGTTAAGACTGGCAATGGGCTGGGCTGGGGGGGGGTTTAAGACTGGAAAGGGCGGACGAGGTGTTGGGGGGCTAAGACTGGCAAGGGGCGGGCGGGGGGGTGGTTATGGGTGGCAGGGGGCTGGGCTGGGCTGGGGGGGGGGTTAAGACTGGCAATGGGCTGGGCTGGGCTGGGCTGGGGGGGTTAAGACTGGCAATGGGCTGGGCTGGGCTGGGGGGGGTTAAGACTGGCAATGGGCTGGGTTGGGCTGGGCTGGGGGGGTTAAGACTGGCAATGGGCTGGGGGCTGTCTGGAAATGGGGCTATGGGGGGTTAGGACTGATAATGGGCTATGGGGGGGGGGCTAGGACAGGAAATGGGCTGATCGGGAGGGGTTAGGACTGGTAATGGGCTGTGGGCTGTTGGGGGTGTTAGGACTGGTAATGGGCTGTGGGCTGTTTGGGGGGGGGTTAGGACTGATAATGGGCTATGGGGGGGGTTAGGACTGATAATGGGCTATGGGGGGGGGGCTAGGACAGGAAATGGACTGATGGGGAGGGGTTAGGACTGGTAATGGGCTATGGGCTTTGGGGGGGGGTTAGGACTGGTAATGGGCTGTGGGCTGATGGAGGCTGTCTGGAAATGAGGTGATGGGGGGTTAGGACTGGTAATGGGCTATGGGGGGGTTAGGACTGATAATGGGCTATAGGGGGCTAGGACAGGAAATGGGCTGATGGGGAGGGGTTAGGACTGGTAATGGGCTGTGGGCTGTTGGGGGGGTTAGGACTGGTAGTGGGCTGTTGGGGGGGGGTTAGGACTGGTAATGGGCTGTTGGGGGGGTTAAGACTGGTAATGGGCTGTGGGCTGATGGGGGCTGTCTGGAAATGAGGTGATGGGGGGTTAGGACTGCTAATGGGCTATGGGGGGTTAGGACTGATAATGGGCTATGGGGGCTAGGACAGGAAATGGGCTGATGGGGAGGGGTTAGGATTTGAGGTGGGCTGATGTGGTTAGGACTGGTAATGGGCTGTGGGCTGATGGGGGGGTTAGGACTGGCAATGAGCTATGGGGGGCTGACTGGAAATGGGCTGATGGGGTTAAGACTGGAAGTGGGCTGATGGGGGGTTAGGACTGGTAATGGGTTATAGGGGGGCTTAAACTGAAAATGGGGTGATGGGGGGTTAGGACTGGAAGTGGGTTGATGGGGGGCTAGGACTGGTAATGGGTTGGGGGGTTGCTATGACTGGAAATGGGCTGAGTGGAAGGGGAGGCTTGAACTGCAAATAGCTGATGGGGAGGGAGCTTGGAATGGAAATGGGCTGTGAGGGAAGGGAGCTAGGACTGGAAATGGGCTGATGGAGCAGCTAGGATAGGACTGGAAATGGGCTGTTGGGGGGAGCTAAGATTGGAAATGGACTGTGGTAGGGGCTTGAATTGAAATGGACTCATGGAGGGGCTAGAACTGGAAGTAGGCTCATGGGGGGCTTGGACTGGAATTGGGCTGAGTGGAGGGGAGCTAGGATTTGACATGGGCTGATGATGGGGCTAGGAAATGACTAGAAATGGGCTGATGGGGGCTAGGATTGGAAATGAGCTGATGAAGGGACTCAGACTGAAAATGGATGGGGGAGCTAGGACTGGAAATGGGTTGATGGGGGGCTAGGACTGGAAATGGGCTGATGCAGGGACTAGAAGGGAATGGATGCTGGGTGAGACTGGAACTAGAAGGGAGCTGATGTTGGGGAGGATTAGAATGGGATGGGGCTGGGAGAGTAAAATGGAGAGGGGAAAAATATTTTGTGTGGGAGGGATGAAAAATCTACAATTGGCCGGGTATTGGGAGAGTAAGTGGGGATTGAGGATGGAGGGGTAAAATTTGTGTGGATGAAATAGGAATGAGGAAAGAGCAAAAGGAGAAAGATTAGTATGTTAAAGCAGATGTAGAGAGAGAGAATGGAAAAAAAAAACTAGAAGAGAGAAGAAAGAACAAATGGACAGCAGACGATGGAGAGTTAGCAGAAAACATGAAGAAACCAGAAGAAAGTGGCTGGAGCAATTGCAACTGAAAAAAATGCACAAAAGGTAGAAAGATATCTCTTTATTTTGAATTTATTAACTGGAATATGAAAGCTCTGGGAAATGTGCATCATTAACGTCTGCACTTTGTTTGGTACAAGAGGAAATTAATTTATAGTTTTATTTCTACAGTGTTGTTGTACATTCCAAGTTTGGCTTTTGGGGTTCCCAGTTTAATTATTGCCTTCCTATTTCTAAATTGTGATTCCTTGTTTGGTGATGGTCTATGTTCTGCATGTGTAACTGAGCTGAGGTATTCTATTTATGTAATTCCTATTTGACATTGCCACTTGTTCTCTTTCCCCAGTATTCTCTGAAATGTATTGGTTTAATATTTTCAGTGTTGCCTTTTGATAGGTAGGGTATGGTGCTTTGTGAGTCCTGGTAATGCTGTCAGGAAACGGCGGGTTTGCTATGGGTTCTAAATGGGCAGGGTTTGTAGTAGTTCCTAATGTGCCTGGCGGTTGGCACTGGATTATAGGAATGTAGAAATCTTTTAGTCTTTCTTTATCCATACACTCATTAAGAGACATGTTTACTAAAAGTTAGTGTATGGTAACATTATGCAAATATTTATGCAAATAAGGCCACTTATGCAAATGAGGCCCCGCACCGAGTCTCCGCACATGGCCCCGCACCCCCCTTGGGCCGCCCCTGCTTATAGTCATACCCAACGCTTTACATAAAGTGAATCTAAATCTACAAATTGACCCAGTATCCTGGTCAGACCATACCATGATATCCCTGGACCTACCAATCAACACTACCCAACCAAATACAGTACTTCTCTACAGCATCAGTACAGACATTCAAGGCCTTCAACTCACAACACTTCCTAGGCCTCACCTCTTCACTGCTAGACTCGGACATTACTGACCTAGATACATTTATAGACTCATGGAATCAAACAGTAAACAATGTTGCAAAATTCAATAAAAGACATATTACAAAACATCAAAAATCCTTATGCCCACCATGGTTTTCCAATAACCTTGCCCAGATCGGAAGAGAACTTAGAAGTCTAGAAAGAAAATGGAAAAGGTCACAAGATAATAGCATAAAGACACTGCTTAACAACTACCAAAAATAATACAACAACCTATGCAACAAAACCCAAAAGGAATACATCACAAGTACTCTCATGAAATCACTCAACCACTCTAGAGAACTATTCTCAATTGTATTCCAACTGACCAATGATCCCAACACCACTGACACAGCAAATGTGAAAACTCAAATTGACCCTCAAATTATGGCAGACTTCCTCCACAACAAACAATGCTCAACAATGCTACAGCACTATGAACCACCGCAGCATAACAATGGCTTGGACAAACAATATCTTTGGCGCAACTTCAACCTAATAAATAAAAGAGAAATACTAGACATCATTGCCAACATCAATACCACAACCTCACCCCTCGATCCCTATCCTGTAACATAGCTAAAAAACCTACGCAATCAATTTGCTCAGACCATTCTACAGATAGTCTACACCTCCCTCAAGCAAGGACACCTACCTCCTTCATTCAAACAAGTTTCTATATGCCCTATCATAAAAAAGAACACTTAGACAAAGGAAACCCAAGTTCATATCATCCAATTGTGAGCATCCCATTTCTGGCCAAAATAATTGAAAAAGCCATACAATATCAACTGCAAGATCATGTGGACACGCATGTTCTGTTAGACCCAAATCAACATGGCTTCCGCTCACATCACGGCATTGACACTCTTTTAACGGGCTTCTTCAATAGACTCATCATCGACTAGATAAGCATCGAAAGGGATTTGTGCTCTTGTTTCTTGACATAAGCGCAGTATTTGATTCAGTTTCACACCACATTATGCTAAACAGGCTCAGTGATATTGGCCTAACAGATGGCACACTTAAATAGTTCACGTCATATCTATCAGACAGAACCATGCAAGTGAAGTTCAGCACCACCAACTCAAGGCCCTTTAAGTTAATACAAGGTATCCCTCAAGGTTCAGCTCTCTCTGGATTATTAGTCAATCTATACATTCAACTCATTTGCAACCTACTAAGAAGGTGGAACATGCACTTTCATCTCTACGCAGATGACATCATGTTCTATATGCCATTCAATACCATTAACCCGGACTTCACGATTATAGTCGATGTCTTCAATGTTGTGACAAACTTCCTTTGCCAGCATAAACCTCACAGTAAACAAATGTAAGATAGAAACTATACTTATATACAGAGATCTGGACTTCAAGCCACCAAAAAAGATAACAACACAAGATGCGGAAATAACAATAAAAAAGAGATCAAGTACCTAGGCATAACCATTGATAGCAGACTTAACATGTCTGCACACATAAAGAAAAAGCTAAAATGGCATATTGGAAGCTAAAGCTCCTTAAGCCCCTTCTACACTTACTGCAGGATACTGACTTCAGATCAATACTGCAAGCCATCATCACACCACACCTCGACTACGGAAACATCATCTACCAAGGCCTCCCAAAGCATGTACTCTTCCCAATACAAAATACCACTGCCAGAATTCTAGTTGCGAGCGCAACTCGGCAACATATAACACCAGCCCTAAAAAGTCTACATTGGTTCCCTATAGCACAGTGGACAAAATATGTTTATGTTTATGTTTATATTTATTGGATTTGATATACCGCCCTTAAATAGGCAGAGCGGTTTACAAAATACAAAAAATTAAAAGAGGGTGGCACCAGGCCGGAAAAGGAAAAGAAGTTACAACTTTTGATAGATAGGCAGTAAAGGAGAAGAAGAGTGCACAAGACTCAGGGGTTAGGTCACACAAAGGGGGAGGGAAAATCAAAGGCGAGGGAGAAGAGGTGGGTTTTTAGATTGCGTTTAAAGGTGGGGAGGTGGGGCTCTAGACGAAGGGAAGTGGGGAGAGAGTTCCAGAGGGTGGGGCCTGCAAAGAAGAAGGCTGAAGAACGAGTAGACTGAAGGTGTGCGAGGGAGGGGGAGGGAAGGTGGAGGTGATTAAGGTGAAATGAGCGGGGTGTGTGTCTAGGGGTGTGGAAGGTGATGAGGTCTGCCAGATATTGCGGGGTGTTGGTGTGAAGTGCCTGATGGACAAGGGCAAGTAGTTTGAACTGGAAGCGAAAGGGGACAGATAACCAGTGAAGGTGAACAAGTAATGGTGAAATGTGGTCCCGCGGGGAGGAGTGGGTGATGATGCGGGCAGCAGTATTCTGGATTCTTTGCAGTCTATTAAGTTGGGATTTGGGAAGACCAATGAGGATGGAGTTTGAGAAATCTAGGCGCGGCATGACCAGTGATAGTAGGAATACAAAGCCATCATCACCACCTTCAAAATCCTGCACAATCTCTCAGCTCCCTGCCTCACCAATATAATCTCTACAGCACACACAATAAGATCAAGAAGAACTGTCAATCAGAACCTTCTGAACATTCACCCACTCAAGACCAAAACAACACAACAGACCAGTAACAGAGCATTCTCCCTATATGCTCCATCAATGTGGAACTCACTACGAGAATGCATAAGAGCAGCAAAATCCATTACAGAACTAAAAAAACTACTCAAAACACACCTCTTCAGAAAATACTATGGACCCATTGACAATACCTAAACGGAACCGTAATATTCTACCCCAATTGCTGCTCAGTTCAGTCCCATATCTATCCCTCCCATAACATGAAGTTCACTTCTACATGGACATAGTTCACCCCCCCATGATTAATCCCATATTTATCTCCAAGTTGTTTCCCCCCGTTTAACGTACAACAATACTACTGAGATTGTTATGTTATTCTTTGTAAACCGCTTTGGACAAAAGCGGTATAGAAAAACTGTTACATAAAATAAATAAATATACACAGTAATTGTCGCCAGCACCATAATTCAAAGGCATCAATTTTCTTCCTGTCTATCTTTTTAACTGTTCAACCTTTGCATCCATATGATGTTATTGAAAATACTATGGCTTAGACAAGTTGAATCTGTGTATGGAGAGAGATATCTCTACTCTTGAGAATCTTATTTAGATCCTTCATAGTCATCCTGCCAAGAGCACTGCATCATTGCATTTCTTGACTGCTTGTCTTTTCTTTATTGATTGTTGATCCAAGTAGATTAAAGTTGTCAACTATTTCAATTTGTTCTCCATCAATGATGAACTTATTGATTTTGCCAGTTGTCAGGATCATTGTCTTCTTAACATTAAGGTGCAGGCCCAATTTAAGACTATGTTCCTTGATCTTGAGAATCAAATGTTTCAGATCATCGTCACTTTCAGCCAGTAATGTGGTATCATCATCATAGTGAAGGTTGTTGATGAGTCTTCCAGCAGTCTTCACACCTCGGTTATCTTCATACAGTCCTGCTTCTCTGATGATTTGTTCTTCATATAAATTAAATATGGGGAAAGCATACAGCTTTGTTGCACATCTTTGCTGATTTTAAACCATTCTATTTTTCCTTGTTCCATTTGAACTGTTGCTTCATGATCAATGTAAAGGTTGTGGAAGAGAACTATCAGGTGTTCTGGTATAATATGCAGAAATATTTC
This sequence comes from Ichthyophis bannanicus, assembly GCA_033557465.1. Lineage (NCBI taxonomy): Eukaryota > Metazoa > Chordata > Amphibia > Gymnophiona > Ichthyophiidae > Ichthyophis > Ichthyophis bannanicus. Next base: position 5,149,612 of record CM066048.1, read on the forward strand.
TTTATGGAAAGAGTGGTAGATGCACAGAATAGTTTCCCAGTAGAGGTAGTGGAGACGAGGACAGTATTTGAATTCAAGAAAGCAAGGGACAAATATAGATGATCTCTAAAGGATAACTTTGCCTGTCTTTAAGTTGCAGAGGGCTAAGTGGATAGCATTGAAAATCACTGTTACCCACTTAGCCCTTTCCTCCTCCCCTACTCTACCCCAGAACGCTCCAACATGGCCGGATGCTAACCACATAGTTGCAGACTTATCCAGGATTTTCAAAAGGCACTACCCGTGTAAATGCCTTTCAAAATCAGCCCGATGTGTTTAACCATCTTAATATTTATTTAAGTTCATGTGCTGCCCATCTGTCCTCATACAGGATTGCCCTCACCTATGCCTGTGGAGCAAATAATTGTCAGGACCATGATGCATCCCCATGGGAAAGGTGACTTGGCTCATCAATAGTTAATGGAGGCCCTCATTGTCTTTCCAGGTTGGTCGCATGAGTCAATACAGGCACAACATGTGCAAGGCTGCTGTGATAGGGTTCAGTAACTCCCATTGCGGCATATCAACATGCCAGAAGTTGGCTAACAGTGTGTGCTGCAACGGGCACAATGCAGCCAACTACTGAGAGGCATGTTGACAGGCCAACCTGAGGTGTGTCTAAAGTGAGTAGATATGATTGTGGCAATCACTCACTGCAATGTTACTGAACCCTTTTATAGACCTGTATCCAGAGAAAAACACATATGAAGTGGAATATTCTGAAAAAATAGTTTATTTATTTTAAAACAATAAAACTGTTTTGTCTAAAAATATTACTACTATTACTACAACTAATTATTTATCTAGCACTACAAGGTGCACTCAGCACTGAACATACATATGTAAAAGGCAGTCCCTGCACATCAAAGCAGCCTTTTCTAAAAATGTTCATGGGGAAGGGGAGGGGGGAAGGGAAAAAGGGTGGTAACATCCACCACATGACCCCTGGCTGTGGAGGAGGCCACATGGGTATGGGCCTTATTGCCCTCTCAGGAGTGGTGCACCCTCCTCTGTGAGGATGTTCTGATGTCCTGGAGAGCAAACCTCTTTCCCTCCCTCTCCTCTAGGGCATCAGTCAGCCTTGCCATATGGGCAGTGAACTGTTAGACGGTCTTCTCAAAATTCAGCAACGTCTGTCCCAGGGCAACTACTGTAGCATCCCAGGCACATTCAGTGTTGCCCAACCAGAGAAGCCACCAGAAGGGGGTCTGTGTGGCAGCATGTTAATGTGCCTGGGACACTTCAGTAGCTGCCGGGGAAGTCAAGACTCTGGGACTTGGAGGAGACTGTGGCCTATCTCATTGCCTAGCCCATGTTCCTTGGCAGCCAGGGATATGGGGGAGGGGGCAGGGGGAGGGCATCAGCAGTAGCAGAGAATTTTGTCTTGCTAAGGTGGCTCTTGTCCTATGTGATGGAATGATGTCCTCATCCATATCATCTGGCCAAATGTTGTCCTCCAGCTCCTCCTCATCCTGGACCTCCAGCTCCTGCATGTCCGCTTTCATTGGGGCAGCAGCTGGGAACCTGTGTGGTGTTGATGAAGGCACTGCAGCTATGCAAGAAAGAAAAACTGCCCAGTATGATGATGTACATCCCCCAAAGCTTTGTCTAGGAACACTGATGCAGTAATGTAGCCCCTGACCCTATATACTAATCACAGGAATACTTGCTTTCTACACATCAGGCTAACCCTACACCAATTAGCTGATCACAATGATCGCCACTGTGTTCCCATTTTTCAACTCTCTCTGGTACATTGTGAAATATTCTGACACTTAGTGTCCTGCTGCTGCATGCGCACCAAATTGAGATAACAATTTCCCCCGCTAAGGTTATTTATTGTCCTTCTGTCATTGGATATAAGTGCTGTGAACATAGGCCCTTGAATGGTTGTATATGCAGCATGTGGAAGACTGTGTACTCCCCACAATACTTTGGCCATTGTGTCCAACATCTGCTCCTGCTGCCTATGGCAGATGTATGGAATCAATGCTCATGGTCAACACAGCTCTACCTGCATGTCAGAATGTTTCCCCCAACTACATTAGTCAAGGATGATAGCAGCTTGACTGCAGCACAAGAGGGTAACGTCACATGCACTGGTCACTTTCTCAGCTGGCCTGTGACTGGTGCTGTCAAAAGGGAATGATCTGTGAGGTAACACTGTCACCACTGTCTCTTCCTCCACATACAGGCTGTCCGTCCTCTGGCAGCTCATGCATCTGAAGATCCCTATGTGTGTCATTTGTTGGAGGGGGCCATGTGCAACCTCCATGTGGCTATGGTGTGTCCAGTGTGAATCTGACCACATAGCAGATTATCAGGCCCACAATACAGAACAGTAAGAAATGTAGGAGCCAGCCAGCAACACGCACAGACTAGAAGGAAGCATGTTGCCACTAATGTGGATGTGTATACAGAAGCCTCATTGCAAACTCTGCAAGCACACATATTGTTATGACCCATGTGCAACCAGTCATGGGCTCGGTATGGCCAGTCTTCAGGCCATGTATCGTTGCACCCTCTAAATAGGCAGGTTGTCTGCAGTGATCCCAATGATATGACAGAAATACATCACATGCAGTAAGTTCACACAAGTTCTGACCAAAGTATCCTGCAACTGACCAGATATGTCTTGCCATGTGTGTGTGACATTTGCAGGGGGAGGAGGGGGCGGGCTTCCCATTGAGTCACAACGTGTGGACAACATGTCACATGGCTGTTGTGATGACTGATGATGTCAAGTCATGATGCCAAGATGGATGTGGCCTGCACATCACCAGGGGACTCATGGATAATAGGCATTACACATACTTTCCTTTGAACATACATTCACAAAGTGCTGTGGCTGGCTCACCTCCCCATTCATCACCAATAGTATCTACAGTACCAAGATAATACAGTTAGGCATACACCATCAGGGAGCAGAGATAATGAGGTTTTATCTCTCCCCATCTATCGAAATGGTCCTGCATAGGCCCTAGTTCCGGTAAGGACTTCCCAAACAGCAATCTCTGGCATGCTGCCTGTACAAGCAGAAAAATACAGCATGGCTGCCTGTACTCTGGTTCTGTCATCAGAGCAAACTGTGATAGACAGTGCATACTAGGGTGTGCTCCCAGACATTCTCAGCTCAGACAATGGGGTGAGGGGAACAATGCAATAGAGTAGAGAAACAGGACAGGCTATCATTGTAAAGGTGGTCAACATAACCCTAGAGAGGTCATGACATACTGCATATTATGTCCCCTTTGCTAAACAGACTACACTGACAGCTACATGCGAGCAAGATGATGGTATGGTGGTTAGGACAAGGTACTTCAGGCCAGAGGGCTGGGGGTTCAAGTCCCACCTGGGGACAGCAATCTCAGGCTGGAGGGACTGGGATTTCTAGTCCTATAGGCACTCCTTGTGGTCTTGGGCAAGCCACTTAACCCTCCATGTTCCCTGTAAGTATTAGCATATGTGTCTCATATCCCTTTGTGTTAAATGTATCCCCCAGTTGACTGCTTTGACCCAATGAAAAGCAGGATATAAATACAGCTGAATAAAAATAAAATGGTTCTGCCTTTCCTATTGCTATGAACAGTTCAATCCCTTCTATGGCTATAATGTGACTGTTCAAACATGTGTATGTTGTAAGTCATGTGAGGATTTCGATTGGTTGCACATATGCTGAGGAGAAGTGTTTAAATCTACAGACCTCTTAAAACAGCTTGGAGACTGAGCATGTCATCTTTTTGATGTCATCTTATGCAGTTGGCAACACCTACCGGCCCCAGTACCTATTGGAGTGGAGGAGTGGCCTAGTGGTGGGGCAAGGTACTTCAGGCCAGAGGGTCACAAGTTCAAATCCCACTAGAGGACAGCAACCTTGGGCTGGAAGGACTGGGGTTTCTAGTCCCACAATTGTTCCTTGTGGTCTTGGGCAAACCACTTAACCCTCCATAGCCCATGCTCCCTGTAAAATAGTTATCTCCAAGTTATAATGCCCTGTTCAATGTAATTTCAGTTTATTCAATGTAAACTGCCTTGATATCATGAAAGGTGGTATATAAGAAATGTTAAAAAAAAATTGACAAAAGAGACCCACAGGAGCAACAAATAAGTAGTAAAACATGCAACAAAACACTCCTATGCTTAAATAAATGAGTATCCCCTCCATCCCCTGGGAAGGATATCCAGTCCACCTCCAGGATGAGAAGGCCTACCTGTTGAGTGCCTGAGCAACTTCAACCAGTGGAGAGCAAACTGTTCTGGTCCATCCCCCCAAACACTGATTACATCCCACTCCTCAGCTTCTCCTGGCCAGCAAGAGAACCAGTTTCAGGTCTGGGGTATGCACAGATTATCACAGAAAGCACTCAGGGAGGGTTCTAGGACTGGACTGAAGTTCCTCAAGGAACAAAAATTAGCAGGTAAGTCTAATTTCTCTTTAATTATCGTCCCTCAGTCTAGTCTCGCACAACTGGCCTGAAGCACTGTCGATCTGAAACGAGTCTCCCACCACCTGTACATCCAGGCGATAATGCTTAGAGAAAGTATGCAGTGATGACTATGTTGCTGCCCTACAGATCTCCACCGGTGGAACTAAACTATAGTCTGCCCACGAGACTGCCTAAGCCCTCATGGAATGCACCAGCAAACCCACCGGCACTGCTTTACTCTTCAAGATGTATGCTGATGCAATTGCCTCCCTAATCCCTCTGGAAGTGGAGGCCACAAGATAATAAACCTGCCATGGCCCCAATTCTTGATATTAATATGAAGATGTGGGACGATGATGACAGGATGGGCACGGCAATTTGAATATTTTGTTGCAGTAACACCTCTCATTGGTCCCCTAGATAGATCCCTTTAGGACATTGTTAATGTACTGTTGAGGTTTGTACCTTGCTATATTTATGATGTTGGAATCATGTTTGAAACATAATATGAGAGATGATAAAGCAATATTTAAGCACAATGGGTCCGATATTGAATTGGACAGGCTATGTGTTGCTACAGCAAATAACCTTGCCTGCCAATCCTTAAGCCCGTTGCCTTGAATTTCTCTCCTCTAAAGCTGGCCTGGATATTTTACAATCTGGTTTTCATCCTTTACATTCTACTGAAATGTCTCTTGCCAAAGTCTCCAGTGACTTGTTCTTGGCAAAATACAAGGGTCTTTACTCAGTCCTCATTCTTCTTGTCCTCTCTGCTGCTTTTGACCTAATGATCACAACCTTTTCCTTGATACCCTGTCCTCACTTGGTTTTGAGAGCTATGTACTATCCTGTTTCTCCTCTTATCTCTCCCATCAGTCTTTTAGTGTTTGTTCTGGTGGATCCTCCTCTGCTGCTATCCTGCTCTCGGTTGGTGTACCCCAAGGATCTGTCTTGAGTCCACTCCTTTTCTCTCTGTATACCCAGTCTCTTGGTGCTCATCTCTTTCCATGGCTTTCAGTACCATCTTTATTCTGATGACTACCAGCTCTTCCTCTCTACACTGTAAATCTCTCCAGCAAGCTAGACCTGGATCTCTGTCTCTGACATTGCGGTTGGATGACTCACCACCGCTTGAAATTGAACATGGCCAAAATTGAGCTTCCTATTTTTCCCCCTAAAAACTTAGCAGGGTCTCCAAAGACAGAAAGGTCTCAGCTGAGATGCCAGACTATGGCAAACCACCCATGTGGGCAGCAGCAGAATGGGACAGTATTTTAAGTGGAGGATCATATTTCTGTGACAAATGCAACAACACTAGAATTAATTGCATGGAAGAAAGGCTTGGCAAATCTACTTCTGCATATTGCCTCAAAAACCCAATGGATAGTCAAAAAACAAATTGCACTATAGTGCTAGAAGATGAGACCCCCAGGTTGGAAGGCACTTAAATGGCTACAGGGGATGATCTGAAGACTTCTCAGAGTAAAGTCAGCATATATGATGTGATTGGATCTATTGATGTAGCTGCATATGAAAAGAGAGTCAGGTGGTTCATGAACTGACCAGAGGGGAATACATTTTGAACCTAGCCAATAGTAGAACACCAGATCTGGTGCAAGAGATAAGGTTGTCAGGGCCACTTAGCAATAGTGATCATAGCATGATAGTGTTTGATTTAATTAATGGAGGAGGGATGGTTAGCAAATTCACAGTACTATCTTATAACTTTCAAAAGGGAGACAATGATAAAATGAGGAAAATAGTTAAGAAAAAACTAAAAGGAGCAGTCACAAAGGTTAAAGGTTTATATCAAGCTTGGGTGTTGCTTAAAAACACTATCTTGGAAGTCCAGATCAACTGTATTCCACACTTTAAGAAAAGTGGAAGGAAGTCAAAACAACTGCCAGCATGGTTTAAAGGTGAGGTCAGAGAAGCTGTTGTTGCCAAAAAAGCATCTTTTAGGAAATGGAAATAAGAGAGCAAATAGAATGTTAGGTATTATAAGGAAAGTAATGGAAAATAAAACAAAGGATATTATAATGCCTCTCTATCATTCCATGATGCGACCACACATTGAATATTGTGTGCAATTCTGGTTGCTGTTTCTTAAAAAGGATATAGCGTTCTTAGAAAAGGTCCAGAGAAGAGCCACCAAAATAGTAAAGGGGATGGAAGAATACCCCTATGAAGAGAGGCTAAAAAGATTAGGGCTCTTCAACTTGGAAAAGAGACGGCTGAGGGGAGATACGATAGAGGTCCATAAATTAATGAATGGAGTGGAACGGGTAAACGTAGATCATTTGTTTACGTCATCAGAATATAGAATGACTAGAGGATATGCTATGAAGCTACTCTCTTCCCACCTCGAAGCTTCCCTTACCCTTCACCCCCGTGACTCTGGTTTCTGCCCCGTCACAGCACATTTCTATTTGTCTACGAGTAAAGCCTATCAACACAACTGTAATTCAGGTATATGCCCCAACAACAGCTGCAAAAGAGGACGATGTTGATGAGTTCTATGAACAAGTACAAGCTGAAAATGACAGAACATGCAAACAGGATATCCTGATAGTCATGGGTGACTGGAACGCAAAGGTTGGCAACAAAGAAGAAGGCAAAGTGGCTTGAAAATATGGACTTGGCAACAGAAACGAAAAAGGAGAAAGAATAATAGAATTCTGCAAAACCAATGATCTATTTATCTCAAACATCTTCTTCCAGTAACACAAGTGCCGACAGTACACATGGACTTCACTCAATGGATTGTACAGAAATCAAAATGACTACATCTGTGGAAGACAATGATGGAAAAGCTCGATAACATCAACAAAGTCAAAACCTGGAGTTGACAGATCACCAACTACTAGTATGCAAACTCAAGCTAAAGTTGAAAAAGAGCAAGCCATTCATGAATGTAGCAAAATATGACCTTGAGACAATACCACTGGAATTTAAAGACTGCCTAAGAAATTGATTTGCTGCTTTAGATATAAATGACAGAGTTCCAGAAGAGTTATAGGATGACATCAAGAAGATTGTTTTGTAAGAAATCAATAAGACTCTATATAAGGTGAAAAAGCAATAATGGCCAAAATGGATGACTGAAGAAAAGTCTGAAAATTGTCCAGAAAATGCAAAGAAGCTAAAGCCAGAGAAGAAAGAGAGACAATCACAAAATTCAACAGAGATTTCCAACATACAGCAAGACAGGACAAAGAAAAGTACTATAATGACACATGCAAGGAAACAGAATCAGAAGCAATTAGAGGAAGAACAAGATCAGGCTTTCTAAAGCTACATGAGGTAAAGAAAACATTCCAGCCTCAAATTGCTATAAGATGTTCAAGGATCCATGTTGAATGATGCTAACAAGATCAAGAAAAGGTGGTAAGAATATTCAGAGTCATCATACCATAAAGATCAAGTGGATCAACAGCCGTTTCAACCTATACCTTATGATTAGGAATCATTGGTGATGAAAGAAGAAGACAAATAAGCATTGAAAGCCTTATTAAAGAACAAAGCACAGGGCATTGATGGCATTGATGGGATTCCCATTGAGTTATTTCAGCAATCAGATGAAGCTGTTACCATACTTACAAGGTTCTGCCAGGAAATTTGGAAGACAAATTCATGGCCAACTGACTGGAAATTATTGCACAGTCACTCTGATCCCACATGCCAGTAAGATTCTACTTAAGATCATTCAGTAGAGACTACAACCATACATGGAAGGAGAACTGTCTGAAGTGCAAGCAGAGTTCAGCAAAGGGAGAGGAATGAGCCACATTATCGTGGATGTGAGATGGATCCTTGGAAAGACAAAAGAATACCAAAAGCATATCTATATATGTTTTATTGACTACAGCAAGGCTTTTGACTGTGTAAACCATGAGAAACTCTTGGCCACATTAAGAAGCATGGATATACCAGAACACCTGATCGTTCTCTTGCACAACCTTTACACTGATCAAGAAGCAACAGTTCGAACGGAAGTAGGAAAAACAGAATGATTTAAAATCAGCAAAGGTATATGACAAGGCTGCATACTTTCCCCCTATCTCTTTAATTTATATGCAGAATAAATCATCAGAGAAGTAGGACTGTATGAAAACAACAGAGGTGTGAAGATTGGTGGAAGACTCATCAACAACCTTTACTATGCTGATGATACCACATTACTGGCTGAAAGTTAAGATGATTTGAAACATTTGCTTCTCAAGATCAAAGAATATAGTCTTAAAATGTGTGTTCACCTTAATGCTAAGAAGACAACGATCATGACAACTGGCAAAATGAAGAAGTTCATTGTTGATGGAGAAGCAATTGAAATAGTTGACAATTTTAACCTACTTGAATCAACTATCAATAAAGAAGCAACAAGCAGTCAAGAAATCCTACAATGCATTTCTCTTGGCAGAATGGCTATGAAGGACCAAGACAAGATTCTCAAGAATAGAGATGTCTCTCTCCATACAAAGATTTGACTTGTTCAAGTCATGGCATTTTCAATAACATCATATGGATTTGAAAGTTAGACAGTGAAAAAGAAAGACAGGAAGAAAATTGATGCCTTTGAATTATGGTGCTGGCGACGAATACTGTGTATACCATGGACTTCTCGAAGAACAAACCAGTCAGTACTAGAGGAGATCAAATCTAAGCTTTCTTTAGAAGCTCAGATGACAAGACTTTGACTTTCATACTTTGGGCACATCATGGAAGAGAGAGATCATTAGAGAAAGACATCATACTTGGCAAGGTAGAAGGTCAACGCAAAAGAGGAAGGCCAGCAATGAGATGGATCGATACAATAACAGCAGCTAGAGGTGCCAGTCTGTCAACAATGAGCCGCCTGATTGAAGACCAAAAAACAATTTAGAACAGTGGTTCTCAACCTTTTTTGTACCGTGACCCCTTTTACCATTGGTCAACTTGTGATGACCCCCAATGATAAAATCAAATGTGTCTCTCTTCCTTTACCGTTAATGCATTGTCGCTTTAATCATATGTTGAATTATTAATATGTTATAGGCCTTTGCAATATGTTTTTATTTATAAAATTTACTTATTTAAATCACAATAATTAATCACAACAACACGTAACAATATTTGATTTCAAAATTATTATGATTTTGTAGTCAAATCACTTATATGAAATAAAATCATTTTTTCTACCTTTGTTGTCTGACCAATTTATTCTCTGATTATGCTGGTCCTGATCTGAGGCTTCTGCTTTCCTGTCTTCTCTCTTAGCTCTCTTTCTGTGGTCTATGGTCCATCTGCCATTTCTTATCTCTTCTTTTGTTTTCTTCACTTCTTTCCATCAGCCTATTTCCAGTCCCAGTAACCCTTCCCAGTATCAGCCCCTTTCCAATTCTCACTCCCAGTATCTTCCAATGTCAACTTGCATTCCCATGACTGCCACTGGTGTCCATTCCCTTCTAGTCCACCTCCTTCCCCACTGATCAAGGGGGGGGGGGGGGGGTTGGGACTGGTAATGGGCTGATATGGGGGTAGGACTGGTATTAGACTGATGGGGGGATAGCATTGGAAATGAGCTGATCGGGGAGGTTAGGACTGGAAATGGGCTGATTAGAGGAGGCTAGGACTGGTAATGGGCTGATGGGGTGAGGTAGGACTGGTAATGGACTAATGGGAGGCTAGCATTGGAAATGAGCTGATGGGGGGGGCTATGACTGGAAATGGGCTGATTAGTGGAGGCTAGGACCGGTAATGAGCTGATGGGGGGAGGGTTTGGACTGGTATTGGGCTGATTAGGGGAGACTAGCACTGGTAATGGGGTTGAGGGGGCTAGCACTGGAAGGGAGCTGATTGGGGGGCTTTGACTGGGAATGGGCTGATGGTGGGGAGGGATGGTGGTGTCTTCTTAGCATTAAGGTGAACACACATTTTAAGACTATATTCTTTGATCTTGAGAAGCAAATTTTTCAAATCATCTTAACTTTCAGCCAGTAATGTGGTATCATCAGCACAGTAAAGGTTGTTGATGAGTCTTCCACCAATCTTCACACCTCTGTTGTTTTCATACAGTCCTACTTCTCTGATGATTTATTCTGCATATAAATTAAAGAGATAGGGGGAAAGTATGCAGCCTTGTCATATACCTTTGCTGATTTTAAATCATTCTGTCCCTTCTAGTACAAATATCATGGCAGCCACTCTCAGATCCACTCCCTTCCAGTTCCATTCTCCCATCCCCTCGTATCAGCCCATTTGTAGCCTTAGCTCCCAGTTTTCTTCCAGGGCCAGCATCTCTATACTCCCCTCCCCACCATCAGCCCATTCCCAGTCAAAGCCCCCCAATCAGCTCCCTTCCAGTGCTAGCCCCCTCAACCCCATTACCAGTTCTAGTCTCCCCTAATCAGCCCAATACCAGTCCACCCCCCCCCATCAGCTCATTACCGGTCCTAGCCTCCACTAATCAGCCCATTTCCAGTCATAGCCCCCCCCCCATCAGCTCATTTCCAATGCTAGCCTCCCATTAGTCCATTACCAGTCCTACCTCACCCCATCAGCCCATTACCAGTCCTAGCCTCCTCTAAGCAGCCCATTTCCAGTCCTAACTTCCCCGATCAGCTCATTTCCAATGCTATCCCCCCATCAGTCCAATACCAGTCCTACCCCCATATAAGCCCATTACCAGTCCCAACCCCCCCCCCCCTTGATCAGTCCATTCCTAGCCCCAGCCTTCCCTAATCAACCCATTACCAGTCCTAGTCCCCCAATCTTCCCATTATCAGTGCTAGCCCCCCATCAGCCCATTATAATCCTAACCCACACTGCCTCCCCTCTGTCCAGCATTTATCCCCAATCTGTCCAGTATGTCCCAATGTCTCTCCCCTTTGACCATGTCAGCCTCCCCTCCCTCCCTCCCTCCATGTCAGCCCCCCTCTCTCCCTCCCTCCAACCATCCATCCATCCATGTCAGCCCCCCTCTATCCATGTCATCCCCCCTCCCTCTCTCTCTCCATGTCAGCCCTCCCTCTGACCATGTCAGCCTCCCCTCCCTCCATCCATCCCTTTATGTCACTCCCCTCCCTCCCTCGTCCCTCCCCATGTCAGCCCCGTTGCAGGCTCCCTGCCCCCTCCTCCCCTCCCCCTATGTCTGCCTCCTACTGCCCTGTTCTTCTGCAGCCGCGGCTCCCTGTCTCTTAGGGAACTGCAGCTGTGCCTGTGAAGCTGTTGCGGAGCCTCTCTGTCTCTTGATTGGCTTCATGCAGAATTGTCCCGCCTCCAAAGGAAATTGTTTACCACTTCCTTTGAAGGTGGGACAATGCTGCACGGAGCCCGTCAAGAGACGGGAGGGCTCTGCAACATTTTCACAGGCACAGCCGCGGTTCCCTAAGAGGCAGGGAGCCGTGGCTGCAGAAGATTGGAAGCGGTGAGTTTGCCGCTGCGGAGAAGCAGATTCGGAAGTGGCAGCAACTTGTGCGCTTTTTATTTTTTTTAACGACGTGAGGCGACCCCTGCTAAATCCTGTGGCGACCCCCGTGGGGGAGGAAGTCATGGAGTCCCTAGGCACTATTTTATAAAGAGAAGCTGGTGTAAATGCCAATGCCCAGATTTGTAAAGAACACACATAAATTATAGTATTTTATAATTTCCATGCATATTTATGCGCTTTGTCCTTGCTCTGCCCAAACTCTGCCCATGCGCACGCCCACAGTGAAAGCACGCACCATTGGGTCGACGTGCATACTTATAAAATAGCAACTGAAGCAGTTAGCTAAGTAAATATCAATTTATGCACATATATCACTAAAATACCAGGATTTACAGAAGCTGATGGCTCATAATTTTAAGCAGCTACTTATAAAATGTCCCCCCCCCCCTTAAATACAAAACGTAAGGTGCAATAAGTGCAAAGTCTATGCGGTAAATACTGGGAGCATGGCTGGCATCTGCCCTGCATTTACTATACAGGGACCCACAGGTTGAGAACTGCTGATTTAGAACAACTATCCAGAGGGTCACAATCAGTCAACACCGACTTGACGGCACTTACCAACAACAACCTCTCTCCTCTTCCTCCTTTCTCAGTTTCTGTGGATAACTCTCTACTTCTCCCTTTTCCTCAGCTTACAATCTTTGGGTTGTTTTTGACTCCTTCTCCACACACATCCATCTGATAGCTAAGACCTGCCATTTCTTTCTCTATAATATCAACAAAATCCACCCATTCCTTTCTGAACACACTACTAAGACACTTATCCACTCTTTAATCACCTCCCGTCTTGACTATTGTAATCTATTCCCTGATGGTCTCCCACTGAATCATCTCTCTCCTCTTCAATCTGTTCTTCCGCCAGCCTTGTCATGCTCATATTACCCCTCTTCTCAAGTCACTTCATTGGCTCCTTATCTATTTCCGCATCCTGCTCAAACTTCTCCTGCTGACCTATAAGTGCATTCATTCTGCAGCTCCTCGCTGCCTTTCCTCTCTTATCTCTTCCTATACCCCTCCTCGGGAACTCCGCTCTTCCGGCAAATCACTTTTATCTAGGCCCTTCTCCTCTATTGCTATCTCCAGACTTCGCTCCTTTCACCTTGCTCCTCTTTATGCCTGAAACAAATTATCTGAGTCTGTACGTCAGGTGCCTTCTCTGACCCTTTTCAAATCAAGGCTGAAAAGTCACCTCTTCATTGCCGCTTTTGGATCTTGACTCACCTGATCTCCTTGGGTTTCCTTACCATTCTCCTAGATATATCCCTATCTACCCCTATTGTGTTGTCTGTCTTGACTAGATTGTAAGCTCTGAAGAGCAGGGACTGTCTTTTACATGTCTGTGCAGTGTTGCGTACATCTTGTAACGCTATACAAATGCTCGGTAGTAATAGTAGTAGTTGGAGATGTATTGGCAACATCATTATGAAAGACCATGGAGCAATGAGGGACACAGAAACAATTTGTGGAAAGATATTGAAACATGTTCTCTGTCCATATTTTGATTTGTGACACAGGCGAAGGATTGTGGACTGCATTTGGTGAATTAACAGTCTGTATTTGGGGAAGGGTATGACAGGATCGTGCAGGCTGGGTGTGTTGCAAGACTGTTGGCAGCTGCACTTGCCTGGTCACTAAGGTACGCAGTGACTGGAGATATTTTTACAGTAATAGGTGGCAAATGGCACTGGTCACACTCTTTTGAATCAGTGCTGCAGGTATGATGATGCATCCTGATGAGATTGTTGGAAATGCAGGAGTGGTCAAACCTGACTATCATGGAAGTGCCGAACCTGCAAACTGTGTCATAGGCCTTGAGGAGCCATGTTGCAGCGAGGTGTATGCATCAGCCAAATCATGCAGCACCTACCCTGACTTGTCACTCACCAATTTCTAGGAACTCACGTGTAATCCACAGCCCGTTTTGTGACAGGACTATCCAGATGTAATGGAAGACAATCCGTGAGTGATCCCATTATGTGCAAGGACTTGTAAGCTACCTTTGTTTAAAGAGTGCCATGGAGGAACCTGAGCTACCAGTCGCTGCATGCACTGGGGTAAACCCTGGAATGCATCAAGCTAGGTTGGTGAATCTGCAGCCAGGTGCAAAGACTACAAGCAGTAGTGATAGCAAAAGGTTTTTTTTTAATGTTTTGTTTATGCAATTTTACAAATAATGCAAGCCAATAAAAACATGAATGAAAAGAGGAATGAGACAAATGAAACTTCAATCAAACATAGTACAATTAGGAAACAAACAATATACTGATTATTCACGAGTCCTCACACTGAGGAGATCCAAAACAGCATAAAGAAATAAGAAAATATATAAATGTGCAGGAAAAACCTTCTATGCCGGAACACTAATATATATAATATCCACAGAACGCAGGTCAAACAGTACCCCCCCCCCCCCCAGGGGCCACAACAAGGCAGGAATTTATAAAGGTAGCCAAAATGGAGGGATCATAAAAGATATAGGAAATAGAATTTAACTTAATCAAACATTTACAAGGAAATTTAAGAAAATATAAACCCCCCAGCTTGGTCACCCCCAGGCCTAAGAACCAAAAATTCCATCCTCCTTCTCTGTGTTTCACGACATTGATCAGGAAATATACACACGGTCAGTCATTTAAACAAAACAGATCTTTTTCAAAAATACATCTTCAAAAGCCATTCACGGTCAGAGACCAATGCCAGGGAGATCAACAAAGTAGCTGGAGTAAGAGTCAGTAGCCGATGAATACAATAATTCTGAAACATTCAATATGTCCATATGATTAGACTCAGAAGAAACTTTCACATTGGATTTCCCATTCTTCTTCCCCATAGGGATATAATAAACTTTAGAGAATGGTGGATGGGATTCGGAAGGAACCCTAAGTACCTCCGACAAATACGATTTAAACATTTCTCTGGCTGAAAACACAGAAGAATGGGGAAAATTCAACGGTCTCAAATTAGTAGCTCTAAATTGATTTTCCAGCCTTTCAAGCTTAATTCTCTGATCAAGCAAATCTTTAATAGCCACAGAACACTGTTCTTTCACTTATTCAACCTCATTTTCCAAAGTAGACATCTGAGTTTGAATCCTGGCAACCGACTCCATACAATGCTGCACAGCCCCTGCATTCTGACGAATAAGCAGCAAAGTAGTATTCGTTTGAGCAACTAAACACTCATCAAGCTTTGTAAGGGCTGTCCATATCAAGTCTAAGGTAATATTATCTGGCTTCACCAAAGAAAAAGGAGCCGTAACAGTTTCCTCGGTAGCTGACACTGCTGAACTCAGTGAAACACCTGGTTCCTGCCCCGCCAACTTGCTTCCCTGGGGGTCACTGAGTCTTGCTTCCTCCACCATGCCTGCGGCCAAAGATGATTTCCCAGGGCCAGAAACCTCTGCTGAAAGCACCTCCAGAACGCTCCTCCCCAAATCGGGCAAAACCTTCCCCAGTTTGGAAGCTGCATCCTCCGGCGAGCTTAGGCACAAGAAGTCAGCTGGAATATCAGGTGGGCATTGCAGATCTGGGGTGAGATTTATTTATTTTATTTATTTATATTCTCTTATATACCGTGCTATTCTGCATCAGTGCGGTTTACATTGAACAAACTGAAATTACATTGAACAGGGCATTATAACTTGGAGATAACTATTTTACAGGGAACATGGGCTATGGAGGGTTAAGTGGCTTTGCCCAAGACCACAAGGAGCACCTGTGGGACTAGAAACCCCAGTCCTTCCGGCCCAAGGTTGCTGTCCTCTAGTGGGATTTGAACCCCCAACCTTCCGGCCTGAAGTACCTTGCCCCAACCACTAGGCCACTCCTCCACTCCAACCTCTGCCTGAAGAAGATGCTGGACTACCCTGTCATGGCATCAACACAGTCAGGCCCTTTCCCCCGGTATCTTCAAAGTGTCCTGAGCACTGCTGCAAAAAGGTATCCATTGGACCTGAGGTAACAGGCAACATGGGCTGCAGGGGTTGGAGAGGCAACCCCCTGCAACTTCCCCTTACGCTTTGGTATAACAAACACCGCCTGCTCAACTGGCATAGACAATAGTCACCTTGGATCTTGCCAAATGTTTTATATCAAAGACCATATATGCCATACGACATGGCAATGTAAGTACAAGAGAAATAGTGGCAAGAAAATCTCATGGGTTAGTCTGAAGGGTAGCAAACCAGCTCCAGATACACCCGTCACCCTCGGTGCAGTCTTGGGTTTATCCAAAGGCATGAGGGACATGGAGTTCTGATCTCTCCATTGCACTTCATAGTTAATGGAAATCTACCTGCAAGCAATGGTGTAAAACCTGGAATGACCAAAATATGGCAGGCAAAGCTGGAGCCAGTTGGGAAACCTTCTACACCTTCAAGAGAAGCTGAATGCAGGTACTCACCGCTCTGGCGTAGTCGGTGCTCTGATTGAAGTGACGCAGGACTTGCGTTTCCAGGACCTTGCCATTCATTCCACATTGTGCCTTACCCCAGAACTGGGGAAGAGCACATCCTGTCTGGGGCAATGAAGACAGTCAAAAAGCGGAGATCTGCATCCAGAAATCTGTGCTTTCTGGATCTGGCAGGCATCATTACTCTGAATGTGTGGTTTCACACTGGCAATGTCAGATGTTGTACGGAGTTGCAACGTGCGCTAGCGGAGCAGCACACATTGTGAACATGCACTTACATCGTTATGCCCGTAATACGTGAACATTCCTGCCGTTAGTCAGGGTTAAGAACATAAGATATGCCATACTGGGTCAGACCAAGGTCCATCGAGCCCAGTATCCTATTTCCAACAGTGGCCAATCTAGGTCATACGTATCTAGCAGTTTCCCCAAAAGACACAGGTTCCACAATGCTTGTATTGGGTCAAGCATTGATATCTTGGGTCTCTTCTTAATAAAACCCAGCTACACTAATAGCCTTAACTACATCCTCCGGTAACAAATTCCAGAGTTTGATTACATGTTGAGTGAATAAATATTTTCTTTTATTAGTCTTAAATAGTTTACCCTGTAGCTTCATTGCATGTCCTCTAGTCTTTCTATATTCTGATAACGTAAACAATCAATCTACGTTTATCCGTTCCACTCCATTCATTAATTTATAGACTTCTATCATATCTCCCATCAGCCGTCTCTTTTCCAGGTTAAAGAGCCCTAACCTTCTTAGCCTTTCTTCATAGGGGAATCCTTCTATCCCCTCTACCATTTTGATGGCTCTTCTCTAAACCTTTTCTAATAATGCTATATCCTTTATAAGATACAGCAACCAGAATTGCACACAATATTGAAGGTGTGGTCTCACCATGGAACGATATAGAGGCATTATAATATCCTTTGTTTTATTTTCCATTCCTTTCCTTATGATACCTAGCATTCTGTTTGCTCTCTTGGCTGCCGCTGCACATTGGGCTGAGGGTTTTAACATGTTATACACAATGATGCCTAAATCTTTTTCCTGGGTGGTTGGTTCCTTGTGGTCTTGGGCAAGCCACTTAACCCTCCATAGCCCATGTTCCCTGTAAAATAGTTATCTCCAAGTTATAATGCCCTGTTCAATGTAATTTCAGTTTGTTCAATGTAAACCACACTGATGCAGAACAGCACAGTATATAAGAGAATATAAATAAATAAAATAAATCAAGAAGGTTGTGTAGGAAGAAAGTGGTAAGTCTCTACATAAGGTGAAAAAGCAAATATGGCCAAAATGGATGACTGAAGAGAAACTAAAGCCAGAGGAGAAAGAGAGGCAATCACAGAACACAACAGAAATTTCCAACATGCAGCAAGACAAGACAAGGAAATGTGCTACAATGACACATGCAAGAAAATTGAATCAGAAGCTATTAGAGGAAGAACAAGATTAGCATTTCTAAAGTTATGAGAGTTAAAGAAAAAATTCCACCTTGAATTGAAGTGCTACAAGATGCTCAAGGATCCATGCTGAATGATGCTGAGAAGATCAAGGAAAGGTGGAAAGAATATACAGTTATTATACCATAAAGATCAAGTGGACCAACATCCATTTCAATCTATACCTTACGATCAGGAACCATTGGTAATGAAAGAAGAAGTCAAAGCAGCATTGAAAGCCTTATCAAAGAACAAAGCACCGGGCCTTGATGGCATTCCCATTAAGTATTACACCAATTGGGTGAAGCTGTTACCATACTTACAAGGTTCTGCCAGAAATATGGAAGACAAATTCATGGCCAACTGACTGGAAAATATCTGTGTTTATGCCAATACTGAAAAAAGGCGACCTGACTGACTGTGGAAATTAATACACAATCTCTCTGATTTCACATGCAAGCAAGATTCTACTCAAGATCATTCAGCAGAGACTACAACCATACCTGGAACAAGCACTGACTGAAGTGCAAGCAGGGTTCAGGAAAGGGTGAGGAACGAAAGACATTATCACAGATATAAGATGGATCCTTGAAAAGTCAAAAGAATACCAAAAGGATATATGTGTGATTTATTGATTACAGCAGGGCTTTTGACTCTGTAAACCATGGGAAACTCTGGGCCACCTTAAGAGGCATGGGTATACCACAACACCTGATTGTTCTCTAGCACAACCTTTACATTGATCAAGAAGCAACAGTTCGCACGGGACTAGGACAAACAGAATAGTTTAAAATCAGCAAAGGTGTTCGACAAGGATGCATACTTCCCCCCCTACCTCTTTAATTTATATGCAGAACAAATCATCACAGAAACAGGACTGTATGAAGACAACTAAGGCATGAAGATTGGTGGAAGACTCATCAACAGCTTTCACTATGCTGATGATACCACATTACTGGCTGAAAGTGAAGATGATTTGAAACATTTGCTTCTCAGGATCAAGGAATATAGTCTTAAAATGGGTCTGCATCTTAACGTTAAGAAGTCAAAGATCCTGACAACTGGCAAAATGAATAAGTTCATCATTGATGGAGAAGAAATTAAAATTGTGGACAACTTTAGCCTACTTGGATCAACTATCAATAAAGAAGCAACAAGCAGTCAAGAAATCCAACAACGCATTGTTCTTGGAAGAATGGCTATGAAGGACCTAGACAAGATTCTCAAGAGCAGAAATGTCTCTTTCCATACAAAGATTTGACTTATTCAAGCCATGGCTTTTTCAAAACCGTCATATGGATGCAAAAGCTGAACAGTGAAAAAGATAGACAGGAAAAAAATTGATGCCTTTGAATTATGGTGCTGCAGACAAATACTGTGTATACCATGGACTGCCTGAAGAGCAAACCAGTCAGTACTAGAGGAGATCAAACCTAAACTTTCTTTAGAAGCTCAGATGACAAGACTTTGACTTTCATACTCTGGAAGGATCATGCGAAGAGAGAGATCATTAGAGAAAGACATCATGCTAGGAAAGGTAGAAGGTCAATGCAAAAGAGGAAGGCCAGCAAGGAGATGGATTGATACAATAACAGCAGCTACGGGTGCCAGTCTGTCAACAATGAGCTACCTGACTGATGACCAAACACAATTTAAGACAACTATCCAGAGGGTTGCCATGAGTCGACACCAACTTGACAGCACTTAACAAGAACAATAGTGCTCTGGTGACTTTTCTTATATGAATCTTGAAGGAGAGGTGTTGGTCCATGGTGATTCCGAAGTAGTTGATTTCTGTCTTGATCTTGATTGATGTGTTCAGTTATTGCTTTTGGAAGGTGAATGTTTTGTCTTTCGTTATAAATAGTGCTTCGGTTTTCTTGTAGTTAATTGCCAGGTTGTTGTTGTTTAGCCAGTTTGAAACATCCGTGAAACATTCTTGATGTGCAGAGTAGGAGGGCTATTGCATGTCGAATGCACTATAAATCATGATGTCATCAGTGTAGATGTGGAAGCTGATGAGTATAGGGAGAGGTTATTCCAAGACAATAGTGAAACACGCATATTCTCGAGCATTGTATAATCACAGAGGCCTGTTACTTCAAATGGATTTAACACATAAGAAAGAGGACATGGATTCAGCTAATGTTAATTTAATTACCAAATATTCCCCCCTTAGCACACAAATACAAAGGATTGTTAAAAAACACAGTAATGTGTTGAAAATGGTCCCTGGTTTAGCTAATAAGAAAGTACATTGCGTATGGCAACGGGGGCAGAATGACCCATGCCCTGCATTATGGATAAAGGAGTTACGATGTGACTTAAGCCAATATCTGAGTGAATTAATAAACCAATCTCTTACAACCGGATCGTTTCCACCAAGTCTGAAACAAACATCCATCAGACCACTACTAAAAAATAACAAGCTGGACCCATCGAAAGTGGAATCATACAGACCAATTTCAAGTATCCCCATGCTTGCCAAAATAATCGAAAAGTTAGTACAGCGCCAAATCCAACAGCATATTGATACTGAAGCCCCACGGGATCCCTCCCAGCATGGGTTTCAGAGAAGCACATGGGGTTGAAACCCTCCTCACCAACCTATTTGACCATCTAGTCTCTGGAACCGACAAAATTCATCAAGGATTCGCCCTCATATTCCTAGACATTGCGGCGGCTTTCGACTCGGTGAGTCACAAGATACTCATACAACGCCTCAGCGAGAAAGGAATTCAGGGAACAGCCCTAAAGTGGTGCAAGTCATACCTGACTAATAGATGGCAACATGTAAGGTCAGGCTCCACAACCTCCGAACCATTTTTACAAAACCAAGGCGTGCCACAGGGCTCGTCACTATCTGCATTGATGTTTAACATCTACATGCAGCCCATATGTGCCCTAGCACGTTCATTCAAGGTCAACTGTTTAGCCTACGCAGATGACATCCTCCTATACATCCCATTCAGGACTAACCAACCGGACCTCTCCCCTCTAACAAGATGTTTTGAGGCAGTAGCAGAATGGTTCAGCACACAAAACATGAGAATCAACTACAGTAAAACAGATGTCCTTTTCATCTCAAGGAACCAGGACTTCACCCCTCCACTCTCTTTAAAAATCGGCAACACAGAACTGAAAACCAAACCCACAATCCGCTACCTTGGCGTTACACTGGATCAACACCTGGATCTGAAAACTCACATAAAAAACACAGTAAAAACAGTATTCATGAAAATAAAGACCTTAAAACATCTCCGACCGCTACTCGACTTCAGCGACTACCGATCGATCTATCAGGCATTAATATTACCTCATTTCGACTATGCCAACGTAATTCTACACGGTCTCCCTCAAGCAACGTTAGCCCCTCTCCAGCTTGCAATGAACACTGCTGCAAGAGTACTAACAGGGGCTTCACGGAGAGAGCACATAACGCCAGTACTGATGAACCTCCATTGGTTACCGGTTCAAGCAAGAACCCTCCACAAAGTTCTAACCTTAACTTTCAAAGCCTCAAACACTCTGACCCCCACAGCCCTCAGCAAGATGATACATAAAGTACCACAGAACAGAAACAGAAGAACCATGATGCAAAACACCCTAGAGGTCCCAAAAGTAATGACAAAATGCACAAGAACAACAACCAATAGGGCCTTTACGATTTACGCTCCCAGAGCATGGAATGCTCTCCCTACCTATATTCGAAATATCACTTACCTAACCCACTTCAGGAAGGCAATAAAGCAGCACCTGTTCACTACATACTACCCTGAATCTAGCCTTAGTAACCATACATATGGCCCCCCAGACAATCTCTCATTACAAGTAAACAATCAGACTCAGCATGAAAAAGGATAATCAACTGATCGCTCAGAATGTACCCCAGTGTAAATAAGATGTAGATATGTTCTGCCTGAAATCAGGTACCAGTGTGATACAATGTATAGAGTTAAGAATTGTACATAGTTTCCCCCAGTTACTTCCAAGTTGATCTCCCTGTTTATTGTAAATACAACTCAAAGTTCCTTGTGTTGTATAGTTGATGTTAAATGTAAACCGCTCTGATCTAAAATAGAGCGGTATAGAAGAACTGTTAAATAAATAAATAAATAAATAAGTCCGGCGATGTTAAGACCAATTCTAGATATGACACAAAATTTACAGGAGAAAGGTCATAGGAGTTGTGGAACGTGTGATATATGTGACATAACGATAGCTGCCCCCATCTTTCAGTATGCAGGGGTTACAATCACTTTGAAACATACAACCACGTGTGCTTCTCATAACGTGGTGTATGCTATTATCTGTCCGTCTGGCTTATGTTATATAGGTAAAACAACACGTCCCTTTAAAGTGCGTATGAGGGAACATCGGAGCCGTCTAAAGTGTAAGGCTTCAATTGTTCAGCACTGTTTGCTGAAGGGCCACACGTTTGAACAATTACGTTGCCTGTGCATTGATAAGGTAGATAACGGACAGGAGGGTAAATCAGTAGATGAGACATTGATTTTTATCGAGCAAAGATGGATTTTCAGATTAAACACTTTAGAACCCCATGGCCTTAATGTTAATATAGATTGGTTGGCGTGTTTATGATTAGACGGTTTAGAGTGTTGTTAGTGAAGAAGTTCACTCTAAAGGTTTTTGTAAGATAAAGTGGGATTAAGAAGTAAAGAAATAATGGGAATAAGGTACTGAAACAGTAGGAGAGTCTTATGAACTTTAGAAGAACGATAGCTAAGGGGCGGAGCAAAATAAGACTGTAGCTAGTCAGTTTTGATTGGATGTAGAGGACTTTTAAAACTGGAGTTGTGAGTGAATTTCCGCATGCGCGGTGTTCTTAGCTCGGACGGAGAAAGTAATCTGATTGGAAACATTGAACCGATCCTGGAGCTTAAGTGAATGTGGGCGGCAGATACGGTAAGGGTTGAAGTTGATCTGGTTTTAATGTTTTTTATGGATAGAGTGGGAAATAAAATGAGAATAGGAGTGGTAGCTAATTTTATGTTTGTATTTATAACAGCACCTTACGCTAAGATGAGGACGATCCCCTGAAGAAACCATAAGTGTGAAACGCATGGACGGGACCGGGGACAGGCATTGGGATTAGTAAAAACTAGTGAGCAGTTTTTTAGAGCTAAGTACCAGAAACTTAACATCAAGAGTTTTTGTTACCTTTGGAATGATTGATGACAAAGTATATCTAATCAAAATTTTACTAGCTCTTCTGCTCATTAAAGTGGAGGTCATTGATGTTAAAAGGCACATTCACTGGTTTAAGATGTCAGTCTGTACAGTGTTGCGTGAATAAGACTGAGACCTTCATTTAGCGTATAAGTGTATGGAGAAAAATCAAAAGAGAAAAAGATTTGAATACATTCTGATTTGCTTTATAAGGAACGATTAATCTTAGTATATTTGTTTGTCAAATGTTCAGAAATAGACCAAGTAGTATTGGGGCAGATAAAGACCAGCATGGTCCATCTAGTCTGCCCTAGTAAAATGGCAAGAGAAGGTGCACTTGCCGCTCCATGCAGGCCACCCCTCCCCATGTCTTTGTTTTAGGGGGTAAACCCACCACTCCGTGTGGGACCACCTTTATGTTGGGAGATTAGATAGTTAAGTATAGTTTGATTTATCCTGTTGTTGTAGAGGGATCCACTGTGTCTGTCCCATGCCATCTTGAATTCCGTCACTGCATTTGCCCCCACCACTTCCATAGGGAGGGCATTCCAAGCATCCACCACCCTTTCAGTGAAAAAGTATTTCCTGACATTGCCTTTCAGTTTACCCCCTTGCAGCTTCATATTATGCCCTCTAGTTTTATGTTATGTCAAAGGCTGAAGATACAATATATCCAGGAAGAAAAGTAGGAAGCTTTGTATGGTGTTTTATATTCCCTTTATCAGTGTGTTGACTAGGGTGGTCAGCAGAATTTCTACTTCATGAAGTAGAATCCATGTTGTTGTGGGTCAAGTAGGTTGTTCTTGTCAATATGGCCTTGTAGTTGATTTTGGACAGCTTTTTCAATCATCGGCTATAAATGGTAGGCTGTCAATGGGTCTGTATGAAGCTGGGTCAGAGTGATCTAATTCTAGTGTCTTCAGTGTTGGATGTATAGAGGGGAGTTTTAGGGCTTGGGGCATTTTGCCCTGTTTGAGTACTGATTGGGTAATTTTGGCGAGGGTGTGACTAAGTTCCTTCTTGGTTACCTTGATCCATGTGACCGGGCAGAGGTCAAGGGGCGAGGTAGTTGTTTTCAGAAATAAAACAATGTCTTCAATTTGTTCCTTACTGATGATGTCAAAGAAGGTCCAAGGGTTTGGATGGGGATTTTTCAGGTGAGGAAGGTGGTGGTTCCAGGAAGGGGTGAAGTTGTTTGTAGTGGGTTGCCAGCTGTTAGGGGGTGACTGTGATGTCATATTCATTTTAAAATTAGTTTTGATCAGTTAAAATATGCAAATTTATATTCATTTTGCATTATTAATTATAGAAAGATCTCAGGCTTGAAGTGCTGCTAACATGGCTAGCCTTCGGTGCTAAATATTAAATCTGGATATTCAATGCTGAAGTCATATCCAGCCCCGGCATTGAATATCTGGGGTAGGTGCATAGGCTACTCGTTAACTGGGCAGCAGCAATATTGAACTGCTGCTCAGTTAGCGATATGTGGCTAGTGTTAGGTCTGGGCTCAATATCGCTGCTGCCCGGTGAGTGTGTGGGGCCACCTCCACTCCGTCCCGGAATGTCCCCAATACAACCCGATCCTAAGTTTCCACTGGGGCATGTAGAACTGACAGCCACAGATACTCAGCAGAGAAAGCAAGCTTTCCCCATCATACCTTCAGCATAGTTCCTGACCGCTTATTCAACAGCATTGCCCATGCTTATTTCACAGTCGGCTTTCATTGAAAGTTAGTCCACTATATGCCATTGGATAACAATATAAATCTGACCACAAGTACCTTACTTTTCCAAATGACATAAAATATCCCTTTCAAATAAAATGATTTAAAAATGCAAGTTATGTGTAGTTTAAAAGAAAAGAAAACATTAGCATGTTTCCTAGGAAAGATTCCTGCAGCTTTATCAGAATTTACATCCTGTTCTGTATTTGCATACACTGTTTGACTTATACTATGTTTATTGATATAAGATGTTCCATGTAAAACAAACCCTGCTCTGTTGATTGTTGCTTACTGTAAACCGCATCTGATCTCTGGAAGATGCGGTATATAAATGAGTGTTAAATAAATAAATAAATAAATTTCTCAGAATTGTTGGTTAGATTATACTCGCCTATCATACTGGTGATTTCTCCTTCGGAGCACGGGGCACACGTATAGCAACAGATAGGCCGTCCCTCCAGTGGGACTTTCCTGTATCCAGGAGCACAGCTCTGGCTGCACACTGATTGTGGGGTCTGGGGAGTCAGAAGCAAAAGGAAACAAAGTAAATATTGGTGGAATGGAGCGTCACTGGTTATATTCTCATCTTTGCTCCGCAACCTGGAGACGATTTTCCAAAGATTTATCAGCAAACTTGGGGGGTTAGACAGATAAACCTTACCCATCAACTACTGGATTCCTCTGTTAGCCAGCTTCAGTTTTCTAGGGGGTCACCTTAGAAGCTTTATTCACGATTTACACATGTAGAATCAGGCATATACATGTGTAAATCTCATCAATGTGTAAATGGCCATTTTCCACATGGATGTCCTTAGCATGTGGAAATTTGAGGGAGGTATTGGGGGTAAAATCTGGGCCTGGGCAGGATAAAAATCTATACATGTATTCCTTATTTCATATAGGGAGTTCAGGCATAAGCCCAAAAATTCTCTGCACTGGGATTTTCCCTACTCCTTGGCACTTGTAGGTGTTTAAAAAGCATGCATTTCGGCCAATCCTTTACTTGAGGGATTAAGAGGGTTATCCCCTTAATCCTCCTATATTATTTTCATTTCCAAATTGAAATGAATTAAAGATGTAGAGCCTGAAATTGCATGAGGCGCCGAAGGAGCTACACGCGGCTAAAGTTACCCGTGCAGCAAAAAGGCACGGATCGTGAGAAAGACAGTGGCCAGCTGTACAAGTATGGAAAATATGAGCCAAATGCCCCACGGTGCTCGGTGGGTAGATGGACCTAACTGCGCAGCCTCCACTGGGCAATATTCCATCTACCTGTGTAGCGGCAGCTGATGATACCTGTGTAACGCTACCCCGACAATATCCAACAGTAACCTGTGCGATGCACTTCCAGGGCACACCACTACCCAGGCAAGGTCAGCAACCTGCAAATACTGCATGGGCCTGCCCACCCACATGGAGATCTGGGGATTCATTATACACTACATGGGTAGGACGTTAACCCATCCTGCCAGTGCAGGAGCCCCTTCTGGCTTGACTAATAGACAGCAGAAGCATGGCTTTCAGGAGGAATGTTAATTTCAGTCCCAGTGAGGCAGAGGCTTTGGCAAAAATGGTGCTGAGGTATGAAGGAGTGCTATACCCTAGGGGCAAAAGGAGGGCCAACCTGCGTCTCTCAATGGCTATATGGAGGGGGATCCAGCTCTGGCTGTGGAGGTGAGTAGTCCATGGGATCTATAGTGACAGGGATTACAGTAATGGTGGAGGGACAGAGGTTCAGGCCACAGCCAACATACTGACAGAGGCTCAGTTGCGGGATGGTGAATGCAAATAGAGAAGATGGGTCAGGGCACAGGCAGATAGGGTTGCCTACTGGCCGGTTTTCAGCCGGCCTGGCCGGTTTTTCCATGGCCAGGCCGGCTGCCGGCACAGAGGCAAAACCGGCTTTTCTCCCAACCCGGAGGGCTTCAGAGGGAGCCGGGGAAGCCCGCGCGAGGCCCCGGCTCCCTCTGAACAGCCGCCAGTGTGAAGAGCCTTTTCCTTCACGCTGGCGGCTGTTCCTGTGAAGCCGCGATTGGTGGGAAAGGTTAAAGGTCTTGTAGGGGAGGAGCAAATTGGGTGAGTGGGGTTGAATAAGGTCATGAAAGTATGTAGTGGCAATAGCTAGGTATTGTCATCTGGTCCATAGTGTTCCTTGAAGAGGTGTGTTTTTAATAGTTTTTTTAGGTCTTTCAGTGATTGTGCAGTTCTGATTGCTTCAGGCATGGAGTTCCAAATTGCGGGGGCATACAAAGTGAATGCCCTGTTGCTTGTTTGTTGTGTGGTCTTAGTCTTGAGAAGTGGGATGATCAGGAGATTTTGGTTGGCAGCTCTTTTTGGTCTTGTTGAGGATGACATTTTGAGCAGATCAGATAGACATGGTGCTGAGAGGTTTTGGAGGATTTTTAATGTAGTGGTGATGGCTTTGTGTTTTGCCCTTTGCGAGATTGGAAGCCAGTGTAGACTTTTTAGTATTGGTGTTATGTGTTGTTGGGTAGAACTGACTGCTAGTAATCTGGCAGCAGTATTTTGCACTAATTGAAGTGGATATAGTGCATGTTTAGGTAAACCTTGGTAGATGATATTTCCATAGCCCAGGTGCGGCGTGATAATGGCTTTCACTATGGATCTGAAATCGTTGTATTGTAGCAGGTGACTAAGTGGCTTGAGGAGCTTCAACTTCTAGAAGGCTACTCTTGCTGTATTTTTGATGTGTGCGCACATGTTGAGGTTGCTGTCAATGGTTATGCCTAGGTATTTGATTTCTTTCTTTATAGCTATTTCCTATGTTTGTGTTATAATCTTTTTTGGTGGTTTGAATTCTTCATCTCTGAATATGAGTAAGGCTCTTTATGGAAAGAGTAGTGGATCCGTGGAATAGTCTCCCAGTGGAGGTGGTAGAGATGAGGACAGTAACTGAATTCAAAAAAGCATGGGACCAACACAGAGGATCTCTAAAGGTAAAAAGTGGACTGTTGTAGTTGTTATGGAAGGACAGACTAGATGGGCCTTGTGGTCTTTTTCTGTCATCATGTTTCTATGTTTCTATGTTTCTATTTTGTTTTTTATTGACTGTTAGATTTATGTTGCAAGGAGGTTTGTTACAGTGGTGAAGGCATCAGATATGATCACGAAGTCTGGTTTGTGGTATTGAATGGCATGTAAAACATGATATCATCGGTGTAAAGATGAAAAAACATGTTCCAACATGTTTATATACACAACTTTGGTAATACCACACTGCCACAGGGATGCTTTGGCCAGGATCTGTGAATTCCAGCTGCCCCTTGGACCTATGGCTATACTGTCTGACCAGGGTGCTCTGACTGGCTTAACAGGGGAGCTTGGCTGCCATCAAAGGGTGTCACACAGCATGTGCCTAGGTGGCTTGGTTTGGAGTCATCTCAGCTGCATTCTGCCCTGTGCCCCTGGGATGGCAGCATGTGTGGGCATGTAGGGTACCACAGTCCCCTGGAGCTGGTGAATGGCTCATGCATGCAGGTATACATGTGGCGGGAGGGGGAATCCATCATCCATGGGTAAGCTAATGCAGGATAGGGATATTGAATTTACCTGTGTAGAGGCATGGTGGGCATGCTGTCCAATATTCCCGCTGATTGGTTAGTGCACCATAACAGTGCAGTGCTCTTAATATCCCTGCTTATGTCCCTCCATGGATATGGTGGCTTCCGGCAATGAGTGATGATGCACATATTCATAGGTTTGATGGGGAAATCAGTACACAGGTAACTCCTGTTGGGTTGGACAGTGCATGGTCGGCCTCTGCATTATATCCGCTGGGGTCCATTAAGCATTATCCCAGTGGCGTTGCGCACTGCGGCGGAGCGCACCCAAGGAGCAGGTCGTGCTCCTTGGGCGAGCTCCTTGGGGCGACAACGGGGGCATCCAGTGCCATCAGTTCATGTGCTCCCCTTGGCTATTCGCTCTCTTTACCCTCTTAGCAGCTAGTTTGACACCCATGTCCACATCCTTACCTCCTGTGTCTTGCCTTTGCTCACGAGTCTCTAATACCCACCCTTTCTTCAGTATGTCCGCCATTCCTGTTCTCTGGGGCCGTCGTCCACCTACGCACACTCCCCCTCTCCCAGGGCCCCTCACATGTAATCCACTCAATCTTCTCCCTTGCCACTCTTCTCAACCACCTTCCTCCTCTTGCCCTCTGCCCTCCCCCTCTACTGTCTTTCTGACTCTCTCATTTGCTCTTCTCAACTGTCGTTCTCTTCGCTCCAAAACTCATCTGGTTCATGATCTCATAATTCAACACTCTCTGGACGCTCTTTTTATCACTGAGTCCTGGCTTTGTGAGGGGGAAGACGGCTTACTTCACTGCTGTCTCTCCCCAGGTTATTCTGCCCTGCACACACCGTGCCTCCGCCGGTCAGGTGGAGGCGTGGCTCTCATCTACCGGTCCTCCCTCTCCTTTTCTCTGGTCACTCCTCCCCCACACTATCCTGAGTCTCTTTTTCTCCGTCTTGGGTCCGCTGTCCCTCTTCATTTCCTCCTCCTCTACGCCCCCCCCTTCCCTTCGTCCTGACCTTTGGGACTCTCTACTTCTTTCCCTATCGGACTCCGTCCTCCTGTCCCCTCACCTAGTCATCTTGGGTGACTTCAATATTCATTTTGGTTCACCCTCCCGGTCCCGTGACAAGATTCTAATTTCCCTTCTTGATGATCTTTCCTTCACTCAGTCTGTAAACTGCCCAACTCATGTCTCTGGCCACATCTTGGACCTTATCTTCACCCCCACGCCCTCCCCCTTCCACCCTTCTAACCTCCGAATGCTTCCTCTTCCCTGGTCCGATCACTACTGCCTATTGTTTTCCTTCCCTCTTCTCCCCCCAACATCCCCCTTACTCCCTGCTGCAAACATTCCCTCGCAGCTTCTTAAACATCATATCACCCCCCTCACCTCCCAACACTTCCCTCCAGCCGATTCTCTATTACCCTCTGACTTTGCTTCCCTTACGGTAGACCAGCAGGTGGACTCCTGGACTATGGCTCTCTCCACTGCGCTGGACACTCTCGCTCCACTCCGTCCTATCTCACTCCGCCCTTCCTCCCACCATCCCTGGTACCATCCTGGTCTCTATTTGCTCCGCACTCACCTCCGTCACGCTGAACGCCAGTGGCGGAAAAAGCCCTCTCCCACTTCTGCTTCCGCATTCCATCAGGCACATCACCATTATCGTTCCATGATTACTTCAGCTAAAAAGTCTTACTACTCCCATCTCATCACCTCTTCTACAAACTCCTCTCGGCGCTTATATCAAGTCCTTAAATCCCTCTTCTCCTCCTCCACTTCCCCCCCCCCCCTCCTCATCTCCTACCACAGTCGCTCTCAGCCCGACCACACTTGCCTCTTTCTTTTCTAACAAGGTCCTCACTCTCTGCTCATCCTTCTCGGCTTGCCCTGCCCCTCTCTCCCCCCCTCCATCCCACCCTCCCTGTCTCTGATTCCCCGCCCACCTCCCGCACTTTCTCTCATGTCTGGTGCACCTTTAGCTCTGTTGCTTCCGCTGAACTTATCAAGGCTATCTCTTCCTCCCATCAGACCACCTGCCCTCTTGACCCGTTCCCTTCTTCCTGGCTTCTCAATCCTTCACTTCATCTTATCCCACACGCCTTAACTATTCTGAACTCTAGCCTTGCCACTGGACACTTTCCCTCCAGCTGGAAACATGCTATCATTCGGCCCCTTCTCAAAAAACCCACCTTAGGCCCTGCGATTCCCAGTAACTGGCGTCCAGTCGCTAATCTACCATTTCTTTCTAAAACTCTTGAAAAGCTCGTCTTTTCCCAGCTCTCCGCCCATCTTGATTCTACCCTTTCCCTCCACCCTCGCCAATCTGGCTTTCGTCCTGGCCACAGCACTGAGACTATTCTTCTGGCACTTCTCTCTGATATTCACCGCTCTCATGACCGAGGTGACCTTTCTCTGGTTGTATCCCTTCATCTTTCTGCTGCCTTTGATGTTGTTGATCACCACACTCTTCTCTCACACCTGTCCGACTCGGGTGTCTCCTGTACAGTTCTACAGTGGTTTCGGTCTTTTCTTTCCTCACGTTCCTTTGCTGTGCATATGGGCTCTAACGTCTCACCTTCCTTTTCACTGCAATGCGGTGTTCCTCAGGGTTCCATCCTTGCCCCCCTTCTCTTCAATGTCTTTCTTGCCCCTCTCGCCTTGCTCATCCAACAAACTGGAATTTCTGTTTATATCTATGCCGACGACATTCTTCTGGTCCACCACACCTCCATTTCTGCACCTAATCTCTCTCCAATCAACGACTGCCTTGATCTTGTTGCCTCCTGGTTCACGCGAAACTTTCTTCATGTTAATCCATCCAAGTCCTCTGCGATCTGGTTCTCCTTTCGTAACTCCCCTCCTGATCTGTCACCCACTATGTCCGGCCAACCCATTCCTCTTGTTTCTACCCTACACTATTTGGGGGTCACAATGGATTCCTCTCTCTCTTTCCACCAACATATTTCCTCTGTGTTGCGTTCCTGCTTCTTCCATCTTCGTAGAATTAGATCCATCCGGACTTTTTTTTCCTCTCCTGCTGTCACTACTCTCATTATGTCTCTTGTGATCACTCGCCTGCATTACTGTAACTCTATCTTTGCCGGTCTCCCCTGCCACCAACTACATTGTCTCCAACTAGTCCAGAATTCTGCCGCCCGCTTGATTACATCCTCTCCC
Source organism: Ichthyophis bannanicus (assembly GCA_033557465.1). NCBI lineage: Eukaryota > Metazoa > Chordata > Amphibia > Gymnophiona > Ichthyophiidae > Ichthyophis > Ichthyophis bannanicus. The sequence goes on from CM066048.1 coordinate 5,181,040, forward strand.
GTTACTGCCCATATTACTCCCTCTCTCTTCTCTCTACATTGGCTTCCAATCAAGGTTCGTTTTATCTATAAACCTCACTATTACCCATAAAGTCCTACATACCAGTACCCCACAATACCTGGCCGATACTATCTACCTCCAGCCTGCCCCACGTTCTCTTCGCTCTGCACACAGTAACCTCTCTTTCTTCCCTCTCCCTCTCAGGCCCACCTCGAGCTTACTCGACACTCCGCATTCTTCTTCCTCAGTCCTGCCCTATGGAACTCACTCCCGCACTCTCTTCATATTGAATCATCCTTCCTACACTTTAAATCACTTCTCAAGACACACCTTTTCTGTCAGGCATTTGACCTTCCCCCGCCCGTTGATGGCTCTGGCCCTCCCCAGTCCGACACCCCTCCATAGAAAACTCAGACGTCACCGATCACAACTATTTCCCTCTGTCCTGTTATCCAGACCCTCTTACCTATTCTTTCTCTATCCTATTCTACGACACTCTTTTTTCTCTTTCCTTTCCTGTCTGATATTGGCGTTCTTTTTCCTTTTCTGATGTTTTTCTGCAGCCACCACTTTGTTTTATTGTACACCGCCCTGACGCTTCGGCAAGGGCGGTTTATCAAGTCTTGCTAATAAAGATAAAGATAAAGTAGTGCATGGGCTTCTTACCATCGCTCCTGTCCATGGCCAACAGCATAACACAGGCAGCATGTGCAAAACAGAGACATGCCAGGAAAGCTCATTTCAGCCCATCTGAGATCTCTTTGGCTATCAGACTCATCCTAAGACACCATGCCACCTTCTTCGGGGTCGAGGATACCAGAACCCAAAAGAGGGCATGGAAGGATATAGCAAAAATGGTCAATGCGGTGCACCACCATAACAGGGATGTTGAGGACATCAAGAAGAAATTGTGGGTTTTGCACAAGCAGTCAATGAAAAAAAGGGGTAGCAAACAACAAGCTGCCCCAGGAGTGCCAGCACAAGCTCACTCCCTTTGAGGAGCAGGTCCTTGTTCATGGTTGAGGTCATCATAACTGGGGTTGTTGGCTACAATAGCTCCACACTGGCTAAGCAGGAGGGTGAGTAGGTACTGCACCGTACTAGATGTGTGATCTGGTTGATGATGTGTGCCCTTTGGCCCCTCTCCCCTCATCCCCACATCCATGCATACTGTCACATGGTTGTGCCACTCTGGCAATGTGCAGTATGTGTGTTGAACATTGGCATGAAGTCCTGTCTGTGCCATACTGTGTACAGCATGGTCTATGCTGTGACATGCACATTCAGACACCACTATGGTGAGGGTGTGGTATCAGGGTGTGTGTACTGGCAATGCGATCATGGATGGTGTACAGGTGAGGAACCATTGGCCCCATGGGTTGCTGAGAATAGTGGCTGTGCCTCATGAGAAGAAGCATGATATGGTGAATGTGGTAGGTCAACCAGACCTGGGATGGTGCCATATAACAGGGATGATATTTCAGTTCCTGCAGCCATGTGCATGCTTCTGTTGAGGTTGTCAGTTATTCCAAGGCATATCATGTCTGTCGCTGATGATCATGGTCCATTGGTCCTGTCTACAGGTTGTGAGTGGGACCCCGATCCTGCTATACATAGCAACATTTGGGGAGTCAGCCATGGCCACTGTGACTGATATCTTCAATGAGAAGATGAGGAGAGTCATGGTAGGGGGCCGGATCCCGTCAGTTGATGTCCTTGCATGGGTACATCTGTCCAGTCCACAGAGATAGCAGGCTCATTTCCAGTGACAGTGCACCATGCCCATGGTGCCTGTCATGTACCCAGGGGCATGAGAGCAGTGTGGGGCACAGTTCTCCACTGTTCCCAGCTGGGGGGGGGGGGGAGGCTGGTCAGGGCATTACCACAGTATCTGTGGGTGTAGGTAGAGGTCCCTATTTGTGGCTGTACACATACATGTTCTGTCAATTCCTGTGGCCCACTGTGCTAGCCTGCATTTCCCTGCAATGTGTATTTCTGTGGATATGTGGCTTCTCTACTGTGTGTTGCATGCTAGGACTGTACGTCTGAAACTGCAGTGGTACTGGGTTCTGGTAAAGGTGGCCATGGGACGCAGTGACTCGACCTGCCCTTCCACATTCAGGGCCTGTGGACCTAGTGCAGGCCCCTTCCATATCCAGGCAGCAATGAAGGACCCTGAACAGTGTCTCTTATGCTATCCCACAGACTAGGCAGTGACCAGACCATCCCAGCCTGTAGCTTTCCAGGATGCTGCCATGGCTCCTCCTGCCACTGGTGATGACCATAAAGGACCAGGGGGGCATCATGGTAGTCAGTGTGGCTGAGCAGGCAACAGAGTATCAGCCAACTGATGAATCTGATTTCCCTAACTGGAGGTGCCATCCGACAGTGGTCCAGTGGTAATGCACAAATCCCTGTATAGAGGCAACACAGGAATTGGGACTGGGAATTGCTCTGAGAGGGGTCACACATGCGGGGATCCTATCCAAGCTCTGCACCATTCAACAAAAGCTGCAGGGCATACACCAAGAGCTCGAGGATGCACATCAGGTAATGCATGAACACCATGTGAGGGTTCAGCATCAACAGGAGGCTCAACTGCGGCTTCTGCGTGAGATAGCAGCCTACCAGGTCTCTATATCTGGATCATTCCTTTGATTGTTAGCAGTACTTCAGGGCCAGAGGGAAGGCAGTGGGGAAGGGACCAATCTGGTGACACAGCCAGATGACTTGGAGCAGCCTGAGATGGGCCACTTCACAGGGGAAGGGGATGATGCAGCTAGCACAACATCAGACTTGGCTCTATTGTGATGGAGTACCTGTGTAGCTAAGTGCCCCTGACCAGATACAGAGTGAGAAGGAAGGGAGCAACATAGCTGATGTCACTGATTGTGGTTCAGTAAAGACACTCATTCTTGATCAATATGTGTACTCACTGACACTAGAGCGATTCCCTGATGAGTTATTCTGAGTGTCTAGAGCGAGAGCCAACTGTGATTGGTTTCCCATCTCCGCTCTGCCCACATCATCTGTTTGTTGCTGTGTCATTGTTAGCTGATGCCTCTGGCTTGGAATTGAGGATGCCACACTGCCGCACAAGATTGTGTAATACACAGCATGCTGTTAATATCGTGCAGACCCTCTCCAGTCCAGCCATCGGAAGCAGCTTTTCAAAACCTTTATGGTTCATTCCACCACAACCCTGGTCCTTTGGTGGGCAATGTTGTTCCATTCCTCCTGTGGTGTCTGAGTGTGACACAGTGGTGTGAGCAGCCAGATCCTCAGAGAGTACCCACAGTCACATGTGGAGACAGGGGAGGATGCAGACATTATAGCGCACTATTTGTATGTATGTTCCCTTTCATTTGAGTTACTTGGATACCCTTCACATGGGCAGCAGGTCAGTGTTCACACCTAACAACAGGGGTTCTATTGCAACAAGGGGATGGGGGCTCTATCATATTACAGTCAGTTGGTCCTATCATGCAAGGTGAATGGGCAGGGATGGGGGAAACACAGAGTGAGAGCGGGTGAGGGAACTGTCAGTTCAATGATGCCATTTGGTGTGTCAGGATCTGACTTGATGTGCTTTGGGGCCGAGGCCTGTGGGATCAGTATTCCAAGGAGGCAGAGGAACTGTGGTGGTGGACTTATGGTCAGGTGGGGGTCACACCAACTTGGAGGGCAGAAGGTGGGTGAGACCAGTTGGCATAACTATCACAGGGGCCATGGTGTGTGGAATGTGTGAGCACAAAGTCAGGGGGGAAGCTGGATGTTGCTGGTGGCCCATGGTGTTGGACAAGGGGTAGGGTGATGTGTTCAGCACAGGTGGCATGTCTGTGGTGTGTTGTGGCTCCTGACTCACCCTCTGTTCCTTCTTACTGCTTCCCCTCCTCTGCCCCCACTTCCCCCTCCTCTCCTTCTCCCACCTCCTCCACCTCCCCCTCCTCATCTCCTACTCCACCCACTCCTCCTCCTCCCCCATCTCCCCCTCTCTCTTCGCTCCCTCCTTCTCCCCCACTCCACCTCCCACTCCACTTCCTCCTCTTCCATCATCCCATCATGGCCTTGCAGCTCACTCTTCAGACCATGCACCTGGGTTGGAGCATCTCTGCATTCATATGCGCCCTCACGGGGCTTCCTATCCTGTGTTGCCTCTATTCAAGGATTTGTGCATTTCGCACATTGCTACAAACTGGCTTACTGCTGTGTGCATTTACCAAGCAACCAACCCTCTCTGAGGTCGGTACAGACATCTGCATAATCCGAGCCTGAATATGCCAGGATAAATGCATCATGGCAAGGAGCCTGGGTACCTGGCACACACATCCATGATCTCCATGATAGCATTCACCACCAGCTGTATATTTAATGAGGTATAATTGTGCCGGTTTCTGGGGCCCTCTGTTCTTGTCTGGGCGACTTCATAGCTATGTGTGTGCAGTCTATTACTGCAAGCACCGAGGGGAAGCCAGTGATGTTATAAAAGGCATGCATTGTATACTGGTGCTCCTCTGGTGTCCTGGGGAATGTAATGAGGTGCCCCAGTCATTACAGCAGGGCCCTGGTGACTGTTGCAATACATTGGCTAGTAGCAGACTGGGTGATCCTGGTCATGGCCTCACTGACATGTTGAAAGCTCCCTGTGACTAGAAAGGCAAGGATGGTGGTGATCTGCACTGCCACTGGCAGTGCCTGACTTCTTTTAGAGGCTGGCTCCCTGTCCTGACTGAGGATGGAACAGAGCTCTATGATTGTCCCACCGTCAAGTCGGTATCACTGATACACCTCCTCCTTGGTTATTTAGAGGTAGGTGACCTTGGGCCTGTGCATTCGGGGTACACATTACTTGTTCCTATGGTGCTGGGTTCCTGCCCACTGCAGTTGTTCTATATTTTGCCGCCCCCTCCTCTGGGTCTGGGCTCTTCGGTACCGTCTTCACCTCTGGATGAGTCTGATAACTCCCCAGATTGCTACAACACAGTTTCTGTCCGATATATGGATTTGCCATGGCTATTCCTGCTCTCCTAGGCCTCAGTAAATCTTGCCTAGACCTCTGCAGATTATGGGATCTTGGGGAGGCAGCCAGTCCTATTGAGTATCAACGTTATGCAGTTATGGTGGTGCCCTGCTCTTGTTATGCCCCTATGGGGGCCTCATTTTTGACTGTATATGGGTGTGATGATGCGTTCTACACGGTAATGGTGGTCTTACACGGGTATGTCATCATTCTTGGCACCTATGTGTCGCTTACCACTTAAAATATCGGGTCTGTAGTTACCTAGCAGCATCAACATGTCCAAGTTTGCAAAATAGCCGTGTAAGTGCGACATTTACATGTGCAAGTTGTGAAATGCTGGCACTCACACCTGTCACTTGTCGGGTTTCCTCAGTGTAAATTTGTAAAATGACTCCTCCTGCTGCACATGGCTATAAATCAATGTATATTCCTGCTCTTACAGCTTCACATTTAACAAAGCCATTTCTAAAATACTGTCAGAACTGAGAATGCCCCGACATCGATGTCTCAAATCTCATCTCCACGTACTAAAACAGTGGTTCCCAAACTTGTCCTGAGCACTCCCCAATCGGGTTTTCATGATATCCACTATGAATATTGATGAGAGAGATTTGCATAAACTGCCTTCACTGCATGCAAATCTATCTCCTGCATGTTTATTATGGATATTCTGAAAACCCAATTGGCTGGGGAAGCCCCAGGGCAGGTTTGGGAACCATTGATCTAAAATGTGCCTTTGTGGTAGGCTATGGCCTGTAAACTAGGCCTCGATCCTAACCCCCACCTGAGAGTAGTGCTGAGAAGAACCAGAGTCTGAGAAACTGCTTTAAACTGCTTTTGAAAAGTTTGTATAATCCCTGTATGCTGATGGTAGAAATGTTCTTGCATTCTCTGAGCTAGAAATGGCCTTGAAGTAGAAATGTATCTATGCCTAAGACTATGCCTTTGTTAGAATAGCCTGAGAAGGGGGGAACAGGGAGCTAGGCCCAGAGAGGGTCCCCGATTGGACAGGTGCAGGGGGCGTTGGGACCAATAGAAAGTTTGCCTGTATCAAACTGTAAAAATTGTATATAAGGAATTTGCTCCTGTACTCCATTGCTCAGTCCTTTTTGGATACTCTCCTGTCTGAGCCTGTGCACAATAAATTGGCTTGGATCCTGCAGCTGACTCCTGGTTTTATTCATTGCGTGCACTTCGCTGCTACATATTCTTGGTGCGTTGGGCCGGGAATGTGCGAGTAGTGGATGGTATTCAAGTGAGTATACCATGTATTACCGCCTCAAGGTTTGGTCCGGCTGGAACCGTGTCTGGCCGACCCCAGGGGAAGCCTCAGGCGCCACCGGTCCTCTTGCATCGGAGAGGATTCCTCCTTGCCTCGGCGGATTACTGGATCCGGCCGGCCAACACCTCCGAACCCGAGGGGAGTCCAGGATTCAACCCAAGAACTGGTTCTGTAGCGGGCACCGGATCTGGTGAGTAGAACATTTGTTGCTATCTAGTCAGCTAGCTTGGGAAACGTCTTGCATGAGTATATGCGAGACTAAATTGGTATGGGAATACGGTACCGAAAGTCTGATCACCTCTCAGGGCAGTCCGAGTAAGCCTTGCATGAGTATGCACGAGGACGAAACTACTGCCCTTGGTTAATCAGCAGTCCAAGTACGTCTTGCATGAGTATGCACGAGACCGGCTGCTGTTGGTTAGTAAAGGTAGGCCTGGGAATTTGGGAAAATGTTACTAGCATGTCTGTTTGTGTCTCCCTCTGTTTCTAGGGCTGCCCGGACCCCTTACCGGCAGTCCGATCACCCGCACCCTCTGTCTGTTGTCTAACCGCGGGTTTCACTTCTGGTATAATGTAAGGTTATTAATTAAGGAACAGTACTGAGAAAAGGAAAAAAAACTCAGGAGTCACTTTAAGGAATCGAGTCTAAGCACAGCACAGTGAAGACAGCTGTCTCTATCATTTTATTTTTTCAGCACGGTATCTCTAGCAAGCAGAGGGAGAAAGGGTGTGTCTTCCACACAGCCTGCAGAAAGGAATGTTTCAGTTCCTATTAACCCCTTCGGATCTCTTCAACTGTTTTAGTTATATCTCTGCCCTGCTTGTATTGTTGCTTCACTTGTACTTGTAATATTAGTTTGCTGGTTATATCTCAGCCCTGCCTGTATTTCTACGTCAACTGTTCCTGTTATCTTATTATTTTTATTTATTTATTTGTTTATTCTCTGATTTATGGGGAAAAACCTGAATGGCTTAGAGGTCCAAGTACGGACCAAGGGAGGAGGAAATTGTTAATTTTACAGTTGCTGAATGAGTGAGAGAGAGACAAAGGTTTTGAACAGCATGGGCGGGGATGTATCTATACTGAGCCTTCTGCAGTGTTTCCTTAAGAACTTTAAGAGGGGTTTCTCTGGTGATTATGTAATTGTAATGACCCCAGGTCGATGGGAAGTTTTATGTGAACGGGAATGGCCCCCCCTGTCTTTATAGCATGCACCCAGAGGAACACTGCCATATAGTTCTGTCACGCTGGAAATGTTGGATTTTGCTGGCATGTCTGTTTGTGTGTGTGTGAATGAGAGGTCTTGAAACACAGACCAAGTGAGTGCGGACTCCTGATTAGCGCAGTTCCTGGCCGGGCGACCGCGCCCAGGTCGCGAAAAGGAGGAAGCGTTTGGTGTTTGTCTACCTATTTGTTCCTAGGGCTGTACAGACCCCTTACCTGCAGCCCGACTACTTGCCCCTACTGTCTGTTGTTGTGTACGTCATTATGGGAGAGTCGGAGTTCATGCAAACTCCGTTGAAATGTATGATCAAGAATTTTAGCAAGGGATTTGCCGGAGACTATGGAACAAAAATGTCTCTGTCCTGATTAGAAATACTTTGTGACAGGGAGTGGCCAGTGCTGGACACCGTGTGGCCCCCTGCTGGTACTTTTGATGTTAGAATCATAGCCCGAGTACATCAGATTGTACGAAGAGAGCACCCTGACCAGTTCCCCTATATAGATTCTTGGTTAAATATTTGTGAAAAAGAACCCTCTTGGATGAAGCATTGCCACGAAGAACAGTGTAGGATAATGGTAGCGACCACAAGGGGGGCCGGAAGTCTGAAGAAGAGAAGCTGCCCGTTTATTCTGCCCCAGAATCTCCAGATATTCTGACCCATCCGCCCCAGTTCCTCTATAGGCCAGTCCCCTCAGCTCCGCAACCACCCCGGGCAAAGCCTGGTGCGGGGGGACCCCCTCCTGCCAATCTGCCCCTAGTCCACCAACCACCTCCGCAACGGGAGGAGTCACACCCCCTCCCGAGCGGGAGCCCCAGTTCCGTTCAGAGTGGCTCGGGAGGGCCGCAGTCCACCGATGACACTGCAAGCAGGGACTCATTTGCCAGTTCGGGGTCACCTACTGCCAGAGATCAAAGCAGGGGAGCTGAATTCCAACAAGCCAGATTGCATTACGCTCTCAGAAGTATGACAGCAGGCCAGAGGGATGGTCACGTGATGCCATTGCGCCAGGTCCCAGGACTACCTATCCTTAATGAACAGGACCAGGTTGTGGTGGGGCCAGCCAGTCTCGTTTATGTGCCACCACAGATTTATTGAACTGGAAAACGCATTATGCATCCTATACTGAAAAGCCCCAAGACTTAACTGAATTAATGTCAAGTTAATGTTAGTCCCCTCTACCTTAATCAAACTGTATTCCTAAATTTATGATGTACATATTCCCTTGTCTTGTCCACCTAAGGACCGCTTCTGATCGCTGGAAGGAGCGGTGTATAAATTCATGCCAAATAAATAAATAAATTATGCAGACCCATCAGCCTACCTGGTCTGATTGCCGTCAGCTCCTGTCTACTCTCTTCACTACTGAAGAACGAGCATGGATTGTGCAAGCGTCCGCCCGATGGTTAGAAGAGAACCCTGCAGGAGAAGGAGGCCTAGATCCCCGGCAAGCAGCCACCGCGGATTTTCCAAATGACGATCCTAAATGGGATCCGAACAGTGTGAGTGGGGCTGCGACCCTTAGTCAATTACGCCAAGCCCTCCTGCAGGGCCTGAAGAAAGGAGGCCAGAAAGCCATGAATATTGTAAAAGTATTAGAAGTCATCCAGCATCCGGATGAGAGCCCAGAGGTCTTTTATGAACGCTTATCTGAAGCCTATAGACTATATACCCCATATGATCCGGCAGCCCAGGAAAATTTGTGCATGGTGAATGCAGCCTTTGTGAGTCAGTCCCAGGGAGATATAAAATGAAAACTGCAAAAGTTGGAAGGATTTGCGGGCATGAATATGGCCCAGTTAATGGAAGTTGCTCAGAAAGTGTTTGTGAATCGTGATCAAGAACGTCAGAAGAAAAGTGAACGTAAAATGAAGAAGAAAACTGATTTCCTTGCTGCAGCTTTAGTTGAACGACGAGGAGGAAGTTTCTCTAACCGAAGGACTCGAGGACGTGGAAGGGGCCGAGGAGATGGTCGGCCCCCATTGGGCGCAAAACAGTGAACCCACTGTAGAGAAGAAGGACATTGGAAGAACGAATGCCCAAACTTTGACTCCGCCTCCTGGAGGGGAGGAGGGAGCACACGGAGAGCAGGGGGGCGATTCAAGAATCGGGGAGGAATGTACCGCACATAGTTCCGACAAGATGAAGCAGCTATGGAGGGAATGGCAGCCGAAGGGGGCTACAGCATGTATGAAGACTAGGCCAGACTGGGCTCCAAGTTTCCCCTGGGTCCCCAGGAGCCTATGGCCAGTTTAAAAATTGGGGACCGCTATATGGACTTTATGGTGGATACGGGGGCCGAACATTCAGTGGCTAAACCAGTGGCCCCTTTGTCTTCTCAAACTATCACCGTTGTCGGGGCTACTGGAACCAGAGCTACTAAACCTTTCTTGCAGAACCACACCTGTGAATTAGGGGGATGGAAGATAGCACACCAGTTCCTGTATATGCCTGAATGCCCAACCCCCCTCTTGGGCCGAGATATGCTCGCTAAGCTCCAGGCGCAGATATCCTTTGCTTAAGGGGGAGAAATGGAAATGACTCTGAACTCAAAATCTGCTGGCCTAATGGTGTTGACTGTCCCCCGTGAAGAATGGCGGTTCTATAGTACATCTCCGATCAAGGCAGCCAGTCCCCGTATCCACACCAGAATCTCAGCTCCGCCCTAGGTATGGGCAGAGGATAATCCTCCTCGCCTAGCAAAGAATATAGCCCCTGTCATTGTCACCCTTAAGCCAGGAGTGGAACCAGTGCACGTGAGACAATACCCTCTCCTGCGACCGGCGATTGAAGGAATTCACTGTCATTTAATGAAATTATTGAAGTATAGACTTCTGACTACCGCCCAGTGCAGGATTTGAGACGAGTGAATGATGCAGTTGTAACCATACATCCAGTGGTACCAAACCCCTACACTCTCCTGGGACTGATTCCAGCTAAGGCTACTCATTTCACTGTCTTGGATTCGAAGGATGCTTTCTTCTGCATATGGCTAGCATCAACCAGCCAATTTTTGTTTGCCGTTGAATGGGAAGACCCTACTACAGGAAGACGGGGTCAACTCACCTGGACTCGGCTATCCCAAGGATTTAAGAACTCACCTACTCTCTTCAGTGCTGCTCTCAACCAAGATCTTTCAAGTTACTCTGTTACTCCGGAAAAACAAAAGAGTCCTCCTCCAGTATGTGGATGACCTATTGATAGCCACCAACTCTAAAAGTGAATGCTCTGGGCGTTTTGACCCAATCCCTCGGATCTTGGCAGCGACCTGTAGCGTATCTATCAAAACAACTGGATAGCGTCGCAAAAGGATGGCCACCTTGCCTGAGAGCCGTTGCAGCCACAGCCCTCCTGGTGGGTGAAGCTGACAAGCTCACCCTAGGTCAAAATCTCCAAGTTCCGGTACCTCACTCTGTTTTAACCCTCATGGAGCACAAAGGAAATTATTGGTTCACAAATTCACAAATGCTGAAGTACCAAAGTATGTTATGTGAAAACCCCCGATTGCAGTTGATCATCAGTCAAGCTTTGAACCCTGCTATGCTGTTGCCAATTGATCCAGGTCCACCCGATCCTGATTGCCTGGAAATTATGGACACTGTATTCTCAAGTCACCCTGATCTAACTGATGTCCCATTAAATGACCCTGCACGAACCTTCTTCGTGGATGGAAGCAGTCTTATCATCAATGGACAACGTCGTGCTGGCTATGCAGTGGTGACCCTGGACATGGTAGTTGAATCTTCAGCTCTGGTCCCGGGAACTTCAGCGCAGAAGGCTGAACTGATAGCCCTCACTAGGGCACTGATAGTAGGAACAGGACTCCCCTTAAATGTGTACACAAATTCCAAGTACGCCTTTACGACATTACATGCCCATGGGGCCCTGTACAAGGAACGAGGGTTGATAACCTCAGGAGGCAAGTCCATTAAGTATGGTCCTGAGATATTGACATTATTGGAAGCTGTGTGGGCCCCCAAACAAGTAGCAGTAATGCACTGCCGAGGTCATCAGGCAGGGGAAGGAGAAGTTTCAGGAGGAAGTAGGTTTGCTGATGCTTCGGCTCCAGAAGTGGCCATAACTGGACAAGCTCCTGCCCCCAATACCCCAGTCCAGGCAGCATTATTTCCAGTGCCCCTCAGAGAATGGACCCCCTGGTACACATCCAAAGAGTTAGACTATTATTGTCAAAAGGAAGGGGGAGTGTTATCAGAAACCGGATGGATAGTGCTACCGCCGCCAGCGGGTGGTCTTCCTCCAGGTCCAACTGTGATCCCTGAAGCATTAGGTCCAGCATTTGTCCAAGCTTTCCACCAAGCTGCACATTATGGGAAAACTGCAATGGAAAAAGCTTTCAGACCCCATTTCTGTATCTCATTATTAGGACCCCTGTCAGCCTCAGTAGCCCACAAATGTGTAACCTGTGCAAAGAACAATGCCCGGCAGGGTCCCAACCTGCCCCCACGAGCTCAATCAGTAGGAGTTACCCCCAAGGGAAATATCCAGGTGGACTTCAGAGAAATGCCACGAGCAAATGGATATCATTACCTGTTGGTCCTAGTTTGTACTTTCTCTGGGTGGGTAGAAGCTTTCCCCACTAGGACTGAGAAAGCCAGGGAAGTTACCAAAATTCTGCTCCATGAGATCATTCCCCGGTTTGGAATACCATTAGTTATAGGATCAGATAATGGGCCCTCGTTTGTATCTCAAGTAACTCATGTGATACCCTAGCCTGGGCCCTGGGGCTTACAGGCATAGGGCCACCTTGTTATGTCCTCAAATAAAGCTTTACTGTGTCTGTCTCCAGTGAGGAATTCTGGGACTGGTAGTTTGGCTTTCTTATCCAAGGACAAATTGTAGTGTGAAACTGTGAGTTTTAAGGCACAAGAATATTTATTTTTGTGGGATTTCCATAAGCATTAAATTCAGAACACAGGCAATAGGATATTTCTCCAAACATAAGATGAAAACATGGATAACTGGAAAAGAATGCTGAAAAAAAAGTCTTTCTAACACTGGCAGCTGTTCTCAACAAACAAATTAGCATGCACAGCATAGTCTCTGGTATTCATTCAACAAAAAGGTAAACTTCTTCTTATAACAAATGCTTCACTTTTCAAAACTCTGGGTTAAGCAACAAAACCTTCTTTGCTTCAGAAGAATCTTTTATCAGTTACAGAGTTATGCACACATTGCTTCTCACCACGTTTCTCTTTTCTTTCTTAGCAGTGCTTATCAGCGTCTAGTCTTCCTTCAGACAAAAAGAGCAATCCATCGCAAATTCCCCCTGATCATACTCTGGCTCAAAGAAATCAATCTGCATATCCTCTGGGGCTACAGTATGCTTATCCCTTTCTACGGTTTCAAAAGCTTCTTCAGACTTCCTGTCTTGTAAAAACTTCTGAAACTCACTCCACAGCTGTTCTTTCTGATAAGGATTAATTATATTGGGAGAGTGAGCTTTTCTCCCTGGGAACACTTGCCTTAACTTTTCTAGTGTGGTTGGTTCAGCTTCTCTGCTCCCAGCTGGGCTCCGGCTCTTTCCACAGCCAAGTGTATCCACCCACCTTCTAGCAGTTGAAGTTCTCAGCAGTGGTTCTTGCACACTAGATACTGCAACCTGTTCCACCTCGTCTGTAAGCTTTCCAGCTATACGTCTGCTAGCTTCAAGCTTGGGAGCATTTCTCAGACACAGACTACTTCCTTCCTTACTGGCCTCATACAGCAGCTGGAAGTCAGAGCTCCTATGCCTTTCTCCCCTCCTTCCTTCCTGGGATCTCTCCTCTCTCCAGGATCCCTCAGAGCTCGGGGATCTCTGCTCCCTCTGGAATCTTTCCTGGACGCCCTCCTGGAATCTCTCCTGGGATCCCTTCTCCTTCTCTTTCCAGGCTCTCTCTTTCTGGTCTGACTCAGGTTTTAAAAACCGTTTCTTGCTTGCCACTCCCTTGCCTCTGCACAGGTGTTTACAATCACTGCCCAAGCCTGCCCCCACATCTGAGCTTGGGTGTGGCTTAGCCTCAGCAGAGACAGGATTTTTTTTCAAGCTTGCCTTGCAAACTCTGTGCACAGCTGGTCTGTCACTCATTTTAAAGGCACAAACATTGTTTTCTTCTATTTCCATCTGCTCCTGGCAGCTCTCATCATCACACATCCCCCTCCTTAAGATATCACGGGCTGGCAAAAACCTATCTGCACAGCTCGTGATTCTACTCAAGGCGTCTGGGTTTTGGTGCATTCTCTTCCACCTCTTGGCTCTAGGGTCTAGTGTGGCTAGATGTGCTAACACTATTCTCTCATGCCAGGGTTTTAACACGTTTACATGGTAAACCTGTTGGCGGCCTCTCCTGTTTTCGACTAAGTATGACACTGGCCCTACAGGTTTTACCACCTTATAAGGCCCCTTCCATTGGCTCTCGAACTTTGGAGAGGCGCCTGCCACCATTACAATAACTTTTTCACCTACAGCCAGTTGGCGAGGCTTTGTACTCTGATCATAGTAAGTATTCTGCTTTATCTAGCTGACCTTTAAATTTTCCTCCGTGACTTGGGAGGTGCGGTGTAATCGGTCCCTCAGGTCTCTTAAAAACTGGGGTACCGCCACTTCTTCCACAGCGGGTTCTACCCACTGTTCCCGCAGTATATCTAGAATACCTCTTGGAGGTCGGCCAAACATTAACTTATATGGTGATGTCCCTAAAGACGCTTGCTTTCACTCTCTGCAGGCGTATAGGATGAAGGGGAAAGAAGGGAATTTGTCAACGAGTTCCACTGGGACCCAAGGCAACCCTTGTCCAGTCTGTACCTCTGCCCTGTGTTGGGAGCAGGACTGTCTCTCCCTACGTTTCTCTCCTTTTCTCTTTCTGTTTTTATCCCTGGGGGAAGTTATCAGATCTTCGTGCGCCGGAAGATCTTCCACCGTTTCTTCTAGGGATTCCTCTCCCATTTCCAAGTGCTGCTACTGGGCCCTCGTAGAAACCATGGCCGCTTTTGAGTGCAAACCTTGTTCTATACCCTTGTGGAATCTCTCCCCAGTACCAAACTATGAGGCAATCTGGGTACCACAGCCATGGGAATCTCCCTTTTCACTCCTAATCCTTTTACTAGCACCTTATACACTGGATAAACGGATGCTGCACCGTGAATGCACCTAATCTTCACAGTATCAACTGACTGGTTCGGGACAGCCTCCGTTTGTGCCTCAATTTGTTGCCAAAGCCTTTTAGACATCATGGTTTGATCAGCACCAGAGTCTAATAGCGCGTCAGCAACAATACCCTGCACCTCTACAGATAACAAAAATCCTTCCCTGATTTTCTGAGTGTTTTCAGTTATCAGTGCTGTTTTCATTTTACAATCTTTTTGTAAATGGCCCTCATTACCACATTTGAAGCATTTCCTTTTTACAACATGGTTTTTCAACATAGGCATACATGTTTTCATGGGATCACCTCTTAACCTTATCCTCCTTTCTGATACTTCTGGCATTGCCAACCTGGAAGCAATGCCATTTTCTCGTGCAGTTAACTCTGCTTCCATAAAACGCTCTGTAAGCATTATGGCTTCTTGAGGGTTCTGGCAATTCTGCAGTATAAGGAAGGTGTGGATATCCCTTGGGACTGAAGCCATGTACTGCTCTAGCACGATGCAATCTAGTATAGACTCTACGGACTTGCCTTTGGGTACTAGCCATTTATTTACTAGACTTCTGACTCGCTGGCATAAAGCTTTAGGGGTTTCGCCTGGCTTTAACTTTACACTCCGTAACAGGCAATGGTAGACTAAGGGTGTCAATCCTAGCTTATCCCTAATAACTTTTTTTAGCTCTTCATAACTACTTGCGAGTGCCGCAGTCATGGCTCTGTACGCGGCTAAGGCCTCACCCGTAAGTGATGCGGCCAGGCACACGGCGCATTGCTCTCTAGGCCACCCACTAATATGAGCTACCCGGTCAAAGGCTTCTAAAAAGTCATCAATGTCATCATTATCTGTTAATTGTCCAAAGTTAAATGTTCCACTAGGATGTAAACCTAGTGCATACGAATGAACTGGTTCTGTAGCACCTGGAGGGGTCGTCACTGGTCTGGCCTTCTCCCTCTGGGTTGCCAGCCAAGCCTCCATCATTTCAAGCAATGGTCTTTGCTGGGCTTGCATCTGTGCTGCGGTCTATTCTTGAGCCTGCAACGACATCTCCCGTTGCCACTCGAATTGGCTCGCCATCCACTTAAGCACTTCCTGGCACTCCATGGTCATCTTTTATTCTGTAACAACAAGAACAAAAACACCAGCCAAGTGCGATACCAAAACCACTTCACTGTTTTCTTTGCTTTTTTTTTTTTTTTTTTAATCAGACAAGTCTAGACCCCTGGACTGGTATCCTAATCAACCCAGTTAGGTACCGGTTACCTGGCACAGGTGTAGCTTCGAGCTCTTCACCACTGAAGATCTTGGCAATCATCCCGTGATGCAGCTTCACTGCCCGGAGGTCCCTCTGCACGGCTCCGCAGTGAAGTTAATTTCCAGTGTACATCCTGAAGTTTGTAAATCCTTTATGCGCATGCGTGAAAATCCGTACTACTACGCCACTTGTGATACCCTAGCCTGGGCCCTGGGGCTTACAGGCATAGGGCCGCCTTGTTATGTCCTCAAATAAAGCTTTACTGTGTCTGTCTCCAGTGAGAAATTCTGGGACTGGTAGTTTGGCTTTCTTATCCAAGGACAAATTGTAATGTGAAACCGTGAGTTTTAAGGCACAAGAATATTTATTTTTGTGGGATTTCCATAAGCATTAAATTCAGAACACAGGCATTAGGATACTTCTCCAAACATAAGATAAAAACATGGATAACTGGAAAAGAATGCTGAACAAAAGTCTTTCTAACACTGGCAGCTGTTCTCAACAAACAAATTAGCATGCACAGCATAGTCTCTGGTATTCATTCAACAAAAAGGTAAAGTTCTTCTTCTAACAAATGCTTTACTTTTCAAAACTCTGGGTTAAGCAACAAAACCTTCTTTGCTTCAGAAGAAACTCTTATCAGTTACAGAGTTATGCACACATTGCTTCTCACCACGTTTCTCTTTTCTTTCTTAGCAGTGCTTATCAGCTTCTAGTCTTCTTTCAGACAAAAAGAGCAATCCAACGGGGATTCCCCCTGGTCATACTCTGGCTCAAAGGAATCAATCTGAATATCTTCTGGGGCTACAAAATGCTTATCCCTTTCTATGGTTTCAAAAGCTTCTTCAGACTTCCTGTCTTGTGAAAACGTCTGAAACTCACTCCACAGCTGTTCTTTCTGATAAGGATTAATTATATTGGGAGAGTGAGCTTTTCTCCCTGGGAACACTTGCCTTAACTTTTCTAGTGTGCTTGGTTCAGCTTCTCTGCTCCCAGCTGGGCTCCGGCTCTTTCCATAGCCAAGCGTATCCACCCACCTGCTAGCAGTTGAAGTTCTCAGCAGTGGTTCTTGCACACTAGATACTGCAACCTGTTCCACCCCGTCTGTAAGCTTTCCAGCTATACGTCTGCTATCTTCAAGCTTGGGAGCATTTCTCAGACACAGACTGCTTCCTTCCTTACTGGCCTCATCCAGCAGCTGGAAGTCAGAGCTCCTATGCCTTTCTCCCCTCCTTCCTTCCTGGGATCTCTCCTCTCTCCAGGATCTCTCAGAGCTCGGGGATCTCTGCTCCCTCTGGAATCTTTTCTGGACTCCCTCCTGGAATCTCTCCTGGGATCCCTTCTCCTTCTCTTTCCAGGCTCTCTCTTTCTGGTCTGACTCAGGTTTTAAAAACTGTTTCTTGCTTGCCACTCCCTTGCCTCTGCATAGGTGTTTACAATCACTGCCCAAGCCTGCCCCCACATCAGAGCTTGGGTGTGGCTTAGCCTCAGCAGAGACAGGATTTTTTTTCAAGCTTGCCTTGCAAACTCTGTGCACAGCTGGTCTGTCACTCATTTTAAAGGAACAAACATTGTTTTCTTCTATTTCCATCTGCTCCTGGCAGCTCTTATCATCACACTCAGTAGTTGGCCCAGGCCCTACAGGTGCAGTAGAAGTTACATACAGCTTACAGACCCCAAAGTTCAGGAAAGGTAGAGCATACGAATCAGACCCTAAAGTCCCAGCTATCCAAACTCTGTCAGGAAGCTCACCTGAAGTGGCCCCAGGCTCTTCCTTTAGCCCTCCTCAGGATACGTTCAGCCCCCACCAAATCATTAGGAGTTTCCCCTTTTGAGGTCTTGTATGGACGACCTCCACCCATTGTCCAAGGGATAAAAGGGGATATGAGTCAGATTGGGTCCGAAATCACTAGATAAGAACTATTGGCTCTAGGTTCTGTCTTGCAGAGTCTCCATGCATGGGTACAAGACCAGTTGCCCATCAATCTGACCGAGCCGCTGCATCCCTTCAAGCCTGGAGCCTCGGTATGGGTCAAAGAGTGGAGGAAGACACCGTTAGCACCTCATTGGAAGGGACCTTATGTCGTTATACTATCAACCCCTACAGAAGTTAAAGTTGCAGAATTGGAACCTTGGATCCATCACAGTCGAGTAAAGACAGCGGCATCTACTGAACTTTGTCACTGGACTTCAACAAACAACCCAGACTCGCCATTGTGACTTACGCTGCGGTGACAACCACTGCTGTGAGAGTCTACAGCCCTACTCCTGCCACCCAGCTGGAAGCTGGCAGGTCTACATATGGAGAAGCTTGAGGAATCTACAACCCTACTCCTGTCACCAACCGGAAGCTGACAGGTCTACGTAAGGTGGAAGCTGTGGAGAAAGAACTTTAGTAAAAGACTTTGCAATTTCTAGACAAATTCATTGAAATATGGTAATCATGTTGCCTCTAAGTATTTATGTTGTACTTACGGTAGCCCTGGGGCCCCTTAGAATGCCCACTGATATACCTCCTTGTATCACATGTTATGGATACCGCACTCCTGTTTAGGAATGAAGACTATTGTGTTTGCAGTTTTACTAATGGCAGCTATGTGTTTACTCCTTCCATGTTTTCTGCCTCTTTGCTTACGTATGTTAACCGAGAAGAAACTTCAGTTTGAAAAATGTTCGATATGTGATTATATTCTCACCCTCTTTTATTCGGGCTGAGAATAATCAAAGGGGGGAATGTGGCAGGCTATGGCCTGTAAACTAGGCCTAGATCCTAACTCCCACCTGAGAGTAGTGCTGAGAAGAACCAGAATCTGAGAAACTGCTTTAAACTGCTTTTGAAAAGTTTGTATAATCCCTGTATGCTGATGGTAGAAATGTTCTTGCATTCTCTGAGCTAGAAATGGCCTTGAAGTAGAAATGTATCTATGCCTAAAACTATGCCTTTGTTAGAATAGTCTGAGAAGGGGGGAACAGGGAGCTAGGCCCAGAGAGAGTCCCCGACTGAACAGGTGCAGGGGGCGTTGGGACCAATAGAAAGTTTGCCTGTATCAAACTGTAAAAATTGTATATAAGGAATTTGCTCCTGTACTCCATTGCTCAGTCCTTTTTGGATACTCTCCTGTCTGAGCCTGTGCACAATAAATTGGCTTGGATCCTGCAGCTGACTCCTGGTTTTATTCATTGCGTGCACTTCACTGCTACACCTTCACCTGTGTAAGTAGAAGGTGAAATGATACATACTTTAACTTCTCCACATTCAGCTCTCACAAGAACATAAGATCTGCCATACTGGATCAGACCAAGGTCCATCAAGCCCAGTATCCTGTTTCCAACAGTGACCAATCTAGGTCATACGTACCTAGCAGTTTTCCCAAAAGACACAGGTTCCACAATGCTTGTATTGGGTCAAGCATTGATATCCCCGGTCCCTTCTTAATAATAGTTTATGGACCTTTCCTCCAGGAACCTGGCCAAACCTTTTTTAAACCCAGCTACACTAACAGCCTTTACTACATCCTCCGGTAGCAAATTCCAGAGTCTGATTACACGTTGAGTGAAAAAATATTTTCTCTTATTTGTCTTAAATAGTTCCCTGTAGCTTCATTGCATGTCCCCTAGTCTTTCTATATTCTGATAACATAAACAATCGATCTACGTTTACCCATTCCACTCCGTTCATTAATTTATAGACTTCTATCATATCTCCCCTCAGCCGTCTCTTTTCCAGGTTAAAGAGCTCTAACCTTTTTAGCCTCTCTTCATAGGAGTATCCTTCTATACCCTCTAACATTTTGGTGGCTCTTCTCTGAACCTTTTCTAATAACACTATATCCTTTTTAAGATACGGCGACCAGAACTGCACACAATATTCAAGGTGCGGTCTCACCATGGAATGATACAGAGGCATTATAATATCCTTTGTTTTATTTTTAGGGCTCTTTAATGTGGAAAAGAAATGGCTGAGGGGGCGATATGATAGAGTTCTATAAAATAATGAATGGACTGGAGCGGGTAAACCTAGATCTATTGTTTACGCCTTCAAAAAGTAGAAAGGCTAGAATACATGTAATGAAGCTACAATGTAGCATATGTAAGTCTAATTAGAGAAAATATATTTTCACTCAAAGCATAATCAAACTTTGGAATTTGTTACCAGAAAATGGAGTTGTTGATATGGAAGGACAGACTAGATAGGCCATGTGGTCTTTTTCTGTCGTCATATTTCTATGTTTCTATGTATTAAAAGCTGTTAGTGTAGCTGGGTTTAAAAGAGATTTGGACAAGTTCCTGGAAGAGAAGTCCATAAACCATTATTAAGGAGGACGAGGGAAATCCGCTGTTTGCCCTGAGATAAGCAATGTGGAATCTGTGTACCTTTTAGGTAACCTGACAGGTACTTGTGACCTGGATTGGCCACTAGAAATCCCATGCTACCACAGTAATGCACGATTAGGCAGGGTCAAGGCAGAGACTGAACAGAAAGTGGATGGGGATGAACCACGCACCAGGAGGAAGCATGCAAAATACGTGTGATTGCCACAGAGATGCAGCTGGTCCACCTGCAGGGTCTCAGCCACACAAACACACACCAAGAACATGTTGCTATGAGTGCAAGTATGAGACAACCAAAAGCACAAGTATGTTTGATGGGGTGGACCCATGCAGCACCAACCTATGTGGTGAATGGGATAGCAAGAGGCCACAGCTCTGGTGCATGGGTGCCCTAGGCAATTGCCCGATTTGAGCCTATGGCTAGGGCTGACACCTGGCTCCAGATCTTCCCCACAGGTTGGATAGAGTCCTGGGTTTACCCCACTATATTCAGGGGACTTGTATTCTTGCTTTCCTTAAGGACTGCAATAGAGAGATCAGAACTACTTATCCCTGCATGCAGTGGGTAAACCCAGGATTGGATCCTAACTGCGGGGTGTATCTATTGCCAGGTGGCAACCCTACATATGGAAGAATAGTAAAAACGTTACCCAGTTCCAGAAGTGAGAGATCAAGCCTGTCTTGGATTTCTGACACTTGCTTGAGGCACGATGGGCCCTGAAACACTGATTCCAATGGGTAACAACACGAACTACAAATACCATGCTGCATTGCAATGCTAATTGAACAGATCTGATGAGCAGGGGCTGTCTTACTGTACATTTACAGTACAGTGCTGCATATGCCTTGTAGCACTATACAAATGATTAATGGTAGTAATTAATGATTAATAGTAATGATTAATGATTAATAGTAACAGCAGAACTGTCAAAATATCTCAGACCTGGAAAAGGATAACATAGCTACTCTAATATGGTACAAACAGATGCCTCGTCCTTCTCTTGCAGTGCTGGGCTACAAATCCACCACTGCTCTGAGGGTCACCAGATAACAAGCGAAATGCTACAATAGCTGCCCTGGAAGAAGGGAAGTTGTCAGCATTGCTCACAATGGCATTGCTTTGGGCATTGTGGCTTGCTACCCAGCCCCAGGCAGCAGCAGTCACCACAGAGGCCACAGTGTCATTGGAGATGTGGCCTAGAAGGCAGCACATATTGAGACCACGTGTGCCCCTCCTCGCCCTTATGTAAGAATATAAGAATATAAGAAATGTCATATTGGGTCATACCAAAGTCCATCAATCCCAGTATCCTGTTTCCAACAATTTATTTACATTCTCTTATATACCGTGCTATTCTGCATCAGTGCGGTTTACATTGAACAACTGAAATTACATTGAACAGGGCATTATAACTTGGAGATAACTATTTTTACAGGGAACATGGGCTATGGAGGGTTAAGTGGCTTGCCCAAGACCACAAGGAGCACCTGTGGGACTAGAAACACCAGTCCTTCCGGCCCAAGGTTGCTGTCCTCTAGTGGGATTTGAACCCCCGACCTTCCGGCCTGAAGTACCTTGCCCCAACCACTAGGCCACTCCTCCACTCCAATGGCCAATCCAGGTCACAAGTAACTGGCAGTTTCCCAAAAGGCACACAGGTTGTGCAGTGCTTGTATTGGGGCAAGCAGTGGATTTCCTGAGTCCTCTTTAATAATGGTTTATGGACCTTTCCTCCAAGAACTTGTCCAAAACTTTTTTAAATGCAGCTATTCTAGCAGCTTTTACTACATCCTCCAGTAACGAATTTCAGAGTTTGTTTATGCATTGCGTGAAAAAAATATTTTCTCCTCTTAGTCTTAAATAGATTATACTGTAGCTTCATTGAATGTCCCCTAGTTTTTCTACTTTTTGAAAGAGTAAAACAACTGATCTATGTTTACACATTCCACTTCATTCATTATTTTATAGACCTCTATCATATCTCCCCTCAGCTGCCTCTCCTAAGTTGAAGAGTCCTAACCTTTTAAGCCTTTCCTCATAGAGATATCTTTTGTACTGAAGTGCTAGGTCAGACATTCTGGGACTGCTTCTTGGAGCAGCTGGTTCATGAACCGACCAGAGGGGAAAACCATACTGGACCTAGTCCTTAGTGGAACACCAGATCTGGTGCAAGAAATAAGGGTGTTGGGACCACTTGACAAAAATGAGCATAGCATGATCGCCTTTGATTTAATTAGTGGAGGAGGGATAGTAAAGAAATCCACAGTACTACCTTTTAACTTTCGAAAGGGAGATTATGATAAAATGAGGAATGTTGTTGTTGTTAAGTGCCGTCGAGTCGGAGTCGACTCATGGCGACCCTCTGGATAGCTATCCTAAATTGTGTTCGGTCTTCAGTCAGGCGGCTCATTGACGACAGACTGGTACCTGTAGCTGCTGTTATTATAGCGATCCATCTCATTGAGGAATGTAGTTCAAATGAGGAATATAGTTAAGAAAAAACTAAAAGGAGCGGTTGCAAAGGTTAAAGACATCAAGCTTGGGTGTTGTTTAAAAATACTATCCTGGATGCTCAGACCAGCTATATTCCATGCATTAAGAAAAGTGGAAGAAAGTCCAAAAAACTGCCAGCATGGTTTAAAGGTGAGGTCAGAGAGGCTGTTGCTGCCAAAAAAGCATCTTTCAGGAAATGGAAAAAAGAGCCAAAAGACGAAAACTGGAAACAGCACAAGTACTGGCAAGTTAAATGCAAAGCATTGATAAGGCAAGCAAAGTGAGAATTTGAGAAGAAACTTGCTACGGAAGCAAAAACACGAAATAAAGACTTTGTCAAGTACATTCATAGCAAAGGGCCCAAGAGACAGTCAATTGGACCATTAGATGATAGAGGGGTAAAAGGGTAAGAGGAGACAAGGCTAAAGCGGAGAGACTGAATGAATTCTTTGCTTCGGTCTTTACTGAGGAAGATGTAGGGATCTTACCCAAGACTGAAGTGGTATTTAAAGGTGATACTGCAGAGGGATGGAGAGAAATATCGCTACACCGGGAAGATGTATTACAACTATTTGATAAACTGAATAGTAGCAAATCACCTGGACCGGATGGTATACATCCAAGAGTGTTGAAAGAACTGAAATATGAGATTGCAGACCTGCTATTAGTAATCTGTGAGCTTTCATTAAAATCATCTGTAATACCTGAAGATTGGAGGATCGCCAGTGTAACGCCAATTTTTAAAAAGGGTTCCAGGGGTGATCCGGGAAATTACAGATCGGTGAGCCTGACGTCAGTACCGGGGAAAATGGTAGAAACCATCATAAAAAACAAAATTACACAGCATGTAGATAGTGTGATGAAGCTGACACAACTGAAGCTATGGAGTTAGAAGAAAACTCTGTTTCTTTTAAAGAAACTGATTTACAGAGAATGCAGTTACCAAGAAGGGCAGCTAGAGGGAGTAGGCATGAGGCTGAAGAAGGTAGGCTGACACACCCAGATGGTAATGATGCAATAGCTAATCAAACACACCTGAGTAGAGGGCCAGAAAGCTCACTAGAGAAATGGCTTTATAAGCAGTGCTCGGTCAGGAGAATACAGAGAGGATCACCAATACAGAGAGGATCACCAATACAGAGAGCAACAGAAACCCCTGCTACTAAGGAGAGAGAAAGGAGAAAGCTCCAACTACGGAAGGAAAGGCAGTTAAGTTTGCAGTCCTTACAAGGAAGGGACAACTTCCAGGAAGAACAAAGGTACATTCACACCTCCTTTCCTGAATGTGTGCCAGGTCCTAGAAAGGCTTATAAACCAGAAAGCCATAAATATGAGAAACAAAGCTGGGGAAAGCTTTGGAAACCTGTGCAGAAGGTCCTAGATAAAAGCCTTATTAATTGTTTGCCAGACCAGGTCCAGCCAGGCTGGAAAGTCTTGGAGAGAACTACTGAAGTACAACCAGTTTTGCCTAGGGAAAGCTCAGGCTTAGCAGACACCATATCTGATCAAGAGGATATGCAAACAGACCTTGTAGAACCAGAACCGTTGTTACCTGAATATCCTATGGACTGTACTCTCTGTGTAGCTGAGAGTACAGGTAGTCGTCGACTTATGACCACGTCTGGTTCCGACAGACCGGTCGTAAGTCTATTGTGGTCGTAAGTCGGCCTACTTAACTTTCTTTGATTTATTTTTTATTAAGTAGCTGTGCCTTTAAAAAAAAAGGATCAGAGAGGTGATCGAGGAGCCGGGTCTGCACTGACTTTCTGCTTTTGTGTTCCTGCAGAGGAGTCATAGCCAGCCAGTACTGCTAGATCTCTCCTCCTAGACGGTACGGAGGAGAGATCTGCTATTGCCAGCCACCCGCTGTGATCCAGGGAGTGTCCGCTGAGTTCCGAGCAGAGTCACGGAGTGAAATCTTCACTGGGGTTTTTTTTCTTACTGCCTGGACCGGTAGCGCACACGCCGATCAGGATTCCACCGGCATTTCGCCTCAGGATGATTCAGGGCTGGCGTTTTTGCTCTCGCAGGCTGCCAGTCGTGGCCAGAAAACCGGTCGTAAAGTCGATCAGTCATAAGTCGCATAGGTCGTAAGTCGACGACTACCATATCGACCATATCGAGCATCCCGCTCCTAGCTAAAATCATCGAAAAAACAGTCCAACAGCAACTAACCCATCACATTGAAAACAACGCTCCCCTTGATTACTTCCAGCATGGATTCAGAGAGTCCCATGGAGTTGATACCCTTCTGACTACACTATTCAACTCCCTTACCATTGGGCTCGATAACATCAGGAAGGGTTTCGCCCTTATCTTTCTGGACATCACAGTCGCCTTTGACTCGGTGGACCACAAGATACTCCTATCACGCCTCGCTGAGAAGGGCCTTCATGGCAACGCTCTAGCTTGGTGCGCCTCATACCTGAATAACAGATGGCAACATGTCCGCTCCGGATCCTCTTTATCTGACCCTTTCCCACTAGAAAAAGGCGTTCCCCAGGGTTCATCCCTCTCAGCCCTTTTATTCAAAATCTATATGCAGCCCATCTGCAGTCTTATCCGGTCCTTTAACATCAACTGCCTAGTATATGCTGATGATGTCCTAATGTTCACCCCAATAGACACAGATCATCCAAACCTCGACCAGCTCTCCTCTTGCTTCAATGCCGTCACAGATTGGCTACACAACCAAATGCTCAGAATAAATCTGAAAAAGACAGAAGTTCTATTCATAGGAAGAAACCAGTCATTCACTCCCCCATCTTCAATCAAGGTGAACAACGCAGAACTCCTCTCCAAGACAACAATCAAATACTTAGGCGTAACACTGGACCAGCGCCTGGACATGCATGCCCATATAGACAATACCATCAGAACAATATACCATAAATTACGGACACTACGCCTCATAAAGAACACCCTTGAACCAAACGACTTCAGA
Source organism: Ichthyophis bannanicus (assembly GCA_033557465.1). NCBI lineage: Eukaryota > Metazoa > Chordata > Amphibia > Gymnophiona > Ichthyophiidae > Ichthyophis > Ichthyophis bannanicus. The sequence goes on from CM066048.1 coordinate 5,206,731, forward strand.
ACAGTCTTCCAGGCCATAATCATGCCCCACTTCGATTACGCCAATTCCATTCTACTTGGACTCCCAAATAGCTCGATAAACCCCTTACAGCTTGCGATGAACACCGCAGCAAGAACCCTCTATGGCGCGTCTCGCAAAGAACATATCACCCCTATCCTGAAGAGCTTGCACTGGCTCCCCGTCCAGTACAGGATCACATTTAAGATCCTCACCTTGACCTTCAAAGCAGTCAACTGTATCACCGCAACCACATTGTCAGATCTGATTCAACTTACTCCAAACAACAGATTAAGAAGAACCACATCCTGCAATACCATCCTCCTTCCAAAAGCCATCACAAAATGCTACAAATCCACTAGAAAGCGTGCCTTTGCCTTATTCGCCCCTTCATGCTGGAATTCCCTCCCAACAGAAATCCGCACCATAAATAACCTCCCCCAGTTCAGAAAAGCCCTCAAACAGCACCTATTTATACAACACTTTGGTAACTCCGACAGCATCACCTAGACAGTATCACATGATCTTATAGTCTAACAATCCAACACTGCCTAACCAGTTTCCGACGAAAACTCTTCACCTCTTCCATCTATCCCCCTTAGGGCTTGTATCATAGACTTAGATGTGATGCAATCCCTTTGTATATAATGTATAAAGTTCACCTGTTACCCTTGTTTAAATCTCCCTTTGTATACTATGTATAAAGTTCACCTGTTATCCATGTTTAAATTCCCTGTTCTATGTAAGTTCAATGTATGGCTGTTCCTCATTGTACAAACTTGTTCATTGTAAACCGTGCTGATACCGAATAGTGCGGTATAGAAAAACCTTAAATAAATAAATAAATACCTGTATAGAATCTCTCACAAAGTCATAGCATAAGACATGCTCTAAAAATGTCATTGCTTTGTTGAGCTGAAAAGAAGAAGTTTTTGTGTTTATTTAACCTGTTTATATTGAAAAATCTTGCTTGAATGGAAAAGACTGTGAAGCTCTTATAACAGTTTTGGACTTTCTAAATACTTTGGTAGAAACCCTGAATTAAGGTGAATTCTGTTGTCTTCTTGGAGAACCTTAGCGCATCAAGGGAATAAAACCTTATATTTAACCCAGCACAAGGCTCACACAACTATTCTTTATAAAGAAGGAAACTACAAGGACCATAATGCACCTGGTCTAAGTTAGAGTTCCCAGCTTCAACAAACAATAAATGTCCGCCCTGACCCGTCAGCACGCTGCCACCGGGAGGGGCTGTGACAATAGTCATGGACTAATGGGAGACAGCCAACATGGCTTTAGACAAGGAAGATCTTGTCTTACTAAGCTGATATGTTTTTTTGAAGGTGTGAAAAAACAGGTAGACAAAGGTGAGTCGGTTGATATAGTGTATCTGGACTTTCAGAAAGCCTTTGACTAGGTTCCTCATCAGGGATGTTTGGCAAAACTAAAAAGTCATGGGATAGGAGACAATGTACTATTGTGGATCAGGAAAAGACAGAAAGCAGAGGGTAGGGCTAAATGGCCAATTTTCTCAATGGAAAAAGGTGAATAGTGGAGTACCCCAGGGATCTGTACTGGATCCGCTACTTTTTGACATATTCATAAATGACCTGGAAAAGGGAATAACTAGTGAGGTTATCAAATTTTCAGACGACACAAAACTGTTTAAAGTTGTTAAAACCCAAGAGGACTGTGGAAAACTGCAGGAGGATCTGGATAATTTAGAAGACTGGGAATCCAAATGGCATATGAAATTTAATGTGAACAAGTGCAAAGTTATGCGCCTAGGAAAGAACAACCCACACTATGGTTACACAATACAAGGTTCCACATTGGGAACCACCACCCAGGAAAAAGATTTAGGAGTCATCGTGGATAACATGTTAAAACCCTCCGCCCAGTGTGCAGCGGCGGCCAAGAAAGCAAATAGAATGCTAGGTATCATAAGGAAAGGAATGGAAAATAAAACAAAGGATATTATAATGCCTCTGTATCATTCCATGGTACAACCGCACCTTGAATATTGTGTGCAGTTCTGGTCGCCGTATCTTAAAAAGGATATAGCGTTATTAGAAAAGGTACAGAGAAGAGCCACCAAAATGGTAAAGGGGATGGAAGGCAATGTTCCCTCTAATTTTCTGTAGGCTGTGTGCGCATAAAATATCAGCTGTGCAGTTTTTGAAGGAAGGTTAAATTTTTGTGCGCCACATATCGACACGCGGAGTTATATACTTTAAAATTTGACTACACGTCAGAATACAGTATGTACACCACATTGATTTTAATCAAATTAAATGAAAATAGACGATTACTAAATGAAGCGGAAAATTTCTAGTAATTACAATCACAGCTTTTAAATTTTAAGACGTCTGGTTTGTTTTCTATCAGAATCAGAACCGTAATTTTTGTGCACTCTGTTGTAAAGTATGAGCGCTCGCTCGGCGAAGTGTGTGCGCGCGCACACGCGCACAGCTTAGAGGGAACAGTGATGGAAGGCTACTCCTAAGAAGAGAGGCTACAAAGGTCAGGGCTCTTCAACCTGGAAAAGGACAGCTGAGGGGAGATATGATAGAGGTCTATAAATTAATGAATGGAGTGGAACCGGTAAACGTAGATCGATTGTTTACACTATCGGAATATAGAAAGACTAGGGGACATGTAATGAAGCTACAGGGTAAACTATTTAAGACAAATAAGAGAAAATATTTTTTCACTCAACGTGTAATCAAACTCTGGAATTTGTTACCGGAGGATGTAATAAGAGCTGTTAGTGTAGCTGGGTTTAAAAAAGGTTTGGACAAGTTCCTGGAGGAAAGGTCCATAAACCATTATTAAAAAGTGACCCAGGAGGAAGTGACGTCACCCGGGAAGACGGAAGCCTAATTTTAGTGCTCCCGTCGGGACGCTCACTTAAGCGGTGAAAAGTGCTTGATTTACCCCATCTTTCCAGGCAGAACTGGTGCGGGAAGTGACAGTTTCTAGCGTGATGTCGGTGAGGAAGAAACTGGCAAAATTTAAGTCCCCATATGCGGAGGGAGCGGAGAAGCAGGCCCGGGATCCGCCTGACCGCGTGGTATCAGGCGAGGACTCAGATGAGGAGCTGGAGAGGGCCGAGGAGACTTGCACCCGTGGAGACATGTGGGGCTGGATGCGATCCCTGCGAAAGGAAATTATCGCTACCCGGGGAGAGCTTAAGGAATCCCTGACTGGCATCCATGCTGATATTCGGGACTTAGGCCACAGAGTGGAGGTGTTGGAAGAGCAGGCCGACCAACTGGCTGAGCGGGATACGGACATAGAGGCGTCTATGAAGGGCTTGCAGGAGGAGCAGCTCAACCTTAAAGATAAGCTAGACGACCTCGAGAACCGATCCCGCAGGAACAATGTGCGTCTGCGAGGTGTTCCGGAGACGGAGGCCTATGTGGATGCTGTGGCGGTGACCCAAGCAATATGCCAATACCTACTGCGGGGCGACAACGGGGAGGCAACAGTGCCCGAGATCTCGGTGGAAAGAGCGCATAGGGCGCTGGGACCGGCACGCGGCGGGAAGCCGCGTGATATAGTGGCTTGCCTGACCTCTTTTGCCGTGAAGGAGAAGATCATGAGGACAGCGGCGGCCCGTAGGAGCTTTATGTGGGAAGGCCAGACTGTGGAACTATATCATGATCTATCTGCGGGTACTCTGCAACGCCGCCGGGACATGCGACCAGTGGCTCAATACCTACGGACTGAGAATATGAAATATCGATGGCTCTTCCCCTTCGCGATGTTGCTGGACATCAATGGCCGCAGCTTCCGGGTTCGTAGGGAGGAGGAAGCCTGGAAAGTTTTGCGGCAGGAGGGGGCCCCCCGGCTCCCTGATCAGGTTAAGAAATCCGTGCCGGATGGACATAAAGGGGGAACCTCCAGATGGGAAAGTAAGCCTTCGAAGGGACAGCGTTTGCAGAGGAAGGCGGGAGAGCCTGGCCGAGGAGAAGTCGAGAGAGCCTCGCCGGTCCGGACCACTTGAATGCTTCATGGACAGCGTGGGGTTCCGGTTTGTCCTAGATGCAGGCCCGTGGCTTGCTGTTGAAGCCTGGTGTCCATCTTTTCAAATTGAAGGACCCCTGGGGGGGGAGAGGACCCTCTGAACGAACGTTGTTTTATGAGGAGAATACAAGGGGGGGGGGTGGGGAGGGGGATTATTAGTAGGGTTGTTGTGGGTTAAAGTTGTGGGACACTTATAAGGGTTATATGTTGTGTGCTTTACGGAGGGGTGGGGGGGGAATTGATTAAGGCTGCTTGCTGTTATTGTTGGATTAATGGAGGGAGGGGGGTAGGGATGTTGTGTAAGGGACTGTTGCCTGGAAGGGTGGGGAATAGCGTTCACGGGTGGGGCCCTTCCTCGATGACTGGCAGAGTGGAGCTCTGCATGAGGGGTGGGGGGAGGGGGAGGCCTTGCAGGAGTTTGTTAGGGGTGACCTAGTGGCCTGATTGAAGTTATGGCTGCCGTGAAGGTGGGGAGTCTGAATGTTAGGGGACTGAATTCCCCTCAGAAACGGAAGCTGCTATGGAAAGAGGCTCGTGAGGGCCGGTGGCAGGTGGTGTTTGTGCAGGAGACACATTTGCGGGGGTGTGACGAGCGATTGATGGGGGGGGGCTCCTTTCAGGGGTTGTTTGCAGTGGAGGAGGGTGGTCGGAGGAGGGCGGGGGTTGGTATCCTGATTCGGAATGATGTGCCCTTCATTCCTGGGATGGTGTTTAGGAAGAGTGATGGGAGAGCGGTGGGGGTAGTGGGGGAGCTGGGGGGAGAATTAGTAACTCTTCTCTCAGTGTATGGGCCAAATGCAGCACAGGGCTCCTTTTGGGAAGAGCTGGGGGGGTGGTTGGCGGGGAAGGTTCAGGGTAGGCTTTTGGTGGGGGGGGACTGAAACCTTGCCCTTGATGGGAGGAAGGGGACAGGGGATGGGGGGAACCTGGGGTTAAAGCGGTTTCAGGAGTGGATGCAGGTGTATGGGGTGGAGGATTTATGGAGATTGGCTCACCGTCCGCCAAAGATTTTACTTACTACTCGGCGGTGCACGCGTCCTATAGCAGAATTGATTACATTCTGGGCGACGCTTATTGGAAGGAAGCGCTGGCTGAGATTTCTATTGGGGTGGCCACTTGGTCGGACCATGCTCCGGTGGGGGCGGCTTTTGGCCCTCCCAGGGAGCCTGAGCGGAGACGATTCTGGAGGTTAAATGAATATCTTATACAGGGGGAGGCGGCGAAGAAACGACTTTGGGAGGTGATTCGGGACTATCTGACCCATAATGATACGGGGGAGGTGTCTACTGGGGTACTCTGGGATGGGATGAAGGTGGTTGTGCGGGGTCACCTGGTCCAGTTGGGAGCGCAGCGGAAGAAAGCGCGGGCTGTAGAGGAGAGCCGTCTTAAGGAGCGGCTGGAGCACTTGGAGCAGGCTCACAAACGGAGCGGAGGTGTGCGGTTGCGGGGACAACTTGAGGAGGTCCGTAGGCAATTAAATAGCCTCCAGTTGGAGCAAATCTCATGCCAACTTGACTGGGCCAGGCAGCGCTACTATGAGTTCGATAACAAAGCGGGGCATCTTCTAGCAACTCGGCTCGCTTCCCAGCGGCAGCGGCGGACTATTGTAAAAATTAAAGGGTCGGGTGATAGACTGTTGTTCAAAAATAGCACTATTAGGGAGAGGTTCCGGTCCTATTATGAGGCCTTATATACCGCGGACCCCCCGGGGGACGTGGAGGAGCTCCGGCAGTATCTGTGGAATGAGGGGAAGGGCAGTGCGCGGTTGGAGAGTTCTATGGGGGAAGGGTTGGAAGGGGACGTCACTCTTGATGAAGTGCAGGGGGCTATCAGGGCTCTGGTAGCGGGCAAGGCCCCAGTTGTTGATGGATTCTCCGGGCTTTTTTATAAATCCTTTGCGGTTGAGTTGGGCCCTCTGCTGGTGAGAGTGTTTAATGCGGTCTTGCAGGGGGAGGATCTCCCGACATCAATGCGACAGGCGGCAATAGTGGTACTTCCTAAGCCCAGGAAGGACCCGACAGTATGTGGATCGTATCGACCCATTTCCCTTCTGAACATTGATGTCAAGATTTTAGCTAAGGTATTGGCATTGCGACTGGGGCCGTGTATGCCAGGGCTTATTCACCCAGACCAGTCTGGGTTTATTATGGGACGGCAACCGGCAGATGGGGTGAGGCGAGTTCTCCAATTGGGCTGGTTGGCTCGGCAGGAACACCAGAAAGCCATGTTTCTATCAATTGATGCTGAGAAGGCCTTTGATAGAGTAAATATTGATTTCCTTATGTCAGTTCTGGAATATATTGGCCTGGGCTTTAATTTTCGGGCGTGGATTAGGGCGCTGTACAAGGTGCCTGAGGCGACCGTCTGTCTTAATGGGGGTTATTCTGATTTTTTTCGTTTGGGTCGGGGGACCCGACAGGGATGTCCCTTGTCCCCGCTTCTTTTTGCCTTGGTTATGGAGCCCTTGGCGGCTCGGATTCGCTCGGTGCCCGAGATCCACGGAATAGGGGTGGGGGATGCTGAACACAAGATGGCACTGTTTGCTGATGACTTGATGTTTTCGCTGACTCAGCCGGTGGTTTCCTTGCCATGCCTCATTAGGGAGTTGGGGGCCTACGGGACCTTCTCGGGCTTCAAGGTTAATTGGGACAAGATTGAGGCTCTGTCCTTGATGCTTTCCCCCCAGGTGGTGACGAGCTTGCGGGCCGCGTTCCCCTTTCGCTGGGCGGGTACTTCACTTAGATATCTGGGGGTACAAATCACGGCGCACCCACTGTGGCTGTATGGTGCAAATTATCCGCCCTTGTTCGGGCAGTTGCGAAAGGATATGGGGCGTTGGAAGGGGGTAGAGCTGTCCTGGTTGGGCAGGATTGCGGTGTTGAAAATGAATTTGTTGCCTCGCCTCCTCTATGCCTTTCAGACGCTCCCGGTGGGGGTGGGAGCTAGGGATCTTAGGATGTTGCAAAGCCAGATTTTTGCTTTTGTTTGGGGGAATGGCAGGCCACGGGTGAGTCGGAGGGTGTTATATGCCACTCGCGAGAGAGGGGGGTTGGGAGTTCCTGATGTGGGCAGATATTACGCAGCGGCTCAGTTACGGCAGGTTTTTGAATGGAGGGATCAGGGAGAGCCATATAAGCGATTCCGGGAAATAGAGCAATACTGAGCGGAGGCGATTCCTCTACGATATTTGCCGTGGATTTGGGATAAGCTGCCCGAGGGTAGGTGGCGGGACAACCCCTATATCTGGCACTTGCTCATGCAATGGCGGAAGGCTAGGAGGAAGTTTTGCCCAGGGGCCAGTTTCTCGTTGATGGGGCCGTTGAGGGGGACGGTGGGATTTATTCCTGGCAGGGAGGGGGTCTTTCAACGGTGGGAGAGGTTGGGACTTGATACCTTTGATAAGTTCCTGGATGGGGGTGAAATTATCCCCTTCCCGGACCTTAGAGTGAAATACCAGCTGAAGGGAGGTGATTTTTATGCACATATACAGGTTAAGCACTTCCTAGCCACTAAACTAACGCCAGCACTCCGTGAAGGGGCACTAGATGTTCGGGAAGGGCTTTGGCGCTGTTGGGACAGTTCCAGGGGTTTAATAACCCAATTGTACCGGGGCTTAGGGGGGGGACCTTGGAGGAAGTTTAAGCATCATCTTGACTGGGAGCGGGATCTGGGCCGGGAGTTAGATGAGCAGGAGTGGCAGCGTGTACATTTGAATATTGGCCGGCAGGCGCTGTCGGTGGCAGTCCGGGAGACATCCTATAAATTGCTTTATAGATGGTATTATACCCCTTCGAGGTTGCATAGGATGTTTCCGGGAGTGTCCGATAGGTGCTGGCGCGAGTGTGGTGAGGAGGGGTCCTTTATTCATGTGTGGTGGGAGTGTCCCCGGGTTAGATTATACTGGGAGGCAGTGCAGGAATGTCTCCAGAGCACCTTTGGGAGGGGAGTGGAAGTGGATCTGGGTTTTGGGCTGCTTGGGATTTGGCCCGCACAGAATGCTCGGGTGGCAGAACGTCCTATAAGGGCCTGTATCCAGGCCGCCCGTAGTGAGATCGCTCGGGCCTGGAAGCAGGTGGACCTTCCGAGTCTGGCACTATGGCGGTGCCGACTGCGGCGGATAGTTTTGATGGAGCAGCTAACCGCGCTTAGGCGGCAGCAGCATGAGAAATTTACTGGTCTTTGGTCACCCCTGTTGAAATTTCTTGCGGAAGGCTAGGCCTCCGGGGGGGGGGGGGAGGGGGGGTTTGTTGCACTGTTGGGAAAGTTGATGTCGTTGGGGGTTACACTGTTTGGGGCCTCCAGTTTTCTATGCTGTAAATGTATTTTGGGTTGTAATGGGGGGGAGGGGGGAGAAAAATTGAAAATGGGAGTGTTTTGAAGGCATGTCACTCTATATAGAAGGACGGAGTCTGTACTGTGTCCTTTGCTTTACTTTTTTTTGTGTTTTGTTTACTTGCTTTGGATACTGTGATATGTAGTTGAATCTGTGCCAATAAAAATTTAAATAAGAAAAAAAAAAAAAAAAAGTGACCCAGGATATCAATGCTTGACCCAATACAAGCATTGTGGAACCTGTGTCTCTTGGAGATATTGCTAGGTATGTATGACTTAGATTGGCCACTGTTGGAAACAGGATAATGGGCTTGATGGACCTTGGTCTGACCCAGTATGGCATATCTTATGTTCTTATGTTCTGGGGATGATCCATGCCAGGCATTGGAGGAGGCTGAGGGCCTCAGATTGTAGAGCTGGTATATATTTGCAAAAAGCTTCTGTGGACAATTTTGTAAGAGGATAGTAGGTTTTTTTGACAGAATGATGCTGAGTTTATACTGATTGTAACAGGATTGGAATCTGACTAGCAGGCCGTGGATTTTATGTTTCTGCCAGGCACTTTCGGCATGACCCACCTAACAACGACGTATACGAAGACCAGAGTGGAACCAGACATAATGTGGATGTGAAATGCTGGTCTTAAGCTGCGTGACTGCATCTAGTGCAGTGGCCAGGTTCCTGTTCCACGCCTTGGCCTGTTCATTAAGTTAAGTGATTCCAAGGACTTAGGGAAAATGGTATCTGCAGGGGGAAATGACACGAGCATAGTGGAAGTGATGTGCCATTGAGAGATGGTGACTGGCTTCTGAGGGTCAGTATTGGAACCTGGAGGGATTACCAAACATAGGGAAAATTTTAAAGAAAAAGTTTGGACCACGGAGCCTGGATGGTAGCAAAATTGAGTGAGCATGAGTAAAGACTAAATCCAGGAAATGGCCATTCTGATGGGTGGGAGAATAGATATTTATATTTATTTATTTAGCATTGTTTATGTACCACTTTTCACTGGGTCAAAGCGGTTTACATTGAACAAGATTAGATATTGCTACATTAGAACTGTTTTCAACTTATGCGCATACAACGTTTAACTTATATACAATTTTTTTAAGTAACCTCAAGTGCAAAACCTATGTACAGTACATACAGAGGAACCTGTTTGTTGGTTTTTGTTTGTAAGTAGGTTAGTTGTGGTGGAGAATCCTTATTCTGGTGGAGGGGAGGGTGGGGGGGGGGAGGAGGGATTAGTCAGAGGTTCCAAAGTGTTCAGTGAATAGGTAGATGTTTAGGAGTTTACGAAAGGTGCGTAGGTCTATGATGTTTCTTAAGGTGTCTGGGAGTGTGTTCCAAGTGGATGGGACATATAGTTCAAATGAGCGCATGCATGCTTGTTGCATGGAGCTTGTTTTTGCGTGGAGGATGATGAGCGTGTTCTTGCAATTTGTCTTCTGGTTCTGTTGTGTTGTGTTTTTTGGAGTAGGGTGTGTAGATGAGATGTAGGGTTAGAGTTGATGGCTTTGTGAGTTAGGAGGAGGGTTTTGTGTCTGATACAGATGGCTAGAGGGAGCTAGTGTAGGTGTTTAAATGTGGGTGTAATATGGTTCTATTTTGTTGCCACTGTTAAAGTACGAGCTGCGGTATGCAGAGTGGTGTGTTGGGGAAGCAGGTGGATTGTGGGAGGCCTTGATAAATGGGAGGATTATGACTTGGAATGCAGAAGGGGTTCCAAGAGAGGGCATAGGCATTGAAGTGTTTGGGCTTTAAAGTAGATTGCTTTTGTGGTGTTCTGTACATGTGGTTTGAAGGAAAAATGCAGATCCAATGTGACTCCCAGGCATTTAATTTCTGGTTGTACCTTTATTTGGGTATTGTTGAGGATGAAAAAGGTTGGGGGCTCGAAGGTCTTGTCCTTTGGGATGAATAGGGCTTCTGTCTTCTTGTAATTTATTGTCAGGGCGTGTTTGTTAGTCATTGTGTGACTTCTGTGATACATCTTAAAATGTACACCTTAGAGGAAAGGCGGGATGGAGGTGATATGACTGAGACTTTTAAATATCTCCATGGCATAAATGCATAGGAGGAGAGACTCTTTCAAGTGAAAGCAAGCTCTGCTACGAGGGGACATGGGATGAGGGTGAAGGGAGATAGATTCAGGAGTGATAAGCGGAAATATTTCTTTGCGGAAAGAGTGGTGGATCTGTGGAACAGTCTTCCAGTGCAGATGGCAGAGATGAGGATAGTATCTGAATTCAATGAAGCATGGGACAAACAGAGATGATCTCTAAAGGAAAAAAGGGGAATGTTGTAGTGGTTGATATGGAAGGACAGACTAGATAGGCCATGTGGTCTTTTTCTGTTGCCGTGTTTCTATGTTTCTATCTGTGGAGGTTTGTGAATGTAGGGTGCTTTTGGTTGAATGATCCATAGAGCATGATGTCGTCTGCATATATGTGAAAGTTGATATTATGATCTCTTATGATTATGTAGAGGGGCTGAATGTATATGTTGAAGAGGAGGGGGGACAGGATAAATTCTTGCCATTCTCCTTGGGTTTGATGATAGGGGTTGGATGTTTTCATTCCCACTTTCATTTGTAGTTTCCTCTTGGTCAGGTAGGATTGGAACCATAATAGTACGGTGTTCTGAATGCTGTTGGATTATAGGCATTTCAAGAGGATGTCGAGTTTAACTGTATTGTAAGCTGCAGATATATCCAGAAATACCATGATGTACCCTTGTGATTTGTCTTGGATCTCTTGTACCAGGTTGTTAAGAGTGATCATGAGGTTTCTATACCATGGAGGGGACAAAACCCATGTTTCTGGGAGTCAAGGAGGGAGTTTGTGTCAATAAGTTCCTGAAGCTGTTTCAGACAGCTGTTTCAATGATTTTCATGAGGAATGGAAGGCTATTGATGGGTCTATAGGAGGCAGGGTCCATTGGGTCAACGTCTGATCTTTTGAGGGTTGGACGAATTGAGGAAAGCTTCAGGTCATTAGGCATTTCTCCTTTTTATAGTATGGATCGGGTCAGTTTTGTGAGTATTGGGCTTAGATCCCGTTTCGTAGATTTGATCCAGGTGACTGGGCAAGGATCAAGGGAGGATGTTGTGGTATTGAGTGAGTTAATGATGGTTTTGAGGTTGTCCTTGATGACGGGGTCAAAACTGCACCATGGCGTGATGTGGGGGAGTTGGTTGTGAGGGTGTGTGTGTGGGGGTGTATGGTAGGGGTGGGCTTAGACCATGGTTGAAGTTGTTTGTATTGGCTTACTAGTTGCTGGGGGCTTATGTTGATGTCTATGGAGGTGCTGGAGGAGAATTTGGTTAGTAGATTGATGATATCAAATAGTTCTCTTGGTCTATTCAGGGAGTTAATGATAAGCTTTGTATGGTACGACCTCTTGGCATTGTCTGTTTCTCTACGGTAGGTGTCCATCGAGTCCATAAACAGGTCTTTGTCGATTTTGTGGGTGGATTTGTGCCATTTCTGTTCTAATTTTCTGAGTTGTGTCTTGATTCTTCTGAGGTTAGCAGTGTACCAAGATGTCTTCTGTGGCTTGTTTGTTGTGTAACTTGTTGCTATTGCAGCTCTTCCAATTGTATTGTTCCAGTTGGTTATTAGTATGTTCGGGTCCTGTGTTTGAGTTTCCAATGGATGGAATATTTTCTTAAGGAAGGTTTCTTTGTGAAACTATTTGAATCTTCTGCTTGTTTGTGGTTCAGCAGTAGGGTTGCTTGGGGTGTTGATGGATAGAGAGAATGTGATCAGGTTGTGATCTGACCAGGGCATGCGGTGATATTGTAGTGTGTGTGGGATGCTTATGTTCTTTGTTTGGGTGTTGGCAAAGATGAGGTCTAATGTGTTGCCTTTGTTGTGTGTGGGTGATTGGATGAGCTGTTTGAAGTCAATTGCTGTCATGGCATCTAGGAAGGCTGTGGCATGTCCAGGTTGTGCTGATGGGAAGTTGAAATCCCCTAGGATAAAGATGTCTTTTTCTGAGTTGGTGTTTTCTATGATTTTTCCTATAAGGTTAGAGAGATCAGTCGTGGAGGTGGTTGGGGTTTGGTAGGTCAGGCAAATAGATAGTTGTTTATTGATAATGGTGAGGATGTCGACTTCTTCTGTGCTTTTTGTTGATAGATCACAAAACCAAAAAAAAACGATGATCAAGGCAGTGAGAAAAAACATTAAAGAATGTTGAAGCTGGAGAAGCAGCGGTTGAAGTTACCGGGGCTTTGGCAGCTGAGTTGTACTTTCCAGCGATTAGTGCCTGCAGTGGAAGCCATTCCTACCTTCCTGTGCCATCAGAAGTCTCCTGCAAGTACTTAAATGCCGGCTGCTTTTCTGGTGGTGAGAAACAGTGGTTGAAGTTACCGGGGTTTTAGCAGCTGAGCTGTACTTTCAGCGATTGGTGCCTGCAGTGGAAGCCACTCCTACCTTCCTGTGCCATCAGAAGTCTCCTGCAAGTACTCAAACACCAGCTGCCTTTCCATGGCCGCGGACGTGGCCCACGGTCGGGTGCCCAAAGGGGGCGTGACCAAAGGGGTATGCCCCTTCGGTGCCTATTCGGGGCCAGATGGGTTCCTTGGCCGCCAGAGATACCCAGAGGGCATGTGAAGCAGAAAAGTAAGTCTGTGAAGCATTCCTCTGCTATGTCTGTTTCTACTCCGACAGAGGGTACTGGTCCTATGAATCAACATGCTGTTTTTCTACAGGATTTGATGGCAAACTTTCAAGATCTTTCCTCTTCTTTCTCTGGTGCTTCTTAGTTCCATTGATAGGACTCCACTTCCTAACCCAGGGCCTTCTCAAACTTGTTCTTTGGGAGAATCTTCTCCTCCTTTGGTGTCCTCTAGCACTGTGAAGGAAGAGGTGGTGCTTGTCAGCCTCCCCTCTCGATCCAGTGGGGTGTCTCCATTGGTTCCTATTCAGGCTGTTCATGTAGACTGTGATCAACAATTGTCTTCATCTATTAACCCTGTGGAGGTTACATTGTTGAATATTTGGAAGTTACTGTAGTCTCTGATACAAACCATATGTTAGCTAGATTTCTGGATGAAACTGCTGCTTTTTCACAACAGGCTGTTCTAAGAGTTCAACAGGTTGAAGCTAGTGTTTTGGGTGTGGTTCAGTGTGTAGGGAAGGCTGAAGTTCAAGTTGGCTCTTTGCAGTCAGCGAGTACTACAGGTTTGCAAGATACTTTGCTTTTGTATAAACAAATTGAATCTTTGGAAAATGTTTCTCATGCAAAAAATATCAGAATACTGAATTTTCCTAAGACTCGTTTTATGTCACCTTCAGTTTTATTTAAGCAGTATTGTAAGGATGTGTTTCTGATAGCAGAGGCTGATACCATTCTGATTTCTCACCTTTTTTATTTGCCAGAGCACACAGCATCAGGGGATAGTAGTGGGAATTCGTTGGGGGAACAGAGTGATGTGGATTTAACTGTTTTCTTGGAAAATTCTCATGTTCTAATTACCTCTTGAGTCACACTAGTGATATCTTTCTCTAATTTGGCTGATAAGGCTGTGATTATGAAGATCTTTTTTTTCAAAAAAAGATTTGCTTTTTCATGGACAAAAGCTATCTATCTTCCCTGATGTTCCCCACTTTACGCAAGTTCGGAAAAAGGCTTTCCTCCAGCTCAAACCACGTGTTTTGGCTGGGGGAGAATGTTTTTCCTCCAATTTCCTTGTAAATTACTCTGCAAGGGACTAGATATGTTTTTTCTGATCACACTCAACTTGAAAGCCTTTTAGAGTCTAATTAGGTTTGAGATGAAAGCTGTTTGTTTATGTGATTGATTAGTTAATTTGTGTTTATTAGAGGTTGGGGTAGTAGCCTATATATTTTATTTTGCTCTGGTTTTCTTTTTGGCGTTGCTTCTCCGTGATGTGATTCTTTTGTTTTTTCTTGAGTTTTTATTTCCTTTTTAATGATGTGTTGCTTAATTTCTTTTTCTTTTTTGTAAATTTGAAAAGAAATAAATTAAAAAAAAAAAAGAATGTTGAAGCTACTTAGTAGAGGGGCGAACATATCCACTCTCTATCCATAGGTCTCCCGTTTAATTGTTTTTATTAGAATGATTATTTTTGGTTTTTTTCTATATAATGCGTTTATATAAAACTCAAAATATTTATCTCGAAAAGCGCAGCATAAGAAATTTTTCAGGAAGCCCCCACATGATGTGGCACATTTTGAGCTTGGCAAAATAGAGCTCTGCTTCAGGTTTCAGGAAACTCCCTGTTGCAGAACAAAGGCAAACAATATCAACGCTTTAAACATAAGCCAAACAGCTCACACCTTAAAAGAAAAGGCATCTGATATCACTAAGGGGTATGTTTACTAAAGCGTCTTAATGTAGCAGCGGCGCAATTAGTGCGCGATAAGTGATGTTATCAGGCGATCAAGGTGCGTTATCGCGTGATAACGTCACTTATCGCGCGATAATGCGTCTGAGGCATTAAGGCACCTTAACGCCATGAAATCTGGCCCTAAAGGGCAGAGGAAGGCTTCCCAGAGGGCGGAGAGAGGGGGTCAATGGGTGGAGAGTGGGAGGGGAGAGGCTTTAGGCACACTAACACTGTGGAATCCGGGTCTGAAAACTAACGCCAATGAAACCCTGGCGTTAAGGCACATTTGCAGGAAAGAGAAACCATTTACGTCAGCAATGTACAGCAAAGCCAGGGAAACCTACAAAAAGTGATAGTTGTGATACATGTGCATGGAACAAAAAGGCAAATAAACATGGAAAATGACCTGAACAAAATTTAAAATCACCATAAACAAGCTGGCCAATAGTGATATTAATGGGAAAAATAAAAAAACACTACTGGGAAAGCTAAAAAAAAAAGATATAATTTTTGGAAGGGTCTATGCTCTGTCCCCCTACAAGGTGAATGATCCCACATTGAAATAGCGCTGATCAGGGTCTTCCCTTTGTATTGGACAGGTTCCCTATGGTGTGCACATGTTCCGCAACAGCAGGGTGGGAATGTTGGAATGGGCAACTGGACAGATGCTGGAAAATGGGGTACAGAGGGCTGCAGGCGGCACATGCTGTGGTGCAGCTGGGGCACAGTGCTGACTAGGGAGATGCCTAGGTGGCACATAGGAATGCTGAAACTGTAGAGCAGCCAGACAGCAACTGATGAGGGCCCAACATAGGCACGAGTGTGTTTCCCACAGTGTCACAGGGGATAGTACCCATCAGGTACCCCCAAGGGCACAGAACATTGGCAGGCGGTGATGGGGGGAAGCGCGGACATCTATGCAGGCACCCCTACCCCAGATCCCACACCATAGGCAGTCACCTACCAGCACACAGGATGGCCTGAGACTACACACCACCAGCACCACCAGCATAAGGGCATGTCAGCATGGTGGCGGAGGGGTGCTGGTGGTGGAGGGGGCAGTGGCATCTGCCCACAGCAGACTATGGCCTAGCCCCGTTTAGGTGGGTGCCGTGCACTGCAACAGACAGGGTCTGTCTGACGAACAGTCATGGTATCCCCAGGGAAAGAGCTGTCTCTGTGGCAACAGTGTGGTGCAGTACACACAGCCAGTGTGTTCAGGAGCAGAAAGTCACAAGTTCAAGTCCCAGCTGTGGCTCCTGCCAACCCAGTCCTCATATTTTACCCAGTACTAAACTGTGGTAATAAAGACGGAACCTTTATTGCAGACAAAATAAACATGCCTAAAACACCTATATTTTACCCTACAGAGCACAGACACCATAAACATGTGCAATACCTAGAGCAGAGTTTCCCAACTGCAGTCCTGAAGGGCCAAACACCATTCAGGTTTCATGCTGTCTCTAATAAAGATGCCTATGCTGCATTTGTATGTGCCGCCCCCATGGTATG
The DNA here is from genome assembly GCA_033557465.1 of Ichthyophis bannanicus. Classification (NCBI taxonomy): domain Eukaryota; kingdom Metazoa; phylum Chordata; class Amphibia; order Gymnophiona; family Ichthyophiidae; genus Ichthyophis; species Ichthyophis bannanicus. Next base: position 5,222,959 of record CM066048.1, read on the forward strand.
CAGATGTATGTCATGCATATTCATTAGGGACAGCATGAAAACCCAGCCAGTGTTTGGCCCACCAGGACCAGAGTTGGGAACCTCTGCTCTAGAGCAGCGACCAAAAGGGGCATAAACACCCACACCCACAGGCTCCACTATCCAAAGCCTCATGGAGAGTCAGGCTGTTGGGCCCTGCGTGCAGCAGCGTCTCCCAATACTAGCAGTGGCGTACCGAAGCACTGCCGCCCTAAACTTGGAATACGTCACACATATATCAAAAGGTTGCTATGATTAATGGAAAATAACAATTCCTAAGTTAAGCACAATTTGCTGACAGAGCTGCATCATAGCAACCTTTCTGATATCTGTGGAGCGTGTTTCAGTTTTGGTTTCTGACAGTGTTTACCACCCCGGGGAGTGACCCCAACAGTATTGCGTACCATAGCCATGCCTGCACTGTGCCCAGGACTGGTGTGGTGGCCAGAGCTGCCAAAAGCCTCTATATTTGCACAATGATGGCATAGGTGTGGGAGTGTGTGTATGTCTATCCAGTGTGTTGCGGCTGCCCACACCTTACTCAGCACACACTGCTTGCACTGTTTCCAGTGTAAGTCTGCCAATGTGCATAATGAGGAGCATGGCACTGTGGGTATGGGACGGACAGGGCGGCCTAACAGGATGCATCTGCACAGGGCATAGGGCAATGGCTGGGACATTATAGTGCCCGACCACCACCTGCATAGACAGGGTGGCCACAGCATGGCCTGCTGGAAGGTCACGCTCACCCTGACTGGTCAGTGAGCATGGCATGGCTAGGTTCCTCCATAGTACCATATAGCATTTCTCTCAAGTGATATTTATGGGTTCTTTTTTCTGGGGCCCAATCACTGACTTATCTGCTTGGTGTGCATGCGTGCGCGCGCATGCATCTCCTCCAGGAACATGCACTATAGGGTAGCTAGCAGACTGTCTGCAGTTAGTATGTGTATGGCTGCAGCACCTTGCAGGGTGCAGCAGCGGGAGAATAATTGTGCTTGCTGCTGGAGAATGCCAGGTAGAGGTGGGGGGCAGCTGAGCATTTCCAGGCCTTCTGTCTGCCATTGCCTTATGGATGTGTACAGATCTGCATTGACTGCCCTGTAGGGTGCCTGTTCCCCCCCAGGACTGGGGTTGATGGTCCCCTCTACTGCCACCATTGCAGGGATGTAGAATGTGGATCGGTTGGTGGGAGATCCTGTTCCCCACCCTCAGCCACAGAGGGAAGGTTGGGTGGTGCTACATAACACCCCCCTTCACTTAAATCATGTGACCATGGCACCCACACAGGACATGCACTATTCTGGGTGCATCATAGTCCACAAGGGCTAGACATGACTGGGAAATACAGATGGACACAGGTGTATCCTAGATGTGTCTGCAAGGACTACCTAATCACACACTGGCACTGATGGTGACCTGCAGCATAGCCTATCTCAGCTAAGCCAGGTGCTGCAGACCTGGTGCTAGGCGCACCACCTCGCCCTCAGGGTGAGAACAGTACCCGCACAATGTGATGGTCTGTAGCTACTCTGTGCCAGTAACACACACGGTCAGTTCCCCCTACCAGGCCGAGGTGCTGTGGGGGTGCATACCCCATCTTGCGATCATCTGTAGACTGCTGATCTGCATGTGTAGTGCATCATGGGTACGGGTGAGTTAACCCTATCATGGTAACCACCGCAGACAGTTTGTGTGGTGACCTGCAGTCCTTCTGTAGCCAGCCAGGGGTTTGTTTGTAGTTATAGAGATGTAGCCCACTGGTTACTTCATTGCTTGTGGAGGCAGAGATCATGGGTTTGAGCCCACAGTGGTGTTATTTGATAGGACTGTCTGAGGCATTTCCTTTTTAATTTAAATTAGTGCTGCCAGCAAAAACACCCTCACAGTGCTGTAACCTTAAGGTGCCTCATAAGGCGTCCTATAAAGCGCCCTATAAGGTGCCCTATAGGGAACATTATAGAGTGCCTTAGCAGACAGTGCACTTTATAATGTGCCCCCTGGAGTGCCTTATAGGGTGTCTTATGCGGCACCTTAGGTTACGGCACTGTGAGGGTGTGTTTGCTGGCAGTACTAATGTAAATTAAAAAGAAAATGCCTCAAACAGCACTGATTTAAAGCAAAGGGCAATGCCTCAGACAGCCTTACCTTATCTGCTCAAAAGATTGCTTTGAACAGATTCTTGCAAGTGAAATGTGGGCAGCATCAGCATTAGTGGTGGATGTGTTCAATGACCCCCTGAGGAAACTCTATTGTAAGAGTGAAACGTTCAGAGTGGTGCCAGAGGAGGCGTAGGGGCAATTCACACCACGATACTCTTTAAGATAAGCATTTTTTGTTGATACCATGGTGTGGTTTTTTAGATGAACGTTGGTACAAACACTTTAGTGAAGTGATCTATATAATCTCCGGATTGGTCATTAATGCTGCCAGCGCTTTCAACAGTATTTCAAGTACTGAAGTCCATATAGCGCTATTGAGTCTGAGACCTTTCCGGAGTTAGTTATTTTTGTCTATAAATGGGTTATGAGTCTTTGGATACTGTATCCCACACCATTTGTTATAAAACCACAACGTAATAGTTAAAGTGGAGCATTTGCTACATGAATAAAGATAGATTCGGGAGGCTATTGCTTCGGCCTATCTTCTTCAAGGTCAGGTGGTGCCGACAGGTTTGCATGTGCATTCCACCAGAGCGCAAGCATCTTCCTGGGCAGAACACAGTTTAGTGCCGCCAGGAGAAATTTGTAGGGCAGCTACTTGGTCATCGCTGCATACCTTCAGCAAGCATTACCGTCTTGACGTTGCGGCTGCGAATGATGCCTGTTTTGGGTCGGCTGTGTTACGTGCCAGCTGGAAAGGCCCATCCCATTGATTACTGCTCTGGTACATCCCAGAGGTAGAGGACTGAACTGGAGGAATGATAAGGAAATGATAATTACACTTACCTGGTAATTGTAGTTCCTTGAGTGACGACAGCTCAGTCCTCCTTCCCACCCGTGGTTCTTTCATGGAGGACATCGGCTTGGTGGGGTGAAGATAAGAATTACAGGTAGGTCTGTCTTTGACATTGCTCATTTTCATTCTTCCTTCTACCTTGTGGTGCGTTTAGCAGGGAAGAGTGTAAGAAAGGTTTATCTTAATAGTTACAGTAAGGGTTCAGTTTAGTTTGGTATTATTGTTAAGATACTTATTTATTTATTTATTTAATAATTTTTATATACCGACTTTCTACAAATCAAGACGGTTTACATAGAACACTTCGTGACAGTATGTTTCAACTGTTTACATGGAACTAAGTAACAGTAACTCAAAGGAGCAACTTATTTGTTGCTCCTTTGAGTCTGCTTTGTTATAGTTCACACTGGGGCTGAAGGGAGTATCCAGCATGCTATATCCAGTGATGTCAGAATTCTGACATGCCAGTCTCCAAGCTGCAGAAGGAGGTTGACAACCCAGAGGTAGAGGACTGAACTGTTGTCACTCAAGGAACTACAATTACCAGGTAAGTGTAATTATCATTTATGTATAAAGACTTCTTCCAACTAGCAAGATGAAACTCACCTATGAACCAGATGTGCCTAGGACTCTGAAGGAACATCTGCAAAAATGAAACCCACTGTAGAAGATTTATTCTGGACTTGGACATGTTTGAGCTACCACGCTTTTGTAATGATCATTTTAGAATCACAGGGGGGACTATAGGAATGGACAGATAAAGGGATATCAGAATCCCTGATACGTAATTGAAGATAAATGAATTTCTTGATATAGATCTCTAAAATATGATGATTAGCTGAACTTTGGTACCACTGACCATCGCTCACAAGTTTATCTTTTCACTTACTTCTTTTAAATAGAATCAGATATCATGATCATGAGAGCTATGTAACTGTTCTTAAATAGCTAAAGAACATTGTTGGCGTAAGCATAAAGTATAAACATTGGCCAAGGACTGTGCAGCCATAGGTCAATGTACAGTCAACTATAGGTCACTGCTGGCACACCGTAATTTCTGCATTTCTGCAGTTATAAATAATTTTATCATAATCATGTAAATTTCATCTAATACACTGTAATTAGCTCTTATTCTGTAAAAGAATTCTAGCGACACCTTTTGTTATGTCATGTTTGGGGTATGTTTACTAAACTGCGGTAATGTCATTCACATTAGGTTCCGCGGTAAAGGTAGAGATGCCCATATAAAGGCATGGGCATTGCATTGTTACAGCAAGCTGTAGCAGCTAACGAGCGTTACAAGGCGCCTTAGACGAACGAGCGTTACAAGGCGCCTTACAAGGCGAATAGTAAGGTGCCTTGTAAGGTGCCCTATAAGGTGCCTTATAAGGTGCCTTGTAAGGCACCTTATAAGGCACCTTGTAAGGTGCCCTATAAGGTGCCTTGTAAGGTGCCTTGTAAGGTGCCCTGTTAGGTGCCCTATAAGGTGCCTTGTAAGGTGCCCTATAAGGTGCCTTGTAAGGTGCCCTATAAGGTGCTTTGTAAGGTGCCTAGTAAAGTGCCTTGTAAAATGCCTTATAAGGGCTATAGGGCTTCCTAAGCCAAGGGCCGTATTAGGCACGCTTGGACAAGGCACCGCAGAAGGCACCCTAGGCTATGGAACCATAGGTTAAGGTGGCCTAACAAGGTTATGGTGCCCTAGGTTAGTGTGCCCTAGGGGCTGCAAGGTGCCTCAGGATGACATGTATGACCTGTGCGGAACAGAGACAGATGTAGCCCTAACAGTAGATAGAGCACCCAGGAAAGACAATGAACAGGTGAGTGAAGGAGGGAGAGCTGGGAGCCGCTGGACCTGCCATATCTTTGGGCATCCCATGTGGCTTCCAGTATGGATGACAAACATGGTGGGGGCAGCTGTACCACAGCACAGAGTGTTGGCAATGTAAAGTACTAGAAAGACAGTTGGTGGCAGACGATGGGAATATGTGTCCCTCAGTGGAGGCGGAGGTGGCAGGATAGTTACAATGATGGGTGGACAGAGGAGTGGTGGTGCCATGCAGATCAGGCACAAGCGAGGCAAGCATGAAGAGGCGCAATGCAGGAAAGGGAAGCAGTGCATGACATGGGGTGGCAGTCTGCACTAGCAGACAGGACTCTACACAGCTGACAGACGTAGATAGACGGACCGAGGGAATGTTGACAGTTCTGGTGAGGGAATTATGGGTTGGCAGCACAGATCTTCAAAAATATGGCTTCTACAGGCATGCACACTATTTGAGTAGGACAGGCATGAGAGGAGGGAACAATGAGGAACTGAACCCATTAACACTGCCAAGAATGGCATTGTATTAACCAGTAGGCTATACCTCCATGGTGTATGTCACAGCAATGGCTGGGTACAGAAGTACTGCAGGCCACCGCACACACTGTCTGCTCTGAGTGCCAGAATAGGGTAACCCCACCAGTACCCATGATGCAATGCACATGCTGAATAGCAGTCAACAACTGATCACCAAATGGGGTCTGCACCTCTCCGGTACCTCAGCTTGGAAAGACGAACTGACAGTGCGTGATACTGGCACAGAGTAGGTACAGACCATGCCATTGTGCAGGTTCTGTGTTCACCCTGAGAGATAGGATGGGTGCCCAGCAATAGGTCTGCAGTACATGTGGTGCTAGAGATAGGTCCTGCTGTACATCCCCATTGCTACCAGTGTGTGACAGGTGTTCCTTGCAGTGCAGCCAAAGGTAATTTGGTGTCCATCTATATTCTGCAGTCACATGTGGCCCTATGGGACCAGACACCACCCAGATTAGTGTGTATCCTGTGTTTGGGTCTGGCTGACATGGGCAGCTGTTATCAGGGCAGAGGGGTTTCTAGACTTGCATGAGGTATGTGTAGCAGTCCCTTTGTAGGTCACAGTAGTATACACTACATACCCCAAAGGGCCCACATCACCCTTTTTGTAGGTAAGGAACAGGTGCCCCTACCCCAGGGAAACAACCTCCATCCAGTTTGTATGAGACAACCTTCCAGGGTGGGCGGGCCAGAGCCATACCTGTGACTGGGGCAGTGGTAGACCAGCAGCAATGCTGGGGATAGGTCTGGAAAACCCCAACTGCTTCTCGCCACTATCTGCCAGTCACCAGCAGACAGCACAGTCGGACTGTACCTTATAGGTGTTCTGACCATGCACAGTCTAACTGCAGACAGTCCATCAGCCAGTCCATAGTGCATGTTCACAGAGGAGCTATGTGCAGCAAGCAGGCAGCTCAGTGATTGGAACCCCAGCAGTAGGGAACACAAATATATCACTGGAGGTAGATAGTGTAGAGCGCTATGTGGGAACCTAGACCTGACATAGTCACTGCAGAGTGAGTCAGGGGCGGCTCAAGGCAATCGGCTGCCTGAGGCGAAGTATGAAAAAGACGCCCCCCCCCACCTTAGAGGGGGGCGGGTCTTTTTCAGAAATCCAATCAGAGACTGAACCAAACTAAAAAGCCGATTAGATTATGTGGAGGAAATGCAAGATGTTTGCACACAGGGCCGTATCGAGCTGCAATCACACCCTGTGAGACTTGCAGCTCGGGTGCACGCCCCCCTCCCCCATATCTCCGTCCAGCGCTGCCTGCTCTTTCGCTGCTGCTGCTGCCCTCTGTTTTTTTTCACGGAGGTGCCAGAAGCAGGGAAAGAGCAGGCAGCGCTGGATGGAGGTATGGGGAGGAGAAGGGGGGCAGGCGCCCAATCTGAAAGGCACCGGCACTTTAAGCAGATCTGTCCCTGCCCTACAAGGCACTGTTGAGCTCCTTCAGGGTTGAGCTCACAGGGAACCACCGTTTGAACACTCCTTTCAACGTGCTGCAAGTATACGCTACAATACAGTTTCACAGAACAATCTTAACCGGAATAGCTAAAGCTTGCCGGAACATAGTAAACATTTTACATAATTGTGCCACCTCAGTAATTTAACAACAACTATATCTAACAATTCTAAATCCTAATCTACACAAATGTACTATTATTATACTGCTTAAATTGCTAATAGTAGTCAGTATTAATTAATTAAGTATACAAGAACACCTTACTATAGTCAATATTAATTTTTCATTTTAGACAACATAATTCTGTAAAATTAAGCCTTGTGTTTTACCATCCTTAGCAATTTAAATATTACCTTTAAATTAAACCAGATCTAAATTACTGTTGTCAGTAGATCACTTTAGATATACTTCTCCTACCTGTGAATTATCTCAGACTTAATACTGTTGTCAGTAGTAAGTCTCAGATATATTACAGTCGTCTGTAATCCTTCTTAGATAATTTTCTGCTACTTGTGAGTTACCCTGAATTTATTACTGTTGTCAGTAACATAATTTAGAAATATCACTGCTATCTGTGTTTCACCTTAAATATATGAAGTAGCCTATACCTCACATTAGTCAATAACTGTCTATCTTACTGTTGTCAGTAACTTATTACTTATTACCACAACAGATATTACAACAACATTACTATCCTAATCAACATACCCCTGAATTAGATTTAGAAAATGCCACACCACAACATCATGTTTCTAAGAATGTCATACACTTGTATAATTTTAACAATAATAATAATTAACCTATCACTAAGTCTAAACATCAACAATTATACGACCATCCCTATAATACACACCCAACTTCGCTATGACAACCATATTGGACACAATCACCCAAATAACTATCCAAAAATAAACTATCATAGACTAATACACATAAAACAAACAAACTCATCCCAAATTTTCAAGGAAACATGCTCAAACACATCCTCACTATCATGCATACTTATTAATGCACGTTCAATGAAAAACAAACTCCCTATATTTAATGATCTAATAACAGATTCTAAACCAGACATATTATGTGTCACAGAGACTTGGCTTTCTGAAACAGACACAGTCTACCTAAACCAACTTGATAATGAAAACTACGACCTGTTTTACAAACATAGATCCAACAAAAAAGGCGGAGGAGTCTTAATGATGACAAAAAAGATACTAAAAGCCAAATCAATTCAATCAAATATCTCTAATAACATAGACACATTATTGATAAAAATTGGCCTCATGAAAATCTGTTTAATTTATAGACCTCCAGACCAAAGTGCAGATTGTCTGGACTCATTTATTGATCTCCTTAGCTCATCCACTGAACAAAACCCTATAATCATGCTAGGTGATTTCAACCTACCATCACTATCAACACAAAACTCCAAATTATTTATGGATGCCTTATCAGATATAGATTATCATCAAATAATAAATGCCGCAACACACATAAAAGGAGGAACATTAGATCTTATCTTTCTTCCCGATTCACTTTTCAAACTAATGAATCTAAATTCCATAGCACTCACAGAAACACCCTGGTCTGATCATTATATTATTAAAACAAGCTTCACATATCATACTGCTAATGTCAAAAGCTATACATTAAGTGGCCCCACATCAAAATTTAAAAAATTTAATGAAACGGAATTCCTCGATTCAACAATTCCCTACCTCTTATCATCCACATCCGATCTAGATGATGCTGTCAAAAACTGGTATGATACCATCAATAATGCAGCCAAAAAACAATCACACAAATAAACAAAGGATACACCCCAAAACTAACAACAAACCATGGTTCAATAACACATTAAAACAAATGAAAAAAGAGCTAAGAAAACACGAAATTAAATGGCGAAAATCTAAGTTGACTATACATAAGGAAATATACAATAACCATCTCATAAAATATAAAGAAACACTCGATAGTACAAAGAAAAACTACTACGCTGCAACTTTATCAAAATCATATAACAGACCTAGAGAACTATTCTCTATTGTCAGAAACCTTACCAATAACGCTCAAAATTCTAGCAACGAAATCACCGACATCTCAGTACAAACACTAGCTAATCACTACCAAAATAAATAAAAAAAACCTCAAATGCCTTTTGATACAATCAATAACTCTCACCAATCTGTTGACCAATGGTCAGACTTTTACCCCATTTCAAGAACAACATTAAAAACCATCATATCCGGACTCAATACTACCACTTCTTATTTAGACCCATGCCCAGTGTCATGGATAAAAAACACTCTGCCTACCTTACTTTCCTTCATTCTCCCAATAGTAAACCTCTCATTATCCCACGGTTACCTTCCTCAATCACTCAAACATGCACAAATACGCCCAATCCTAAAGAACGGCAAACTAGATAAAACATGCCCAGCATCATACAGACCCATTTCTAGCATTCCATTTTTGGCCAAAATAATAGAAAAAGTAGTGCAATTACAGACACAGGAATACATAGACACATCTTACCCACTTGATGAGCAACAATATGGATTTCGGCCCCGCCACGGAGTAGAAACACTTCTAACAGTATTAATTGATACTCTCCTAAGAGGAATTGACAATCATAAACAAGCATTCATCCTCCTCTTTATCGACATATCAGCAGCCTTTGATAGTGTTCATCATTCAATAATGCTCAGCAACTTAAGACAGATAGGCATAAACTCCACAGTACATAATTGGTTCACTTCCTATTTAAACAACAGAACACAAAATGTACGAATAGGTAATCAAACTTCAACTACATATCACCAAGAAATAGGTTTACCACAAGGATCTGCTCTATCAGCCCTACTCTTCAACATTTACATAAAACCGGTTTGCAATATCTTTAAAAAATTTGGAGTACATTATCACCTCTATGCAGATGATATTATGATGTACATTCCATTTACAATCCCTAACATACCATTACAACTACTCTCAGACTGCTATAATGAAATCACAATTTGGCTAAAAACTCAAAACCTTCACATAAATCATGCCAAAACTGAAGTCCTAATCGTAACTAAAAATCAATCATTTATCCCTCCAACCCATATAACACTACAAGAGCAAGAAATTAAAATAAAAAATGAAATAAGATATCTAGGTGTTATCCTAGACACACACCTTACAATGGAAACCCACATTAGAAACACTTTAAAGAAAATCTATTTCAAACTTAAAATTCTCAAACAATTATGTCCGCTTGTATTCATACAAGATTTCATTAATATAACACAAGCTATCATAACCCCTCATTTTGATTTCGCCAACCTAATACTTATAGGCATTTCAAAACAGAACATTAAAAGAATTCAATTAGCCCAAAATGCAACAGCAAGAATTATACTAAAAATAAATTCTATACAACACATAACACCTATACTTGCATCTCTTCACTGGTTACCAATACAATGCAGGATAATATACAAAACAATAATAACCTCATTTAAAGCATTAAACGACATGGCACCGATTACTCTATGTAATCTAATATGCAAAGAAACACCTAAGCCTACTAATAGAAAAGAACAGTTAAATAAACTAAAGACCCCGAAGGACTTCATAAAAGCACATAAATTGACCAACAATAGAGCCTTCTCACACATAGCCCCAACTATCTGGAATTCCCTACCAGAGGAACTACGTTCACTAACAGAGATCTTGGAATTACGCAAAAATCTAAAAACGTATCTATTCACTAAACACTACAATTCAATAGAAAACCTTGCACTCAACATAGATAAAGGATAATCAGGTAAATGACCACTTAAAGCACAACCTCTCACCTAAATGGACACCACTCAGCGCTAACGAAATGACGATCCTATCTCCTATGACCTAATACCTACGCATGTATATAGTTGTATCAGTTATGTATTGTCTTACGTATATAGATACTACACTTTGTTAGTTAACTGTTTTTACACGGTCCCAGTTCAAAAACCCACTTTGTTTATTTTATGATATGTTAAGATATTCTATGTAAAAATTAAGATGTTCTATGTAAAAGTTAAGATGTTCTATGTAAAACAAACTTAGCTTTGTTAATTATTGTTATTTGTACACCGCATCTGATCTCTGGAAGATGCGGTATAAAAATGAGTGTTAAATAAAAAATAAATAACAGCAGACAGCCAAAATACGCCTCCCAAGCCTTTCCGCCCTGTGCGGCTGCACCGCTTGCACAGGGCTAGGTATGGTCCCATTTGCATACCAAGGAACTAAAAGACAGCAAGAACCAACAGCACAGTTTATAAAACTAAATTATAACTCATTTTTATTTTGTTGTTATAAACTGCATTATGGTTCTTGCTTTTTCTTTTTTCAACATATATTTTGCATCCACAGTAGGTGCAGAGCAGAACCAGGACATTCACCCACAGAACTCAATATTAAAAAAAAAATGTTTCTGATCATCTCACTAACAACAACCACCACTATTCTCCAGTACCAGGCATATTGTGAACTAATACAAAACCCTACAACAAAGAACAAACCTACCATACCATATCAGCACAAACTTACAAAACTCATGTAAGGAGCCCATCCAAAAAAAGCATTACTGTAAATACTACAGTGGGCCCTGGAACATCCATACACCTATTTGAAAAGCTGAACAAGTCAAATTACTACAGTACAGTATAGATCTTTATGAAGAAACTCCATGTTAACAGAACACCTGACCTCAGACAAACACTCGCAATATCGACCCTCAGCAAGTACAGAATAAGTAACCACAATCTAAAGTAAAAATAATATGTAGACTAAATTTAAACTGAAACCCCAAGAAGTCAGAGTCCACATGCAGTGCAACATTTAATAGATAAATAAGAGATGCAGTTCCTGAATACTGTGTAAAATATAAAAATAGCACAAAGTCCAAAATTAAATAAAATTATTTTTTCTACCTTTGTTGTCTGACCATTTTATTCTCTGATGATTCTGGTCCCGATCTGAGGCTTCTGCTTTCCTGTCTTCTCTTAGCTCTCTTTCTGTGGTCTATGGTCCATCAGCCATTTCTTATCTCTTCTTTTGTTTTCTTCACTTCCTTCCAACAGCCCATTTCCAGTTCCAGTAACCCTCCCCAGTATCAGCCCCCTTTCCAGTCCTTCCCTCCCAGTACCTTCCAATGTCAACTGCCTTGCATTCCCATGACTGCAACTGGTGTCCATTCCCTTCCAGTCCCCCTCCTTCCCCACTGTCCAGACCCTTCTAGTCCAAATACCATCCCAGATATTAGCTCAGTCCACTCTCAGTGCCACCCTCCAGGTCAGCTCCCTTCCAGTCACTCTACACTCTGTCCATCCCCCTTGCATATCAGCTCCCTTCCAGCCCTCTCCCAATTACCCAACCACCTACCACTCCCATCCCCAAGTGTCAGCTCCCTTCCAATCCCCCTTCAGTACATTCCAGGTGTCAGCTCCTTTCCAGCCCCCTCCTTCCCTCTTGTCAGCTCCCTTTATGCCCCCTCCTTCCCCTGGCAGACCCTCCCATTATCTGCTCCCTTCCAGTCCATTCTACCATTCTCCCGCATCAGCCCATTTGTAGCCCTAGCCCCTAGTTTTCTTCCAGGGCCAGCAGCACTCTCCTCCCCTCCCCCAATAGCCCATTTCAAGTCCCAGCCCATTTCCAATCCTATCCTCCCCATCAGCCCACCTCCAGTCCTAGCCCCCCCATAGCCATTATAAGTCCTAACTCCCCTCCATCAGCCCATTACAATTCCTTGCCCCCATCAGCCCATTTCTAGTCCTAACCCCTCCCCCCATCAGTTCATTTCCAGTCCTAGGCCCCCATAGCCCATTACCAGTCCTAGCCCCCCATAGCCCATTACCAGTCCTAACCCCCCATCAGCAAATTTCCAGTCCTAGCCCCCCATAGCTCATTACCAGTCCTAACCCCCTCATAGCCCATTACCAGTCCTAACCCTCCATCAGCAAATTTCCAGTCATAGCCCCCCCATAGCCCATTACCAGTCATAAACCCCCATCAGCCCAGTTCCAGTCCTAGACCCCTCCCTCTCAACCCAGGGAAATTAAAAAAACAAACAAACCCAAACCTCCGGGCCCGCGAAAGAAGCAGCTGCTGGCCTGCTGCTGCTGCTTTAGTGGTGGCAGCGGCAGAATGAGATGCCCCACGCCTGCCCCCCCCCCCCCCGGAGAGCCTCCTGATTTCCCCAGCTCCGCTTTGCAGAGCCGCAGCGAAGGGACAGCATTTCCCTTAACTGCAGCTCTGTTAAAGCTGAGCCCAAGGCACTGCTGGGAAACAGGAAATCCAGTTTCCCATCAGCACCTCGGGCCCAGCTTTAACAGAGCCGCGGTTAAGGGAAACGCTGTCCCTTTGCCGTGGCTCTGCAAAGCGGAGCCAGGGAAACTAGGAGGCTCTCCAGGGGGGGGCGGCCGCGGGGCACCTCATTCTGCCGCTGCCACCACTGGAGCAGTACCAGCAGCTGCTTTCACCAGGACGGAGGTTGGGGTTTTTTTTGAAGGCCAAGTGAGGCGGTCTTTTTGGGGGCAATTTTGCTGCCCCCAAAAAGCGGCCGCCTGAGGCCACCACCTCACTTGGCCTCATTATAGAGCCACCCCTGGAGTGAGTGCCTTCCCAGCATGCCATGCTGTGGCCACCCTGTCCATGCAGGTGGTGGTCAGGCCCTACAGTGTCCCAGCCATTGCCCCACACCCTGTGAAGATGCATCCTGGCCAATCTGCCCTGTCCGAGCCATACCCACAATACATTGCTCCTTATTATGCGCATATTCAGGATAACGCTGGTAGCAGTGGGACATTTTGGGCCCAGTGAAGGGTGGGCAGCCACAGAACAATGGATAACATACACACACACTCATTCCTATTGCAGCATTGTGCAAAGATAGGGGTGGTAGGCAACCCTGTTCGCCACACTAGAAATATAGAAACATGATGACAGAAAAAGACCACATGGCCTATCTAGTCTGTCCTTCCATAACAACAACTACAACAGTCCACTTTTTACCTTTAGAGATCCTCTGTGTTGGTCCCATGCTTTTTTGAATTCAGTTACTGTCCTCATCTCTACCACCTCCACTGGGAGACTATTCCATGGATCCTGGTCCTGATCACAGTGCCAACACTGCTAAACTGTGCAGGGGGTAGTAGTAGTGCTCTGGTGAAAACTGCAGCTCAGTGCTGGGGCCAACAGCCTGAATCTCCATGCTTCTTTGGGTTGTGGAGCCTGTGTGAGTGGATGTTTGTACTGCTGCTTTGAGCTTTGCACATGTTCGCCCAGGCCATCCACTGTGCAGGTAGGCGCCCGCCTAGGGAGCAGGTTCCTGGATTGGGGGGACATACATGGACATCCTCACATCTCCCCATCACTGCCTACCAATATTATGTCCCTTCCACATGGGGGCGGGATGGCTGGGGGGATGTCAGGTCAGTGCCCTAGCAACTATTGGCTAGGGTGAACCAGGTAGATATAGGTGGATTGTCTTTGGCCCTGGTCAGCTGCTGTCTTGTTGATTTCCGGTTTCTATGTTCCTATGTGCCACCTAGGCACCCACCTGGTCCACCCTGTGCCCCAGCTGCCCATGCTACATGTCCCGCCTGCAGCCCCCTATGCTCCATTTGCACCATCGCCATAGTGGCCTTTCATACTTTGGCACTATGGTGTTGCTGAAAATGGAGCACTACTATCAGAATTCTTGGGCTCCCTGCCTATGCTGTACATTGCTGACACTGAAATGGTTTCTCTCTCCTGCAAATGTGCATCTAACGGAAGGTTTTCATTCGCGGTAGGATTCAGCCCTTCAGTTCAGCGCGTTAGTGTGAAAGGAGCCTCTCCCCGCCCACTCCTCGCCCATTGACCCCTTCTCTCCGCCTTCTCTCCACCTTCTGCGGTGTTTACCGTGGCCGGGGACATTAACGATCGTTAAGTAACGTTAACGCGCGTTAGCGCTACATACCATGCGTTAACATTATCTAACGATCGTTAATGTTACATAACGAGCGGTATGTAACGATACTGCAGTTTAGTAAACATACCCCTTTATGATTAATGACTCAGTTACTTCCCCTTTTTACTACAATAAAAAGGGCTTCAAGAGAGAAAGACTTTGGATCCAACAGAAGTGAACTGTGCTGTGTCCATAGACCTTTCTGTTGGCTTCCCTTTGAGCTAAAAAATAAAGGAAACTCTGGTTTTGTGTCTTTGTACTTTTGTATAATTTTCTCTGTCTCTCACTGTCTGGAGGACCAGGTGAAACCAAGTACCAGGAGGAAAATCCTGAATGGATTAAAGGAAGCTTTTCAGGTTTTTTTGTTTTTTTTTGCTTCCCTGCAATTGCGGGAAAAATGGTAGCCGTGTTTGTTTGTTTGTATTTTTTAAGTTGGGAAGAGTAGCCAAGATAGCCACAAGCAGGCATGGCCAGCCCTTCCATTGGACGAGAATGTTGTTTGCACAGGGTTCCGCGGTTCAGGGAGCCCAGCACCAACAACATTCCGCATTGAATAGCAGGCAAGGCGGCTTTAGATGGAGCTGGAGAGGCCCAGGCACATCTCTAACAGCTGCCGAAGTGAAGCGCATCTTTTTCCTTCATTTCGGCAGCTGTACTAAAGTTTAGAATGCTGCCACACTGAGCTCCAGGAAACAGGAAGGCCCCTTTGACCTCAGCACGGCAGCGTTCTAAACTTCAGTACAGTTGCAGAAGTGAAGGAAAAAGACGCGCTTCACTTCTTCAGCTGTTAGAGGTGAGCCGAGGCCTCTCCGGCTTTCTCTAAAGAATTTTAGCTAGCCGTGGGGCCTTTGATTGGAAGTGGGCTGTGGGGGAGGGGGAGCTAGGACTGGAAATGAGCTGAGTGGAGGGGGGCTTGAATTGGAAATAGCTGATGGGGAAGGCGGCTTGCAATGGAAATGGGCTGTGGGGGGAGCTAGGACTGCAAATGGGCTGTGGAGGGGGGGCTTGAACTGGAAATAGCTGATGGGGAGGGGGGGCTTGGACTGGTAAAGGGATGACTAGGGGGGAGCTAGGACTGGAAATGAGCAGATGCAGGGGCTAGGATAGGACTGGACATGGGCTGTTGGGGGGGCTAGGATTGGAAATTAGCTGATGGTGAGGCTAGGAAAGGACTGGAAATGGGCTGATGGAGGGCTGGGAATGGAAATGAGCTGATGGAGGGGCTAGGATAGGGCTGGAAATGGGATGCTGGGGGGACTTGGACTGGAAATAGGCTGTGGGGGGGAGTTAGGACTGGAAATGGGCTGAGTGGAGGGGGTCTTGAACTGGAAATACCTGATGGGGAGGGAGGCTTGGAATGGAAATGGGCTGGGGGGGGGAGCTAGGACTGGAAATGGGCTGAGTGAAGGGGGGCTTGAACTGGAACTAGCTGATGGAGAGGGGGGCTTGGACTGAAAATGGGCTGTTGGGGGGGAGCTAGAACTGGAAATGGGCTGAGTGGAGGGGGGCTTGATCTGGAACTAGCTGATAGGGAGGGGGCTTTGAATGAAAATGGGCTGTGGGGGAGCTAGGACTTGAAGTGGGCTGTGGAGGGGTCTTGAACTGGAAATATCAGATGGGGAGGGAGGCTTGGACTGGAAATAGGCTGAGTGGAGGGTGGCTTGAACTGGAAATAGCTGATGAGGAGGGGGGCTTGGACTGGAAATGGGATGACTGAGGGGAGCTAGGAATGGAAATGGGCTGATGGAGGAGCTAGGAAGACTGGAAATGGGCTGATGGAGGTCTGGGATTGAAAATGAGCTGATGGAGGGGCTAGGATAGGACTGGAAATGGGCTGTTGGGGGTGGGGGTCTAGGATTAGAAATGAGCTGATGGTGGGTCTAGGAAAGGACTGGAAATGGCCTGATGCGGGCTGGGATTGGAAATGAGCTGATGGAGAGGCTAGGATAGGACTGGAAATGGGCTTTTGGGAGGGCTTGGACTGGAAATGGGCTGTGGGGGGGGGGGAGCTAGGACTGGAAATGGGCTGAGTGGAGAGGGCTGGAACTGGAAATAACTGATGGGGAGGAGGCCTAGGAATGGAAATGGGGCTGTGGGGGGAGCTAGAACTGGAAATGGACTGTGGAGGGGAGCTTGAACTGGGAATAGCTGATGGGGATGGGGGCTTGGACTGGAAATAGGCTGAGTGGAGGGGGGCTTGAACTGGAAATAACTAATGAGGGGGGCTTGGACTGGAAACGGGCTGTTGGAGGGGCTAGGACTGGACGTGGGCTGTTGTTGGGGGGGGGCTAGGATTGAAAATGAGCTGATGGTGGGGCTAGGATAGGACTGGAAATGGGCTGTTGGGGAGGCTAGGATTCGAAATGGGATGTGGGGGGGGGTTGGATTGAAATGGACTCATGGAGGGGCTAGTACTGGAAATAGGCTCACAGGGGAGCTTGGATTGGAAATGGGCCGAGTTGGGGGGGGGGAGCTAGGACTGGAAATGGACTGAGTGGAGGGGACCTAGGACTGGAAATGGGCTGATGGTGGGGCTAGGAAAGGACTGGAAATGGGCTGATGGGGGGCTGGAATTGGAAATGAGCTGATGGAAGGGTCAAGATAGGACTGGAAATGGATGGGGGAACTAGGACTGAAAATGGGCTGATGGGGGGCTAGGGTTGGAAATGGACTGATGGGGGGGGCTTGAATAGGACGGGAAATGGATGGGGAAGCTAGGACTGGAAATTTGAAGATGGTGCGGCTAGGATAGGACTGGAAATGGGCTGATGTGGGGGCTTGGATTGGAAATGGGCTGATGGGGGGCTAGGATAGGACTGAAAATGGGCTGATGTGGGGGCTTGGATTGGAAATGGGCTGATGGGGGGGCTAGGATAGGACTGGAAATGGTTGGGGGGAGCTAGGACTGGAAATGGGCTAATGCGGGGACTAGAAGGGAGCGGATATTGGGTGGGGCTGGAACTAGAAGGGAGCTGATGTTGGGGGAGGACTAGAATGGGATGGGGATGGGAGAGTGATATGGAGAGGGGAAAAAACCTTTTGTGTGGGAGGGAAGAAAAATCTACTATTGGCCGGGTATTAGGAGAGTAAGTGGGGATTGAGGATAAAGGGGTAAAATTTGAGTGGATGAAAAAGGAATAAAGAAAAAGATGAAGGAAAGAGCAAAAGGAGAAGGATCACAACTACTCAGCGTACAACTGCCCAAGCACCCATAAGCGTGGAGGAGGAGTCCTGATACTAGCAAAGACAAAACTAAAGTTCAAAGCACAGAACTTCACTGATACCCAGCAATGTAACACAATCAGCATCAAGAACAAATACATTGTAATCTGCCTAACCTACAGAGCACCCAGAGCTCCACCCGACGAACTAGCCTTCACACTAGAAGAAGCCTGTGCTATAACAACAAATAACAAACCAGCACTACTGCTTGGAGACTTCAACCTCAAGTCCACCAACGCCAAAGACGCAGAAGCCTTCCTTCAAGTGATGACCTCACTCCAATTCACACAAATAATCAATGCACCAACGCACAAACATGGATCATCCCCAGACCTCATCTTTGCATCCAACTACCTAACATCAAGAGACCTAATTTCAACACCCATCATTACCCCAGTGCCATGGTCCGACCACTACATAATCGAGACAAAGCTGCGATTACAAGAAGACCGGATAAACGAACGAGCAGACATCCCACACACACAAAGACGATTCAAGAATTTCGACAGAGACAAATTCATACAGGACACGATACAACACCTGACCATTACAACAGACGACCTGGAGGAGCAAGTTTCCAACTGGAACAGCATTTTAGCTAACGCCGCCAAATCATCTGACGGCAGGCCCGAGAAACACCATCACAACAGGAGACAAAACAAACCATGGTACTCAGCAAAAATACGACAGGAAAAGAGGGAACTCAGGAAGATTGAACGGAGATGGAGAAAAAACAAGACAATAGACAACCAGCATCTTTACCTAACAAGGCAAAAACAATACAATGAATACATCAACCAATCAAAGAGGGAATTCCACACAAACATGATAAATACTTCCATCAACAAACCCAGAGAGCTTTTTGAAATCGTAAAAATCCTCACAAAAGAGCAAATAGAAGAGGAAGTACAAATAGATCCGCAGGAATTTGCCGACCACATCAAGGACAAATTTCACTCCGAAGAGCGAACAACACCCAGCGTAACCACCAGGACAGATGTACACACCAAAACCTGGGACACATTCTACTCACCCTCAACAGAGCAGCTATCCCACATCATCTCCACAATCAACACAAGCACTGCCCCTACAGACCCGTGCCCAGTGTCATGGGTCAAAGCCACCAAATCAAGCTTCATCCACACCATACACAACATGGTGCACAACTCACTCACTCAAGGACTCATGCCAAAGCAACTAAAACTCGCCTCAGTAAGACCAATCACAAAGAAAACAACCCTCGACAAAAAAACACCAGCAGCATACCGACCAATTTCCAGCATACCCTTCCTGGCAAAAATCATCGAAAAAACAGTTCAACTACAACTACAGAAGCACATCGACAAACATGAAACACTTGATGACAACCAACACGGCTTTCGTCCCAACCATGGAGTCGAAACACTACTGATTTACCTTTTCGACAGCATCCTAAGAATAATTGACAACACCAAGAATGGAATCATAATGATCTTCATCGACATCTCCTCAGCCTTCGACACAGTGGACCACAACGCACTCCTGGAAAGACTAAAAAACACTGGGATACATGGGGTCACCTTGAAATGGTTCCATTCATACTTAACCGAAAGACAGTTACAGGTCAAGGTGGGCCACAACACCTCCCGACCCATAAATGTACACCAAGGAGTACCCCAAGGATCCGCACTCTCAGCACTACTATTCAACATCTACATCCAACCAATATGCGACATCATGAAAGAGAACAACATTCAATACACAATATATGCAGACGATATCATGATATACACCCCGATATCAGTCGACAACCCGGACTTCTCTAAGATAACATACTGCCTTACCCAAATGACAAGTTGGTGTCAAAACAACAACCTCTCAATCAACTACGGCAAGACCGAAGCTCTAATCATAACTCGGAACCAAAGCTTCATACACCCACCAAATATAAAGATACAAAGCACTACTATACCAATAAGATCAGAAGTGAGATACCTCGGAGTTACTCTGGACAATAAACTCAATCTCAAGCCACACATAGACAAAACAATCCAAAAAGCATACTACAAGATGCGAATCATCAGAAGACTGAAACCACTCCTCGCCCCTGAACACTTCCGTACCGTCTGTCAAGCACTGATAACCCCACTGCTGGACTTCTGCAATCCAATATACCTTGGACTACCAAAACAAGCCCTCAAGCCACTCCAACTGGCACAAAACATTGCAGCGCGAATAATATCTGGAACAGCAAGACAGGAGCACATCACACCCATCCTGAAGGACTTACACTGGCTCCCAATCAGTTCACGCATCAGATACAAAACTATCATAAACCTATTTAAGATAAATCAGCACACATCAGCCAACAGCCTGCACACCCTCATACAACCAGACACCAGCACACGTCCAAGAAGAAAACAAACACAAAACCGAGTCAGCACCCCAAGTGAATTCAAACACACACGCAAGGACACAACAGACAGAGCACTCTCCATGGCTGCTCCAACAATATGGAACAAACTCCCGAACGACTTGAGGGCAACAACAGACCTCAAAGACTTTAGAAAACAGCTGAAGACCATGCTGTTCATAGAACACTATGGACACATCACATAACCTCAGGGAACGTGTAACAGCACATGATACCTCCTAACACTGTATGTATAGAAAATGTTGTATAGCCCCAATGTATATAGCGCACTTTGTACATAGCTCAAACTAATCTCGCACACAACACAACATACACTCAAGTCGAAGTCTCACCCTCACTGCATGAATAACACGCTCACTTTACCCGATTGTTTGCTGTGATACCACCTTGATTAATAAGATAAGGCGGTTTAGAAATACTATTAAATAAAATAAAATAAATGTTAAAGCAGATGAGAGAGAGAATGGGAAAAAGAAAACTAGAAGACAAATGGACAGCAGACAATGGAGAGATAACAGAAGACAAAAAGAAACCAGAAGAAAGTGAATGGAATAATTGCAACTGAAAAATAAAATGCACAAACAACAAAAGATAGAAAAATACCTTTTTATTTTGAATTTATTAACTAGAATATATTAGTTCTGGTAAATGTGCGTCATTAACGTCTGCATTTTGTTTAGTACAAACAAACCTCTTCCAAAGACGGGGAATCTGTTAAACTAGAGGGCATAATATGCAAGGGCGTAAATTGAAAGGCAATGTCAGGAAATACTTTTTCACTGAAAGTGTGGTGGATGCTTGGAATGCCCTCTCGATGGAAGTGGTGGGGGCAAATACAGTGACAGAATTCAAAATGGCATGGGGCAGACACAGTGGATCCCTTTACAGCAACAGGATAAAATCAAAATAAACTTAACTAACTAATTTCTCAACAAACAGGGGTGTCCTACATGGAACAGTGGGTTCACCCCTAAACAAAGACATGGGGAGGGGTGGCCTGCATGGAGCCGCAGGTGCACCTACTCGTGGCATCTTACTGGGCAGACTAGATGCACCATGCTGGTCTTTATCTGCCGTCATTTGCTATGTTACTCTGATCTACTTTTGGCCGGGTATCGGGATCTCCCACTCCACAGGAGAGATGGGAGTTAATTATACCAAACAAGCCCAATGAGTTTTGGATGGAGGTTTACCAGTATTCTCATATGTGCTCTATCTCCCTTATCTTAGTGAACACGCAGCTACGGATATTGTTCTGCATGTCGGTTTCACACAGACCTTTTTCAGTACCACCAGGCAGACGATCCATTGTGCTGGAGACTGTGTGGACGGAAAGGAGATTTTGAATAAATGTGGTGGGCTTGTTTGCATCTGCAGCGGATTTGGTCATTAGTTTATACGTTCACAACCCAGACGACAGGAATGCAATTCAATTACAATATTGAGGCTTGTGTGCTGGGCTTATTGCCCATAGAAATGCCTCACAGTCATGCATCTCAGATTGCCGCATCTCTTTTGTTTAGCAGCATGCTCAGTCATAGCTCGATTTTGAAAAAGATCCAGCATATCCACCTTTGATGAATGTCTGGTCAAGATATGAGAGATATATCTCCTGGAGAAAATGACTGCAGTAGTTACAGGTCGACTGTTTGGTGGGGAGGAGATATGGAAGAAAGTTCTTAAGCAGTAAGGGACTGAGATGTCCTGGAGGGGGATGGAGGGAGGTAGCACCTGATAGTCTTGTCTTGCTGAAATCTGACTATATGTCCTCCTCTACCTTTCTTTCTCGCTTTCTTTTCTGTAATAAACATGCTTCCTTATCGTAGCTCCAGTCTAGTCCCGTAACAGTAGAGTTGTGTACCTCCTCCCGCAGCTAGGAGACTGAGCATGTCCATCTTTCAGTGAACCCAGTACAAGTAGTTCAGGGACCGCCCCCAGCCCCAGTTTTGCTCAGTCTTCATGCAGCGGGAGGTTGTGGATCCTAGACTCACTGGAGCAAAGGGGAAGCTAATCCTAGTTTAAGTCGTCTAGTTTAAAAAAAAACAACAAAAACCCCCCAAAGCATATATATAAGAAAAGAGCTGAGTTCTCTAAGAACTATATTGCAGGGTACTGGCCCTTTAATTTTGCGGCTTCAGTGCTCGCTGCTAGATCGGTGGACTCTGAGCTGGTGAGCCTCCCCCCTTCTCCCCCCTTCTCCCCCCTCTCTCTGGCACGGTGGGTGGCTAGAGGTGTGTGCGGGAGTCGAGCAGGGGCCTCCGGCTACGTTTTCCCCCGAGGCGGGAAAAGGGCCGTGGAGGGCAGTGCCGTGTTCGCGCGCCTCCGTTGTGGGTGTCTGATGGTGGCCCGGCGGCGCAGACAGCACGTGGCGGCAGGAGCAGCACGGGGTAAGTGACCTGCCTTGCCTTGCCTTTGGCTTGTGCTTGTGCCGGCGGCAGAGACTGCGGCGCTTTGCGGAGGGCCGCGGGGAGCCTGTGAGGCTGGCGGAGACTCTCTGGGCGCACTTCAGGCCACGTGGAAAAGCGCGGGAATGGCAGTTTAGGCGTGCGGGCCTAGTTAGCCTCTCCGGTGGTGGGGGGCTCTTGTTACAAAAAAATATATATATATACAAAAACAGCCAAAGATAACTGTGACAGGTTAAGTAGGTAAACGGTACTGTTTGCTTTTACAAGGTTCTCTGCAGTTGCAGTTCAACCCAGAGATTGCCTCTGGGTTCTTTCTGGATAGGCACTTTCAGGCGCACGCGCTGCATGCCAGGGAAAGCTAGGTGCCTCTTGTGTGGGGCACGTAAGAGCTCTGTCTCGGAGGTTGGCTTGTGCAGAGGCTGTGCCCTTGAGTGCTCTATGGCTGACAAGGAGTTAGAGGGGGCCCTGTCTACAGAGGGGGCAGTCCTGAAGGATTCTTCAGAGCCTCCGGAGTTGGCTACGGAGCCCTTGCCGGGGCTCTCGTCGGCCCCCGATGGCCCCTTGCCTCAGGACCCTTTGCAGGGGGGTCTGGGTGCGATTTTTTCACAGCATTTTTTGTCTCTTTTACAGCAGGCTCTTGGGAGGCCTAGTTCAGGGGGGACTGGGCTCTCGGGAGCAGAGGCCCGAACGGGTAAGAGACAGGGGTCTCGGTTAGAGGATGTAGCAAAGGGCGGTGCTGGTAAGCGGCCCAAGTTCCGCTTAGAGGGTGAAGAGCAGGACTTGGGGGAGTCAGAGGTATTGGAGGATTCCGATGGAGAGCAGGATTTAGAAGAAGGTGAGATTCTAGAACCAGAGGAGCAACCTCGCATAGTTAGAGTGTTTTGGAAGGAAGAGCTGTCCGCCTTGATAGCAGAAACCCTTAAGGCCTTGAATGTTCCGGTCTTGGGCTTGCAGCGGATCCTGCGCTGGAGGATCCGCTATTTCAGGCGGTGCGGAGATCCCAGAGGTCCTTTCCTATTCATAGGATTTTTAAGGAGATGATCCAGGAGGAATGGGATACTCCGGAGGCGGCCCTCAAGGGGGCAAGGATCATGGCTCGGCAGTATCCTCTGGTGGAGCCAGATAAGGATATCTTTAAGCCACTGAAGGTGGACGCGGTGGTGTCCGCGGTGACTAAGAAGACTACTATCCCAGTTGAGGGGAGTGCCGCTCTTAAGGATGCAAAGGACAGGCGGATTGATTCCTTGCTGAGGCAGGTGTTTGAGGTCAATGCCCTTTCCTTGCAAGCCTCCATTTGTGGAGCATGGGTGGCAAGGGTATGTCTGCGCTGGTCCCAGAAGTGGAAAGGGGCTCAGGCGGAGGAAGCTGCAGAAGAGGCGGCCTGGATTGAGTCGGGGTTGGCGTATCTCGCGGATAGCCAGTATGACTTGATCAGGGGCTTAGCCAAAAGTATGGCATCGGTAGTAGCGGCAAGGCGGTATCTGTGGCTGCGGAACTGGGCGGCGGACGGGGTTTCCAAGTCGAGGTTGGCTAAGCTCCCCTTCAAGGGTAAGCTCCTCTTTGGGGAGGATTTGGAGAAGTCTAAGGGTGGTCGTTTGCCCGAGGACAAGCTGAAACAGAGTCGGGCCGGAGGACCGTCTAGAAGTCAGTTGAGAGAGTTCTGGCATTTTCGGCCCTCCAGGTTCGCCCCAGCGCAGAGAGGGAGATTTCCCTACAGGTCTCAAGGCTTTCGGGGGTTTTGGGGGGCAGGAAGGGGCTTTGCAGCCTCCGGGTCCCCGGGAGCCAAGAAGCCTCAATGAAGTGAGGGGGGTCCAGGCAGGGACAGTGTCAGTAGGAGGTCGCTTACGAGATTTCGCTCCTGCCTGGGCCCACATTACTTCGGATCTCTGGGTGTTGGAGATCGTGCAGCGGGGTTATGCGCTAGAGTTCCAGCGCCCAGTGAAGGACGCGTTTGTGCAGTCTCCGTGCAGGACGTCTTCCAAAAGAGCGGCGGTCAGCGAGACGCTGGAGAGGTTGTTAGCTCTCGAAGCGGTGGTACCGGTGCCGCCGGCGGAACAAGGCTGCGGTCGGTACTCGATTGATTTTGTGGTGCCAAAAAAGGACGGTACTCTGCGCCCTATCCTAGATCTCAAGCGCGTAAACTGGTGTCTCCGGGTGTCGCATTTTCGGATGGAGACCTTGCGGTCGGTTATGGTAGCAGTGCGAGAGGGAGAGTATCTCACGTCCTTGGATCTCTCGGAAGCTTACCTGCACATTCCCATCAGGAGGGAGCACCAGCGGTTCCTTCGCTTCGCTGTGCCTATGGGTCATTTTCAGTTCCAGGCGATGCCCTTCGGTCTCGCGACGGTGCTGCGAACGTTCACCAAAATAATGGTGGTGGTGGCGGCGGCGTTGTGAAGAGAAGTGGTGTTAGTGCACCCGTATCTGGATGACTGGTTGATTCAAGCGAAGTCCATGGAGGAAAGTCAGCGGGCGACCAGTCGGGTGGTGTCCTTTTTGTAGAGTTTGGGTTGGGTAGTCAATGAGGCAAAGAGCAAGTTGACTCCGACTCAGGATCTGGAATAATTGGGAGCTCGTTTCGATATGCGCAGGGGCAGAGTGTTCCTGCCGGTGGGACGGGTTCAGAAGTTGAGGAGGCTCATTCGAGAGATTTCGGGCAACCCGGCTGCCCTCAGTATGGCGGTATCTGCAGCTGCTGGGTACGATGGCGGTCACGATAGAGGTAGTGCCGTGGGCCAGGGCTCATATGTGGCTCTTGCAGAGGTCGTTGTTGCGTCGGTGGTCTCATCAAGCGGATCCGTTGTCCAAACCTTTGGTGTGTCCGCCGGGGGCTCGGCGGTCGCTGCGGTGGTGGCTGCGTCCGGGGAACCTGGAGAGAGGCATGCCACTGGAGGCGCCGACGTGGAAGGCGTTGACGACCAACACGAGTCTCTTCGGATGGGGGGCGCACTTCGAGGGGCGGTTTGCCCAGGGTCAGTGGTCCCTCCAGGAGAAGGAATGGTCCATCAACAGGCTAGAGTTGAGGGCGGCGAATGTGGCAGCGGACTTCCTAAGTCGCATGCGAGTGGATCCGGGGGAGTGGGCTCTGCATCCGGAAGTATTCGCGGAGTTGGTGCGGTGTTGGGGTCTGCCCGTGATGGATCAGATGGCTACGTTCGAGTCGACTCAGATCGACCGGTTTTTCAGCAGACGGAGAGAGCAAATGTCGGAAGGCCTGGATGCTCTGATTCAACGTTGGCCGACAGTGGGTGCTTATCGGCAGGGTTCTCCAGCGCATAGAGAGGCACAAGGGGACCGTGCTGCTGATAGCGCCGGATTGGCCAAGACGGCCGTGGTATACCGACTTGCGGCATCTGCTGGTGGAGCATCCATGGAAGCTGCCGAAC
Organism: Ichthyophis bannanicus; assembly: GCA_033557465.1. Lineage (NCBI taxonomy): Eukaryota > Metazoa > Chordata > Amphibia > Gymnophiona > Ichthyophiidae > Ichthyophis > Ichthyophis bannanicus. The sequence goes on from CM066048.1 coordinate 5,249,167, forward strand.
AGGGGGGATCTGTTAGTGCAGGGTCCGTTAAGCATGCCTCAGGTGCATCGGTTCTCGCTTATGGCTTGGCTCTTGAAAGGGCAAGGTTGAGGAGTAGAGGTTATTCGCCAGCGGTGATTTCTACGCTGTTGAAGTCGAGACGGCGCTCCACGTCCTTGGCTTATGTGAGGGTGTGGCGCTTCTTTGAGAAGTGGTGTGAGGAGAGACATCTGCAAGCCTTGCGGTCTATGGTAGCACAGCCTTTTTGCAGGATGGCTTGGATAAGGGCTTAGCGGCGTCTTCGCTCCGGGTACAGGTGGCGGCGCTCGCCTGTTACCGGGGTAAGGTGCAAGGGCAGATGCTGGGAGCTCATCGTGATATCAAAAGGTTTTTGAGGGCGGCTTCGTTGTTGCGGCCCCCCTGCAGGAAAGGGATCCCAGGGTGGGATCTCAACATCGTGTTGGAGGCATTGGTGAAGGAGCCCTTTGAGCCGTTGGCCATGGCAACCTTGAAGGATCTCACGCTAAAGGTAGTGTTTTTGGTGGCGATCACGTCTGCGAGGAGGATCTCGGAGTTACAGGCCCTGTCTTGTAGGGAGCCCTTTTTGTCCTTCTCGAGGGAGAAGGTCGTGCTGCGGATGGTGCCGTCCTTTTTGCCTAAGGTGGTTTCCGCCTTCCATGTCAATCAGGTGGTGACTCTTCCAGTTTTCAAACGGGCGAGTGATGAGGGGACGGCGAGTAGGTTGCATAGATTGGACATAGGCAGAGTCCTGAAGGTGTATTTACAGCAGACAGCGGAATGGCGTAGGTCTGACCGGCTGTTTGTTCTGTTTGGGAACGCTCGACGGGGTGAGCCTGCGTCTAAGGCTTCCATTGCCAGGTGGATTAAGGAGGTGATTGCGTCGGCCTATCTGTTGAAGGGCAGAGTTGTGCCGCAGGGCTTGAGAGCTCACTCTACAAGTTCGCAGGCGGCATCCTGGGCGGAGTTTGGCTTGGTGCCGGTGGCGAGATTTGCAAAGCTGCGACTTGGTCGTTGTTGCACTCCTTTGTCAAGCATTCTCGTATTGATGTGCAGGCGGCGGGGGACGCGAGGTTTGGATCAGCAGTGCTTCAGGCTGGTCTGGCAGGTCCCTCCCGTTGAGATTGTTCACTGCTCTGCTACATCTCTACTGTTACGGGACTAGACTGGAGCTACGATAAGGAAGGTTAAATTAGACTTACCTGCTAATTGTAGTTCCTGGAGTAGATCCAGTCTAGTCCCGCTTCCCACCCGGTGGATGACTGCCGAGAGGTAGCCTGAGCACTGGTGGAGAGTTGGCATCGATTGCGAGCAGTGGCAGTGCCCGGCGGGTCTGGATAATGGGCGGTGGAGCTGCCAGCTGCGAGAAGAGTATGTTGCCTCCTTGGGGGGCGTGGGCAGAGGGGCGGCTCCTCTATCCAGCCATACATTTTGGGGTTAGCGTTATAGTTCAGTTTTGCTTCCCAGTTGGGAATGATTTGGTTCTTTATTTGCTCTGGTGAGTCGGCTTTGACAGTGGTAAACTGGGGCGGGGGGCGGTCCCTGAGCTACTTGTACTGGGTTCACTGAAAGATGGACATGCTCAGTCTCCTAGCTGCGGGAGGAGGTACACAACTCTACTGTTATGGGACTAGACTGGATCTACTCCAGGAACTACAATTAGCAGGTAAGTCTAATTTAACCTTATCTTGGTGTCTATGCTCAGGTTATCGGTCTATGCTCAGTATCACCCTTGAAATGTACTGTATGATAGCATGTGGAGAATGTTCAACATTATTATTATCATTATTAATACTATCAATACTGTTGTTGTTGTTGTTAAGCACCGTCAAGTTGGTGTTGACTCATGGCGCCCCTCTGGATAGTTGTCCTAAATCAATACTACTAATACTATAACTATTATTATTATTATTAATATCACTATTATTATTATTATCATCATTTAAGCTGTGGGGGGTGTGGGTGCTTGGGAGGGTGGGGAACAAGGAAGGGATTAAGGAGGGAGGGGGGTGAAGGGGGGTTTAAAAATCTGAGACTATAGGGGGTAGAGGGAAAGGGAGTGGGTCTTATAGATGACCTTTAATGCCAGAACATCTGAATTTCTGAATTTATACAAGCATAATTTGGGTAGGAAGGGGGTGGAAAGGTTTGCCATATCAATGCCTTAAGAACTCTGTCATAGCAAGTTATTATGTTGAGGAAAACAATTTAGGAACTATCACTGTTACTATGGCTCCTCCACCCACTAATTGGTATTACTAATACCACTATTATTTTTATTATTGCTACTAATATATTAGATACTACTAAGGTTAAAGTGGCAATATGTATACTGTCACTTGATTTTTGCTCATGTATTGCTTTCTTGTTGCTCAATAAAAATTTTCAGCACAAAATAAAAAGAAAGAAGAATTGAAAGAAATATTGATAAACCAGGAAGATGTGTTACAACTATTTGAAAAAGAGTAGCAAAACACCTGGACCAGATGGTATACATATGAGGGTGTTGAAATAACGGAAATATGAGATTGCAGACCTACTATTAGTAATTTGTGAACTATCACTAAAATCATCTGTAGTACCTGAAGATTGGCGAATGATTAATATAATGCCAATTTTAAAAAAGGCTTCCAGGGGTGATCCAGAAAACTACAGGCCGGTGAGCCTGACATCAGCACTGGGCAAAATGATAGAAACCATTATAAAGAACAAAATTGTAGATAGTTATGGTTTAATGGGAGAAAGCCAACAAGGCTTTAGCCAAGGAAAGTCTTGACTTACTAATCTGTTATATTTTTTTGAAGGTATGAATAAACAGGTAGACAAAGGTGAGCCAATCAAAATAGTGTATCTGAATTTTCAGAAAGCCTTTGACAAGGTCCATCATGAGAGATTCTTGGCGAAGTTAGAAAGTCATAAGAAAGGAGGCAGTGTACTATTGGGATCAGGAACTGGTTAAAAGATAGCAGTGGGTAGGGCTGAATGGCCAATTTTCCCAATGGACAAAGGTGAATAGTGGAGTACCCCAGGGATCTGTGCTGGGTCCGCTGCTTTTTAACATATTTGTAAATGACCTGGAAATGGGAATAACAAGTGAGGCAGCCAAATTTGCAGATGACACAAAACTATTCAAAGTTGTTAAAACCCATGAGCACTGCAAAACATTGCAAGAGGATCTTGATAAACTGGAAGACTGGACATTCAAAAGACAAATTAAATGTAATGTGGACAAGTGCAAAGTTACACTATGGTTATATGATACAAGGTTTCATATTAGAAACCACCACACAGGAAAAAGATTTAGGCGTCATCATGGATAATACCCAGTGTGCAGAGACAGACAAGAGAGCAAACAGAATGCTAGGAATCATAAGGAAAGGAATGGAGAATAAAGCAAAGGATATTATAATGCCTCTGTATCATTTCATGGTGCGACTGCACCTTGAATATTGTGTGCAATTCTGGTCACCGTATCTTAAAAAGGACATAGCGTTATTAGAAAAGGTACAGAGAAGAGCCACCAAAATGGTAAAGGGGATGGAAGGCTACTCCTATGAAGAAAGGCTAAAAAGGTTGGGGCTCTTTAACCTGGAAAAGAGACGGCTGAGGGGAGATATGATAGAAGTCTATAAATTAATGAACGGAGTGGAACGGGTAAACGTAGATCGATTGTTTACCTTATCAGAATATAGAAAGACTAGGGGACATGCAATGAAGCTACAGGGTAAACTATTTAAGACTAATAAAAGAAAATATTTTTTCACTCAACGTGTAATCAAACTCTGGAATTTGTTACCGGAGGATGTAGTAAAGGCTGTTAGTGTAGCTGGGTTTAAAAAAGGTTTGGACAAGTTCCTGGAGGAAAGGTCCATAAACCATTATTAAGAAGGGACCCAGGATATCAATGCTTGAACCAATACAAGCATTGTGGAACCTGTGTCCCTTGGGGAAACTGCTAGGTACGTATGACCTAGATTGGCCACTGTTGGAAACAGAATACTGGGCTTGATGGACCTTGGTCTGACCCAGTATGGCATATCTTATGTTCTTATGTTCTTATGAAGAGCCACAAAAATGGTAAAGGGGATGGAAGGATACTCCTATGAAGAGAGGCTAAAAAGGTTAGGGCTCTTCAACCTGGAAAAGAGACGGCTGAGGAGAGATATAATAGAGGTTTATAAATTAATGAATGGAGTGGAACATGTAAACATAGGTCAATTGTTTACACCATCAAAAAATAGAAAGACTAGGGGACATACAAAGAAGCTACAGTGTAACCCATTTAGGACTAATAAGAGAAAATATTTTTTCACTCAAGCGTGTAATCAAACTCTGGAATTTGTTACTGGAGGATGTATTAAAAACTGGTAGTGTAGCTGGGTTTAAAAAAGGTTTGTACACGTTCATGGAGGAAAGGTTCATAAACCATTATTAAAGAGTATCCGGGTAATCCACTGCTTGTCCCAATACAAGCATTATATAACCTGTGTCTTTTTGGGAAACTGACAGGTACTTGTGACCTGGAATGGCCACAGTTGGAAACAGGTTACTGGGCTTGATTGACCTTGGTCTGACTCAGTAAGGCATTTCTTATGTGTTTAAGTTAACCTTTTAAGCATTAACTTGTGGATTTTTTCGCTCTTCTGTATACCTTTTCTAATTCTGCTATATCCTTTTTAAGATATGGTGACCAGCAGGGCCAGCTCAAGGATTTCTACCAGACTAGGTAGAAACCCCGGGGCTGCCCCCCCCACTGATGCTGCCTCCTCCCCCCACTGCCGCTGCTTCCCCATCGGATGCGCCTGCACAGCTGCTGCTGATTCTGTCTTGGAAGGGGGAGGTAGGCAGCACCACTTTTGGAAATACTCTTCTATCTGCCCTTGGGAGATTGGATCTCTGCAGGCTGACAGAAGGGGGTTCATTTTCTGCCTGCGATTGTGTGGGGGAGGGAGTATGTGTGTGTGTGGGGGGGGAGAAAAATGGGATTACTGCTTGCTCCTGGGATTTTTCAAGCCCTGCTTCTACTGCCTCAAGAAGTGTTATTTATTTATTTATTTTATTTATTTAACATCTCTTATATACCGCGCTATTAAAATCAGTGCGGTGTACAATGAACAAAATATACTGCAATGTGTACAGGTAACATCGAGTTTACAGAGAACAAGGGAATATATAACATGGAATAACAGGGATAACTATGTACAATCAACATTATACTATGAATATGCTTTTATTATATACCATATTTAAACTCGAGTGGATATTGTACGTGAATTCATGGGTGGCATGGGTCAGTAGTAGTAAAGTGAAATATCGTGGGAACTAACCATTTTCTGATTGGATAAAGGTGTTAAAGTGTTTGGTGTGAGTGGGAGGCCTGTTGGCTGTGTGAGTGTCTGTGGTCACTTCTGGGTAGTATTTTGTGAATAAGTGATGCTTTACGGCTTTGCGGAATTGTAATAGGCTTTTGATGCCGCGGATTTCATGGGGAAGTATATTCCAGTTCCTGGGTGCGAATAATGAAAAAGCTCTGTTTGATGTAGCTTTAGTACATGATGTCATCATCTTGGGAACTATTAAGGTGTTCATAGTTGTAGTCCTTCTGTTTCTATTTTCAGGGGTGTTATGGATTAGTTTTCTGATTGGTGTTGGTGGGTAGATATTCATGGCTTTGAAGGTCAAGACTAGTGACTTATATGAGAGTCTGGCTTGTAGAGGTAGCCAGTGTAGGTCTTTCATGATAGGCGTTATATGAGCAGACCTTGGTGATCCAGAGAGGACTCTTGCAGCTGTATTCATAGCCAGACGAAGTGGATTTAATGTTGATTGAGAGAGCCCATGGAGGATGATGTTTGCAAAATCTAGATGTGGGAGGACTAGTGCCTGGAAGGTTGATCGGTAATCAGTATAGTCCAGTAGTGGACGGAGGTGGCGTAGTGTTCTGATCTTGTGATATATATTCTTTGTCACATTCTTCACATGCATTGTCATATCCAGGTGTTGATCTAATGTTATGCCGAGGTATCGGATCGTGGGTTTGGACGTCAGTTCTATGTTGTTGATCAGCAGCGACGGAGGAGGTACGAACTTAAGATTCCTTGTGACAAATAGGACATCAGTTTTGCTATGATTTATTCTTAGGTTTTGAGTCAGCAGCCATTCAGCTACTGCTCCAAAGCAGTTGATTATTGGAGTATACACTGGTTGGTCAGTTTTGAACGGCATGTATATGAGGATGTCATCAGCGTATGCCAGGCATTGTACGTTGAAGGATCTGATCAATTCACATATCGGCTGCATATAAACATTGAACATTAACGCCGATAGTGAAGATCCTTGTGGTACACCTTGAGACTGTAGGAATGGTTCTGAGGATTCCTGGCCTGTTTTAACTTGTTGCCACCTATTGGAAAGGTAGGATCTATACCATTCTAGTGCTGTGCTTCGAATCCCCTTTTCTCTCAGGCGTTGCAGTAGTATATCGTGGTTCACAGAATCGAATGCAGCGGAAATGTCTAAAAAGATGAGAATAAATCCTTGTTTGATGTTGTTTATTCCTGTGATCAGATCGTTGAATAGGGTTGTAAGGATTGTGTCGACTCCATGTGCTTCTCTGAATCCATGCTGTGATTTGTCTAGTGGTGCTTCTGTGTCAATATGATGCTGGAGTTGTTGTTGGGCAGCTTTCTCGATGATTTTTGCAAGCTGGGGAATGCTTGAGATTGGCCTAAATGATTCAGCTTTGGATGGATCAAGCTTACTGTTTTTTAGTAGAGGCTTGATAGAGGTGTGTTTAAGACTCTGGGGGAATGAGCCTGTTAGAAAGGACTGGTTCAGTATTTTGCATAGGATTTGGCTTAGATCATGTCGCAGGTCTTTGATCCAGTTGGCTGGGCAAGGGTCGTTAGGTGCCGTGCTAGGATTGATGGAGGCGACAATTTTCTCAATTTCATTAGATGATATAGTATTGAAGTTGCAAAATGGAGTTATTTGAGATGCCTTAGATGATATAATGGGGTCGATGGTATTTATGCTTGTGCTGGTCTTAATCATTTTTGATTGCAGGTAGATTGCGTAGTCCTGTGGTTGAGGCATTGCAGGTTGGGCTGAAACTGGCTCTCTTGTTATGGATTTTACTAAGTTGAATAGAGCATGAGGTTTATTGATGGAGCGTTTCAGTAGGTTTGTGTGGTATAGCTTCTTACTCAGTGTTACCTTCTCACGGTGGGTAGCTAGGTGTGTATTGTATGTTTCAAGGGCTTCTGGTGAGTGGGTTTGGCGCCACTGTCTTTCAAGTTTGCGTAGGTGGGTGAGAGATGTACGAAGGTCAGTAGAGAACCATGGTGCGTGTTCTCGTTTTCTTATTTTCTTATCCTTGTGCTCTGGACATGAGGCGGCTCTGAGGTTCTCGTCCCATTTGGCTACCAGGTCGTCTAGGTTGAGGGAGGTGTCCGTCAAGAGTGGTTGGAGGTTATCTAGGACCTTGTCACGGTTGAGAGGTTGAAAATGGACTGCGTGGGTTCCGGGTGGATTAGATGGTATTTGACTCACGTGAGTGGTATGGGTGGGTATATTGAATTGGATAAGGTTGTGATCGGACCATGGTACTGGTATAACCGATAGTTCAAGGGCTTGGTGTGTTAAGGTGTTGGAATGGGGTGCGAAGATGAGGTCTAGTTTACCTCCTTTAGTGTGGGTGGGAGAATCAACATATTGTTTGTAGCCTAGATCCCCTAGTGCGTCTAGAAATGCTTCAGAGTGGCTGTCATGGAGAGATGGGAGGTTGAAATCACCAACTACCCAATTTGGAGAGCGTGAGGTGGATGTTGCGCATGCAAGCTCGATTATTGTTGGAAGGTCATCTGGTGATGGGGAGGGTGCTCGATAAAGCAGGTTGATTGAGCAGAGTTCATTAGATATAGTGAGGGAGTCAAGGTGGGTTGAGCTGGAGGAGTTGCATAGTTTGAAATTAAGATCTGTTTTGGCGAGTATGAGCGTTCCGCCTCCTTTTTGAGTGGATCTGTGGCTTGTGTAGAGGTCAAATCCAGGAGGTAGCATCTGATTCAGGAGGATGTTGTCGCAATCGGATAGCCATGATTCCGTGACCATCAGGATGTCAAGCTTGTATTGAGGAATCAAGTCTATGACTGCAGGCCATTTTGATCGAATGGATCTGGCGTTTATCAATGCACATTTTAGGAGGCGTTGTCGATGGAGTTTCTCATATTGTGCTTTGTTGATGATTTGAAGGGGAATGTTAAGTAGATGGGAGTGGGATGTGTGGTTGCGTTTTGCAGTTGTGTGGTGGGGGAATTCAAACCATCTCCTTCCATATGTATGAAGTATTGGTATGTAGCTAGTATCGTGGTTGAGGGCGTTTATGATGCGGGGGAGCCCAAAGGTAAGGAGGGTAGTGAGTGATAACAGGACCTTATACATTTTAGATTAAATAGAAATAGTGCAATGACTAGCAGCAGTGCAGTGACCCGCAATTGCTATCAACAGTACAATGATTAATTGTTATTGGCACAGTTAAAGGACTATAGACAGTGGTAGTACAATGTGCTAAGTTAGTATTGGCAATGGTATAAAGGTTATTGAGTTGCAAATAACAATATTATAGCTTTTGAGAGGCTAATTAGTACTGACAACAGTATTGTACTGACTGGTGATAGCTTCTTACTGACTGGTGATAGGTTCTACTGACAACAGTATTGTATTGGCTGGTGATAGGTTCTACTGACAACAGTATTGTACTGACTGGTGATAGCTTCTTACTGACTGGTGATAGGTTCTACTGACAACAGTATTGTATTGGCTGGTGATAGGTTCTACTGACAACAGTATTGTACTGACTGGTGATAGCTTCTTACTGACTGGTGATAGGTTCTACTGACAACAGTATTGTATTGGCTGGTGATAGGTTCTACTGACAACAGTATTGTACTGACTGGTGATAGCTTCTTACTGACTGGTGATAGGTTCTACTGACAACAGTATTGTATTGGCTGGTGATAGGTTCTACTGACAACAGTATTGTACTGACTGGTGATAAGTTCATGCAGTATGCTGGTTATTGGTGGTAGAGTGTAAAGGAGCAGGTTATTGTCAACAAAACAGTTATACTTGCTGTGTCCTTGGTCTTTTGACGTGTTGTTGCAGGGGTGCTCTTAGTTCTCGAGGAGCTTAGGCTGATAGGTGCTGATAGGTGCTTGAATATCGCTGTTGCTGCTTCGATGTTTGCGTCAATCGCGAGTTCAACCAGAAGGGAACTCAAGCTGCTTTGCAATTGAGAGGTAGGCTAGCGTTGTGTCCGTCGGATGTTGATCAGGCGTTTTCGGTAAGGCCTCTGCCTAAGGGCCGTGCCAAAGGGCCCTCTTGCGAGGCCCTCAGGCGCGGGCCCGCAAGGCGCGGGCACGCTTGCCCGCGGCTGTGTTTTAAACTGTGCCGCTGAAGTCTCCCACGGCCCGGATTGGGCCGGAGTGTAGGAGCGCGAAAAAACAATTACCCTCTGCTCCACCCCGACTGGGGAGCTGCTGTAGATGGCTGCTGCAGCGAAGAGGGCTCTCTCCTGCCCGCGGCTGGGTTTTAAACTGTGCCGCTGAAGTCTCCCACGGCCCGGATTGGGCCGGAGTGTAGGAGCGGGAAAAAACAATTACCCTCTGCTCCACCCCGACTGGGGAGCTGCTGTAGATGGCTGCTGCAGCGAAGAGGGCTCTCTCCTGCCCGCGGCTGGGTTTTAAACTGTGCCGCTGAAGTCTCCCACGGCCCGGATTGGGCCGGAGTGTAGGAGCGGGAAAAAACAATTACCCTCTGCTCCACCCCGACTGGGGAGCTGCTGTAGATGGCTGCTGCAGCGAAGGGGGCTCTCTCCTGCCCGCGGCTGGGTTTTAAACTGTGCCGCTGAAGTCTCCCACGGCCCGGATTGGGCCGGAGTGTAGGAGCGGGAAAAAACAATTACCCTCTGCTCCACCCCGACTGGGGAGCTGCTGTAGATGGCTGCTGGAACCTATACATGATTGAGTGCAGAACCATAAACTATAAACTATAAAAGCAGCCTTGAAGAGATGAGTTCTTAGTCTGGACTTGAACAGGATCAGAAATGGAGCCTGACATGCTGCCTCAGATTGTCTATTCCAGGCATATGGTGCAGCAAGGTGGAAAGAACGAAGTCTGGAGTTGGCGGCAGAAGAGGAGGGCAAAAAGAAAAAGGATTTGCTTGATGAGCGGAGTTGCCAAGGAAGGCTGTAAGGTGAAGGGAAAAAAAATGAATCCCCTTCAGATACCTTTGTTACAGGTTGAATCCATCTTGTGCTAACGTCTATAGCTCAGGACTAAGAAACAGCTTGCTCTGACTTTTTCACACTGAAACTGCAAAATCAGCAAGATTGAGCAATGAAATGAGTTAATATCCTGTCCCAGAGAGCTGACACAATGAGGGGCCCTGAACGCTATATAGCTAATGAAAGACTGTCACCTGGGCCTCTTTAATGAACAAAGGAAGACGAACATCAGTATCTGCAGTTCATCTGCAGGAAACATAACTATCAGAAAGCGAATGAGAATGGAGAGACAGGATGCCACAGAGAGAACACAAAAGAGACACCTCCCCCTGGTATGATAAATCCGAAGATGCTGCTCTCATGGCCTCTTATGAATATATTAATTCCACATATCTGCTAACAAAAACATGACTTGATGCCCTAAGCTATACCTCTTGGATTCCTATATTTCAGACCCCTGCAATTACTGCTGAACTAGGTATGGCTGTGCGTAGGTTGCAATGTTTGCTTCATGTCCAAATGTTTTCTGTCACTGAATCCATTACTCTCCTAGCCAAATCCCTTGAGCAAAACAATCAAATGACTCTGCAAAATAGACGAGCTTTAGATCTATTATTAGCAGCTGAGGGAGGGGCATGTAAATTCATTAATGAAACAAATTGTTGCACAGTTATAGCAAACCATACAACTTTTGTCCTTAATGCAATGGACAGAATTAGACACTTGTCAGAATTACATCTGGATGATTTCAAGGGTGGGATTCAGGTTGGAGCATGGTGGAATGTTGCTGCTTCTTAGTTTACAGGCCTAAGCTCTGGCCTACGTGGCTTACTTTTAGCCTTGTTTGGTCTGCTCATTGCTTTATCAGTTAGCTGCTGTGTTTTTTTCATTTATTCTAGCTTTCTGTAGAAGGTGTTTGACTAAGTTGTCTATACCACAACTCTAATTCTTACTTCCCAAAATCAGGCCAATGAATATACTTCCCTTGCCCGTAGACCTAGAGTTACTAATATAAATGGTAACCTGTCTGATGCCCATCCTCTTATTCCAGAGGGGTTTCACTTGGTAGTGGTCCAATATTCAGGTATTAAGTAACCTTATATGGATTTCCTCTCTTTTCAAGTTCCCTATGTTAGGTATAGAATTAATGGGATTCAGATCTCATGTGGCAACTTAGTTTCATCATGTCTCCATCTCTTCAGTGAGTGTCACTGGAGGTTCCAGATGACCGAGTGTAGAAGGGCACACTATGGGAACAACAGGAGGGACCTGAAGTGGGATTCAAGAGGGGAATGAAGGGAAAAAAATGAATCCCCTTCAGGTACCTTTGTTACAGGTTGAATCCATCTTGTGCTAACGTCTATAGCTCAGGCCTAAGAAACAGCTTGCTCTGACTTTTTCACACTGAAACTGCAAAATCAGCAAGATTGAGCAATGAAATGAGTTAATATCCTGTCCCAGAGAGCTGACACAATGAGAGGCCCTGAACGCTATACAGCTAATGAAAGACTGTCACCTGGGCCTCTTTAATGAACAAAAGGGAACGTAAACAAGGAAGACGAACATCAGTATCTGCAGTTTATCTGCAGGAAACATGACTATCACAAAGCAAATGAGAATGGAGAGAAAGGATGCCACAGAGAAAACAAAGGGTTAAAGATTAAGAAGCAGATTTGCTTGAAATAATGGAGAATGAAAAAAGATAGGAAATCTATTTATCAGCAATTTGAGCCTGAAAATGAATATAAATATGGAAAAGAAATTTTGATAAATAGACAGACAGTAGCTGATCTCACTGGAGTGAGGCTCTCTCTCTGTCCCAGGACCTTTTTTTACACTTAAGTCAGGTGCTTTGCTTGTTGCAGATGTATTGATGCTATGGATTGATATTGAAATTTGTACCTTATAAATCAAAAGTAAAGTTTGTGATGTTACAGACCTGACAAGATAAATAAAAAAAATTTCCATGCTTTTATGGTGGCATGAGCAATTTGTTTAGGTCCTGTATATACATTTTATGGATGTTGGGGCGGACACAAGCAGCCAAACAAAAAGTACAAAATTAGACCAAATAATCGTAGGGGAAGTCCAGAAAATCCCCAACAAAGGAGAGATGAGAGAGGGGAGGTAAAGAGGAGCCACAGAATGAATGCATTTGTAGGTCAGTAGGAGAAATGTGAACAGTATGTGGAAATGTATAGGGAACCAGTGATGTGACTTGAGAAGATGGGTGATGTGGCAGAAGGTTGGCTGTGCAGCTGAGTTTTGAATGGATTAAAAGGGAGATGGATGATTCAATGGGAGACCAGTGAAGAGTACGTTGCAACAGTTTAGACAGTTGGAGACCAAGTCTGGACGGTCCGGATATGCACCCAATTCTCATCCCGCGGGAGCCTAATGGCCCTGCGGGAGCAGAATCAGGGCATAGGGCCTGGAAATACCAGACATGCCCCGATTCTATGCCTCCAGACATATAGGTACTTCCCCAGCTATCCCAGCCAGGCTCCTGCATGGAGCCGAGGTGCCATGGCGTCCAGTTGCCATGGCACTGTGACTCCATGCAGGAGCCACGATTGTCTGCACTGCAACAAAAGCCCTGTTCCCTGCCGCCTGATTGGGCCTTCTAAGGCCAGTGTTGGAGGGGTGGGGTACCCCTTGCAATGCTCACCTCATCTGCATTATTTGTAACTTGTCTCAGGGTAGTTTCTCCAAATGGGTTAGTTTTGCGCATACCATGGCAGTCGTGAACCTCACTTCTAAGCCAGGGTATGTGGAATATTATCTTAATCTTTCAAATTTACTGCTAATGTTCAGCATAATACTTGCATCATGCCAAAGAGAGCCTCCTGCTGGAGTTCATAAGATGTAACACGTATGGGTAGCTTGTCACGATGAGCTTGGAAATTCTTCTTTATCAGGCCTGTGGCTCCCAGTACAATGGGAAATATTTCTGCATCTTTATGCCACATTTTCTTGGTCTCTGATTGCATTTCTTGTTACTCCAAGATCTTCTCCCTCTCCACGCGACTCACAGAATAATCACTCGGTACCATCACTTCTATTATTAATGACATTCTGGTGTTATTCTCCTTTACCACTATGTCAGGTTTCCTGGCATCCAGTTTCTTCTCTGTCAGTATGGGAATTTACCAGGTGAGCATAACCTCTTCATTCTCTGTTATTTTCTTAGGATCATGATCCCAGTGTTTTTCAGAGACAGTGATGTTGCAGTGTTTACAGAGTTTCCAGTGGAGGAGGCGTGCTTACTTTGTTGTGCCTTTCTGTATAGAACTTTTCCGCCATCAGAACTTCACTGTCTACTATTAGGTGAGTCACTGTTTCCAACTCTTTCTTATAGAATTGGCATATGTCTGTTGTGCCAGTTTTTTCAATACTCGCCGTAAACCATCTCGTCCGTAATCCACTATCCTGTGCTGCAACTATCAATCTTTCATCCTTTGGTTTCAGTCTACTTCTCCTCAACCATTCCTGTGTCCGTTCTTGATCGACAAAAGGTTCTTGGAGTAAAAAACTGCTCTGATGCCCTTCAGCCTGGGCAGTATATCAAGAAATTGCAAAGACATAAACTCTGCATTTTCCACTGTATTTGTGCATTTGCCACTTGTTTTTTCTCACCTGCTGATCTAATTCTTTGAAGAGTTTTTTTTTCTTGTTTTGCAAATTCTGTTACTTACTTTTCCATGCACACCTGTGGATTCTCGCTCATTCCTTCTATTCGTCATAATGCTTGTCCAAGTTTGATGATGGAGACAGATCCTGGATGCTTACTTTCATATTTCAGCACTTTTTGTGTATTTGGATCTGATGATGCTGTCAGATAGGCTTGGAGGCCTATGATAGTAGCTCTGTAGGTGTAGTCAATCTCTATAAGTCCTAGCCCTCCTTCAGCTCTAGGGATGTACAATCTTGCCATACACTGATTCTTGTAACTTACTTCATGAGCAAGGAGGAGTTTTCTTGTTCACACATCCAGTTTTTCAAGCTCTTTATGAGGCCAATTCACAGTCCCAAAACTTTAGGAGAATACAGGAATTGCCAGCTGATTGATGGCTTGTGTCTTATTTCATGATGTTAAAGCACTTTTCAATAACAATTTTAACTTCCTGTAATATTCTTTACTTATCTTTTCTCTCAATAGTTTCTGCTCGAGTGTCATTCCTTCCTCTATTCTGAGATACTTATATACAACTTCCTATTCTTTTTTTTTAAACTTTTTATTTAAGGATTTTCAAATACAATAAGAAAATACAGTAAGAGCATTATTAAACAGGAAATAACAAATACAGTCAAGAAACTTTATTCCCCCATATAAAATGAAACACATCAAGGGGAGAATTGCCAAAATAGAAGAAATAGGATCAATCAAAAATACAAGAAAAAAGGGGTTATACACCCCACAAAAGGGAGCCTAAACAACAAAAATCATTCCCCCTCAACACTTACATCTCCCCCCGCTTTTGAATCCAAGAAAGATTGCAAAGCGGTGACATCATTATACATATAGGTTCGCCCCCCTAAGGTAATCACACAACGGCAAGGAAATTTAAGGAAAAAGGTTGCCCCTAATGCCAACACCTGTGATTTCAACAACAAAAACTGCCTACGCCGTGACTGCGTATGATGGCAGACATCTGGGAAGACTTGAATGGCCTGGCCACAAAATAAAGTACCCCGATACTTAAAGTATGCTCTCATAACGCGCAATTTGGCAGATTCAGAAATAAACTGAACTACCAAAGTGTTACGTTTTGAGATATTATCCATTGAGTCTTCCAAGAAGGCTGTTAAGTTCTGATCCACTGAAGAGACTGAAGAGGCCGCAGCCCTGCAGCCCGAGGAGTGGAAGAAGAACCCAAAGGCAAATAATACATATGGACCGTCTGAGCAATATGAAAATCCCCATCTAAATGCAAAATCTCCAAAAAGTATTTAACCAATAATATATCAGAAGACATTAGGTGTGTCATAGGAAAATTAAGAAAGCATAAATTACATGCTCTAGCACGATTCTCTAGAACCTCAATCCGAAGGGAAATAGCTGAGGAATCACGTATAAATGCCACATCAGAATTACGACTGGATTGAAATTGAGAATTAGTGCTATCAGCAAGCTTTACAACTGAACCTAATTGGTTATCCATAGATTGTAATTTATCCACAACATCTTGGGAAAATTTACACAAAGAGGATACAGTTGAAGTCAAACGTACATCTATCTTTTGAATAGCAGATCATATATCATGCAAAGTTACCTCACCCGTAGGGGATACTAAATTCCCGGGTTCTATTACAGGTGGAAAAACAGGACATGGAACAGGGGGAAACCGCTCAGGGGGACTACCAGAAATAGTGGATGAAAGAGCAGGAAGAGGAAAGGGAGGAGGAGACCGGAGAACAGGGCTCAATGAGGCCTCCTCCGGAGATCGATTACCAGGCAGCAAGACAGTCACATGTTTGTCCATAGGGCCCGCCGCTTTTCCTCCTGTGGCACCAGCCCCCGATTTGCCATCCACCTTCGCCTTCCTTTTGCCCATAATGCTGAGAACCGGCTCCCAAATGGACACACCACACGACACCTCACGTGCGCCAAAGGGGCGTGTCCTGCCCCTTGAGCCACGCCCCTTTAGGCCACGCTACGCGGGCCGCGACACGCGGCCGCGTTTAACACCGGAGGGCTTTGTAGGGCACAGCAGGGTCCTCCAGGCCAAGGCACGTCCTCCTCCCGCCTGCCCGATCACCAACCAGCCTCCTCCAGGTCTCGCTGCGCTGATCCATGCGGATTGAAAAGCACGGCAGCTCCCTCTCAGCGGCACTTCTCCCAATACTCTCACCAAAACCGGAGGGCTTTGTAGGGCACAGCAGGGTCCTCCGGGCCAAGGCACATCCTCCTCCCGCCTGCCCGATCACCAACCAGCCTCCTCCAGGTCTCGCTGCGCTGAACCGTGCGGATTGAAAAGCACGGCAGCTCCCTCTCAGCGGCACTTCTCACAATACTCTCACCAAAACCGGAGGGCTTTGTAGGGCACAGCAGGGTCCTCCGGGCCAAGGCACTTCCTCCTCCCGCCTGCCCGATCACCAACCAGCCTCCTCCAGGTCTCGCTGCGCTGATCCGTGCGGATTAAAAAGCACGGCAGCTCCCTTTCAGCGGCACTTCTCCCAATACTCTCACCAAAACCGGAGGGCTTTGTAGGGCACAGCAGGGTCCTCCGGGCCAAGGCACGTCCTCCTCCCGCCTGCCCGATCACCAACCAGCCTCCTCCAGGTCTCGCTGCGCTGAACCGTGCGGATTGAAAAGCACGGCAGCTCCCTCTCAGCGGCACTTCTCCCAATACTCTCACCAAAACCGGAGGGCTTTGTAGGGCACAGCAGGGTCCTCCGGGCCAAGGCACGTCCTCCTCCCGCCTGCCCGATCACCAACCAGCCTCCTCCAGGTCTCGCTGTGCTGAACCGTGCGGATTGAAAAGCACGGCAGCTCCCTCTCAGCGGCACTTCTCCCACAACTTCCTATTCAATGTCCTTGATGTCATAGCCCTCAGCAAGGGAGATGTTTTCGGTTTTGCTCAATTTTCCTCTGAAAAAAGTTGCCTTAGCACATTTATCAAGGCCAAAAGTCATCCTGATGTCATCAGAAAAGCTTTTCACCACACAAAGCTGCTCTGCTAATTGTTGCTTGCTGGAACTGTAAAGTTTGAGATCATCTACAAATAGCAGATGGGAAGTTGCTTCTGGGTTGCAACAGTCTTTAGAATTCAGGTTAAATCCATACCCCAAAGAGTTGATGAGAACACTCATTGGATTAAGCACCAAACAAAACAGAAGTGGTGACAGGGAATCTCCCTGAAATATTCCTTGCTGGATCTTAATGTTAGGAATGATGTACTGACTATCTTCATATCTCAAAAAGAGTGTGGACTGCCACATTTTCATAGTGAACTTAATATACTCTATCAAACCAGAATTTATTTTATATATTTCAAGGCAATCTGCTGCTTGCTCTGCCTTCAGGAGCAGAAAGATGAGGAATAAGTAGCCTTCAAAACTGAAGGTCAGTTTGCTTATGATTTTATATTCTTCAGTAAGCAAGTTACAGTTTGCTTTCAGTTTCCCTCATGAAATGCTCCCTTTAAATTTAGAATTAAATATTCTTTACATCTCTCAGGTAGGGTGGAGGAGTAGCCTAGTGGCTAGAGCAAAAGTCTAATACCCAAAAGACTGGGGTTTGGCTCCCACTTCTTAGGCAAACCACTTTACCCTGCAAGAAAATTCAGGGGCTGCTGGGTTGCCAGCAATCAACATTGACTTGACAGCACTTAAAAACAACAAAAAAACCCATCTGAGAATAGTGTTCTGGATGATTTCTGATGGTCAACAGCATGACTTACAACAATAAACATATTTTCACCCTTCTGCCTAAAGTAAAATCATATTTTGGTGGTCTTTACCTGTGTAAAATTTGGCCCCCAAGCAATGGAAGTCATGTTGATAAGTAGTTTGTGACCTTCAGTAGCAGAGGAAACAAAGCTTCCTATTTGAACTTTCTTGATAGTTCTATTTGGGAAGATCAGCCAGTTGATGATGTCAAACCTTCCTTGCAATTTCCCTTCATTATCAAAGAAAATCTCATCACCATCCGATGTTCTAAAATGAATGGTTTTCAAATGGCTGTTCAGCTAAAATTAGAGAAAAATAAATAGTATGTAGAATTTAATAGGAATTTGTAGCAATTAAATAAAAAATATGTAGTCATATATGTTGTGTGTGGGGGGGGGGGGGGGAGTTACGTTTACTAAGCTGTGTTAGGCTTTTGTAGCTAATGCGCCATTTTGTGCAAATAATGTGATGTTAGCTGCAAAAGCCTTGGGTGTGCCCAGCATTTCCTCAGCAGATATGGCACCAAAAATACAGAGGTGGCATTAGTTGCACCCACGCTGTCCACAAATCTGACAGTTACCACAAAGGGTTGAGGCCTGCAGTAACCATGTATTACAGACATTATTTATTTAAAGCATTTATATACCACCCGTCTGCAATAAACATTCTAGCCAGTTTACCATCAGGCACTGTTTATATTCCTTCATCTCCAAAGGGCTCACAATCTATGCATACCTGATGCAACAGAGGGTTAAGTGGCTTGGCCAAGGCCACAAGGAACACCTTTAGGACTAGAGATCCCACTCCTTTTAGCCTGAAGTTGCTGTCCCTGAGCAGGTATCAAGCCCCCAGCCCTCTGGCCCAAGGTGACATGCCCCAACCACTGGGCCACTCCTCCCTCATGCCCATTTTCTATCCTAATTCTGTCCACTCATGCAGATAAGATGCTTTCTGTAAATAGCACAGAAAATTGCTGCATTACTGCATTTTTCATGCATTATCTGTTAACATGGCCAGATAGCATATACCGTCTACTGCATTAACAGTTAACACAGCTTAGTAAACATATCCTCAAATGAGGAAATGTATCTACACAATTTCCTTTAAGTGAGGGTTAAACATATCACATTGTGAGAATCATTCTTTTTTTTAAAGCTTTATTTTCATTTTCAAAACATAGCAACTTATCAACAGAAACAGTATTTCAATAAAGAAAAAAACCCTTAGCAATATCTCAAAAGGAAAGAAAAACCCTCAACCCATCCACCCACCCCGGTTTCCTGACTAACCCATCCTATATAGAACACATCAAACTACAACAAGTACATTAATCGTTAACTATTAGGCAGCAATTTCTCTATCTACATTGTGCTATGGCTACACAATCATTTAAAGACTTCCATTTAGTTACAACAGATAGTGGAGGGATAGTCTAGACATCCCTTAGCTGTTCATATTTGCCATACAGCCATATCTTATTCCATCGTATATACCAATCAATCAATCTCTGTGGTGTTCTTCCAGTGGGTTACAATAAGGTTCAGTGTGAAGCTTAACTTGAAATCCAATAGGAACTGATTCTCTTACGCTAGGGAAGAGATATCACTCAAAGACTGAAGTATTACAATTTTCCATATAAACGGGGCTTGGAACTTAAGGATTTGTTAGACTCGCTCCCACACCTGAGTCCAGAAAATGAACATTAGGGCAACTAATCATCATTTGGGAAAATGTGCCAAGGTTGCTTTGACAGGACCAGCAAAGATTACTAACAAGCATCCAATTTAGTTAATTTGACTGGGGAAAAAAACGCTCTATGTGCCAGGAAACATAGCATTTGCGTAAGAGAAGCCAATTTCGATAGTCTGATGAGTGTACCCCAAAATTTATTCCAACTTTGTGGTGAAAGAGCCGCATCTACATTGTGCTCCCATAATTTCTGCAATCCAATCTAGGGTTGCTGGTTACTCTCCCAGAGTAAGCAGTAGAATTCTGAGTCTACCCCAGAACAGAGATATAAACATTTGACCACTTTTATTAGTCCTCACTTCTCATCTAGTATCTTAATATGTAGGCCCGATTTACCGCTTGAATTGCAGCAACTGAAAGTAGAGCGTAGCAGGGAGCTTAAATTCTAGCTGTAGCTCTGAGAAGGATTTCCATCTAGGACCGATCAACCAAATACCTCTGGAGCGCCATTGTTTCCAAGCCATGGGCTGATGTTGAATCTTAAGAATTGGGTTACACTATAAAGGAAGCTGGTTAGATGGTCTGTTTTCTGCTTGCATGTTAAGACCTGAAAAGCTTCTTGCATGTCCACAATTAGTGTAGAAGAGTTGGGTTTGACATATTGCCTCCTACCAGGAAGCAGCTGTAACAGAAAGGGGGCAGTTAACCCTTTCTCCTCAAAAAAACTAGACAGGGCAGTTAGCTGCAGGGAGATTAGTCACCCATCTGGATCCCTGTTTTAAAAGAAAGCACAGTGATAAAACCAGAAGTCTGGAAAATGAACTCCCCCAGTTTCTTTGCTACATTTCAGTTTCTTTAAGGCTATTCTTGGAGGTTTGTTTTTCCACAGGTATTGCACTAATAGCCTCTCTATCTTCTTAAAGAAGTTCAAAGGCATATAAAAGAGCAGCATTTCTAGTATATAATTACCTTTTGGCACATTAGTCATCTTGATTGTTTTTAGACAACCCCACCAGGACAGAGAAAGAGGTGCCCATTTAATGGTCATGTCCTGTATTATAGAAAGAATAGCCAACTCATTGACCCTGCGGGTCTCAGAAGAACAGTAATGGACTCCAAGATATTTAACTTTGGGTTCCCAGACAAAATGAAAAGTCTCCAAGTCTGACCAGGAAGTCATCCTATTGAGTGGAAAAGCAATGGATTTAGAAAGACAAGAGTACTGGTCAATAACATCCAATACCACAGAGACCGATTGGGGATTAATAAATAAAAGCAAATCATCTGCATATGCAAGAGTTTAATAGCCATGTCTGCGATAGCTACCCCTTGTATCTCAAGATGTTGATGAACTAGGACAGCTAAGAGTTCTAGGGCAAAATAGGGAGGAGTGGCCTAGTGGTTAGGACAAGGTACCTCAGGCCAGGGGTTCAAGTCCCACCTGGGGACAGCAATCTCAGGGTGGAGGGACTGGGGTTTCTAGTCCTACAGGCACTCCTTGTGGGCTTTGGAAAGCCACTTAACCCTCCATTACCCACCACTTTGACTGAAGGATAAGACAATATAGAAAACTGGTTAAATAAATAAATAATAGGGGAGGATAGGGGGCAACCTTGTCTGTTTCCTCGACCTAATAAGAAACTTTGAGACATAATTGTATTTGCTGCAATATGGGCAGATGGACATGTTTACATAGTAGTAAGCATTTTAATAAAGCCTTCCCCTAGTAGACCAAACCATCAAAGGGCAGAGGACAAGAATGGCCACTCCAAGCAGTCAAATGCTTTCTCAGCATCCAGTGACAACGCAACTAGAGGGCCATCCATATTCTCCACCACAGCTATAATATGACACAATAGTCTAATATTATCTGCCATAGAGCATCCCTTTACAAAACTGCATTGATCCAGATGGATCAAAAAAGGAATAACCTTGGACAATCTTTGTGTTAATATAGTCACATAGATTTTATAATCTGCATTTAGCAATGATATTGGATGACAATTGCCCACCTTCTGAGGATCTCTACCTGGCTTTTCTAAAACCATAATTGTGGCAGAGGCAAACTCCCCGGTAAGAGGCTCCTGGGCAAGTAACAGAGAGTAGTATTGTTGAAGCTGGGGAGATAGATCTACTGAGAAGGTCATCTGAGCTAGTGGCCTTACCCTTAGGTAAGATTTTGATTGCCTGGTGTATCTCCTCCATTTGAATTGGTTCATCTAACCTTGAAGCCATCTCAGCTGATAAAGTAGTTTCTCAAAAGTGCTCTCTGGAATTGTTACCTCAGATGTATACAAATGTCTATAAAAGATACGGAAGACTTCAACAATCTTATCATCCTTGATGAATAATCTCTGTTTGTTCATTCATAAGAACATAAGAACATAAGAAATGCCATACTGGGTCAGACCAAGGTCCATCAAGCCCAGTATCCTGTTTCCAACAGTGGCCAATCTAGGTCATACGTACCTAGCAATTTCCCCAAAAGACACAAGTCCAACAATGCTTGTACTGGGTCAAGCATTGTTATCCTGGGTCCCTTCTTAATATATGGACCCAGGAACTTATCCAAACCTTTTTTAAACCCAGCTATATTAACAGCCTTTACTACATCCTCCGGTAACAAATTCCAGAGTTTGATTACACGTTGAGTGAAACAATATTTTATTTTATTAGTCTTAAATAGTTTACCCTGTAGCTTCATTGCATGTCCCCCAGTCTTTCTATATTCTGATAACGTAAACAATCGATCTACGTTTACCCGTTCCACTCCATTCATTAATTTATAGACTTCTATCATATCTCCCCTCAGCCGTCTCTTTTCCAGGTTAAAGAGCCCTAACCTTTTTAGCCTTTCTTCATAGGAGTATCCTTCCATCCCATTTACCAATTTGGTGGCTCTTCTCTGAACCTTTTCTAATAACGCTATATCCTTTTTAAGATACGGCGACCAGAATTGCACACAATATTCAAGGTGCGGTCTCACCATGGAACAATATAGAGGCATTATAATATCTTTTGTTTTATTTTCCATTCCTTTCCTTATGATACCTAGCATTCTATTTGCTCTCTTGGCTGCCGCTGCACAATGGGCCGAGGCTTTAAACATGTTATCCACAATGACGCCTAAATCTTTTTCCTGGGTGGTGGTTCCTAATGTGGAACCTTGCATCGTGTAACCATAGTTTGGGTTGTTCTTCCCTAGGTGCATAACTTTGCACTTGTCCACATTAAATTTCATCTGCCATTTTGATGCCCAGTTTTCCAATTTATCAAAATCCTCTTGCAATTTTCCACAATCCTTTTGGGTTTTAACAACTTTAAATAGTTTGTGTCATCTGCAAATTTGATAACCTCATTCATTATTCCACTTTCCAGGTCACTAATCTGTTATGTTTTTTTGAAGGAGTGAATAAACAGGTGGACAAAGGTGAGTCGGTAGATTTTGTGTATCTGGACTTTCAGAAAGCCTTTGACAAGGTCCCTCATCAGAGACTTTTGGCAAAACTAAAGAGTCATGGGATAGGAGGCAGTGTACTATTGTGGATCAGGAACTGGTTAAAAGATAGAAAGCAGAGGGTAGGGCTAAATGGCCAATTTTCCCAATGGAGAAAGGTGAATAGTGGTGTACCCCAGGGATCCGTGCTGGGTCCGCTGCTTTTTGACATATTCATAAATGACCTGGAAACTGGAATAACGAGTGAGGTTATCAAATTTGCAGATGACACAAAACTATTTAAAGTTGTTAAAACCCAAGAGGACTGTGAAAAATTGCAAGAGGATCTTGATAAATTGGAAGACTGGGCATCAAAATGGCAGATGAAATTTAATGTGGACAAGTGCAAGGTTATGCACCTAGGGAAGAACAACCCAAACTATGGTTACACGATGCAAGGTTCCACATTAGGAACCACTACCCAGGAAAAAGATTTAGGCGTCATTGTGGATACCATGTTAAAACCCTCGGCAGTGTGCAGCAGCAGCCAAGAGAGCAAATAGAATGCTAGGTATGATAAGGAAAGGAATGGAAAATAAAACAAAAGATATTATAATGCCTCTATATCGTTCCATGGTGAGACCGCACCTTGAATATTGTGTGCAATTCTGGTCGCCGTATCTTAAAAAGGATATAGCAATTTTAGAAAAGGTTCAGAGAAGAGCCACCAAAATGGTAAAGGGGATGGAAGGATACTCCTATGAAGAAAGGCTAAAAAGGTTAGGGCTCTTTAACCTGGAAAAGAGACGGCTGAGGGGAGATATGATAGAAGTCTATAAATTAATGAACGGAGTGGAACGGGTAAACGTAGATCGATTGTTTACGTTATCAGAATATAGAAAGACTAGGGGACATGCAATGAAGCTACAGGGTAAACTATTTAAGACTAATAAAAGAAAATATTTTTTCACTCAACGTGTAATCAAACTCTGGAATTTGTTACCGGAGGATGTAGTAAAGGCTGTTAGTGTAGCTGGGTTTAAAAAAGGTTTGGACAAGTTCCTGGAGGAAAGGTCCATAAACCATTATTAAGAAGTGACCGAAGATATCAATGCTTGACCCAGAACAAGCATTGTGGAACTTGTGTCTCTTGGGGAAACTGCTAGGTACATATGACCTAGATTGGCCACTGTTGGAAACAGAATACTGGGCTTGATGGACCTTGGTCTTACCCAGTATGGCATATCTTATGTTTATGTTCTTATGATAGTACCCAAGCTTGATGTAAGTCTTTAACCTTTGCAACTGCTCCTTTTAGTTTTTTCTTAACTATTTTCCTCATTTTATCATAGTCTCCCTTTCGAAAGTTAAAAGGTAGTACTGTAGATTTCTTTACTATCCCTCCTCCACTAATTAAATCAAAAGTGATCATGCTATGATCACTATTCCCAAGTGGTCCCAACACCCTTATCTTTTGCTGTAGATCTGGTATTCCACTAAGGACTAGGTCTAATATGGCTTCCCCTCTGGTCGGTTCATGAACCAGCTGCTCCAAGAAGCAATCATCAATTTCATCTAGGAACTTTATCTCCCTAGCATGTCCTGCCGTGACACTGACCCAGTCGATACCGGGGTAATTGAAATCACCCATTATTATTTCTGCGCTGTAACCTTTGTTAGCTTCCTTGATTTCCTTGAGAATTTCATCATCCATTTTTTCTTTCTGGCCAGGCGGTCGATAGTACACACCCACTGCCATTGCCTTCCCCTTTTTACATGGATTTTCAATCCATAGAGATTCTACAGCAAATTTTGTTTCCTGTAAAACTTTAATCCTTTCTGACTCAATGCCCTCTCTAACATAGAGCGCAACCCCTCCACCAATTTGATCAGCTCTATCATTACGATATAGTTTGTACCCAGGTATCACAGTGTCCCACTGGTTGTCCTCCTTCCACCATGTCTCTGATATTCCAATCATATCTAACCTCTCATTTAGTGCTATATATTCTAACTCTCCCACCTTATTTTTTAGACTTCTTGCAATTGCTTTCAAGCATTTTAGAGACTGTATTTTATTCATATTAATTTGGCTATTGGTAGACATGGGTAATTTGGGATCTTTAAGTTCTGGCTGCTCCATACCCGAGGACATTTGGGCTACTTTACTCTTTTTTGGAACCTTTTGGTAATATCCTTTAAGGATATATTCTTCCGAACCATCCGCTCTTGTGTGACTGTCGGCTTTCCCCTATTATCTAGTTTAAAAGCTGCTCTATGTCCTTTTGAGTGGAGGAGTAGCCTAATGGTTAGAGAAACTGCCTAAAACCCAGAATATCAAGGGTTCAAATCCCACTGACACTTATTGTGACCTTGGGCAAGTCACTTTACACTCCATTGCCTCAGAAGAAAAGGCTGGCAATCTACTTCTGGTGATACATTGCCAAGAAAACCCAGAGGTAGCTGAATCACTAGGAGTCAACACTGACTTGATGGCACTAAAAAAAAAAATCTCCTATTTAAAGGTTAATGCCAGCAGCCTGGTTCCGTCCCAGTTAAGGTGAAGCCCATCCCTTCGGAAGAGCCCCTCCATTCCCCAGAATGTTCCCCAGTTCCTAACAAATCCAAAACCCTCATCTCTGCACCATTGTCTCATCCACATATTGAGATTCCAGAGCTCTGCCTGCCTTTTGGGTCCTGTGCGTGGAACAGGAAGCATTTCAGAGAACGCTACCCTGGAAGTTCTGGATTTCAACTTCTTACCTAAAAGCCTAAATTTAGCCTCCAGAACCTCCCTACCACATTTTCCTATGTCATTGGTACCAACATGTAGCAAGACAGCAGACTCCTCCCCAGCACTATCTAAGACTTTATCTAGGTGGCGCGTGAGGTCCTCTACCTTTGCACCAGGCAGGCATGATACCAGGCGATCCTCATGTCCACCAGCCACCCAGCTATCTACATGCCTAATGATCGAATCACCAACTATAACGACTGTCCTAACCCTTCCCTCATGGGCACATGGCTCTGGAGAATCTTCCTCAGTGTGAGAGGGTTTTACATCACCTGGAGGACAGGTCCTAGTTTCAGGATCACTTCCTGCCACACCATGGTGATGATTTCCTGTCACGTGACCTCTCTCCTCCATGGCAACTTGGATGCTGCCAGACTGGAGGTGGGACTTCAGGACTATATCCCTGTAGGTCTCATCTATGTACCTCTCTGTCTTTCTTATGTTTTCCAAGTCTGCTACTCTAGAGAATGGACTCATTCCCTGAGAGCAAAGAGCTTCTTGCACCTAGTGCACATGTAAGACCTTTCACCAACTGGGAGAAAATCATACATGTGACACTCAATGCAAAAGACTGGAAAGCCCCCATCTCGCTGCTATACTGCTCTCTGCACCCTAGTTTTAAGTTTGTGTTTAGATCTTTAAGTTCTTTACTTACTAAGGGTTGCTATGGATATTTATACTAATAAAACTGTACCTAATACGTTTAATATACCTTGTTCACCTGAAGCTTAATTAATCTCAGGTTCTTAGTGTATGACTGATTTGGGTAATGAGCTTCACCTGAGAGCACCTCCTGTTTTTTAAGCTGTGTAAGTACCTATAAAGCTACGATTATCCCAGGGGTGGGTGGGTGTTGGGGAGGGAGGGGGGAAATAACACTTATTAAAAGAGGGCTGCTACACAGTACCCTGTACTGTGTTGCTGAGGTAAGCTATATTCTGATTTGATTTAAATTATAGCTCTTTGCTACTGCTAGGCTCTAACTTATTATGAAATTTAAACTACAAGCTCTCTGCTGGGTTCTAAATTTAACCAGAAAGCTCTCTTCTGTGTTTTAAATTTAAACTAAAAGTACCATAGTGAAGCGATCTTTGATGCCTTTTTCTGGGCCTTTAGAGTGTTGGCTAATAGCCGTTCAGCTTTATTCTTTTCGGTATAGTAATGACGTTGTTGGGTCTGGTATATCTGCGAGGTTTCAGAAGAAGTAAATTATTATACTGAAAATGGAGGTGCTGCGAGTGTAGCAGAACAGTAGAATCAACTTGTTGGAAAATCAAGCGTTCTCCAGCTTTAATCTGCTTATCGAGCGCTGGGAGCTCAGCTTTGCACTGTTGGGAGGCTAGAGTTATATTAAGGCTTTAAACACCTCTCACCAAGCCCAGCCTGCTGTAGCATCAGTACAATTAAACTGGAAGTAAGCTGAGATAGCTGCCCGAATAGTCTTACAGAAGTCAGGATTAACAAGAAGGGCTCGATCAAATCACCAAGTCTTTGAAGAAATATCAGCCATCTGGTCATGGACAGAGAGGGAAATGACTGCATGGTCTGAAATATGAGCTGCATGTATTTCAGATTAGAATCAATTGTGAAAAATGGTGAATTCTCTATCTATTGAATGCTGGAGTCACCATATAACTAGCCTACCAGTATCCTTCATTGGAGATTTGAGCACAGCATGTGCCATAGGAGGTATAATAATCCGGGAAGGCCATCTATCCATAAGAGGGTCTAGAACCAAATTAAAATCTCTTCCCGGGACTATGGATTGGACGTCAGCATTGCCTATCACTCCTGCCACAGAGAAATAAGATTCCAGATCATCTAGATTGGGGGACATATATATTAATTAGGGACAATGTAATATCTCCAATTTTAATTACCGCTTTGACCCACCACCATTCCATATCGAATCTAGTTTGTAGGACAATTGGGGCTAATGATTTTCAAACAAGGATGGCAACCCCATTCTTTTTTTATTAGCAGTCAAATAAGCAAGCAGAATAAAAAGGTTAAAGCCTTATTTTTGGGACTCGGTAGTGGTTAGGTGTGTTTCCTGTGAGTATAAAACATCAACATTTTGCTTACGCCTATATAGCATAATCTTCTTGCATTTCATTGGGTTGTTAATGCCCTTAATGTTCCATGATAGTATCTTAAAATGGCCCATAAAGCATGTTAGAGGCCTGCATCCATTGCTAAAAGTGTTGTGATAGATATAGTTTAGGGGCCTCAAATAATCTCTTACTGCCCATAGCTTGTCACCACCGCAGTGGTCATGAAAAACAATATGCATTCTACTATAGCAAAGCTGTCTAACGGCAATTTTTTATCATTTTTTTGTACTTGGTCGAAGTAGGAACCTTAAATAGAAGTACCATAATCTGGCAGCCAGGAAAACCATGGACAAACAGCCGGTAAATTACAAATAAAGGTGAGCCAACAGGGTTACAAGATAAACACAGAGTATCTCCCAAATAACTTCATATCTACCTTACCCATTCTGTTTTCCCCCTGCTTCATATTTTATCCCCCATGTTTATCAACAACCTCCCAAAACACACTCATGCAGACACTTTCATTCATGACAATTGTATAATGTTCACACATCCAAACTGAAACATCCGACATGCCTACACCAAGGACCATAATAGTTTCCCGGGTCTCTCACTACCCGCTATACTCACTACAAAACCCACCCAGTGCACTTCACTCTCAATCCCAGATATATGAGTCAGCAGGCAACCAGCATGCAGTCAACAAAACAATCCAACCCTTCCCATGCCATATAGCAATGTTAATGCAACGCTAGTATTCTGCAACCAATATCAAGACATCCATACATCCATTCCCCCACAAATCATAACAAACAGGGTAACAAACTAAAGGAGGCTAATCATATGCTAAACTATAGAGGTTATAGAGGACACATCAAATGTCTGACATTGCACTCTAGCCATTCTCAGCCATGCTATTCAGTTGTTACTTGTTGATAGGAGCAATTTCATAAGCCAAACGGACTGATTTCCAGTACTGATAATCCTTAAGTGGCAAAATAAGACACTGCATCTGAGCGGCCTCCTTGTCCTCCAGAAAGACCCATAATGCCTCTAGATCATCAAATGTTTTTGTCTGGTTGTGCAGTATCACCTGCATACGGGCAGGGTAGAGTAGCCCAAATTGAGTCTGCAATTTCTGAAGCCGTGGGCTCAATGTTAGGAACTGCTTTCTCTTGTCAATCGTTGATTTGGCGAAATCAGGAAAAAATAGAAGATTGTGACCCTCAAAAGATATAGGCGAATGACTCTTGGCTGCTCCCAAGATTTGAACCACTTGTCAGAAGCAAAGCATCAGAAGGATAAATGGCTGTGGGTACTTGTTATGTGGTATTGATTGCATAGGCACCCAATGAGCCTTCTCAATCTCAAATGGCATGGCAAATTAAAATCTCAACAGTTTTGGTAGCATAGTCATTAAGAAGGCGACAGAGTTTGCACCTTCTGCCCCCTCCGAGATACCAAGAATCCGAATATTATTCCTGCTCGCTCTATTATTGCTGTCTTCCAAGTTATGTTCCAATTGCAGGATTTGCTTAGAGTTCCTATCCACCTGCTTCAGACACTCCTCGCGTGCCATTAAGATGTTTTCAGTTTACCAGGGTGGGCGATGCAAGGCTATTTTTTAGAGCCACTATATCTTCCTGCATATTAAACAAAGATTCTCCATTTGACCACCAGCTCTTTAACTGCTCTAATTTCTTTAAGCAGTTCTTGCGGGCCCTCCAGTTGTTCTCAATCAGGTAAAACCAAGAGAAGATGAGGTATCCGCAAAAACAAGGTGAGAAAAACCAGGAGTGGAACCCAAGGACCAGGCCTACACGTAGGTGTAATTGTGCAAACAAAGTTTATTGGAGGACCCAACTAAAAAGTTTCGGCCGGGGGCCTTCTTCAGGGGTCACAAGGTGAAGCAACAACGAATAAACAAGCAAATTGCTCTTCTCAATTCTAAGTGGCTTGCAGGATGTCATGTGACATTCACCGTTTCTGCTCTCTCATCCCTTGCTGTCCATTCAGCACACGCGCCTTAGCTACGTCCCGTTTTTTTTCCGGTTCTTTGATCGGTTCTTAATCTCGCTTGATTATTGTGGCCTACCACTCCGTGCGCCTACGCCCCCTAGGGCCGGCAAGGCAGATTGTTTCTGCTTTTGGACGCTTACTGTTGTATTTGTGCAGGCGCCCGCCTAATAGGACACGAAGATCACCTCTTTTAATGTAGTTGTGGTTTGCTTTTATTTAGCAGTCCGAATGGAAGAGGCACAGGGCAATTTGTAACATAAATTGCTTTTTATTTGTTTTTCTTCAAGTAAATCATTTGTGGCAAAAAGCTCAAGAAAAAGGCAAAATCACATTAACCAAAATAGGATTCTTCTCCAAAGAATGTCCAAGGTGAATTCTACAAATAAACTTCTTCACTCTTGGTAGTAGTACTTCTATTATTTACAGATACAGCAAAGATACCATTTGTGCATCATTCACAAACTTAGAAATAGTGGAGCTTTACTTTCTCTGCTGGCATAAGTTCAAGACATCAATCAGAGTGCCACCTCTCAGTTTAAAACCGTTAGCTTATTTAGCTGAGGTTACAGCAGCAATAGAACCAGCTACTTTTACACATGAGGGTTTGGTTATCTTCCTGTCTGTTTTTCAAGCATACAGTGATTCTAGCACTTCTGTTGCCTTCTTTCACACAGCATTTAGTAAAAGCATTATATATTAGTCACACACAGACTGCAATCCATTGATTCGGCTGAGGACACTGAATTATTAGAGAAACAGTCCACATCCATTTCTGCTGGGGAATTATAGGGCTCTGTGCTTGGGGTAACCTCTGGCTCAACCTGTTGTACGTTCTTCAACAGCTTTAAAAGTTTTCCCCACTTTAGCTTCTGGTTCCCCTTTATGACCGGGTTGGAACCTCTTGCCTTTCTCCCTCTTAATAAATCCTCTTCAGGAAATGCATAAGCTTTTGGGCTGGCAGTGACTCTCCTTCTAACAGACTTTTTACATTGTCTGTATAGAGGCTCAGGGCTAGAGCTGCAATATTCTGACTCAGAAGTAAAGTCCTGAATTCTCTCCCAGCTCTTTCTATGCCCACACCCTTTACACTTGCCTTGTAAGTGTTGACCAGTCCTCCTGGACCCACCAGAAGACACAGCCTTGAAGTGCTGCTTCCTCTCCCGGTCTCTTGGCCTTCTCACTTGGCTCCTAGCCTGCAGCCTGTCCTGCCTTTGAGCAGTCCTTCTCTGCAGTCTCTCTGGTGTATGAGCAGATCCTGTTTGATCAGTGTCTGAGTCCTCTGTTAGCTCAGCTGATCTTCTAGAGAGACTCCGTCCTCGGGAGTCTGCCAGTTTCTCCTTAGTATTGCACTTGCCTCTGCACTGTCCTGTGCATGGTCCTCGTGTGTGCTGAACTCTAGAATCAACTCCCAGCTGATCCTCCAGTTTCCCCTCACTTCCTGTGTGACGCAGTTTATATGTTCTGTGAATTGTTTGCTTCCCTGGCCCCACCCTCTCTCTGCTTGCAGCTGCCCTAGAGGCTGGGTGTGGCTTCAAGGTAACCCTGCTTCTGTGTGCCTTAGTTTCACTCTCTATGTGGGAATTGTGTTTCAGTGAGCCCATCCCCCGCTTATGGGAACAAATTTCAGTGTTTTTTCTAGTTTTAAAGGGCTCTGCAGCATGCACATCATCACATTATGTGAGTGGCTAACCACCATTAGAATGTAATGGTGGTTAGCCACTCACATAATCAAGCGGCTTCTCCGGTGAGAACGTCTCACGTTCATACGCCACTCACATAATCAAGCGAGATTAAGAACCGATCAAAGAACCGGAAAAAAAACGGGACGTAGCTAAGGCGCGTGTGCTGAATGGACAGCAAGGGGTGAGAGAGTAGAAGCGGTGAATGTCACGTGACATCCTGCAAGCCACTTAGAATTGAGAAGAGCAATTTGCTTGTTTATTCGTTGTTGCTACACCTTGTGACCCCTGAAGAAGGCCCCTGGCTGAAACTTTTTAGTTGGGTCCTCCAATAAACTTTGTTTGCACAATTACACCTACGTGTAGGCCTGGTCCTTGGGTTCCGTTCTCGATCAGGTGCCATCTTTTGTGGAGATGGGGTTCTTGTTTAGAGTATTTAGTATTTTTTTTTTTTGTAAATAATTTTGTTGAGGATTAATGAACAGCAACAATACAATAGAAATACAAACAAACCCCACCGGACCCCAGCCCCAGAGTGTCACAAGAACCTGAGAAAGGAACAGAGCTTCCTCCTCCTAACAATGCCCCATACTACCAGGGGAAACAGAATAATAGAGACAGAGTCCGGACATACCCGAACAGATCCCCATACCATCATTAACCGTGTAAGCTATGGCCCAAAGAGTGTGCATTCCTACATAAATAAGAGAGAAAATGCAGAGGTAACTGGCAAAAAAAACAACCCCAATATGACCTATATCAATCCCCTACGGCTACCCCTCCAGGCTACAAAGAAAAGCAAGTACCTGAGGACAAGTCTGTGCAGCCACACAGTAAACCAGGCATCACAGGAGGAACTACCACAGTGTAACTCTAGGTCCGGCGGACCAGATGAGAGATGTTAAGAAGCCAGTCATGACTCAGAATCCTGAATTAACACCGTACATACTTGGAACTTCTACTCTGATCTTGCCGGGGCACATTGGTGAGATGGCGGGGACCAAACCCACGCGCCTGGAATTTGGACCTCCAGCGGCTTCTCACGGCAAACGTTCCAAAACTGAACCCCCGTCCCCGCAGAAGGGGCTGGCCTTGCGCGAGGACCCCGAAATGCAGCAGGAAATCCTCGCAGAGATTAGAGGGGTCAAAAACCTTGTGCAATCAAACGGTGAAGCACTCCGAGCACTGCGGGAAGATCTTGGTGTGCTGCAAAGCAAGCTAGAAGGGCTTTCTTCGCGTCAGGACAAAATGGAGAGCATATTGGACTCCCATGCGGCCCGGTTGTCCAAACTCGACAAAGTTGAACGTCAGGTGCGGGCCTTGCAGAAAGAAGTGGAAGATGGCAATAATAGAGCGCGCCGCAACAACATACGACTCGTGGGAATACCGGAGGGAGCGGAATCGGGAGACATGAAAGAGTTTTTATGCAAAATCCTCCCTTCCCTGCTCCAAATCACCTTTACCAAAGATTTGGAGATCGATCGCGCTCATCGTGTACCCACAAGCATAACGCTCAACAGGAAGACCCCGCGGCCTATCATTTTTCGACTTTTGAGATATCAACACGTGGAGCAAATTCTAAATGCCTCTCGGGCAAAGGGCCATATGGAGTTTGAGAGCCACAAGATCTCCTTCTATCCTGACTTGGCTAAACCCACGGTCGACCGCCGAAAGCGCTTTCTGGAATTCCGGCCGAGGCTTCAACAACTACAAGCACGCTATGGCCTGATGTACCCGGCCAAGCTCCGAGTCACGCTTCACAATCAGACAAGAACATTTGAGGACCCTGATCTACTAGCGGAGTTTTTGGATTCCAAAGAAGCCGACTTGATGCGCTGACTTCCAGAATATTCCTGCAAGTATTCTCATATCCGCTGTACCTACCATATTGGATCTGCCGCAGCTCAGCAAAGAGTCTGGCGAGGGCAGTTTGTTTGCCTTACTTTTGATGATATCTGTGACCCGACTCCATCTACCCACAGTAGCCTCGATGAGTATCAGAGACAGTGTTAATTATGGACTCTGGTGTTTCTTTTCTTTTTTATCATGTCTTTCTATTTCCTCTCTAGGGCCTCCTCCCGCAGACATATGGTCGCCATATTCTTTGGGGGTTTTGCTTCTTCTCTAAGATACTTTGGTACATACTTTTCAATATGGGGTGTATTAGCCAGCATACTCGGTGATTATGTCATTGTTGCACAGATTCTGATTATGTTGTATGTTTTCAAGCGCCCTTACCTAAAATGTCTATTACCGATTGATGGCACCATGTAAGATTTTCTCATTGAACGTAAAAGGAATCAATAATCCGATAAAACGGAAGAAAATCCTAAGCTACCTTAGTCAGGAAGCTGCGGATCTGATTTTTCTCCAAGAAACGCATTTAAATTCGAAGGAAACTCTTAAACTCAATATTAAACCTTACATGGTGGCCGCCTTTTCCCCAGCCGTTTCTAAGAAATGTGGGGTTGCCATGCTGGTTAGGAAATCTTTGCATGCTACTATTATTGCGATGTGCACTCATCATGTTTCAGATCACCGTCAGGTTTTGTAACACAATAATGTAAGTACACGCCCGCTTCGGGAATGATTAGTTTTCTAGAGAAGAAGCAGGGGGGAGGGGGGTGGCAGGGGTTTACTTTGGTGTATGTATTACACTTTATGTATCTGTCTTTTAGCTGTATGTCTTCCTTTTCCTTTGTTGTTATAAAACGAAAATAAAGAATTTAAAAAAAAAAAAGAAGCCAGTCATGTAAATAGCTGAAACCTTAACCCGCATTTCCCTTCCCCCTTCCCACCCCCCCTTCAACTATAACACTTTCTGATACCTCAGACTAGCCCTAATTCAGACTGTAGACCATGGGAGAGGCAGAGAGAAGAGAACACCCAGGGTTAAAGATGAGCCTGGCCGAAAAAAAACCCCAACAACACAGAGCACCAACCCGCTTCCAAAGCAAAAGAGCGAGGACAAGCTAGCGTTAACCCCTAAGCGGGAGTCCATACTAAGGAAACATCCAGCTCATGCAGCAGTGCAGCAGCACAGAATGCTGGTTTTTGCTGTTAGTATCCTATAGGTTCAATCCAGGATAATACTCAATTTGATCACAATAAGGTGTGCTCTTTTAGACCCCCTGAAGAAGGCCGGTGGCCGAAACGCGTTGGGGCGCAATAAACAAGGTTTATTTTTGTCAGTCCAGGCTCCGCTTTTTTGTTTCTTTTGTATTGTGCGGATCCTTAGCTCTCTTTGGTACTAAACTAAAGGTGGCAATAAAATGGGCAACAGATACATATGTAAAGAAAGTAAATAAAAACAAGAGGAGAAGGAAACCTATTTGGTTCTCCAAAGAAGTGGCTGCTCAAATAAAGGCAAAAACCAGAGCTTTCACAAAATTCTAAAGCTTGCAAACAGAAGAACTCTAAAAGGAATACAGGATCAAAGTAAAAGAGACAAAAACAAACATAAGGAAAGTTTGAATTTAAAACACAGAGGAGAACTTTCTGGTAACATTTCATACCTAGCAGAGAGCTTGTAGTTTAATAGTCACTCAGGGCCAAGTAACAGCAAAGTACTTTTAGTTTAAATTTAACACACAGAAGAGAGCTTTCTGGTTACATTTGGAACCCAGCAGAGAGCTTGTAGTGTACATTTAATAGTCACTCAGGGCCTAGCATCAGAAAAGTACTTTTAGTTTTAAAACACAGAAGAGAGCTTTCTGGTTAAATTTAGAACCCAGCAGAGAGTTTGTAGTTTAAATTTCATAAGAAGTTAGAGCCTAGCAGCAGCTAAGAGCTATAATTTAAATCAAATCAGAATTTAGCTTACCTCAGCAGCAAAAGACACGGTACTGTGTAGCAGCCCTCTTTTAATAAGTGTTATTTCCCACCCACCCCTGGGATAATCATAGCTTTATAGGTACTTACACATCTTAAAAGACAGGAGGTGCTTTCAGGTGAGGCTCATTACCCAAATCAGTCATACACTAAGGACCTGAGATTAATTAAGCTTCAGGTGAACAAGGTATATTAAACGTATTAGGTACAGTTTTATTGGTATAAATACCCATAGCAACCCCTAGTAAGTAAGAACTTAAAGATCTAGACACAAACTTAAAACTAAGATGCAGACAGCAGTCCAGCAGCGGGATGGGGGCTTTCCAGTCTTTTGCATTGAGTGTCACATGTATGATTTTTTCCCAGTTGGTGAGAGGTCTTACGTGTGCACTAGGTGCAAGGAGCTCTTTGCTCTCAGGGAACAAGTCCGTTCTCTAGAGGCTAAAGTAGCAGACTTGGAAAACATAAGACAGACAGAGAGGTACATAGACGAGACCTACAGGGATATAGTCCTGAAGTCCCACCTCCAGTCTGGCAGCACCCCTGTTGCCATGGAGGAGAGAGGTCACATGACAGGAGAGCATCACCCTGGTGTGGCAGGAAGTGATCCTGTAACTAGGACCTGTCCTCCAGGTGATGTAAAACCCTCTTGCACCGAGGAAGTTTCTCCAGGGCCATGTGCCCACGAGGGAAGGGTTAGGACAGCCGTTATAGTTGGTGATTCGATCATTAGGCATGTAGATAGCTGGGTGGCTGGTGGACGTGAGGATCGCCTGGTAACATGCCTGCCTGGTGTGAAGGTAGCGGACCTCACGCGCCACCTAGACAAGGTCTTAGATAGTGCTGGGGAGGAGTCTGCTGTCTTGGTACATGTCGGTACTGTGACGCTCGCGCCCCTACCAGGCGGTTGCCTAGTAGGGACGGCTGGCCATCTGATATCCCCTTTCTAGGATTTTTGTGTAGTTGTGTCCGAAAGGAAGAGCCAAGTGATTAATAAAGCGCACAGGAAATTTTATTCGGTTTCCAGGCTGGTAAGTGGTGAACATAAAATTCTTCAAGCATAACTTTTTTTCCAGACAAAAGAAAATACAGGATACTTCTCCAGAAATCAAAATGTCCAAAACATTGTAACTTGGAATAAACTCATAGCAGTTTCTGTTCCTCACTGCAATTGCTTAACATTATAAAACAAAAGCATTTGTAAAACTCTTCACACAGTGAATGGGTTATCAGCTTCAAGCCTGCTGTTGCCACACACACACAAACAGTTTCAGCTGTTTGGGCCTTCACTGAGCTCCTGCAGTTTCAGGTTCTTAGGAGAGATTCTTAACCCCTTTCCTTCAGGCTTACTCCTCTCTTCCAGCTTCTGAAACTGTCTTTAAATTGCAACAGCCTCTTTTTATATTCCACTGTTTCTAGCTCACATTACTAGTGTATCTTAGTGCACAGCTCGCATTCCATCTCAGAGACCTCAGACT
The DNA here is from genome assembly GCA_033557465.1 of Ichthyophis bannanicus. Classification (NCBI taxonomy): domain Eukaryota; kingdom Metazoa; phylum Chordata; class Amphibia; order Gymnophiona; family Ichthyophiidae; genus Ichthyophis; species Ichthyophis bannanicus. Next base: position 5,285,819 of record CM066048.1, read on the forward strand.
CAATAACACTTTCCTCAGGGCCTACCTCCATGCTCTCTATTGAGCTACAGCTGGGTGCTTCCTGAATGTGCTCTGGTGTCTTTTCCTTAAGAGTCTTCACAAGATTAAACAGTCTCTCCCACTGCCTGGCCTTGCCTTCTCCAAGCCGGTCTCTTGGGGGTCTCTCCTGTTTAACCTCCCTGGTGAGATATTTCTTGCTGTGCTGAGCCCTCTGGGGTATGCTAGTCTCCTCTGAGTCAGAGCAAGAACTATCCTGCTGGCAATGCTTGTTTCCTGCGTACCTTTCTTGGCTGCCTCTGTAATGGTTCCTCCTTTTGCTGCTCTCCTTGGCTGCAAAGGTTCTCCTCAGCTTGGCCCCAGATCTTTCCTGTCTGTGCCTTCTGGGAACTGGACTCGAACCTGGGCTAGGCCTTGAACTGCAACTGCCACTTGTGCTTGCTCTTGCACTCCTCCTGGACCTTCTGCTCACAGCCCCTTCCAAACTCAAACTGGCTCTCCTTCTTGTGTTTGTTTTTTCCCTGTTAACTGCTGAGCAGGGCAACTCCCTTCCTGGCTCCTCCCACTTGGACCTCCTACTCCTATGCAGGGTTGTCCTGTGGTCTGGGATTGGTTTACCCTTAGCTCTGCCCCCTAGGTTCCTTTCAGGGCTTCTAGTATGGAGTATGTGGTTTTGTGCGCCCATCCCCCGCAAAGAAGAAAAATCCTTCTTTTTTTCTGTTTTCCCTAGCTGGGCTGCAACCTCCTTACCACAGTACCAATGACATAGGAAAATGTGGTAGGGAGGTTCTGGAGGTAAAATTTAGGCTTTTAGGTAGGAAGTTGAAATCCAGAACTTCCAGGGTAGCATTCTCCGAAATGCTTCCTGTTCCACGCGCAGGGCCCAAAAGGCAGGCAGAGCTCCGGAGTCTCAATGCGTGGATGAGACAATGGTGCAGAGATGAGGGTTTTGGATTTGTTAGGAACTGGGGAACATTCTGGGGAAAGGAGGGGCTCTTCCGAAGGGATGGGCTTCACCTTAACCGGGATGGAACCAGGCTGCTGGCATTAACCTTTAAAAAGGAGATAGAGCAGCTTTTAAACTAGATATTAGGGGAAAGCCGACAGTCGCCCAAGAGCGGATGGTTCGGAAGAATGTATCCTTGAAGGATACTACCAAAAGCAGAGAGGTTCCACAAAAGAGTAAAGTAGCCCAAATGCCCTCAAGTATGGAGCAGACAGAGCTTACAGATCCCAATTTACCCATGTCTAACAATAGCCAAATTAACATGAATAAAATACATTCTCTAAAATGCTTGTATGCAAATGCTAGAAGTCTAAAGAATAAGATGGGAGAGTTAGAATATATAGCATTAAATGAAAGGTTAGATATGATTGGAATATCAGAGACATGGTGGAAGGAGGACAACCAGTGGGACACTGTGATACCTGGGTACAAACTATATCGTAATGATAGAGCTGATCAAATTGGTGGAGGGGTTACGCTCTATGTTAGAGAGGGCATTGACTCAGAAAGGATTAAAGTTTTGCGGGAAACAAAATCTGCTGTAGAATCTATATGGATTGAAATTCCATATAAAAGGGGGAAGGCAATGGCAGTGGGGGTATACTATCGAGCACCTGGCCAGAATGACCAAATGGATGATGAAATGCTCAAAGAAATCAAGGAAGCTAACAAAAGTTACAGCGCAGTAATAATAATGGGTGATTTCAATTACCCCGGTATCGACTGGGTCATTGTCACGTCAGGACATGCTAGGGAGTTCCTAGATGAAATAAATGACTGCTTCTTGGAGCAGCTGGTTCATGAACAGACCAGAGGGGAAGCCATATTAGACCTAGTCCTTAGTGGAACACCAGATCTAGTGCAAGAGATAAGGGTGTTGGGGCCACTTGGCAATAGTGATCATAGCATGATCGCCTTTGATTTAATTAGTGGAGGAGGGATAGTAAGGAAATCCACAGTACTACCTTTTAAGTTTCGAAAGGGAGACTATGATAAAATGAGGAAAACAGTTAAGAAAAAACTAAAAGGAGCAGTTGCAAAAGTTAAAGACGTACATTGTCATGGGGTAGAGCCAAATATACCTATGGAAATAGGAAAAACAGAGCAGAGCAGGTCTAAAACTGACAGATCAGAGCACATGAATCAGGGTTGCTATGAGCAACCAGCACAAAACAGAAGCACCAGGTGCAGGAGCACGCCCTAGTAAGAGATTACCTCATAGCTTATCAGGTAATAAGAGACAGCTGGGTGCTCAGAGGAACACTAGGAATGACGCAGATAAAAATCATTCAGTGTTGGTCAGAGGCAGAGCTAACCAGGACGTTAAGGGAGCTAATCAGGACGTTTGGGAAACTAACCTGAGGACTTCATACGGAGATTCAAGCAGCATTCCAAAGGAGATTGCCCGGGAGAGAATACCTGAGTTTTGTGGCAGGGAGCTGAACAGCACTGCACAAGGATCCGGTGGTTGAGGCCACGGAGGTATTCCAGCAGGCAGACGGAGGGAATCTGTAAGAGAAAGTCTCCCTGAGAACAGGTACCTGGAGGGCAGAAGCTCTTATCAAAGGGATATTTGCAGGCCCAGAGAGAAGCATCCAGGAAAAGACAGTGGAAGGCTTTTATGGGAGAAAAGCTACGTTCCGTTTCCTGGCTCAAAAAGCTCTGTGAGAACCAAGCCAGAAGGTAGGCTGATTCCATGTAATAGCAGGGAACTTGAAAAGCAAAGTTTCTCATATACGTATCCAGGAGTGTGTGGCCCTCTGGAGGGAAACTCCACATTGCATGGTAACTTCCCCATTCACCTTGGTAGAGAGGAGGAGGGGAACCATTGTAGCAGAGAAGAGGGATCATTCAAAAATGGTGTGGGTTACAATCCCACTGAAGAAAGCTACAGGGAAATTCAGGAGGACATGGAATGTGATTTCTGTAATGAAAATCCTGCTGATTATCAGATGGATTGTACTCTGGTTTTCTCAGATGCCATTTCTTCTCTATGCTGAACTGTTTAAGAAGAAATCTGTTTAGTGAAACAGATTTGAAAAACTGCTTGTGTAAAGTACAACGACTGTTTTGACCTTTGTTTGTTTGCTGAAAAGAAGCCTTCACTTATGTTCCAGTAGTTCTTTATGTTATGCCAGAAGTATGGTTTATTTCCTTTGATCCTTACGTGCTGAAATTCTCCCGGGAAGGGAAAATAAAAATACCTCTTTTTAAAGCCTGGCTGCTCATCTACAACTACACTTTTTTTGACTAGCTAGTGGGACTACAGATCCCAGGGGGCATTGTAACGTCCCAGCTACTTAAGAAGAGGCCCCACTGCAGCTCCTAGGCCTCCCGCCTATAGGAATACGCAAGTGGGTGACAACATCAAGCTTGGGTGTTGTTGAAAAATACTATCTTGGAAGCCCAGACCAGCTGTATTCCACGCTTTAAGAAAAGTGGAAGGAAGACCAAAAAACTGCCAGCATGGTTTAAAGGTGAGGTCAGAGAGGCTGTTGTTGCCAAAAAAGCATCTTTCAGGAAATGGAAAAAAGAGCCAAACGACGAAACCTGGAAACAGCACAAGCACTGGCAAGTCAAATGCAAGGCATTGATAAGGCAGGCAAAGAGAGAATTTGAGAAGAAGCTTGCTGCGGAAACAAAAACGCAAAATAAAGACCTTTTCAAGTACATTCGTAGCAAAAAACTTGTGAGAGAGTCAGTTGGTCCATTAGACGATAAAGGGGTTAAAGGAGCACTAAGAGGCAACAAGGCGATAGCGAAGAGACTGAATGAATTCTTTGCTTCGGTCTTTACTGAGGAAGATGTAGGGATGTTACCCATGACTGAAGTGGTATTTAAAGGTGCGGAAGAATTGAAGGAAATATCGGTACATCGGGAAGATGTCCTACAACTATTAGATAAACTGAAGAGTAGCAAATCACCTGGGCTGGATGGTATACACCCAAGAGTGTTGAAAGAACTGAAATATGAGATTGCAGACCTGCTATCAGTAATCTGTGAACTATCATTAAAATCATCTCTAATACCTGAAGATTGGAGGATCGCCAATGTAACACCAATTTTTAAAAAGGGTTCCAGGGGTGATCCGGGAAACTACAGACCAGTGAGTCTGACGTCAGTACCAGGAAAAATGGTAGAAACCATCATAAAGAATAAAATTACTCAGCATGTAGATAGTCACAACCTAATGGGAGACAGCCAACATGGCTTTAGACAAGGAAGATCTTGTCTTACTAATCTGTTATGTTTTTTTGAAGGAGTGAATAAACAGGTGGACAAAGGTGAGTCAGTTGATATTGTGTTTCTGGACTTTCAGAAAGCCTTTGACAAGGTCCCTCATCAGAGACTTTTGGCAAAACTAAAGAGTCATGGGATAGGAGGCAGTGTACTATTGTGGATCAGGAACTGGTTAAAAGATAGAAAGCAGAGGGTAGGGCTAAATGGCCAATTTTCCCAATGGAGAAAGGTGAATAGTGGTGTACCCCAGGGATCTGTGCTGGGTCCGCTGCTTTTTGACATATTCATAAATGACCTGGAAAGTGGAATAACGAGTGAGGTTATCAAATTTGCAGATGAGACAAAACTATTTAAAGTTGTTAAAACCCAAGAGGATTGTGAAAAATTGCAAGAGGATCTTGATAAATTGGAAGACTGGGCATCAAAATGGCAGATGAAATTTAATGTGGACAAGTGCAAGGTTATGCACCCAGGGAAGAACAACCCAAACTATGGTTACACGATGCAAGGTTCCACATTAGGAACCACCACCCAGGAAAAAGATTTAGGCGTCATTGTGGATACCATGTTAAAACCCTCGGCCCAGTGTGCAGCGGCGGCCAAGAGAGCAAATAGAATGCTAAGTATCATAAGGAAAGGAATGGAAAATAAAACAAAAGATATTATAATGCCTCTATATCGTTCCATGGTGAGACCGCACCTTGAATATTGTGTGCAATTCTGGTTGCCGTATCTTAAAAAGGATATAGCGATTTTAGAAAAGGTTCAGAGAAGAGCCACCAAAATGGTAAAGGGGATGGAAGGATACTCCTATGAAGAAAGGCTAAAAAGGTTAGGGCTCTTTAACCTGGAAAAGAGACGGCTGAGGGGAGATATGATAGAAGTCTATAAATTAATGAACGGAGTGGAACGGGTAAACGTAGATCGATTGTTTACGTTATCAGAATATAGAAAGACTAGGGGACATGCAATGAAGCTACAGGGTAAACTATTTAAGACTAATAAAAGAAAATATTTTTTCACTGAACGTGTAATCAAACTCTGGAATTTGTTACCGGAGGATGTAGTAAAGGCTGTTAGTGTAGCTGGGTTTAAAAAAGGTTTGGACAAGTTCCTGGAGGAAAGGTCCATAAACCATTATTAAGAAGTGACCGAAGATATCAATGCTTGATCCAGTACAAGCATTGTGGAACTTGTGTCTCTTGGGGAAACTGCTAGGTACATATGACCTAGATTGGCCACTGTTGGAAACAGAATACTGGGCTTGATGGACCTTGGTCTGACCCAGTATGGCATATGTTATGTTCTTATGTCCTAAAATCAAAGGCAGAGGAAAAAAAGAAACATAAGGAAAGCAAAATCAAAGGCAGAGGAAAAGGTGGCTAAAGATGTGAAGCGTGGGGACAAAACTTTCTTCAGGTACATTTGGGAGAGGCGGAAAATCAGAGGTGGAATTGCAGGACTCAGAAGTTCTGGGAACGGACTCTTGGAAGGTGACATTGAAAAAGCGAAATTGCTAAACAAATACTTCTGCTCTGTTTTTACTAAAGAAAATCCTGGAGAAGGACCACCTGTGACTCCCAAATATAAAAATGGGAATGGAGTAGATACCACACCATTCACAGAAGATGATGTGTAAGAATAACTTGCAAAACTGGAAGTGGATAAGGCCATGGGACCAGATGGGATACATCCCAGGATACTGAAAGAACTCAGAGAGGTACTTGCAGGGCCATTAAAGGATGTTTTTACAGTTCCTTAGAAAGAGGAGAAGTTCCTCAGGACAGGAGGAGGCCTGGTATGGTACCTCTTCACAAAAGTGGTGACAAGGAAGAAGTGGCAAACTACAGGCTGGTGAGCCTTATCTCAATGGCAGGAAAAGTAATGAAGGCGCTCTTGAAAGAGTGAATAGTGGACTTTCTCAAAACCAACAGGTTGCATGATCCAAGGCAATATGGTTTTACCAAAGGACGATCTTGCCAAACAAATCTTTAACTGGGTGACCAGAGAAGTAGATCAGGGGCATGCGATGTATGTCATTTACCTGGATTTCAGCAAAGCCTTTGATACTGCTCCGCATAGGAGGCTTATCAATAAACTCAATAGTTTGGGGATGAGTCCCAAGGTGGTAAACTGCATCAGAAATTGGTTGACTGACAGATTTCAGAAGGTGATGATAAATGGAACGCACTTGGATGAAAGGAGGGTGATTAGCGGGTTGCCCCTGGGTTTGGTCCTTGGACTGGCACTGTTCAATGTATTTGTGAGTGATATTGCTGAAGAACTGAATGGAAAAGTCTGTCTTTTTGCAGATTACTTGAAAATTTGCAACAGAGTGGACTCCCCTGAGGGAGTGGATAACGTGAGGAAAGATCTACAAAAGCTGGAAGAATGGTCTAATGCTTGGCAGTTAAAATTTAATGCAAAGAAGTGCAGTGTCATGCACTTGGGAAGCAGAAATCCAAGGGAAATGTACGCGATAGGGGGTGAGAAGTTGGTGTGCGTGGACCAGGAGAAGGACCTTGGTGTGATTATTTCTGAGGAGCTGAAGGTGGCAAAACAGCGTGACAAGGCAGTGGCAAAAGCCAGGAGGATGTTGGGTTGCATATAAAGAGGAATTATCAGCAGAAAGGACGCGGTAGTAATGCCACTGTATAAGTCACTGGTGAGGCCTCACTTTGAATAATGTGTTCAGTTTTGGAGACCATATCTCGCAAAGGATGTAAAAAGACTGGAAATGGTTCAGAGGAAGGTGACCAAAATGATTTGGAGCCTGCGTCAGAAGCCTTATGAGAAGAGACTTGAAGACCTAAATATGTACACTCTGGAGGAGAGGAGGGATAGGGGAGATATGACTTTTAAATACTTAAAAAGTATTAATGAACAAACAAATCTCTTCCAAAGACAGGGAAGCTGTAAAACTAGAGGGCATAACATGAAGCTGCAAGGGGGTAAATTGAAAGGCAATGTCAGGAAATACTTTTTCACTGAAAGAGTGGTGGATGCTTAGAATGCCCTCCTGATGGAAGTGGTGGGGGCAAATACAGTGACAGAATTCAAAATGGCATGGGACAGACACAGTGGATCCCTCTATAGCAACAGAATAAAATAAAAATAAACGTATCTAATTTCTCAACAAACAGAGGTGCCCTACATGGAGTGGTGGGTTCACCCCTAAACAAAGACATGGGGAATGGTGGCCTGCACGGAGTGGGCAAACTAGATGGACCATACTGGTCTTTATCTGCTGTCATTTACTATGTTACTATGAATGTCCTTCTGTTCTTGAACAAAAAGAGTAGCCACTAGAGGCATTGGAGTGACCCAGTCCGCTTCTATAGCCTTCCACGATGAGGTCTTATTATTTGAGCAGAAGTGGATACTCTAAAGGCAGGAGCAATCATAATATAATTAAAAATCTGGGAGACCAATACCACCCATCATTTTAAGTCGAATCATTGTACGCCAGCCGAGTCTGGGTCGACCCTACCAGATGAATCTTGTGAGCACCTGTTGCACCTTTGTGAAAAAGATTTCAGGGACGAAAATAGGAAGCTGCTGGAACAAAAACAGTAATTTTGGTAATAGAAGCATTTTTATGGTATGGACTCTTCCCAACCAAGAAACAGAGAGAGACTGCCATCTGTGAACATCCTTCTTGATAGCAGCTAACAGGGGTGGGTAGTTCTTATTATATAACTCCTCAAGCTTTGGGGGATCAAGATCCCAAGTTAGTGAAACTGCGACACTATCAGGAAATCACTAGAATCCAGCCGAACCCCATTGTCAGAGGTGGACACACAAGGTAAGAGAAGAGATTTTTGAAAATTCACTGTGAACCCTGACAAGTGAGAGAAAGTATTTAGGATACCGGCCATAATGGACAGGCACAAATGTGGGTTCCGCAAGAAGATCAAGGTGTCGTCTGCATAGAGAGAGACTATGTGATACTGATCCCCCAGCAGGATCCCAAAGACCGAGGCTTGTCTGCACAGCAGGAAGGCAAGAGGTTCGATGGCAAGAGCAAAAAAACAGAGGAGAGAGGGGGCAGCTCTTCCTCATCCCCCGACCTAGATCAAAAGGTGGAGAAGAAAACCCATTAACTTGAACCGCCACCTAGGAGCCTTGTAAAGGGCAGCAATCCAGTTCTTGAAAAGAAGGCCCAAAACCAAAATGTTGCAGGACTGCAAATAAATAGCATCACTCTACCTTGTCAAACGCTTTCTCAGCGTCCAATGAGAGAACAGCAAACCGTCCCCTTAAAACATTAAATGAGTCTGCGGACGTTCTCAATACCGTAATGACCCTTTATAAAGCCAGTTTGGTCTGGATGAATGATGTCCTGGATTTCAAAGTCAAGCCGCATTGCAAGGATCTTAGTAAAGATTTTATAATCTAGATTGAGTAATGAAATTGGTCGGTAGCTGCTACACAGAATAGGATTTGTTCCCTCCTTAGGGATCACTATGACCAAGGCCTGAGTCATGGAGGTCAGGAGGCTGCGTTGAGGCAAAATGTCATTGAAAATTCTGACCAGCACAGGAACAACCAGGTCAGGCAATACTTTAAACAATTCTTCCGGGAAAAGATCCGGACCCGAAGCTTTAGAGTTTTTCATCTGACGAATGGCCACCTGTACCTGTGTCATCATTTATTTATTTATTTATTTTACATTTCTTATATACCGCACTATTTACGATCAGCGCGGTTTACATAAAACAAAACAGAATCCGACAATGAACAAGAGTCAGGTCATTACAATGAACAGGAGCAATCAACTTGGATAACGGGGGAAACTATGTACATAAATGGAATACTGAAATTGGTAAACTATGTACACAGATGGGATAATGAAATTGGTAACTGTATATATGTGAGATGGGGTCATTGTGTGTTGTTCGTACCTGGTGGCTGGGGTTCGGACGATCCAGAGCTTCTCACGCCTCTGATGATAATTGAGGTAACAATGCCTCCATGAGCCAGTCCTGAATACTCTGGTCATCTTCAGAAAAGCAAGATGTATATAAATCCTTATAAAATTTAGCGAAGCACCAGGCAATACCCATCGACTTCCGATGAATCCGCCCTTGCCCCTCAGAAATAGCTGCAACTCTCTGATGCAAGTGTTGGTGTTTCAGCTGCCAAAGGAGCACCTTACCCACCATATTTCCTTGCTCATAGAATGTACGCCATATATGTAACATTTGGAAAATTATCTCCTCTGACTCCATCACTGCCAACTCCCCCCTTAATGTTGTCAGGCGATGCCACACCCTAGTGGTATGTCTCTTATGATACTGCTCCTCTAAAAGAATTTTCTGCTTCCATAACTCATCCTGCCTAGACCTTTTTTTGCACTTGAACACCATTGTGAGAGAGATCAGCTGCCCTCACAACACCACTTTCCCTGCCTCCCAGAGGAGAAAGCTAGAAGCTCCTGCCTGGTCATTGAACTGCAGATACTCTGTCCAACCTTTTTTCAATTGCTGAATAAATTTGTCACTTTTTAACAAAAACCAAGTCAGTGTCCACGACTTAGGAGGCATCTCTTCATCATTCACCAACCAGTCCAGCACCACCAAATGGTGGTCCGAGGGTCCCAAAGTTCCAACATACACTTGCAAAATGTATGGGAGCAAAGATCTTGACACAAACCATAAATCGATGAGAGAATGCAACTGATAGGCCACGGAGAAAAAGGTATAATCTCTTTCCCCAGGATGGAAAACCCTCCAGGCATCTTCCAGATTTAAGTCTGAAGCAAAATCCAACAAGTGCTCTGCACCTCTAGTGGTTCTTACCGACTGACCCGACCTGTCCAAAGTTGAGGGCACACTATTAAAATCGCCCCCTATTAGGACTTCTCCTAACGCATGGACTTTGATCACACCAAGCAGCTCCTTCAAAGAGCCCTGTATCTGTGTGGGCAGGATGTAGATGTCAATCAGCGAGATAGGTTTGTCATGAATTGAACCAGAAACTATTAGAAAGCGACCTAGGGGATCTGAATATTGAGCAGAGAGTAAAAAAGGACAGTGGTGCAATACCAAAATGAGTACACCACGCTTCTGAGAGGTAAAACCTGAAGAGCATACCTGAGGGAACTTGTGAGATATCAGGTGCCAATGCGCTCTGGGAACTAAATGTGTTTCCTGAAGAAAAACAATGTCCACCCATTCTCTTTGTAACTGATCTAAGACTCTCCGTCGCTTGATCGGATTATGGAGACCCTAATATTCCAGGAAATAAGTCTAATCATTGGTTCTGATAGAGCGCTGCTTAAACTGAATACCAAACATGGGCTGGGATACCACCCCCTTCAATCACCATCTGAAGTGTCCTCTGATAACTAGCATCAAGCTAGATATCTCTCCCCTACCTCCCATGGTCCAACGTTCTTGCAGGCTGGTACCCACCCTCACAATGCAGTCCCTAATCATACCCTCCCTCCCCTTCCCTTCCCCTCCCCACAACCTCCCCTGGTCCCGATTCTAGAGGACCAATAATTCCCTCCCCCCCAACCTGAGTCAAGTGGCAGAGGCATACTGGCCTCCGAAATAGGGGGCAAGCGAGGAACCTGAAGCTCTCTACTGTGCCAATCCCTCCAAATGTGCCAATCCCTCCAACTTCCAGTACAGCAAATGCCCCACAATCCAACCCCTCTCCCCCACATACTGCCTTCCCAGTTTTAGCAGTTGAAACCATCCATAGAAGGAATTAAACATAGCCCCAATCGACTGTCTAACATACTGGTGTCCGACATACCAAAGGGCGCTTACAGTAATAGAGAAGATACAAATAACATTAACTGCACATTCACCAACAGAGAAAAAACAGTTACAATACAGCAATTTCTGAGGATGTCAGGGTGGTGCTGCGGTATCCATCGCCTTGTTTGAAGCATGGATGGATCTGCCTCTGACTGCCAGAGTGAACGTGCTATTTTCCAACATTTAGGGGTCGATACCTCCCACTCAGATTGCACTGCACATTGTCGAGGAGGACAGCTACCCTCATGCTGAAGTTGGTCTAAGAATTCCATACATGCGGAGAGGTCATAGATCTTCTGAAAGGTGTTGTTCCACTCAAATGATAGCACAAATGGGAAGTTCCAGTGATATTTAATGTTTTTTGCTTGTAACACCTGGGTGAGCGGATTAAAACCGTACAGGCGCTCCAGCGTATAAGCTGATAAGTCCTAATAGATTTGAAGCTCCCAGTCTTGGAAGTTTACAGAGCACTTACCCCGAAAATCCCGCAGGAGTGTGATTTTATCTTCGTAAAAACTGAAACAGACCACAATCGAATGAGCACACATGTCACCACTCACTCTGGAGCTGCCACTCCTGTGCACTCTTTCTAATTTAACAGGGCTGGCCAAATTAGGGACACATGAAGCATAGATCTCTTGCACCATCATGGTGAAATTGTCATGGTTGTTAGAGGATTCCAGCACTGCCTGTTTTCTAAATCATCATTTTGCTCCTTCAGGTCACTAGTGAGTTTTATTTATTTACATTCTCTTATATACCATGCATCAGTGTGGTTTACATTGAACAAACTGAAATTACATTGAACAGGGCATTATAACTTGGAGATAACTATTTTACAGGGAACATGGGCTATGGAGGGTTAAGTGGCTTGCCCAAGACCACAAGTAGCACCTGTGGGACTAGAAACCCCAGTCCTTCCAGCCCAAGGTTGCTGTCCTCTAGTGGGATTTGAACCCCTGACTTTCCAGCCTGAAGTACCTTGCCCCAACCACTAGACCACTCCTCCACTCCAATTGTTCCAATTTGTTCCAATTTGCAGATCTTAGACTGAAACATTGCTGTAGCATCAATCTGTTCACCTATGTTAATTTTGTTCTGAGTCACCCAATCCTCTAAAGATTTCATGTCTGACCATAGATCTGAAACTGTTTGGAAAGTCCAACCTAAAGGAGCGCAGTTCTTGTAACACTTCCATCAAATCAGCCTTGGTCACAGGCTGTGATGCTACTGGCAGGTCTGTCTGTATCACTGGAGGATTTAGTGATGACGACTGTGCAGAGGAAGAGTTTGGAGTCCCCGCGTATTCAGGTTTCCGCGAGTCTTTGGATAGCGCAGTGGCGTAGGAGTTCTTAGCAGACATGATAGATCAGTGCTAAGACCACTCAGAAGACTGTATTCATGAGAAACTAGCTAAACATAAAGTAACTTGAAGCGATGGGACCGGATGGGATACATCCTAGAATACTGAGGGAACTTGGGGACGTTCTATCAGCTCCATTGACTGACCTTTTCAATGCCTCGTTGGAGTCGGGAGTGGTGCCAAAGGACTGGAGAGAGGCTCATGTGCTCCCTTTACACAAACGTGGAAATAAGGATGTGGTTGAAAACTACAGGCCAGTTAGTTTAACTTCGGTGGTGAGTAAATTATTGGAAACGCTGTTGAAAGAGAAAATAGTAAGGTTTATGGAGTCCAGCAGATTACAGGATCTGAAGCAGCATGGATTCACCAGAGGCAGATCTTGTCAGACAAATCTGATTGATTTCTTTGACTGGGTTACCAGGGAGTTGGACCGAGGGAGAGCCCTAGATGCGGTGTATTTAGTTTTCAGTAAAACCATTGAAACCGTTCCTCCCAGGCGACTTATAAACAAACTGAGCACCATAGGGATGGACCTTAAAATTACTGCTTGGGTTGAAAATTGGTTGAGTGGGAGGCGACAAACGGTACAGGTAAATTGAGCTCACTCTGAGGAGGTTACCAGTGGTGTGCCCCAGGGATCTGTCCTTCGTCCAATTCTTTTTAACATCTTTGTTAGTGATATAGCGAAAGGGCTGTCGGGTAAGGTTTGCCTCTTTGTGGATGATACCAAAATCTGCAATAGAGTAGACACCCAAGAAGGAAAAGGCGGGATACAAAACATGTTAAATAAATAAATAAATAAATATGAGGAGGAATCTAGCTAAGCTTAAAGAATGGTCAAGAATTTGGCAGCTGAGATTTAATGTTAAAAAATGTAAGGTCATGCATTTGGGCTGCAGCAATCCAAGGGAGCATTATAGTAAAAAGGGGAGAAGTACTTTTGTCCACTAAAAAAGAGCAGGATCTAGGCGGGATTGTGTCTGATGATCTTAAAGTAGCTAAACAGGTAGAAAAGGCAACAGCAAAAGCTAGAAGGATGTTGGGGGATAGGAAGAGGAATGGCCAGCAGAAGAAAGGAGGTGATAGTGCCTCTGTATAAGTCTTTGGTGCAACCTGATTTGGAGTATTGTATGCAATTCTGGAGACCGCACCTTCAAAAGGTTATAAACAGGCTGGAGTCAGTACAGAGGGTGGATACTAAAATGGTTAGTGGTCTTCATTATAAAGCATATGAAGACAGACTTAACCCTGGAATTACCGAGATTTTTTGCACACACTGAATACCGTTGGGGTCATAAATGACCTCACAACTAATTTTAATTGCTAACCAAGAAAAATTTAAAATAGACAAAATATTATTCCAAATTAATTATAATTATTTATTATATGAAGGTTAAATGTTTTGAAATTTAATGCTTTATCATAAAATTATATGAAGAAGAGTTGTATTTATTATTTTATTTACATTCTCTTATATACCGTGCTATTCCACATCAGTGTGGTTTACATTGAACAAACTGAAATTACATTGAACAGGGCATTATAACTTGGAGATAACTATTTCACAGGGAACATGGGCTATGGAGGGTTAAGTGGCTTGCTCAAGCCCACAAGGAGCACCTGTGGGACTAGAAACTCCAGTCCTTCCGGACCAAGGTTGCTATCCTCTAGTGGGATTTGAACCCCTGACTTTCTGGCCTTAAGTACCTTGCCCCAAACACTAGGCCACTCCTCTGCCATGAAAGCAGCTTTTGCATGCACTTGATGAACACAGTAAAGTACTACAGTCATTTGCATGAGACAGCCAATTTCTGAATGTTCTTTGCAAACATTGCGCTTGCAGGAGGTGCAAACTATGTTGCTTTTCTTGTCTCTTTGGAACAGCAGTGACACCTTGCCCTTTTCTTTTGGATCCCGACATTGCAAACAGTGGCTTCTTCAATGCTGGAAGAAGTCTTGCTGCAATTACTCTGAAGCAACTGCTTTCCTAATTCCAAGAGGAATATATGACATCTATGCCTTGACTTGGAATGCCATTCTGGATTTAGTGACATCCAAACAATGAAGGCGTTCAAAGCAATGATGTCCAACATTTATTTATTTATTTATTTAACAGTATTTTTAAACCGCCTTATCTTATTAATCAAGGTGGTATCACAGCAAACAATCGGGTAAAGTGAGTGTGTTAATCATGCAGTGAGGGTGCAATTTAATTGAGTGTGTGTTGTATCGTGTGCTAGATTGGGGTGAGCTATGTACAAGGTGTGGCGTGTTGCGTGCTAGAATGGTTTGAGCTATGTACAGTGTGGGCTATATACAGTGGTGCTGTAAAACATTATCTTTCAGACGGCAATATGTGCTGTTATACATTCTCTTAGGTTATGTGATGTGTCCATAGTGTTCTATGAACAGCATGGTTTTTTAGCTGTTTTCTAAAGTCTTTGAGGTCTGTAGTTGTCCTCAAGTCGTCTGGTAGTTTGTTCCATATAGTTGGAGCAGCCATGGAGAGAGCTCTGTCTGTTGTGTCCTTGCGTGTGTGTTTGAATTCACCTGGGGTGCTGACTCGGTTGCGTGTTTGTTTTCTTCTAGGACGAGTGCTGTTGTCTGGTTGAATGAGGGTGTGTAGGCTGTTGGCTGATGTGTGCTGATTTATCTTAAATAGGTTTATGATAGTTTTGTATCTGATGCGTGCACCGATTGGGAGCCAGTGTAAGTCCTTTAAGGTGGGTGTGATGTGGTCCTGTCTTGCAGTACCGGATATTATTCGTGCTGCAGTGTTTTGTGCTAGCTGGAGTGGTTTGAGGGCTTGTTTCGGTAGTCCCAAGTATATCGGATTGCAGAAGTCCAGTATTGGGGTTATCAGTGCTTGGAGGATGGTACGAAAGTGTTCTGGGGCAAGGAGTGGTTTCAGTCTCCTGATGATTCGCATCTTGTAGTAGACTTTTTGTATTGTTTTGTCTATGTGTGGCTTGAGGTTTAGATTATTGTCCAGAGTAACTCCAAGGTATCTCACTTCTGATTTTATTGGAATAGTAGTGTTTTGTATCTTGATGTTTGGCGGGTGTATGAAGCTTTGGTTCCGAGTGATTATTAGAGCTTCAGTCTTGTTGTAGTTTATTGCGAGGTTGTTGTTTTGACACCAGCTCGTCATTTGGGTAAGGCAGTCTGTTATCTTGGAGAAATCCGGGTTGTCGATTTCTATCGGGGTGTATATCATGATGTCGTCTGCATATATTGTGTATTGAATGTTGTTTTCTTTCATGATGTCGCATATCGGTTGGATGTAGATGTTAAATAGGAGAGCTGAAAGTGCGGATCCTTGAGGTACTCCTTGTCGGACATTTATGGGTCGGGAGGTGTTGTGTCCCACCTTGACCTGTAGCTGTCTTTCGGTTAGGTATGAGTGGAACCATTTCAAAGTGATACCGTGTATACCAGTGTTCTTTAGTCTTTCCAGGAGCGTGTTGTGGTCCACTGTGTCGAAGGCTGAGGAGATGTCGATGAAGATCATTATGATTCCCTTCCTGTTGTTGTCAATTATTCTTAGGATGCTGTCGAAGAGGTAGATCAGTAGCGTTTCGACTCCGTGGTTGGGACGAAAGCCGTGTTGGTTGTCGTCGAGTGTTTCATGTTTGTCGATGTGTTCCTGGAGTTGTAGTTGTACCGTTTTTTTCGATGATTTTTGCCAGGAAGGGTATGCTGGAGATCGGTCGGTATGCTGCTGGATCCTTTTTGTCGAGGGTTGTTTTCTTTGTTATTGGTCTTACTGAGGCAAGCTTTAGTTGCTTTGGCATGAGTCCTTGAGTGAGTGAGTTGTGTACTATTTGATGTATGGTGTGAATGAAGTTTGATTTGGTGGCTTTGACCCATGATACTGGGCATGGGTCTGTAGGAGCAGTGCTTGTGTTGATTGTAGAGATGATGTGGGATATCTGCTCTGTTGAGGGTGAGTAGAATGTGCCCCAGGTTTTGGTGTGTATGTCTGTCCTGGTGGTCCCACTGGGTGTTGTACGCTCTGTGGAGTGGAATTTGTCTTTGATGTGGTCGGCGAATTCCTGTGGGTCCACTTGTACTTCCCCTTCTGTTGTTTGCTCTTTTGTGAGGATCTTGACTATTTCAAAGAGCTCTCTGGGCTTGTTGATGGAAGTATTTATCAAGTTTGTGTGGAATTCCCTCTTTGATTGGTTGATGCATTCATTGTATTGTTTTTGTTTTGTTAGGTAGAGATGTTGGTCGGCTGCTGTTTTGTTTTTTCTCCATCTCCGTTCAATCTTCCTGAGCTCCCTCTTTTCCTGTCGTATTTTTGCTGAGTACCAAGGTCTGTTTTGTCTCCTGTTGTGTTGGTGTTTCTCATGCCCTCCACCGGATGGTTTGGCGGCGTTAGCTAAGATGCTGTTCCATCTGGAAACTTGTTCCTCCAGGTCATCTGTAGGAATGTTCAGGTGTTGTGTTGTGTTCTGTATGAATTCGTCCCTGTCGAAATTCTTGAATCGTCTTTGTGTGTGTGAGTTGTTTGTTCTTTCGTTTGTCTGGTCCTCTTGAGATCGTAGCTTTGTCTCAATTAAGTAATGGTCAGACCATGGCACTGGGGTAATGGTGGGTGGAGAGATTAGGTCTCTTGAAGTTAGGTAATTGGATGCGAAGATGAGGTCTGGAGAAGATCCATGTCTGTGCGTTGGAGCATTGATTATCTGTGTGAATTGAAGTGAGGTCATTGCTTGCAGGAAGGCCTCTGCGTCTTTGGCATTGGTGGACTTGAGGTTGAAGTCTCCAATCAGTAGTGCTGGTTTGTTGTTTGTTGTTATGGCACAGGCTTCTTCGAGTATGAAGGCTAATTCGTCGGGTGGAGCTCTGGGTGCTCTGTAGGTTAGGCAGATTGCAATGTTTTTGTTTTTGATGCTGATTGTGTTACATTGCTGAGTATTGGAGAAGCTATGTGTCTTGAATTTTAGTTTTGTCTTTGCTATTATTAGGACTCCTCCTCCACGCTTGTGGGTTCGTGGGCAGTTGTACGCTGAGTAGTTGTCCGGTACTAGTTGGTTGAGTAGTACATTGTCGGTAGGGTTGAGCCATGTCTCTGTGAAGCATATTATGTCAGGCTGTCGCTCCTCTATGTGGTCTACAAGAGTGTGTATCTTGTTGCATACTGATCTGGCGTTTATGAGCTCAATCGTTGTTACCTTTGTTGAGTAGGTTGCTGTTACATGTGCTTCCTTTGTGCAGGATTGGGAGTTTGATTTGTGTCTGTTTGGTCTTTTTGTCTGGGCAGTTCTGAGTGTTTCTTTGTGTGTGCGCTGTGTTTGTAAATATGGCAATACTGTTGGTGGGTACCGCGTTGTGTTTGCTTGTGGGTAGTGTAGGTGTGTGGTTGGTGGGAGGAGTTGTGTGACGAGTAGGTAGAGTGGGAGGAAGTATGTGACGTGCATTTTGGTCTTTTGTGATGTTCTGTTAGGGTGATGCCTTTTTTCTTAAGTCTTCGTCTGTTGCTTGCTTTGCTGTTGTTTTTCCTCTGGTGTTCTGTTGTATGTGTGGCTGTGATTCTCCCTTTGTGCTCACTCTTGCCGCGCTGTTCCTTGTACGGCCTTGAGTCTGCCCCGATTGGGCAGCACTCTGCCGCTGTCTGGCTGTGCCCTTGTTGCTGCTCCACTCCCCCGATTGGGGAGAGCTAGACTTGGAGCAGGGGCCTGTCCCCGTGGAGGGGAGCCTGTCCCCGTGGAAGGGGAGCCTGTCCCCGTGGAGGGAGAGCCTGTCCCCGTGGAGGGGGAGCCTGTCCCCGTGGAAGGGGAGCCTGTCCCCGTGGAGGGGGAGCCTGTCCCCGTGGAAGGGGAGCCTGTCCCCGTGGAGGGGGAGCCTGTCCCCGTGGAGGGGGAGCCTGTCCCCTTGTAGAAGATTGTCACTGGCCAGCGTCTTGTCATTCGTTTTGTGGTATACGTGCGCAACATTTGATCTGCTGGATCTACTCCACCTTTACTAGAATTATAGTCCAAGATCATGCGTGGTTTTTTTGTCTGGACATGTGTTATCTACTTCTTCTTGATCATGCAAACTGCTCAGAAGAACAACCACTTTTCCTTTCTTCGGGCAATAGGAAACCAGAGTGGCGTCATCGCGAAAGTGAATACCTCTCGGTCCTTTGCTGTTACAAATTCTGGAGGTAATTCTTTTCTGTTCTTTCGAATTGTCCCCAAAAGTGTCATTTGTTTTTCTAGCAATTTCCGTGACAGGGATAAACTGCAGAAGAAATTGTCAACAGTAACGTTTCTGCCAGATCGCGTCAATCCTTCCGTGAGATGCAGCACAACCCTTTCACCCTGATTCTGTTCCCTGTTTTGTCCGAGTTCCCTTCCTGTATATACTTGAAGATGCAGAACATATGACGTTGCACTGTCACACAACATCCATAGCTTTATGGCATATTTCCCAGGTTTGCTGGGAATATATTGTCTGAACGGAACATGGCCACGAAATGTAAGCAATTGCTCATCCACGGTAACACTTTCACCAGGAACAAAGGCATCACTTAGAGTTGCTTCCCAGGTATCAAAAACGTATCTGATTGGAGCAAGCTTATCCACACCTCGTTGTTCACGTCTGTTGGTTGCATCATCAAATCTGAGAGCACAAGAAATTTGCTGAAAACAGTTACGGGCCATATTTTTGCCGAAAACAGAACGACCATCTTCAAGGTTCCACAACTGAACTATGGATTCATTCTGTGACTTGTACACGCCTGAGAGGATCAGAAGTCCAAGAAAACGTTGAAATTCTCCATCTGTCAAATCTTTCCAGGTGTCGTCATAAATGTGTCTTCCTTGTTTGCTTGTCCACATCATGATTTCATTCAATAAGTTCCTCCTCATGAACAAGTGGAATGCTGCGAGAGGGCCATCAACATTTCGTACAGCATACCTTGTAGGACCTTGTTGTGCATGCATGACATTAGCTCTGGCGTATCTTCCAGCAGCTTGCTTTATAGGTTTCCTGTTCCATGATGTTGCATCCTTAGATGCATAGGCTTCAATGGCAACATTTGTGCTTATAGTTGATGACCTCTTAGCTCCTCTACGACCACAACTAAGATTCCTCACAAATGATACTGACACCGAGAACTCCTGCCTTCTTTCCCATCCAGCACAGCCTCGACTTTGCCTCAACCTGTAACTTGACTCTTTGCTGCAGGCGATGTTACCGTCTCAAGATCAGTCTCACATTCACTTGGCGACCAACTGCTGTCGCCATCTGAATGACTGTCATCATCAGATTTATCGCCCGAACTTGGCTGATATGCTTCTTCACTCGCTGAATATGCTGCATCATCAGACGACTCAGAGCCGTCACTGTCAGCATCTCGTTGCAACATTTCTCTTACTTGGGCAGCTGAATACTTCCATTTTGACATCATAAACAATAACCTAAAATAAATAAACAAAGATAAAGTTGAATAAAACGCAAAGCAGTTTTACTATAGGTATACAATAATCGTGATGAACGAGCTGAAAGCTTTTGACCCCATCGGTAATTCCAGGGTTAAGGATCTTTAATATGTACACCTAAGAGGAAAGGCGGGATAGAGGTGATATGATTGAGATTTTTAAATACCTCTGTGGGATAAATGCACAGTGGGAAAGCCTCTTTCGATTGAAAGCAAGTTCTGCTATGAAGAGACATGGGATGATGGTGAAAGGGGATAGAGTCAGGAGTGATATGCAGAAATATTTCTTTATGGAAAGAGTGGTGGATCCTTAGAATAGTCTCCCAGTGGAGGTGGTAGAGATGAGGACAGTATCTGAATTCAAAAAAGCATGGGATAAACACAGAGGATCTCTAAAGGGAAGAAGGGGTTGGTATGGATGGGAAGACTAGATAGGTCATGTGGTCTTTTTCTGTCATCATGTTTCTATGTTTCTATTATACAATATAAGGCAATATATGGCAAATGTAAGGCATATGGAAATGATGGATATGGATTTTTTTTATTCATTCTACCGATCCCTTAATGGTATGTTGGAGGGGGGGAGACAATCCCCACAGTAAAAAAATTCTGACTATGCCCGCAAATAGTTTTTCTATAGTTTTCTATGATTACAGTTACCAATGTGGTTACAGATTATATCCTTGCTTGCCCTCAGGCTGGAGAGGTACATGTGCTTATGTACAAACATTACTGCCAGTAGCATCTATTCCTTTGCAAGATTTTTCAGGATTTCCAAAGGCTTTAGCTAAATATCACATCCATTATAGACAAAAGAGATCCTCCTCATATTTTTTCTGAAAATGATGTACCTTATGAATTTTGTTTGTTCTCAGATACTGAAGTTATGTTTGCCTCAATTCTTATACCAGGATCACAGGTTGCTACTAATGTTAAATGGATGCAGAAAGTACACTTTAATGAAGTTGCTTAATTTAACAGAACAAGGTTTTCGTGTTTTGAGCATTGCAGTTGATGCTAATACACATATGACTTTGCAGAACAGGTTAGTGTTAGATTATCTTTTAGCGAGGGAGCCTGGTGTTTAGCCAAGATGGATGTGTAAGAGCGGTGCTCTGGAGGGCAATTGACAAGAATCCTGATTCCTGCAATAATTAAACAAATAGTTCCTACCTACTTGGATACCATTCAATCCAGGCTATGTCAGGCTCTAAATAGACGCGGCTGGATTTCCAAATATCTCAAAATGCTAGTGCAAAGAGAACCAAGATGGAACCTCTCTCACTTCTCAAGATGGCAATCATCTGAGAAGGTCCTGAGACCTTGCAGGAGATCTTGGCTGAGGTTTGGGCGGTCAAAGAGTTGATCAAAGCTAATGTAGAATCGCTTTGTGCAATGCAAGAAGATATTGACGCTTTGAGATCCTCTTTAGAGTCAAATATGGCTCGTTTGGAGAAGGTAGAAAAGGTGGTGGCATCACATGGGGAGAGGCTTGAGGCCATTGAGGAACAGGCCAAGTTGATAAGTTCACTGCAAAGGGAGATGGAAGATGGTGACAATCACTCTCGGCGGAACAGCATAAGAATCCTCGGAGTTCCTGAGGTAGCAGAGGGTCATTATATGATATCATTTCTGCAGGCCATGATTCCAGGTATGAAGGTTGTATTTCAATATGCCTTTTGAGATCGAGCGCATTCAAAGAGTGCCTACACAGCCCATGGCCATGGGCAAGCGTCCACGCCCAATTATCTTGAAAGTGCTACGTTTTCAGCAAGTATTGCAAATAATGGGAGCAGTTAAAACACTTTAGCACTGGAATATCAAGGGCATAAACTCCTGTTTTTCCCAGACTTCGCAAAGGTGACGGTGGATTGGAGAAGGAGTCTTTTGGCGTTGCATCCACATTTTGTTCAACTTAAGGTCCATTTTGGACTGCTATATCCTGCCTGCATGAAAGTCACGCTGCACAACCAGACCAAAACTTTTGATGATCCTGGAGATTTATGTGCATTTTTGGAGGATAAGGAGTTGGCGGTGAAGGTTATATCACATCTCCTACTTGCTTCGGTCTGATGGCGCTTGCTATCAAGGGCATTTAACCGATCTGTGCTCGTGTGAAGGAGGCCTATTTACGCAGAAGCGACATCTAAGCCTTTAATACTGGCATACACTGGGACATTTACTTTGTCTTCTTGAAGGACATTATCTCTGTTCTTAATAAGGGAGGTGGGCAAGTTACGTTATTCTCAGAGTTACAGAAATATAGAAGGATTGGATCAATGAGCCCTCCGTGTCTGTCTTGTCCTAGCGGGCTCACCCATTAAATTTTGTGTGTTATCTAACCCACCCGGGTTTTGTGTGATTTTGGGAAATGTTTTTGGTAGAATTAGGTGTATTATTACATTGATCAAATAATGGGGCCTTTTTTTCTCTCTCTCTTTGGGCTATAGATACAGCCACACTTTAAAAGAGCTGGGGAAATTGTTCTATGGTATGAAACTAAATGCTACATTTTATTCTGTTTCTGCAACATATGCTTGTTAATTCAGAGCTATATTGTCAGTATGATTTCTTTAAGATTGTGTTACTGAATGTTGAGGGCATTAATCATTTTTTACTAAGAGGATTGGTTCCCTCTGAATGGTAGGAAGAAAGTGCTGACATCTTATTGCTGCAGGAAATGTATATTTAATAACACCAAAGGAATTTATAAAAGCCAAAAAATCAACGAACAAGAAAGCTTTCTCCCATGCCGTCCCCATACTGTGGAACAACATCCCAGCTGAACTAAGATCATTACCCCAAATCATGGAGTTTAGGAAAAAACTCAAAACATACCTATTCTCAACACATTATGCTTCCGTATCAAACTCACCAACACAACATGAAAAGGGATAGCCGCACCAGCAATGATAATTGACCCTGTAAGATATCCAGAGATTCTATTTAAAACTGTATTTTAGTTCTTTTTTTTTAATTCTTTATTTACGTTTTACAACAACAAAGGAAAGGAAGACATACAACTAAAAGACAAATACATACATGGAATGTGATACATACACCAAAGTAAACCCCTGCCACCCCCCTCCCCCCTGCTTCTTCTCTAGAAAACTAAATCATTCTCGAAGCGGGCGTGTACTGACATTATTGTGTTACAAAACCTAACGGCGATCTGAAACATGATGAGTGTACATTAAACAGACATGTCGAAGCAATGAGCAGATTGTACATGATCATTGAGCATCTGCCATTTAGACAAGCGAGAATGAATTTGGGTATGGAAAATAGCTCTCCGAGATATCTGCTCATATTTACTATATAAGCAGACAAGGTTCCACTATTCATTGACAGTAAGTCGAGAGCTATCCTTCCAAGTCCTCGTAATTAAACATATGGCTATACCCAGCAGGAAATCAGGAGAAAGCGACCCTTCTTAGGAAGAGAGGGGACCTCCGCCACTGAGCGGAGTCCCACAGTCTTCCAAGAAAGAGGCTCGTGAAGGTGTAAGATAAATGAAATACGACCCCAGACCCGCCCCCAGTAAACCTGTAGTTAAGGACATTCATAAAGAACATGAGCGAGGGTTCCCACATCAGTATGGCAAGACCTACACTGGTCCCTGGCAGTTGTGTTCCATTTGGCTATTTTCCTGGAATATAAGAACATCTATGTGCAAAAAAGACGAGAGTTGAGTTTGGGTAACTGAGGCAGATCGGGAAAACCCGCACTATTTTGCTCCAGAAAACGCTCCAATGCACAGGGGTTAAAGTGGTTTGCGGTTAGCGATCCCAGGCTTGTTGGACTCTACAAGTGGCAGTATCTGTACCCTGACATAATAGTTTAGAAAAGTTAGAGGCTACCCCATGTGTACTACTAATAGAGTGAATTAGTTCTAATAGCCCATCCTTAGTAGGGACAGAGGGCGGCATGATTGGAGCACTTTTGAGGCAGCATGGAAGCTGCATCAATTGAAAGTAATGTTTCGCAAGTAACGCAAATTCCCTGTATAAATCAGAAGAGGGTTTCCAACGAGCTGCAGAGAAGAGCTGTTGGGGTGTCCAGATCCCCCTGGAGTACCAGGGTCTGGAAGTAATCATGTATGGCTGCTCGAATTTCTAACCGGAACTCTGGCTGAGTTAATAGAGCTCTATCAAAGAACCAGGCCCCCGGATTCCCTTGAAGTGCAGTAGTGTGGTATTGAAAAGAAATAGCAGCATGATCTGAAATATGCTGGGAGTGAATCTTTGCAGCATCCACCTGAGGAACTAACAGTGTTGATATTAGAAAGAAATCTATGCGAAACTGGGATTTGTGAGGGGAAGAGAAGAAGGTAAAGTCAAGCTCATTGGGGTGTAGTAACCTCCATAGATCGACTAGAACAATATCTTTGATCACAGAGGTAAGCGCAATGTGACTCTTGGGGGGACCACTTGTCCTAGGCGGCTATTTGTCAATCAGGGGATCATGAACTAAATTGAAATCCCCCCCAATATCAATGAAGTATTAGCAGAGACCTGCGCAACCTGAGCAATAATAGCAAAAGGGCAGGGTCATCCACATTAGGAGCATGAAGGCATATACATGTAACTTTAAAGTTACCTATCTTGAGGTGAACTCTGGACCATCTACCCGCTGTATCTGAGCAAGTCGCAACAATAGTAGCATGCAGAGATTTCCTATCCAATATGGCAACCCCACATTTCCTAGAAACGGCTGGGGAATAGGCGGCCACCATGTAAGGTTTAATATTGAGGTTGAGAGTTTCCTTCGAATTGAAATGTGTTTCTTGGAGGAAAATCAGGTCCGCAGCTTCATGACTTAGATAGCTTAGGAGTTTCCTCCGTTTTATCGGATTATTGATTCCTTGTACGTTCAATGAGAAAATCTTACATGGTGCCATCAATCGATAATAGACAGTTTAGGTAAGGGCGCTTGAAAACTTACAACATAATCAGAATCTGTACAATAATGACATAAGCACCAAGTATGCTGGCCAATACACCCATGTTGAAAAGTATGTACCAAAGTAACTTAGAGAAGAAGCAAAACCCCCAATGAATATGGCGACCAGATGTCTGCGGGAGGAGGCCCTAGAGAGGAAGATAGAGACATAATAAAAGAAAAGAAACACCAGAGTCCATACGAAACACTGTCTCTGATACTCGTCGAGGCTACTATGGGTAGATGGAGTCGGGTCCCAGATATCTTCAAAATAAGGCAACAAACCGCCCTCGACGGACTCTTCGCTGAGCCGCGGTAAATCCAATATGGCAGATACAGCGGATGTGAGAGTACTGGCAGGAATATTCTGGAAGTCAGCGCATCAAGTCGGCTTCTTTAGAGTCCAAAAACTCCGCTAGTAGATCAGGGTCCTCAAATGTTCTTGTCTGATTGTGAAGCGTGACTCGAAGCTTGGCCGGGTACATCAGGCCATAGCGTGCTTGTAGTTGTTGAAGCCTCGGACGAAATTCCAGAAAGCGCTTTCGGCGGTCGACCGTGGGTTTAGCCAAGTCAGGATAGAAGGAGACCTTGTGGCTCTCAAACTCCATATGGCCCTTTGCCCGGGAGGCACTGAGAATTTGTTCCACATGTTGATATCTCAAAAGTCGAAAGATGATAGGCCGCGGGGTCTTCCTGTTGAGCGTTATGTTTGTGGGTACACGATGAGCGTGATCGATCTCCAATTCTTTGATAAAGGTGATTTGGAGCAGGGAAGGGAGGATTTTACTTTAAAACTCCTTCATGTCTCCCAATTCCGCGCCCTCCGGTATGCCCACGAGTCGTAGGTTGTTGCGGCGCGCTCTATTATTGCCATTCTTCCACTTCTTTCTGCAAGGCCCGCACCTGACGTTCAACTTTGTCGAGTTCGGACAGCCGGACCGCATGGGAGTCTAATATACTCTCCATTTTGTCCTGACGCGAAGAGAGCCCCTCTAGCCTGCCTTGCAGTACACCAAGATCTTCCCTCAGCGCTCGAAGTGCTTCACCGTTTGACTGCACGAGGTCCTTAACCCCTCTAATTTCTGCGAGGATTTCCTGCTGCATTTCGGGGCCCTCGCGCCAAGCCAGCCCCTTCTGCGGGGACGGGGGTTCAGTTTTGGAGCGTTTACCGTGAGAAGCCGCTGGAGATCCAAATTCCAGGCGCGTGGGTTTGGTCCCCGCCATCTCACCAATGTGCCCCGGCAAGATCAGAGCAGAAATTCAAGTTTGTCCGGTGTTAATTCAGGATTCTGAGTAGGCCTCTCGGGAGCCTCAGCGTTATGCGACCATCCCGCTGGACATCGGGCTCCGCCCCCTCGTATTTTAGTTCTAAACATGTTCAATGTACATAGTTCTCAACTATCAATCTGTTCTGATAGATTGAACCCATTATTGTTATTACGGAAATTGTTATTATTGTTAATACTGTTATATGTAAAAACAGCATGATGTTTACTGCCGTTCCTTGTAAAACAGCCTTGCTTGTTCATTGTTGTTCATTGTAAACCGCAACTGATCTATGGAAGTTGCGGTATATAAAAACCTGCTAATTAAATTAAATTAAATTAAATTTGAAGGTAAGGGAGTTGTCATTGTCAGAGATCCAAGCCCTATTTTAAAGGTTTTCAGCTGCCCATCATAAGATTAATGGAGTGGCCATATTAGCGTGGATAGCTGTATCCCCATGGTTTTAAAATCCATGTGCTGTTTCTTTCCATCTTCTAAGGAACTTGTTCTAGAATCAGTGAATCTACTATTCATGCGGCTCACAGCTATGTTTATGCTGTGATCTCATTCACCCTATTTGACTTAACGAGCTCTAGTGATATACAGTAATGTGGTTGACGGTCTGTTTCTTGGTGGGGTCGTCTTGAAGATATAGATATGTCTATCACTCCTAAAGTGAATTATGTAATAGAAATATTACCAGTCTTCCTTGTAAGGGGAGTGCAGTGTCAACATGATAGAACTCTAGTTCAACGCTTATGAAAAATTAACCGCCTAGATTTGCTCTTTGGAGGATAGGGTCTTTTTGAGAGAAAGGGGGATATGTCTTCCTAATTCTTTGGCCTAATACTATTACATTTGCAGTGGCAAGGTTCACGATGGATGGAAGGGGCCATAGACATATGTTTCAGTATGCTGCTGAGATTAAGGGTTGGTTTTAATGAGGAGATGTCAGCACTTTGAGGCAAGTGATATAGGACTGTCTTAACTTTCAGTTTTATTGATTTTCAATATGGAACCGTATTAAGATGGTGTTGGGATTCAGGGCCACTATCTCCTGATTTAGGGTCATTTTTCAATTAATAATTGGCAGCTTGCCCTTATAAAGGAAATGTTTGTCTGAATTAGCTCTATGGAAACCTACAATAGATCTTGGTTGAGGCCTATGGTGGTATACTTGTTCCTACATTATTCAAGGGTGCAAATATCATGGTGTAGAAGTGTCTTTTATATCCTTCTCTTTCTTAAGTGGAAGGGGTTACCAGGCAAATCTCCTTATTTCTCTGTAGTGGAGTGTTTGTCCTTTTATAGCCCCCTGCAGGCCTTGCAGGCTTGCAGATGTTTTATGTTCCTTTTTTATGGCCCCTGATGATCGCATGACGATGGGAGGGACAGTGTGGAGTGGGCTGCGTTCAGCCTTTTGACTGTCTCATTTACCAGAGAAGGATTGTATATTTTAATTTACTGTAACTTGGATTTCTCTTTTGTTTGTATTTTGTTGGGAAATATAAATAAAGAAATTTTAAAAAAAGATCTTTTAGCAAAAGAAGGAGGAGGTTGTACAGTTGTGGGAGGGGCTTGTTGTACTTATATCCTTACAGTAGCTGGAAAGGATGGAAACCTAGCCATTGTTATCCAGCACCTGAGGGAGCTAAGTGTTTACATGCAAAAACAGGCTGGAGTAGATCCTAAATTAGATTTGTAATTTTTTCCCCTCAGTTCATGGTTTGGAGGTCTTTCTTCCTGGCTTCGAAATTTGCTATTTGGTTTAGTGCTGCTTATTATGTTTACTTGCATTTTGTTCCATTCTATAAAGTGTATCATGTCATGGTGTTGTTCTCCTGCTACCAAGGTTATGGTACAATCGCTAACTGTACATCCTGCTTCTGCACACCATTTGGTGTCACACATGTAGGCCACTGGTTGCACTTATGACCCCCTAGGTCTGTGGTGGGAGGAGTAGCCTAGTGGTTGGGGCAAAGTACTTCAGGCCGGAAGGTCAGGGGTTCAAATCCCACTAGAGGGCAGCAACCTTGGGCCGGAAGGACTGGGGTTTCTAGTCCCACAGATGCTCCTTGTGGTCTTGGGCAAGCCACTTAACCCTCCATTGCCCATGTTCCCTGTAAGTATTAGTGTATGTGTCTCATATCCCCACATGTTAAATGTATCCCCCAATTGTGTTGTGACCGCTTTGATTGAAGGATAAGGCGGGATACAAAACTGTCTAAATAAATAAATAAAATAAAATACATTTGTCACCCCAGAGGGGATGGGGGAGATGTAATGGCCTGCCAATCTGTTTGCTATAACATCAGCAAAAGGGTTAATAGAGAAACTGTGTGAATAAGTTCAGCACAGTTATCTTTGACCTCCAAGAACAGATTCAGACACCGAAGATCAATGTGCACTGAAGAAAGCAGGAATGTAGAGGGAGGCGACAGGATGCGAGTTAATTAAAAAGAAAGAAACATTTTGCAGAAAGAAACAGACATGATGTCTGGAAGAAAAACTACAAAGGTGTTAGTGACGAAATATAGAGATAACAATATATGTTTGTTCACAGGTGTACGTGCTGGAAGGCCTATAAAGGAAGTAAGAGAAGAACTGTATAGGGAAGAGTTAGTGGGGACAGGACCCGGAAGTGTGCTGTACCGACATCTCTCTTTTTCTTATTAGGTAAGCTTATGCTATTTGCTTGCTAGGTGCAATTAGATATTATACTCATGTTTCAATAATAAAGATTTCTTACTGAGCAATACTTGTTTGGTATGCTTATTAACATGTGTATGTGTGCCTGAGGGGGAATGGGAGAGCATAGAAAGGGAAGACTATTCTGGGTAATTCCCCAACACTTCGGTGTCACTAGGTGAGTGTCCAAAGAAGTATCGCCTCCGAAACTGAGCGGAAGGTAACCACTAACAGAATCAGTCCTCACATATGGGTGATGTCAACGCTGACAGAGCCCCCACAGAAGCATCTCCCCAGCTTTCAAACAAAGCCTTTGGGAGATGCCACCATGCATGTGTGGTCCTCTTCCCGCCCAAGGGAGCCATCTTATTCAGATGACATAGCTAGAGTCAACAAAAGAAGATGGCAAAAATTGTACAGCAAAGGGGAGGAGGGAGGGTTGTGAGGACTGATTCCTGAAGTTCCCTGGAGAACCCCTGTTGTTGTTGTTGTTGTTAAGTGCCGTCGAGTCGGTCGACTCATGGCGACCCTCTGGATAGCTATCCTAAATTGTGCTCGGTCTTCAGTCAGGCGGCTCATTGTTGACAGACTGGTACCCATAGCTGCTGTTATTGTATCGATCCATCTCATTGCTGGCCTTCCTCTTTTGCATTGACCTTCTATCTTGCCAAGCATGGTGTCTTTCTCTAATGATCTCTCTCTTCGCATGATGTGTCCAAAGTATGAAAGCCGAAGTCTTGCCATCTGAGCTTCTAAAGAAAGCTTAGGTTTCATCTCCTCTAGTACCGACTGGTTTGTTCTTCGGGCAGTCCATGTTATACACAGTATTTGCCTCCAGCACCATAATTCAAAGGCATCAATTTTCTTCCTGTCTGTCTTTCTCACTGTCCAGCTTTCACATCCATATGATGTTATTGAAAATACCACGGCTTGAACAAGTTGAATCTTTGTATGGAGAGAGACATCTCTACTCTTGAGAATCTTATCTAGGTATTTCATAGCCATTCTGCCAAGAGCAATGCGTCATCTGATTTCTTGACTACTTGTTGCTTCTTTATTGATAGTTGATCCAAGTAGGTTAAAATTTATTTATTTATTTAACAAGTTTTCTATACCGCCTTCTCCTTCAATCAAAGCGGTTACAAGAAATACAAAGGTTATAGGCAAGGGAAACAAACACAGTATAAACATAACAGCACAGTGGTAATAAAGGACAATTGTTCACAGTTTCAATTTCTTCTCCTTCAACCTGTTGATTATGCCAGTTGTCATGATCTTTGTCTTCTTTACATTAAGGGGCAGGCCCATTTTGAGACTATGTTCTTTGATTGTGAGACGCAAATGTTTCAGATCATCTTCACTTTCAGCCAGTAATGTGGTATCATCAGCATAGCGAAGGTTGTTGATGAGTCTTCCACCAATCTTCACACCTCTGTTGTCTTCATACAATCCTGCTTCTCTGATGATTTGTTCTGCATATAAATTAAACAGGTAGGGGGAAATTATGCAGCCTTGTCTTACACCTTTGCTTATTTTAAACCATTCTGTTTCTCCTTGTTCCGTTCGAACTGCTGCTTCTTGATCAATGTACAGATTGCGCAAGAGAATGATCAGGTGTTCTGGTATACCCATGCTTCTTAATGTGGCCCAGAGTTTCTCATGGTTTACACAGTCAAAGGCCTTGCTATAGTCGATAAAGCACAAATAGATATCCTTTTGGTATTCTTTAGTCTTTTCAAGGATCCATCTCACATCCGCAATGATGTCTCTCGTTCCTCGCCCTTTCCTGAACCCTGCTTGCACTTCAGGTAGTTCTTGTTCCAGGTATGGTTGTAGTCTCTTTTGAATAATCTTCAGTAGAATCTTGCTGGCATGTGGGATCAGAGCAATTGTGCGATAATTTCCACAGTCAGTTGGATCACCTTTCTTTAGTATTGGTATAAACACAGATCTTTTCCAGTCAGTTGGCCATGATGTCATCTTCCATATTTCTTGGAAGAGCCTTGTAAGTACAGTAACAGCTGCATCAGATTGCTGCAATACTTCTATGGGAATGCTATCAATGCCTGGTGCTTTGTTCTTTGATAAGGCTTTCAATGCTGCTTCAACTTCTTCTTTCATCACCAATGGTTCCCGATCATAAGGTACAGGTTGAAAAGGCTGTTGGTTCACTTGATCTTTATCAAGTGGACCAACAGCCTTTTCCTGCTGATTCCTGCTGTCCCTGGAGAACACCTGTTACAGGTGAGTAACCATGCTTTCGCCAGGAACAAGTAGGAAGTCAGTCCTCTCATATGGGACTCCCTAGCTACAGGCGACCGAGAAGCTGTGGAAAAAACACAGCCCAGCCGTGAGCAGCCGCAAGCGAATCTGAGGAAAGATTCTGAGGACCCTAGTGTCCAGGAAGAACCATGGCTCCAATAGCCTGAAAAAGAAGGATTGGAGGGCAGGAGTTGCCTAAACCCTGAACCGATTACGGAGTACTGCCTGGCCGAAGGCACTGTCCCATCGGAACTCCCTCTCCAGGCAGTAGTGAACTGCAAAGATGTGAACTGAGGACTGAGGCCCAGCAGATGTCTGCCATAGAGACAGAGAATAGGCTTGCAGCTGAGGTCACCATAGCCCTGATGTTGTGCGCCGCAACCCGGCGCTCCAACGATAGCTCAGCCTGATCATAGACAAAGGCAATGCAGTCCGCCACCCATGTGGTTAGGGTTTGCTTGGTCACAGTCTCCCCCAATCGACTGGGATTGCATGAAATGAAAAGCTGTGAGACTTTGCGGTGGCCCTGGGTATGCTGCAGGTAGAAGGACAGGGCCCTTTTGCAGTCCAGAGTATGGAGAATGGCTGCCACCTTGTCGGCATAGGGCTGTGGAAAGATGGTAGAGAGCATCATCTCCTGGTTGATGTGGAAGGTGGAGACCACCTTCGGAAGAAATTTTGGGTGGATGCGTAGCACAACCCTGTTCTTATAGAACCTAGTGTAGGTGGCTCGGCTACCAAGGCCTGAAACTTGCTGACTCTGTGGGCAGAGGTGAGCGCCACCAGGAAGACAACTTTCCAAGATAGGTAACGCAAATGGCAGGTAGCCAAAGGTTCGAAAGGCGGCTTGATAAAGTGCATCAGAACCACATTGAGATCCCATTCCCCCAGAGGCGGCCAGATGGGAGGTTTAGAGAGCAGCAAGCCTCGCATGAATCGGGTAATGAGGGGCTGCACAGAAAGAAGTTTGCCTTCTATGGAGTGATGGTGCGTGGAGAGTGCACTCAGGTGTACTCTGACGGAGCTGTACTTGAGTCCGGTATGCGAGAGATGGAGCAAGTACTGCAGCACTGTGTGTACCTGGCAGGAAAACGGGTCTATCTGTTGCTCTGGCACATCATACTAAGAATCTGCGCCACTTGAAGGTACAGGCTCATCTCGTGGAATTCTTATGAGATGCCAGGAGGACTTCTTCCACCTCACTGGGGAGGTTGAAGGGCGCTAGGGCAACCTGTTCAGCAGTCATACTGTTAGCAACAGGGCCCCCAGGTTGGGGTGGAGAAGCAAGCTCTCCTCGTGGGTCAGTAGTCCATGGACACTCCCCAGAGGGACCGTGAGCTCCATCAATAGGTGGAGCAACAGGGGAAACCAAGGCTGTCTGGTCTACCACAGGGCTACAAAGATCATGGAAGTCTTGTCCTGCAGGACTTTGAAGAGGATCTGGGAGAGTAGTGGCGTGGGAGGGAAGGCATAGAGAAGGTCCTCTGACCATGAGATGAGGAAGGCATCCACCGCTATCCGGGATGGATACAGTTGGGGACAGCAGAAGCAGGGCAGCTGAGCATTGGCTGGGCTGGCAACAAGGTCCAAATTTTGGATTCGCCATAGTTGGAATAGCTGCTGTGCCACCCTGGGGTCTAGGTGCCACTCATGCGACTGGGGGACCCTGCTTAACGTGTCCGCCAGGGCATTGTCTTGGACAGGAAGGTATACTGCCCTGAGGAGCATTCCCTAGCTGATTGCATATGAACAGTGGGCTACTGCCTCCTGGCAGAGGCACCCTGACCCTGTGCCCCCCCTGCTTATTCTGATAGAACATCGCAATCTGGTTATCCGTTTGGACTAGCATTGACTGGTTTCGCAGGTGGTGGTGAAAAGCCTTGATCGTTAGAAAAATGGCCCAGAGCTCCAGCAGGTTGATCTGCTGCTGGCTGTATTTATTTATTTATTTGAAAAGTTTTTTTTATACCACCCCTTCCAGTGATTGGGGCAGTTTACATGGAACTATAACTCAAAAGGTATATGGAACATTTTTAATCGCTACATATTTTGAACATGGAACTTAAGAACATAAGATATGCCATACTGGGTCAGACCAAGGTCCATCAAGCCCAGTATCCTGTTTCCAACAGTGGCCAATCTAGGTCATACGTACCTAGCAGTTTCCCCAAAAGACACAGGTTCCACAATGCTTGTACTGGGTCAAGCATTGATATCCTGGGTCCCTTCTTAATAATGGTTTATGGACTTTTCCTCCAGGAACTTGTCCAAACCTTTTTTAAACCCAGCTACACTAACAGCCTTTACTATATCCTCCGGTAACAAATTCCAGAGTTTGATTACACATTGAGTGAAAAAATATTCTCTTTTATTAGTCTTAAATAGTTTACCCTGTAGCTTCATTGCATGTCCCCTAGTCTTTCTATATTCTGATAACGTAAATAATTGATCTACGTTTACCCGTTCCACTCCATTCATTAATTTATAGACTTCTATCATATCTCCCCTCAGCCGTCTCTTCTCCAGGTTAAAGAGCCCTAACCTTTTTAGCCTTTCTTCATAGGAGTATCCTTCCATCCCCTTTTCTAATAACACTATATCCTTTTTAAGATACGGTGACCAGAATTGCACACAATATTCAAGGTGCAGTCTCACCATGGAACGATATAGAGGCATTATAATATCTTTTGTTTTATTTTCCATTCCTTTCCTTATGATACCTAGCAGTCTATTTGCTCTCTTGGCCGCCGCTGCACATTGGGCCGAGGGTATTAACATGTTATCCACAATGACGCCTAAATCTTTTTCCTGGGTGGTGGTTCCTAAAGTGGAAGCTTGCATCGTTTAACCATAGTTTGGGTTGTTCTTCCCTAGTTGCATAACTTTTCACTTGTCCACATTAAAATTCATCTGCCATTTTGATGCCCAGTCTTCCAATTTATCAAGATCCTCTTGCAATTTTCCACAATCCTCTTGGGTTTTAACAACTTTAAATAGTTTTGTGTCATCTGCAAATTTGATAACCTCACTCGTTATTCCACTTTCCAAAAAGCAGCGGACCCAGCACAGATCCCTGGGGTACACCACTATTCACCTTTCTCCATTGGGAAAATTGGCCATTTAGCCCAACCCTCTGCTTTCTATCTTTTAACCAGTTCCTGATCCACAGTAGTACATTGCCTCCTATCCCATGACTCTTTAGTTTTGCCAAGAGACTCTGATGAGGGACCTTGTCAAAGGATTTCTGAAAGTCCAGATACACTATATCAACTGACTTACCTTTGTCCACCTGTTTATTCACACCTTCAAAAAAACATAACAGATTAGTAAGACAAGATCTTCCTTGTCTAAAGCCATGTTGGCTGTCTCCCATTAGGTCTTGACTATCTAAATGCTGAGTAATTTTATTTCTTTATGATTGTTTCTACCTTTTTTCCCGGTACTGACGTCAGGCTCACCGGTCTGTAGTTTCCCGGATCACCCCTGGAACCCTTTTTAAATATTGGTGTTACATTGGCGATCCTCCAACCTTCAGGTATTAGAGATGATTTTAATGATAGTTCACAGATTACTAATAGCAGGTCTGCAATCTCATATTTCAGTTCTTTCAACACCCTTGGATATATACCACCCGGCCCAGATGATTTGCTACTCTTCATTTTATCTAATAGCTGTAATACATCTTCCAGATGTATCGATATTTCCTTCAATTCTTCTGCACCTTTAAATACCACTTCAGTCATGGGTAACATCCCTACATCTTCCTCAGATCGAAGCAAAGGATTCATTCAGTCTCTCTGCTATCGCCTTGTTGCCTCTTAGTGCCCCTTTAACTCCTCTATCATCTAATGGACCAACTGACTCTCTCACAGGTTTTTTGCTGCGAATGTACTTGAAAAAATCTTTATTTCGCGTTTTTGCTTCCGCAGCAAGCTTCTTCTCAAATTCTCCCTTTGCCTGCTTTATCAATGCCTTGCATTTGACTTGCCAGTGCTTGTGCTGTATCCAGGTTTCGTCGTTTGACTCTTTTTTCCATTTCCTGAAAGATGCTTTTTTGGCAACAACAGCCTCTCTGACCTCACCTTTAAACCATGCTGGCAGTTTTTTTGATTTCCTTCCACGTTTCTTAAAGCGTGGAATAAAGCTGGCTTGGGCTTCCAAGATAGTATTTTTAAACAACACCCAAGCTTGATGTAAGCCTTTAACCTTTGCAACTGCTCCTTTTAGTTTTTTCTTAACTGTTTTCCTCATTTTATCATAGTCTCCCTTTCGAAAGTTAAAAGGTAGTACTGTGGATTTCCTTACTATCCATCCTCCACTAATTAAATCAAAGGCGATCATGCTATGATCACTATTGCCAAGTGGCCCCAACACCCTTATCTCTTGCACTACATCTGGTGTTCCACTAAGGACAAGGTCTAATATTGCTTCCCCTCTGGTCAGTTCATGAACCAGCTGCTCCAAGAAGCAATCATTTATTTCATCTAGGAACTTTATCTCCCTAGAATGTCCTGCTGTGACACTGACCCAATCAATACCGGGGTAATTGAAATCACCCATTATTATTACTGCGCTGTAACTTTTGTTAGCCTCCTTGATTTCTTTGAGTATTTCATCATCCATTTGTTCATTCTGGCCAGGCGGTCGATAGTACACCCCCACTGCCATCGCCTTCCCCTTTTTACACGGAATTTCAATCCATAGAGATTCTACAGCAAATTTTGTTTCTTGCAAAACTTTAATCCTTTCTGACTCAATGCCCTCTCTAACATAGAGTGCAACCCTTCCACCAATTTGATCAACTCTATCATTACGATATAGCTTGTACCCAGGTTCTAAATTTAACCAGAAAGCTCTCTTCTGTGTTTTAAATTTAAACTAAAATTACTTTGCTGATGCTAGGTCCTGAGTGACTATTAAATTTAAACTACAAGCTCTCTGCTGGGTTCTAAATTTAACCAGAAAGCTCTCTTCTGTGTTTTAAAGTATGGTGCTCTACAATATCTGTGTACAGGTAGAAGGTATTAAAACCTCCCGTGATATCCACTGGAAAATGGGAATGCTGTGTATTAACGTCAGCTTCTATTCCCAAAATGGTTGCCGAATCACCATCTGCAGAAATAACAGACCTATCTTCCAATTTTATTCTGATTCTTCGCGCATAGGGTTCATAAATGATTCGTGGTGGCACAGATTTATAGATGCTGCTAATTTCATGATTCATGGATTCCACTAAACTCTGCATGGTCGCATAATGTCCTCTCCTGACTATAATGTGTTGCTGTATATTTCCTGCTGCAGAGGTGACAACATACTTTTGATCTTCCTTAATATTCTCCCAGGTGTTCGGATATTGTATTTCCACGAGCCCTACTTCCCACTGTCCTTGTAAGTCCAATGGCCTTACTAGTTGTATGGTAAAATTAGAGCTGATATTTTGGGGGAACACACCTGCTGAGGCATTGCTAGGCAGTGTGATATAAAAACCACCATCATTCATTTTTTTTATGTTGCTTCAAAAGAAAGAAATCAGATGTCTTAAATCTGTGATGCTTTAACCCAACTGTTAAATTTAACAGGCCAACCCCTCCATTTCATGAAGTAGAATCTGTTCCTGCCACATCCTTTTATCTTTAGAACCTTATCGATATGGTATATTCTGTCCTGTTGTGGTGTGACTTTTAGCAATTCTTCAAGATAAAAAGAACTTTGTATGGCTTCACCATCATAATCATGTATCTTGTATGCTGCTTTCTGTCCCCTGTTTAAAATGTCCGTTATTATAAATATCTCGTCAGTCCACGTTTGCTCGTAACCTTTTTCAAATTTTCCTTTAGTTTTTGAAAGTTTTACATGATCTCCTTTCTTTAAGGGGATCTTGGTGTGCTTATGTTTGAGGCTATCACCATATATTCTTTTCCAGATCTGCAGAGAATTTGTATATGTCACATTGTGGCAGGCTATGGTACTGCTATGTACTGCTAGGTACATATGACCTAGATTGGCCACTGTTGGAAACAGAATACTGGGCTTGATGGACCTTGGTCTGACCCAGTATGGCATATCCTATGTTCTTATGTTCTAGAATAGCCTGAAAGCATATGAGAGGCCTGTAAGCTAGGCCTGAGTCCCTTCCACCACCTGTGACTAGCAATGCTAAGAAAAGCCAAAGTCAGTAAAAGTCTGAGAAAATGCTTTAAACTGTTTTAAAACTGCTTAACAAAGAAGTTCTCATGAATTCATAAATCCTACATTATTCCCTTGTGCTCTGTGTTAAAGAATTGTTTCAATGCTTGCATTCCTTAAGCTAGAAATGATTTCGAAGTAGAGAAGTATTGATGTTTGAAACTGAACCATTGTCAGAGAAATTAGAGCAAAGGGAACAGGGTGCTAGACCCAGAGAGAGGTCCCGATTGGACAGGTGCAGGGGGCAGCGGGACCAATAGAAAGTTGTCAGTGTTAAACTGGAGAAGAAAGGTATAAAAGATGTTGTTTGCTTGACTCCATTGCTCAGACCATTTTATTTGTGACATTGCCTGAGACTGTGCACAATAAATTGGCTTGGATCTTTGAACCGACTCCTGGTCTTATTCATTGCATGCACTTCGCTGCATCAGTTTCCTGGTGCATTGGCCGGGAAGGTGGAGTACGTGAATGATGCGCAAGTGAATATACCACGTATTACCGCCTCTAGGTTTGGTCTGGTCGGGACCGCGGCCTACCGACCACGGGGGACCCCAGGCGCCACCGGTCCTCTTGTATCGGAGAGGGTCCGCCCTGCCTTGGCGGCTTGCCGAGTCCGACCGGCCTACACCTCTGAACCCGAGGGGAGTCCAGGATTCAACCCAAGGAGGAAGGGTTGCGAGGCGCATTAGCTACCGGATCCGGTGAGTAGAATTTGTCTGTTTTTTAGTCAGTCAGCTCTGGGAGTCTCGCAAGGTGCGAGACCACTCTGGTATAAGGTAACGGTAGCTTGATCACCTCCCAGGGTGTGGCCGAGTACTCCTTGCATGAGTAGGCGCAAAGACAAAACCCCGCCCCTTCTGGTTAGTAAGGAAGGCCTTTCTGGAATTTTGGGAACCTGTTGGCATGCCTGTTTGTTTGAATGAATGAGAGGTCTTGAAATACAGACCAAGCGAGAGCGGACTCCTGAGTAGCGCAGTTCCTGGCCGGGCGACCGCGCCCAGGTCGCAAAAAGGAGGAAGCGTTTGGTGTTTGTCTCCCTCAGTGTTCTGTGGGCTGTACGGACCCCTTACCTGTAGCCATACTACCCACCCTCTCTGTCTCTTGTATTGTACGTCATAATGGGAGGGGCGGAATCTGTACAAACTCCGCTGAACTGTATGATCATGAATTTTAAAAAGGGCTTTAGTGGTGATTACGGGATACAAATGTCTCAGTCCCGATTAGAAATATTGTGTGGTAGGGAGTGGCTGGTGCTGGACACTGCGTGGCCACCGGAAGGTACTTTTAATCCTAGAATTGTGACCCGAGTACATAGAATAGTGTGTAAGGACTACCCTGATCAGTTCCCCTATATAGATTCCTGGTTAGATGTTTGTCAGAAGCAACCCTCCTGGATACAGCATTGCCATGAGGAGCAGTGCAGGTTAATGTTAGTAACTATTAAGGGGGGTCAGAGGGCTAAGAAAGAAAAGCCCACCATTTATGCCGCCCCTGATTCTCCAGTAGTCTTGAACCATCTGCCCCTGTTCCTGTATAAACCAGTCCCGTCAGCCCCACCGGAACCTCGAGCAGAGCCAGGGGAAGGGAGAGCCCCTCAGCTGATTTGCCTCAACCCGACCAGTCACCTCCAGGGTCCGGGGGAGGGCAACCCTCTTCCCGAAGTAGGAGTCCCAGTCCCGAGCAAAGTTCTGCGGCATCGCCGTCTACAGGAAGAACTGCCAGCAGGGATCATCCGCCAGTCCAGGGTCACCCATCAGTCCCAGCCATAGCAGGGGAGTCACTGGGGGGCCGCGCAAACTTGCTCTATGCCCTCCGAAGCAGAGAAGCAGGCAAGAAGGAAGTTCGCCAAATGCCATTACGCCAAGTCCCCGGATTACCTATTCTTAGTGAAGAGGGTCAGGTTGTGGCCGGGCCAGCTAGTCTCGTCTATGTGTCCTTCTCCACTACAGATTTATTAAATTGGAAAACGCACTGTGCCTCCTATACTGAAAAACCACAAGACCTGATAGAATTAATGTCTAGTATTATGCAAACCCACCAGCCTACCTGGTCTGATTGTCGCCAGCTCTTGTCTACCCTTTTTACTACTGAAGAGCGGGCACGGATAGTACAAGCAACCACTCGATGGTTGGAAGAGAACCCTGAAGATGGGAGGGACCTAAATCCCCGACAGGCAGCTGCTACAGATTTCCCCAATGAAGATCCAGGGTGGGATCCGAATAGTGAGGATGGGGAGAAGGCCCTCGCCCGATTTCGCCAGGCTCTACTACAAGGCCTGAGGAAAGGAGGCCAAAAAGCCATGAATATGAGGAAGGTAGCAGATGTTCTTCAGCACCCAGATGAAAGTCCAGCTGCCTTTTATGAGCGATTAACTGAAGCTTATAGACTCTATACCCCTTATGATCCAGAGGCGCAGGAGAATTTGCGCATGGTAAATGCTGCATTTGTAAGTCAGTCCCAGGGAGACATTAAACGAAAACTGCAAAAGTTAGAAGGGTTTGCGGGCATGAATACAGCGCAGTTAATGGAAGTTGCCCAGAAGGTATTTGTGAATCGTGATCAAGAAAGTAAAAGAGAAAGTGAAAGAAAGATGAAGAAGAAAGCCAATCTGCTTGCTGCAGCTCTAGTGGAAGGATGTAGCGGATACTTGAACTGAAGGACCCGAGGACGGGGAAGGGGCCGAGGAAGCACTCAGTCCCCCTTAGGTGCAAATCAGTGCGCCCATTGTAAGGAAGAAGGACATTGGAAGAATGAATGCCCGAATAGGAACTCCACCCCCAGGAGGGGAGGAGGGAGCACAAGGAGAGGGAGGGGGCGATTCCAGCAACAAGGAGGAATGCAACGCGCCCAATTCCAGCAAGAAGAAGCCGCAATAGAAGGACTAGCGACCACCGAAGACGACTACGTGGATGAAGACTAGGCCAGACCGGGCTTCAAGTTTTTCCTGGGTCCCCAGGAGCCTATGGTCAACTTAAAGATTGGGGACCAGTACATGGACTTCATGGTAGATACAGGGGCTGAACATTCAGTAGTGGCCCAGCCAGTGGCCCCTTTGTCTTCTCGATCTGTCACTATTGTTGATGCCACTGGAACTAGAACCACAAGACCTTTCCTGCAGAACCGCACCTGTGAACTAGGGGGACAGAACATAACACACCAGTTCCTGTATATACCTGAATGCCCAATCCTCCTCTTGGGCCAAGACATGCTTGCTAAGCTCCAAGCGCAGATATCCTTTGTTGAGGGAGGGAAAATGGAAATGACTGTGAAATCGAAATCTGCTGGCCTGATGGTGCTGACTGTCCCCCGAGAAGAAGAATGGCGGTTCTATAGTCTACCTTCATCCAAAGCAGCTAGCCCCCGTATGCCCACCAGCATCTCAGTTCTGCCCGGAGTGTGGGTGGAGGATAATCCTCCTGGCCTAGCCAAGAATATAGCTCCTGTGCTTGTCACCCTCAAATCAGGAGCAGAACCAGTGCATGTGCGACAATATCCTCTCCCACGACCAGCAATTGAAGGCATTCATTGTCATCTGAAGAAATTACTACAGTATGGACTCCTCAGAGAATGCCAATCATCCTGGAACACCCCCCTCCTTCCAGTCAAGAAGCCTGGGACAGCCATATTTCCAGTACCTCTCAGTGCTGGATTTGCGATGAGTGAACAATGCAGTTGAAACTATACACCCAGTAGTACCAAACCCTTATACCCTCTTGGGACTGATTCCAGCTGAAGCTACCCATTTCACTGTTCTGGACTTGAAAGATGCCTTCTTCTGTATACCCCTGGCATCTACCAGTCAGCTCCTGTTCGCCTTTGAATGGGAGAACCCAACTACAAGAAGATGAGGTCAACTTACTTGGACGCGATTACCTCAAGGATTCAAGAACTCACCCACCATCTTCAGTGCTGCTCTCAACCAAAATCTTTCAAGCTATTCTGTGACTCCAGGAAAAAGAATTTTGCTCCAATATGTAGATGATCTGCTCATAGCCACCACCTCCAAGTCTGAATGTGTGCAAGCCACCAGTGATCTCTTGCACCTCCTGAATGAAGCTGAATACAAGGTCTCGAGAGCCAAAGCACAGTTGTGCTAAGCAGAAGTGAAATATCTAGGATTCTATCTGTCCAAAGGAATCCGGAAGTTGGGACTTGAGCGAAAGGAAGCAGTATGCCGCATCCCAACCCCCACCACCAGAAAGCAGGTGCGGGCTTTCCTTGGAGCTGCAGGCTACTGCCGAATATGGATACCCAACTTTGCTCTCTTAGCTAAACCCTTGTATCAAGCCACAAAGGGAATGGAACGATCTCCCCTGGAATGCAGCCCAGAACAAGATAAAGCATTCAAATCGTTAAAAACTGCATTGATGTCATCACCAGCCCTGGGCTTGCCAGATGTACGGAAACCATTTCATCTCTATGTTCATGAGTCAAGTGGAAATGCATTGGGAGTCTTGACTCAGCCTCTCGGATCATGGCAACGTCCTGTAGCCTATCTGTCAAAACAACTGGATCCAGTTGCAAAAGGATGGCCACCTTGTCTAAGGGCCATTGCAGCTACTGCTCACCTGGTGAGTGAAGCAGACAAGCTCACTCTAGGACAGAATCTTCAAGTTACTGTACCGCATTCTGTTCTAACCCTTATGGAACACAAAGGGAACTACTGGTTCACCAACGCCCGAATGTTGAAGTATCAAAGTATGCTGTGTGAGAATCCCCGACTACAGTTGAGTGTCAGTCAAACCTTGAACCCTGAAACTTTGCTACCAACTGGCCCTGGCCCTCCTGACCATGACTGTCTGGAAGTAATGGAAACAGTATATTCAAGCCGTCCAGACCTAACTGACATCCCCATCAACAACCCTGACAGAACTTTCTTCGTGGATGGAAGCAGTCTCGTCATCAATGGACAGCGATATGCTGGTTATGCAATAGTGACCCTGGACATGGTAATAGAATCATCAGCTCTGGCCCCGGGAACTTCAGCACAGAAGGCTGAACTGATAGCCCTCACCAGAGCACTGGTAATAGGGACTGGGATCCGCCTGAATGTATATACAGAT
This sequence comes from Ichthyophis bannanicus, assembly GCA_033557465.1. Lineage (NCBI taxonomy): Eukaryota > Metazoa > Chordata > Amphibia > Gymnophiona > Ichthyophiidae > Ichthyophis > Ichthyophis bannanicus. The sequence goes on from CM066048.1 coordinate 5,328,033, forward strand.
TCTAAGTATGCCTTTACAACATTACATGCCCATGGGGCTCTGTACAAAGAACGTGGATTAATAACATTGGGAGGCAAGTCCATCAAGTATGGCCCAGAAATATTGACTTTATTGGAAGCAGTATGGGTCCCCAAACAAGTTGCTGTGATGCCCTGCAGGGGTCACCAGACTGGAGATGGTGAAGTGACCCGAGGGATTAGGTTTGCAGATGCTTCAGCACGGAAGCAGCAATCACTGGAAGAATCTCTGTCCCCACAGTCCAAGCAGCCATATTTCCAGTACCTCTCAGTGCTTGGACCCCTCGATATATCCCAAACGAACTGAACTACTATTTTCAGAAGGAAGGAGGACAGTTATCAGAAACTGGATGGATAGTGTTGCCACCACCTGAGGGTGGCTCACCCCCTGGAGCAACTGTAATTCCTGAAGCCTTAGGTCCAGCTTTTGTCCATGCCTTCCATCAAGCTACACATTATGGGAAAACTGCAATGGAAAAGACTCTGAAACCCCATTTTTGTATCTCACACCTGGGACCCTTGACTGCATCAATTGCTCGGAAATGTGTAACCTGTGCGAAAAACAATGCCCGACAAGGGCCTGTCCCACCTCCAAAAGTTCAATCAGTGGGAGTTACCCCCATGGGAAGTATCCAAATAGACTTTGCAGAAATGCCACGAGCAAATGGATATCGCTATTTGTTGGTTCTGGTGTGTACCTTCTCTGGGTGGGTGGAAGTTTTCCCCACCAGGACTGAAAAAGCCAGAGAAGTTACCAAAGCTCTGCTCCATGAAATCATTCCCAGGTTCGGAATCCCCTTGGCCATAGGGTCAGACAATGGGCCCTCCTTTGTATCACAAGTAACTCAGCAATTAGTCCATGCTCTGCAGATACAGTGGAAGTTACATACAGCTTACAGACCCCAGAGTTCAGGGAAAGTAGAGAGGATGAACCGAACCCTGAAATCCCAGTTGTCTAAGCTTTGTCAGGAAGCTCGTTTAAAGTGGCCCCAAGCTCTCCCCATAGCCCTTCTCAGAATACGATCAGCCCCTACCAAGTCCTTAGGAGTTTCCCCGTTTGAGATATTGTATGGGAGACCCCCGCCTATAGTTCAGGGGATAAGGGGGGATATGAGACAGATTGGATCAGAAATTACTAGACAAGAATTGCTGGCACTGAGTTCTGTCTTGCAGGGTCTTCATACTTGGGTGCAGGACCAGTTGCCTATCAATCTGACAGAGCCGTTGCATCCTTTCAAGCCTGAAACTTCGGTGTGGGTCAAAGAGTGGAAGAAAACACCGTTGGCGCCCCATTGGAAGGGACCATATGTCGTTCTGCTATCCACACCAACAGCGATTAAAGTAGCTGAAATCGACTCCTGGATCCACCACAGTCGAGTGAAGTCGGCAGCGGTTCCTGAGAGTCGTCCTTGGACATCAACCATCGATCCTGCATCACCACTGTGACTTACCCTGCAAAGAAACCAACTGCCACCATGAGAGTCGGCAGCTCCACTGAGTTCTTCATTATCAGAGACTATGAACATGATGATCGCCTACTACTGTTTCATCTTTGCGGTAGCCTTGGGGCATCTTGGAACAACGTTTGCCCTGCCCCCTTGTGCAGCTTGCATAACCGCCACTCGAATTGGACTGCAGGTTACCCAGACTTTGCTTTATCACTCTTACTACACTTGTACTGGTACAGTCAGCCAGTGTATCTATAATGGTACAGAACTGAATGTTTGCACAACGGGAAAACGTCAAACTTGTTTCAGTCCCCGACAGAATCCTTCTTACTATGTCCTGGAACTACGATGGAATGATGAAGACGGAGCCCTCATAAATGCTACACGACAACTCTCTGATCCCACTCAACCTGCACCCCTGTACTTTGATGCTTGTGATCTTATAAACAGAAATGACAAGTATAAATGTGGGTCATGGGAACAAGCTCATTATTATGATGACAAATATATGTGTCCCGAAGGAGCATACAGATGGGGAACATGCACTGGGATACATAATCCATCCCATTATGGCACGCCATCTAAAGATGACTACTTCTGCCCAAAATGGACTTGTGTGTACTATGCTACTTGGGCTGATGGACCTACTGGACAAGATGGAGATAATCGCAAGGCTACTCTAGAACGCTTGCACTTGCTGGAACCAGGGAAGTGTAAGAAGAATGCTTGTAATCCTCTACGGCTCCTCATTCATCACCCGAGTCAATGGAAGCAAGGGTTCAGATTTGGTCTACGTATAGCAGGAGGTGGACCTGACCCTGGAACTTTTGTATATATCCATCTTAACACAAATACTCATGTCTCCCCACCCTATCGAATACATCACACCTTCCATGAGGCCATGAAGGCAGAGTTTGTGGTTCCTCATGTTTCCCGAAATCTGTTCTTCGAATTAGCTGCAGCTGGAGCCTCAAGTCTCCATATTTCAGACTGTCTCTTCTGTGGAGGAACCAAGATGGGAGACCAGTGGCCTTGGGAAGCCCAAGAGTTGGACTATTCTGTACCATACAACTGAACTGATTTGCATAAGGCTACCAGTGAAAGGGTCTTAGCTAACTCTATTGTTGGTAAACTATGCTTTGTTCGAACCGGACCACATTTCAAATTACTAGTTGGACAATTAGTTTGTATAAACCAGAAGTATTACATTGCTACTACTAAGAAGACATCCTGGTGGTCAGGTGTTAAGGCTCCAGAGCCTTCCAATCCTTTGACTATCTTTCCCAGTCTTGCCAAGCTATGGACAAATCTGGCATCTCCTAATACCTAGCAAACTCCACCTGGACTTTATTGGATCTGTGGGAATCGAGCCTATGCCAAACTTCCTGCCAACTGGGGAGGTGCTTGTGTTTGGGAGACAATACGACCTTCTTTCTTTCTTTTGCCTACTTCCCACGGAGAACAGCTGGGATTTCCTGTGTACCACAGTCGACAGAAACAAGAAGCTCTGAAGATTGGTCAATGGGACAGATGGGATGCCACATCTGAAGAATGGCCGCCAGAGAGAATTGTTTCTTACTATGGACCTGCTACCTGGGCACAAGATGGCTCTTGGGGTTACCGCACCCCTGTGTATATGTTAAATCGTATTATACGTTTGCAAGCTGTTGTTGAAATAATAACCAATGAAACTAGCATGGCACTAACCTTGTTAGCTAAGCAAGCTACGCAGATGCGCACAGCTATTTACCAGAATCGTTTAGCATTAGATTATTTATTAGCAGCTGAAGGAGGAGTGTGTGGAAAACTGAATTTAACTAACTGTTGTTTACAAATTGATGTTTGTTGTTTACAAATTGATGATAAAGGGCATGTTGTAGAAGATATAGCGAATCACATGAGGAAGCAAACCTATGTACCAGTTCAAACCTGGCATGGTTTGCAACTGGACGGATGGTTTGGTTCTCTATTTTCAGGGATGGGCGGCCTGAAAACTCTTGTGATTCTTGTTTTATCAATAATAGCTGTCTGCTTACTTCTCCCGTGTTTCTTGCCCCTGTGCTTACGAATGCTAAACTCAGTCATAGATAATACTGTTGAACGGAAGGCAGCTACTAAGATATTAGCTATGTGGGAATATTTTTATTTATTTATTATTTTTTTTATTTATTTATTAACATTTTTTATATACTGCACTATTCGTTATCAGCGCGGTTTACATGGAACAAGAAACCTCAGACAAGTTGCATTTATCTGGTCATTACAGTTAACAGGAAAATCAACTTGGATAACAGGAGCAACTATTTACAAAACAACTATTTACATAACAGTGTCATAGTGTCTGAAAAGCGTACTGTTAATCTGGTGAAGTAGTGTAATGTGCTGTTGAGACAGGAAAGTTTACGTGGTTGGAATGTAGTTATTGATATTTGGGTGTGACTGTGTTTCTTTGTTCCCTGGGAAGTATTTGAGGAAAAGGTGATGTTTCAGGGCCTTCCTGAACTGGCTGAGATCAGAGATGGCCCTAATGTGTGATGGAAGGGTGTTCCAAAGTTTTGGGGCACATAGACTGAAGGCTCTGCTCAATGTTGTAGAGTTGTATCTTATGACTTCCTTTGGTAAGATTAGCATATTTAGTTCCGTGGTTCTTCTTAGTCTGTTGGGTATGATTGGTTGTATCATCTCCGATAATGAGGTGGAGGCGAGACCTTTGTATGCTTTAAAGGCCAGGAGCAGTGTCTTGAAAGTGATTCTCGCTTGAATAGGAAGTCAGTGTAGTTGTTTTAGAAGGGGTGTTACATGGTCTCTTTTGGATACTCCAAAAAGCACTCTCGCTGCACTGTTCAAGGCGAGTTGAAGAGGATTTAAGGTAGATTGAGGAAGCCCTTGTAGTATGGAGTTTGCATAATCGAAATGGGGAATGATTAGAGCCTGATAAACAGTACGGAAATCGTCTGGATTAATCAGTTGGCGAAGATGTCTGAGGGAGCGGATCTTGAAGTAAATTGCTCTTACTGTTTTGGATATGTGAGTCTTCATGTCGAGGTTTTGATCAAGAGTCACTCCTAGGTATCGGATATGGGGTTTTACTTGCAGCTTGGCATCTTGAACCTCCAGGCATGTAGGTGGTATGAAGTTCGAGTTCCTTGAGATAAAGAGAACCTCCGTTTTTTTATGTTGGATTCTGAGATTTTCTGTCAGTAGCCAGTTTGATATGGCGTTGAAACAGTTGGTTAAGGGAGTGAGGTCCATCTTATCTATGCAGATCGGCATGTATAATAACACGTCATCAGCATATATCATACAATTGACATTAAAAGATCTGATGATGTTACATATAGGTTGCGTGTATATTAGGGTGGTCCATAAAAATGAATTCCTGAATTCCTTTGCTCCCTGGCCTGATTCTGGTTCCATTTAGGTAGAAAACACTGTGTACAAAGTTTGAAGCCAATCAAATAATATTTAGGGGTGGCTCAACAAGTCTTGAGATTTCCCCCTGGGAGCAGATGACGAAATGTTGCATCATCTTGTATCATCCACTCAGTTCCATGCTGATTACATTTGATTGCGTCATATTTGAACTAATCTCGTCTCTGAGAGGTGGCAAAGATATTGTACTATTATCTTTGTATCTTTATTCTTTTCAGATGGCGAAAAAACGTGGTTTTTATCTCATTGAAGAAATGTCCACCACAATTCTGGGGGCCAAGCTCCCCAGCAAGGAACAAGTGTTAAGTGTATTTTTACATCACCATATGACATTAAACAAAGGCGTTAGTGAAAGTGCATCTATTGTAATAAGTGAAGTAGAAGCTTACTGGGAAAAGGCCAGGCTTCCTGTTCAAAGAAATGACAAAATTCAAGAAAAAGTAAAGAAATTGTTCAATCAGTGGAAACTTTTGAAGAAAAACAAAGGGAGAGGAGGGAAACAAGAGGCAAATGAAAAAGAATTCCAGGTTGCAATGAAAAACCTATTTTATGTGGCGCATGCCAATGCAATGTCTTTAATTCATATTCAAGAAGACAAAGAATTCTTAATAGCGCAACGAGAACCAGGGCGCCGCGGCTCAATGTGCGCGATGGACAAGAAACTGGCCAACACGGAAGCAAGATCGCAACAGCGAGAAGAAGAACTGAAAAGGCGCAGACAAAAACATGTTGCCAAAGCCGAGGCAACTACAAGCCAAGTTCAGCTGGAAGGATCTTCTTCCTCAACAGAGTCAGGTGAAGACTCGTCGACATCTGCGGATTCAGATAACGGACAGAAGAAAGCAACTCCACAAACGAAGCAGTTTCGACCTAACAATGTCTGGACCCCAGAGCTTACAGCAGCCCTGGATTGGACAGGGACAACGGATCACAATGCTCTGTTTGTGGTAGCTGAAACCTCCAGAAGTCTGGGACATTATCCTGGGGAGCTCAATATCAGCCGCTCCAGCATCAAGCGCCATAGAGAAAAGCACCGTCAGCAACAATGGACGGACCTGCACAACGCATTCAAAGCCGAAGGCAAAACATGCATTGTGCATTGGGATAGCAAGTTATTGCCATCTCTCCTCTGTTCAACCACATCCGTTGACCACCTTCCAGTTTTGATAACGGCTGTCTCCACTGGAGAAACACAACTTCTTGGTGTACCAAAACTGACATCAGGAATGGGCGAGAATCAAGCTGCAGCAGTTTATGAACTGTTACAGGAATAGTGTTTGGATGAAAAGGTTGCAGGCTTCTGCTTTGATACAACTGCATCGAACACGGGACGTCGATCAGGAGCATGCATTCTTCTAGAACAGAGACTCCATTGCACAGTCCTTCATTTGGCATGCCGCCATCACATTTACGAAATAATTCTTGGTGCAGTATTCTCTACATGCTCTGGAGCTTCATCGGGTCCCGATGTCCAACTCTTTCGCCAGTTCCAAAAGAATTGGGGCTCCCTTGACAAGTCCAACTATCAAACTGGAAAAGACTTGGAGGTGCTGAAACCTGACAGGGATAGCATCATGAAGTTTGCGGAATCCAAGTTGGCACAGGGCAATCACCGAGATGATTACCTGGAATTCTTGGAGTTAACAATTGTCTGCCTTGGAGGGAATCTTCCTAGTTTCAATTTCAAGAAACCCGGAGCTTTCCATCATGCCAGATGGATGGCAAAAGTCTTGTACTGTCTCAAGATTTGGATGTTCCGAGGACAACTCAAAGATCTTACCCAACGGGAGGAGTCCTGTGTTCATGATGTGAGCATTTTCTCCATCCTGATTCACGTGGAAGTCTGGTGTTCTGCCCCTGATGCTGCAGTTGCTCCTCGAACAGATTTGGAGATGCTGAAGAAACTACACTCTTACCACAATGACCGTGTTGGAAGAGCGGCCAGAGACAAACTGCAACAGCATCTGTGGTATGTGTCAGAGGAGCTTGTGGCACTGTCACTGTTCGATGAAGCTGTTTCAGCACCGACAAAGCAGGCCATAGTGTTGGCCATGATCCCGGCAGAATCAGATGAAAGCGATGAGGATGGTGACGAAGACGAAGATCCCCCAAAGCGGGTCAAATTGAAAAGTTCCATGATTCCACCACTTGAATCTTTTGCAACTCGCAAGTCAATCTGTTTCCTGAAACACCTCGACATCAACAGTGATTTTCTTAATGCAGACCCAGAAGACTGGAAAGAGAATGCATCATTCAAAGACGGTCTGAAGAAAGTAAAAAATCTTCCAGTGATCAAAGATGTGGCTGAGCGAGGGGTCAAACTCATTGAGGAGTTCAACGGCCGACACACCACAAAAGAAGAGCAACTCCAGTTGCTTCTGGGTGTTGTCTCGCAACACCGTAAGATGTTCCCCACATCGTCAAAGTCCTTACTAGCATCTGGACCACATTGAGTGCTTGGCAAGCATGATACCCCCGTCTATGAGCGGATAATACCCAGTGGTCTGACGAACCCTGGGGGGGATCCAGGGGCCTGATAGATAGGGACCTTGAGCCACCCCTAAATATGATTTGATTGGCTTCAAACTTTGCACACATTGTTTTCTACATAAATGGAACCAGAATCAGGCCAGGGAGCAAAGAAATTCCTACTTTTATTTTTTCCCCTATGGCAGTGGACCACCCTAGTGTATATGTTAAATAGTAATGATGATAGAGAGGATCCTTGTGGGACCCCTTGTTGGCATGTATCCAACGGAGCTTCAGAGTCAATGTGGTCTTGTAACTGCCTATAGACCACTTTTTCAATTATTTTTGCAAGCGTAGGTATGCTGGAAATGGGTCTGTATGAGTCTGTATGAATATTACCCTCTACCCCCAAGTATAATGTGTGATTTGATTCGCACTCTTTCTCACTTGCGGGTAAGAATAACACAGGTACACTACCAAAAAACTGCCTCCAGTTTTTCAACTGATTACTATAGATTTTGGGGTGCTGAATCCAGGAAAAATAGCCAAAATGTTCCATCACGTCACGTTTTCTTGCAAAATTAGATTTCTTACCCATATAAGGAATGTTCACATAATTTCTTTTTAGCCGACTGCAGTTTATTTTCTTGGCCCAAAATAGAGGTTGTAATGGTTAACTAACTAGAAACACTCCCTCATGATATTTTAGAGTGTTTTGTATTCATTTTATACATTAACAGGACAATTGGGAGGCGGGGGGCTAAATTCAGTACTCGCGCTGGCGCATGTTCTTTCCTGTTCGCCTCGCCTCGTTCGCTCGCTCAAACATGGTGGTTGCGACATGAACGTTCCTGTCAAATTTCAGTTTCTTGCAAGTTCATTATTACCTTTTGTTTGCTCAGTCGTAATCCAGCTTTATTCCGAAGTGGTTCACTACAGTTGTAGTTTGCAGTGCTGTGTATTTGTGATGGCTCACAGAGCCAGAGGTTGCGTCAACTCTCCGGACAATTTTTGTTTTATTTGTGGGGAATATACCGTGAAAAAGCTGCAGAGGAACATTTCTGCATTTATTAAAAAAGTATATTTCGCCTATTTCGGTTTGAAGTTAGGCGATCAAGACAAACCGTGGGCTCCTCACAAAGTGTGCAAGACATGTGAGGAAGATCTACGCTTATGGATGAAAGGTAAAAACAAGCATTTCGTTTCGGAATACCTATGATGTGGCGTGAACAAAGAGACCACAGCAGTGACTGCCATTTTTGCTCTTGCATTGTGAAGGGATACAACTTAAAAAATAAGAACGTAATAAGTTACCCCAACCTTCCCTCAGCAATTAGGCCTATGCCTCATAGCAACGAAGTACCTGTGCCTGAACCACCAAAATCTTTGGATCATATTTGTGTGGACGGTTCTGATCATGATGAGACTCATCAGATGGTTTTTCCCGATGAGTCCAGTACTTCCGAGTTTGAAACTGAACCAGATCCGAAACCTGAACTTTTCTCTCAAGCTGAATTGAATGATTTAGTCCGGGATTTAGGACTCCCAAAAGATGCTGCCCAACTGCTAGGTTCTCGGCTTAAACAGAAAAATCTATTGTCACCAGGAACAACTTTTTATTGGTACCGCAACCGCGAGACACAATTTTTGAAGTATTTCAGCAAAGAGGAAGATTTGGTATTTTGCAACGATATATACGGAGTGATGGAAAAGTTTAAACTCAAGTATGATCCTGCTGAATGGCGGCTGTTCATTGATTCGTCAAAAGACAGCATAAAAGGTGTTCTTCTTCATAATGGCAACACATTCGCTTCAGTTCCTATTGCTCACTCTGTTATTCTCCAAGAAAAATACGAGAATTTGGCCCTGATTCTTCAGAAGATTCATTATGATGAGCATAAGTGGATGATTTGTGGAGACTTTAAAATTCTATCCATGCTATTAGGGCAGCAATCCGGTTTCACCAAATATCCCTGCTTCCTTTGCTTGTGGGATAGCCGGGCCCGCGACCTACACTGGGGGAAAAAAGACTGGCCAATTCGGGAGTATTTGAGACCCGGTGAGAAAAATGTTCTTCATGAGAGCTTGGTACCTCGTGATAAAATTCTATTACCACCTCTCCACATTATGTTGGGTCTCATTAAGCAATTCATCAAGTCCCTTCCAAAAGATGGTGAGTGCTTTCGGTACCTTTGCTCAAAGTTCCCCCGACTTTCTGAAGCAAAGCTAAAGGAAGGAGTGTTTGTTGGCCCTGATATAAGGCAACTCATTTCAGATGGAGCATTCGCTGAAACGATGTCTGAGAAGGAAAAAGAAGCCTGGGATTCCTTCAAGGATGTTGTTCTCAAATTCTTGGGGAACAGGCGGGATGAGAACTATAAGGATATTGTTGCCAGGATGCTCAATGCCTTCAAAGAACAAGGCTGTAACATGAGCCTGAAAGTCCATTTCTTGCACTCCCATGTGAACTACTTTCCTGAAAACGTGGGGGCGTACAGTGAAGAACAAGGTGAAAGGTTTCACCAGGACATCAAGGACGCAGAGAGAAGGTACCAAGGTAGATGGAACACCACTATGATGGCTGATTTCTGCTGGTTGCTGCTGCGGGAAACCCCAGATGAAAAATACGCCAAGCAGCGCACCAAGAGAAGCATTCGGGGGAAGAAGAAACGGGCCCACCAGGAGATTGATTGACCCAAGAATGACTTTAAAATCTAAACTGTGTTGACAAATATCGTGTTTTTACTAAACTTTGAAATAAAAATTTGCTAGTTATTACCACAGTGTCGGATCTCATTTATTAGAATTTTATTTTCACACCATCGGGTGTTTGTCTTCATGTATTGCAATGGTGCGGTTTGCGTTTTCTATTCTTACATACATACCTGTACAACATTTTTTGCACATTTCTTTGCTTTGCTTTGTGTCTAACCTCGCTCTTATATGTTCAGTGTTTGTGCACATGTATGTGGCTGTTTTAAGTGCAGACAATTTTGCTACCATCACAGTGTGTTTTGTTGACATTATTCTTATGTGCTGCCTTGTTACAATTTTCTTTATTCTTATTTGAATAACTACTAAACAATTAGTATAAAGAATTCATCCAAGAAACTTTTATCTCGATCGCACTCAATCTGAAATGTTCACCTCAAACTGCTAACCCAATGTAGCAAAAAATCTGTACGTGATGGAGCAAATTGGTTACCAGATTTGGATTCAGCGCACCAAAAAATGTAAAAATCAATCGAAACATTAGAGGCAGTTTAAAAAAAAAATTTTTTAGTGTACCTGTGTAATCAAAGGGGGGAATGTGGCAAGCTATGGCCTAGAATAGCCTGAAAGCATATGAGAGGCCTGTAAGCTAGGCCTGAGTCCCTTCCCCCACCTGTTGTAGCAGCAGAGCGCAGACAAACCAATGATACCAGGAGTCTGTTCAGAAGGTCCAAATCATTTATTTGTGCACAAGTCTCAAGCAGAATCAAATTCAAAATGGCTGAGCAATGGCTGTTAGTAAAACAACAATTTTTATAGCTTTCTTTCCCATTCTAGACATAGGCAAACTTTTCATTGGTCCCGGTAACCCCTCGTACTGTAGCAGCAAAGCGCAGACAAACCAATGATACCAGGAGTCTGTTCAGAAGGTCCAAATCATTTATTTGTGCACAAGTCTCAAGCAATGTCAATTTCAAAATGGCTGAGCAAAGTTTTCTAGCATTACAACAACTTTTATAGACTTCTGTTCCATTCTAGGTATAGAAAAACATTTCATTGGTCCCGGTACTCTCTCGTACCTCCCGTACCCCTTCCATTGGTGCCGGTACTGATAAGATTATCCAATTATGTTCCTTCAGTGGGCTCAGCACCTGCTCACCCCCCCTCTAGTCCCAATTACAATGGCCAGTTCATCAACTTGTTACTTCCATACTCTCAAGGCCATAGAGCCAATTTGTGCATGCAGGGGAGCAGGGCTCTGCAACTCATCTGTCAGCAATCCCAATTAAATTCCTTGCAGATGTACTTTCTTATCAGTAACTTTTAAACATATTTTTCTGTATTTTTCCATCTTCCAGTTTTGCTTATCTAAGTTAGTTTAGTACTCTTGCAGAGTTCTGTCCTACAATAGCAGCATATTGGGGGATGTGCAATTCCTATGAGCCTCTCCACAGGCTTCATTTACAGGTCAAGCTAGTTAGGCCTGCATGCTTATGTCAGACACCGTGGATCACAGGCCTGCACCTGCCACATTCCCCCCTTTGATTAATCTCACCCTATTACTTAATAAGGTGTGAGAATTAAATCACCTTTAGAAGAATCACATCATGATTGAAGGATTTCGACTAGGACTGGCTTTATACAGAGCCATTATTTTAGTTGCGGTCTTCCGCTCTACTGTGCTGTCAATAGCATTATGAATAGAACGCATACAACATGGGATTAAACATGGTAATAAGAAAATAACAACAACAAGAATTAGTACTAAGACAATGAAAGTCTTAAATCCTCCCAGCCAGGAGAAAAGGTTAGCAAACCAGTTAGGGAACTTCAATGAGTGCCAAGTTTGTACTGGCACATAAGCATGTCTTTGCATATCTTTAGCAATTTCTTCAACTACTTGACCCTTATCATCTATTTTCAAACAGCAATTGGTTAAATTCAGTTTACCACATACTCCTCCTTCAGCTGCTAACAAATAATCAAGTGCTAAGCGGTTCTGATATATAGCAGTGCGCATCTGAGTACTTTGTCTAGCTAAGAGTGTAAGAGCATGACTAGTTTCATTGGTTATTATTTCAACTACTGCTTGTAAGCGGATAATACGATTAATCATATAGATTGGAGTTCGATAACCATACATACCATCATCATTCCAAGTGGCAGGCCCATAATACTCAATGATTCTTTCTGGTGGCCAATCATCACCCTGCCACTTCTCCCACTTGCCTATCTGTAAGGCTTCTCTTTTCTGTCTTAATGCTCTTTTATGTCGGTGGGTAGTGTATACAGGGTATCCTAATTGTTCTCCATGTTCAGTGTTTAAAAGAAAGAAGGAAGGTCTGATGGTTCCTAAGACACATGCTCCTCCCCATTGTGGCGGGAGTTGTGCATACGCTCGGTTTCCACAGATCCAATATAGACCAGGTGGGGCTTGCCAGGCATGGGCTTTGGCAAGATTAGTCCATAAATCAGCAAGTTCAGGAAATCTGGCTAATGGGTTAGGAGGTTCAGGGTGTTTGATTCCTGACCACCATGCCGTTTTTCTGGTCGTGGCATTATAGTACTTCTGGCTAAGACAGACCAGCTGTCCTACCTGTTGGGTGAACTGGGGTCCAGTTCTGGCGTAGCAAAGACGTCCAACGATTGAGTGCGCTAACACCCATTCACTAGTAGTCTTGTGTAATTCAGTCTGATTGTAAATCAAAGAATAATTCAATTCTTGGGCTTCCCATGGCCACTGGTCTCCCATTTGGGTTCCGCCACAGAAATAGCAATCTGAGATCTTAAGACTAGATACTACTGCTCCGGCTAATTCTAAAAATAAATTCTGAGAAGGATGAGGAATTTCAAACTTATTTACATGCATGGCCTCATAGAAGGTATTATGGATATGCTATTTAGATGACTTGTGGGCTTGGGTATTCAATCTGATATATACGATGGTTCCTGGATCTATTGCCCCTCCAGCAATACGTAAACCAAACTTGTATCCTTGTTTCCATGCATAGGGATTGTGTATGCGTAAGTGTAAAGGGTTACAAGCATCTTTCTGACATTTATCATTTGTGGTTGGCTTGGTTAAAGTGGCCATTCGTTTATCTATCTTCTCGTCAACTATACCATTATTCCAGGTAGCATAAAAAACACATTCCCAATCCGGGCAATAGTAATCTGCTGCTGGGGCAGTACTATAGCCTGGTTCCTTTTTACCTGTACACTTCCTCCATCCTGTGGCACCCTCTGGACACATGTACTTATGGTCATTTCGATACGCTTTCTCCCAAGTACCACAGGTGGAATAACTATCTCTGTTAATGACATTACATGCATCAAAATTCAAAACAGCAGGTTTAGTAATGTCCTTAAGTGGTGGCGTAGCAGCTATTATAGGTCCATCTGCATCCTTCCATCGTATCTCCAACGTGTAATAGGATGGATTCTGATGCGGATTATAGCATGCTCTAATTTTGCCATAAGTGCAAACATTTAGTTCAGTGGTGTTATAAATACACCGAGTCACTTTTCCCTTGCAGGTATAGTAAGAATGATAAATCAAAGTCTGAGTTACTTTCAGTCCAGTTCGAGTAGAAGTAATGCAAGCAGTGCATGGAGGTAAAGCATAAGTCAGTTCAAAACCTCCATAGAAGGCAACCAGGATAAAGCAAAAGTAAAGATGCATGTTGATGTTGATTGGAGTTCTTCTGAATCCTCAGCTTGCTGATCTTGATCACGACATTCTTTTTCTTCGTCCCGTTTGCTAATGAAGCAATTTAATGGGTGCTGAGTGTTGATTGAAGATCCTCAGGTTGTCCAGTACACATTAACCAACTTATTAGCAATTTCAGTTGGCTTGTGAAGTCTGGCTAATCAATGTGATGTCAACGTAGTGTGCAGAATCACGCACAGATTGAGTTCGTTGAAACAAAACTGTTGCTGCGTGGAAAACAGCAATCCTCTTCGAAAGACTTGGCTACTGCAAAGCACTGTGATGAAGTGTCTAAGCTGCTGGTTGCCGTCTCAGAGTAACTCGCAAGGGTGCATCAAGATGCTGCTCTGCTGTCCACTGCTCGGGTTCAGGATCAGCGGCGGGCTTGACTCTGCTGTGGTGGATCCAGGCGTCGATCTCGGCTACCTTTACTGCAGTTGGGGTAGACAGGATGACGGTGTACGGTCCCTTCCAATGGGGTTCCAACGGTGTCTTCTTCCAATCTTTGATCCACACCGAGGTACCAGGCTGATAGGGATGCAAAGGTTCCGTCAAGTTGATAGGCAACTGGTCTTGGATCCACGCATGGAGAGTCTGCAGAACAAAACTAAGAGCTAGAAGTTCTTGTCTGGTTACTTCTGAACCAATTTGGGCTAAACTTCCTTTAATTCCCTGCACTATTGGTGGGGGTTTACCATATAGGACTTCAAAAGGGGAAAAACCTGTTGACTTTACAGGAGCTGAGCGTATTCTGAGTAAAGCTATCGGGAGCACTTGGGGCCACTTCAAGTGTGTCTCCTGGCAAAGCTTAGACATTTGGGCTTTTAGAGTACGATTCATTCGCTCAACTTTCCCTGAACTCTGGGGTCTGTATGCAGTGTGGAGTTTCCATTGTATCTGCAAAGCTTTTGCTAACTGTTGAGTAACCTGGGAGACAAATGAGGGTCCATTGTCTGACCCTATTACTGCTGGAATTCCGAACCTAGGGACAATCTCTCTCATCAAAACTTTGGTAACTTCTCGGGCTTTCTCAGTTCTGGTTGGGAAGGCTTCTACCCACCCAGAGAAAGTACAAACTAATACTAATAGGTAATGGTATCCATTGGCTCTTGGCATTTCGGTAAAATCAATTTGGAGGTTGTGCATGGGGGTTACACCTCCTGACTGAACTCGGGGTGCCGTTATAAGGCCTTGCTTGGCATTATTTTTGGCACAGATTAGACATTGACGTGCTACTGAAGCTGATATGGTTGTCAATAGAGGGATGTAAAAATGTGGTCTGAGTGCTTTTTCCATAGCACTTTTCCCATAGTGGGTAGCTTCATGAAAAGCTTTGACAAAAGATGGTCCTAACAGTTCAGGAATTACTATTCGTCCAGGGGGTTGACTGCCCTCTTCTGGTGGCAGCTCAATCCATCCATCTTTCAGTACTCCATCTTCTTTGTTACAATAGTAATCTAATTCTTTGGTGGTATATCGTGGTGTCCATAAATTCAGAGGTACTGGAAACAATGCTGCTTGCATTGGCATAGCTTGTGGTGTAATCTGTCCTATCATAGCTGCTTGTCGTGCCGAGGCATCTGCAAACCTATTTCCTCGGGCAACTTCTCCTTTTCCTGCTTGATGTCCTCTGCAATGCATGACAGCTACACGTGTTGGGGCCCAAACCGCATCAAGTAACATCAATATCTCGGGACCATATTTGACTGACTTTCCTCCGGATGTGATGAGCCCTCTTTCTTTATAGAGAGCTCCATGGGCATGTAGAGTGGTGAAGGCGTATTTGGAATCTGTATATACATTTAGCACAAGTTTTTCTCCTAACAATAATGCTCTGGTGAGTGCTATCAATTCGGCTTTTTGGGCTGATGTGCCTGAGGCTAGAGCTGATGATTCAACTACTTCGTGTTGAGTGATGACTGCATATCCGGCACAGCGTCGTCCATCGAGGATGAGACTGCTCCCATCAACATAATAAATCTGGTCCGGATTGTCTATGGGCACATCTGTCAAGTCAGGTCGACTGGAGAACACAGTTTCCATGACTTCGATACAGTCATGTTCTGGAAGTTCTTCGCTAATGGGTATCAAGGTGGCTGGATTCAAGGCATGACTCACTTCTAGTTGTATCTGTGGGTTTTCACATAACATGCTCTGGTATTTCAACATTCGGGAATTGGTGAGCCAATAATTTGCTTTTTGTTCCATAAGGGCAAGGACTGCATGTGGCACAGTGACTCGTATGTTCTGTCCTAGTGTGAGCTTGTCTGCTTCACTCACTAATAGTGCTGTAGCTGCAACTGCTCTCAGGCATAGTGGCCATCCTTTGGCCACAGGGTCCAATTGTTTCGATAGGTATGCTACAGGTCGCTCCCAATTTCCCAATTTCTGAGTCAACATGCCTAAGGCATTTCCCTGTGCTTCATGTACAAACAAGTGGAAAGGCTTGTGGACATCTGGTAGTCCAAGTGCTGGTGATGACATCAATTCTTCCTTTAACTTCTTGAAGGCTGTATCCTGCTCAAGTCCCCACTCCAGTGGCGACTTCTCTTCTCCTTTTGTGGCTTCATACAGTGGTTTGGCAATTTGGGCGAAGTTGGGTATCCAGATTCGGCAATATCCTGCCGCTCCCAGAAAGGCTCTGACTTGCTTTCTGGTTGTTGGAGTTGGAATTCTGCATACTGCTTCTTTTCTTTCTCTACCTAGTCTTCGGCTTCCTTGGGTTATACGGAAAACCCAAGTATTTTACTTCTTTTTGGCATAGCTGTGCTTTGGCTCTGGAAACTTTGTATCCAGCTTCATCTAGTAACTGCAAGAGATCTTTGGTGGCTAGTATACATTCACTTTCTGATATGGCAGCTATCAGCAGATCGTCCACGTATTGGAGAAGCACTCTCTTCCCTGGGGCCACTGGATAGCTTGAAAGGTCTTGATTCAGTGCAGCACTAAAAATGGTAGGCGAATTCTTGAATCCTTGGGGTAATCGTGTCCAGGTGAGTTGGCCCCCTCTTCCAGAGATGGGGTCCTGCCATTCAAATGCAAACAATATTTGACTTACAGGGGCTAATCTTATACAAAAGAATGCATCTTTTAAATCCAGTACAGTGAAATGGGTAGCTTCAGCAGGTATCAGTCCTAGAAGAGTATAAGGATTGGGTACAACTGGATGTATAGTTTCAACTGCATCATTTACTCTCCTTAAGTCTTGTACTGGGCGGTAATCATCCGTCCCAGGTTTCTTTACTGGCAAAAGTGGAGTGTTCCATGGGGATTGACATACTTTTAGTAGGCCATATTCGAGCAATCTTTGCAAGTGGCGATGAATGCCTTCAATTGCAGCTCTTGGGAGAGGGTACTGTTTGACGTGTACTGGTGTAGCACTAGGCTTGAGGGTTACAATCACTGGAGCTATATGCTTGGCTAGGCCTGGGGGACTGCCTTCAGCCCATACTCCAGGTGGTGCATGAATGTTCTTTAAAGTTTGTTCAAAATAAGTGTCTTGAATAGAGTCATCAATGTAATACCTCCATTCTTCTTCTCAGGGAACTGTCAGCAGCATTATTCCTGCTGGTTTGGCTTGGGGATTTACTGTCATTTGCATTTCTCCTTTTTCAGAGAAAGATATTTGTGCTTGGAGTTTGGCTAACATATCTCGTCCCAGTAGTGGCACTGGACATTCGGGCATGTAAAGGAATTGATGAGTTATTTGCTGTCCTCCTAGACTGCATATACGATTCTGAAGAAAAGACTTTGTAGCTTTGGCACCAGTTGCTCCTATAATGGTGACTGCTTTTGTAGAAAATGGGGCTATCTTCTTGTCTATTACTGAATGTTGTGCTCCAGTATCAACCATAAAGTCCATAACTTGGTCTCCTATTTGTATTCCGACCATAGGCTCCTGGAGACCTAAAGCAAACTTGGAGCCCGGTCTGTCCTAATCCACGTCATTTTCATCATGGATCGCTGTGGCCAATGCTTGAATGGCTCCTCCTCTTTCTCGCTGGAATTGTTCTCGATTGGCTCCTCCGCGGTTTTGGGGACGGCCTCGTCTTTCTTCTCGCCACTGATGATTGTTGTCGTCATCTTGCTGGGCGTCTTCGAGTTGCGGGCAAGCATCTCTCCAATGTCCTTCTTCTCTGCAATAGGCGCATTGGTTCACGCCTAGCTGCTGGGACCGGCCTCCACCTCGGCCCCGCCCTCTTCCTCTGCTCCGTCGACTAGGGATACCTCCCCTTTTCTGTTCAATTATGGCCGCAGCCAAAAAATCAGCTTTCTTCTTCATCTTTCTATCACATTCTCTCTGCCTTTCATTATCACGATTCACATACACTTTATGAGCGACT
The DNA here is from genome assembly GCA_033557465.1 of Ichthyophis bannanicus. Lineage (NCBI taxonomy): Eukaryota > Metazoa > Chordata > Amphibia > Gymnophiona > Ichthyophiidae > Ichthyophis > Ichthyophis bannanicus. The sequence continues at coordinate 5,346,163 of CM066048.1, forward strand.
TCCAGTAACTGCGTTGCATTCATGCCCGCAAACCCTTCTAGTTTCTGTAATTTACGTCTAATGTCTGGTTGAGACTGGTTTACAAAAGCAGAATTCACCATACATAAACTTCCTGGTGCCTCGGGATCATAGGGAGTATACATTCTGTATGCTTCAATTAATCTTTCATGAAAGTCTGCTGGGCTCTCATCTACACCTTGGATAACTCCTGCAACTTTGGAAAGGTTCATAGCTTTCTGGCCCCCCCTTCTCAGACCTTGTAAAAAGCCTTGGCGAAAACGGGCTAGGGCTGTGGATCCTTCCTCTGTATTTGGATCCCAATGGGGGTCTTCATTCGGGAATTCTCTCTGAGCTGCTTCCCGATAGTCTATTCTATTTAGCCCCTGTCCCGGAGCTACAGGGTTATCTGCCATCCACTCAATAGCTGCTTTTCTAATTCGTGTTCGCTCCTCTGTCGTGAATAGGGTGGTCAGGAGCTGGCGGCAATCTGGCCAAGTGGGTTGGTGGGTTTCCATAATAGTAGTTACTAATTCTGCAAGTTCCTGGGGCTTACTAGTATAGGAGGCATAATGCGACCTCCAATTTAACAAATCAGTTGTAGAGAAAGGGATATACACATAAGTTAAGGGTCCCGCTACCACCTCCTCATTTTCGTTCTTTATAGGCACTCCCGGGACTTGCCGTAAGGGCATCATTTTGGCAGTAGCTGTCTTGTGGGATCTAAGGGTTGTTTTCGTAACTGTCTTTCCAGAGGTCACTTTCACTTTCTCAACAGGTTTCACTTTGGGTGTACATTTTACTGGCAAACTGGCACTGGCAACCACTTGTACACTGTCGTCCTCGCTTTGGGCATTTTCAATTTCTTCCTCCTCTTTCTCTATATCTGACTCGCCTTTTTCTGCTCCTGTAATATCATCTTCTTCAGCTAATTCCTCTCTCTGCCCTCCGGGAGGTGGGTCAGGGGTTTGGTCCTGCACCGGCTGTCTCTGAGGCTCAGGGGCAGGACGCCGGGCTACTCTTATCGGACCTGGGGTTCGAGGCTGTCGGGGAATTATTTCTGGGGAATCAGGATCTACCAGGATGGGCTTCTTCCTGGACTTCTTATCCTGCTCCTTCATTCTAGGCTGTTATATTTTCTGTCTAGAATCTGTTTTAGCTAACATTATTCTGCACTGTTCCTCATAACAGCGCTGCGCCCAGAGGGGCGGATCTTCACAAATACTTAACCAGGAATCTATATAGGGGTACTGATCGGGGTGCGCTATCCGCACTCTATGGTGTACTAACTGAATAATTTCTACATTAAACGTTCCCTCTCGGGGCCAGGTGGGGTCTATATCGGGCCACTCCCTAGTACACAATATCTGTAAACGGGCTGCTGTCATTTTAATACCATAATCTCCAGAATATCCCTCTTTAAAATGTGCGATCATACATTCTAATGGAGTGTTTCTATTAGACCCCGCCCCTCCCATTTCGATGTGTGCGCGCAACAACAGACAAAAGGGAAAAGGAGGGCGGACCGTGGGTAAGGGGTCCTCACGGCCCTGGAAACGTATAAGGAGTACAAATAACAAGACAAGACGACAATCGCTTCCCCCTTTTTGCGACCTGAACGCGGTCGCCCGGTCAGGAAATGCGCTACTCAGGGGTCCGCCTTCACTTGGTCCGTGCTGCCAGACCTCTCATTCACACTTCAGTCACACAATCATGCTAGCAACATATCCCAGAATGCATTCGTTTCTATCTATTCTGACTAGTCTTACCAAATTCCCAATTACAAAAAGATGGGGGTTTCGCCCTGCGAATACTCATGCGGGGTTACTCGGCCCTTCTTTGAGAGGTGATCAGGCTCTCTTACCAATTTCCAATATCTCGAGATTACAAATTCCAAATTCCAAGTTCCAATGGCAGTACTGCTCTTTCTATATCTGTCTAGACACCAAATCAAAACTATACTCACCGGATCCGGTCCTCAAACTTCCCAAGCAGGCGCATGAGTTGGACCTCGGACTCCCCTCACTCGGGTTCGAGGCGTTGGCTCCAGCCGGGCCCGGCACCCGCCGAGGTCCGACCAGCTCCCTCCGATACAAGGGACCGGCGGCGCCAGGGAGCAGCCCTTGTCGGAAGGGCGCGATCCCGGCAGGACCAAGCCTATAGAGGCGGAAAGTCGTGGTATATTGCCCTATATACACTTTGATTCCACAACTTCCCGGACAACGCACCAAGAATATGTAGCAGCAAAGCGCAGACAAACCAATGATACCAGGAGTCTGTTCAGAAGGTCCAAATCATTTATTTGTGCACAAGTCTCAAGCAATGTCAATTTCAAAATGGCTGAGCAAAGTTTTCTAGCATTACAACAACTTTTATAGACTTCTGTTCCATTCTAGGTATAGAAAAACAGTTCATTGGTCCCGGTACTCTCCCGTACCTCCCATACCCCTTCCATTGGTGCCGGTACTGATAAGATTATCCAATTATGTTCCTTCAGTGGGCTCAGCACCTGCTCACCCCCCCTCTAGTCCCAATTACAATGGCCAGTTCATCAACTTGTTACTTCCATACTCTCAAGGCCATAGAGCCAATTTGTGCATGCAGGGGAGCAGGGCTCTGCAACTCATCTGTCAGCAATCCCAATTAAATTCCTTGCAGATGTACTTTCTTATCAGTAACTTTTAAACATATTTTTCTGTATTTTTCCATCTTCCAGTTTTGCTTATCTAAGTTAGTTTAGTACTCTTGCAGAGTTCTGTCCTACAATAGCAGCATATTGGGGGATGTGCAATTCCTATGAGCCTCTCCACAGGCTTCATTTACAGGTCAAGCTAGTTAGGCCTGCCTTCTTATATCAGACACCGTGGATCACAGGCCTGCACCTGCCACAGTACACCTTCTATTGGTCCCGGTACCGATATGGCTATCCAATTAGGACTCTGGTCTGGGCTCAGCACCTGCTTACCCCCCTTCTAGTCCCAATTACAATGGTCAGTTCTTCCAACTTAGATACTTTCCTCTTCCAAGGTCACTCAGCTAGCTAGAACATGTGGGAAAACAGGGCACTGTAACTTTCCTTTCAGCAGTGTTAATTAATTTGACAGAAGCTTCACTCTCTTATCAATACCATTTAAACCTTATTTTTCTATATTTTCTAAGTTTTCGATTCTGCTTAGCTATACTACATTGTGCTTAGTTAAGTTTCAATTCTATGGTAGCAGCATTTAGGGGAATATGTAATTCCTTTGGGCCTCTCCACAGGCTTCATTTACAGGTCAAGCTACTCAGGCCTGTCTGCTTATTTCAGACACCATGGATCATAGGCCTTCGCCTACCACACTGTGACTAGCAATGCTAAGAAAAAACAAAGTCAGTAAAAGTCTGAGAAAATGCTTTAAACTGTTTTAAAACTGCTTAATAAAGAAGTTCTCATGAATTCATAAATCCTGCATTATTCTCTTGTGCTCTGTGTTACAGAATTGTTTCCATGCTTGCATTCCTTAAGCTAGAAATGACCTCGAAGTAGAGAAGTATTGATGTTTGAAACTGAACCATTGTCAGAGAAATTAGAGCAAAGGGAACAGGGGGCTAGACCCAGAGAGAGGTCCCGATTGGACAGGTGCAGGGGGCAGCGGAACCAATAGAAAGTTGTCAGTGTTAAACTGGTAAAGAAAGGTATAAAAGGTGTTGTTTGCTTGACTCCATTGCTCAGACCATTTTATTTGTGACATTGCCTGAGACTGTGCACAATAAATTGGCTTGGATCTTTGAGCCGACTCCTGGTCTTATTCATTGCGTGCACTTCACTGCATCAACATCTATAGGCCTCGCCTTTATTGTTCTGTGAAAACTATGATTATAGCTGAGTACAAAAGCCTGCAGTACGTCTTGATATCTAAAGGTGTTGTGTGCTGTGAAATAATGCCACATTTTGGATTTCAAAGACCTGTTAAACCTTTCTACCACCGCTGCTTAAACATCATTATTGGTTACAAAATGATGAACCCCTCTTTGTTTTAATAAATTCTTCAGAGACCTATTTAAAAATTCTTTACCCTTGTCTGTCTGTATTTTTTCAGGTGTGCGACCTAGATTAAATATTTTTTCAAAGGCTTTAGCAACTTCATGACCAGTTTTTGATTTTAAACTTGCAGCCCAAGCATATTTTAACAGGATTTCTACCACTGTTAAGATGTATTTGTAGCCATTGTTATAATGGGACAAGGCTGCCAAATCAACTAAATCAGCCTGCCATTGCACATCCACATTTGACACGATTGTCTTGTTTCTTTTAAAACGGACCCTAGCAGGTCGGTGTAAAGTATAAGCATCTTGTCCTGTAGCCCATCTAACTACATCTTTTCTGTTGACTGTTTTATCATGCTTTTTAGCAGCTTGAAGTAGGGGGTTTATGCCCCCAAAGCTCCCTATTGCTTTGGGGGTCATAGTAAATGTTCTTCAGTAAGGTTTCCTTCATGATTGCCATGCTTTGACTATTCTTTTTATTTTGCTAACATCTTCGGAATGGATTTATTCCACAAATTCTGTGTGTTTTAATGTATAGCCGGATCTTTCTACACACACCAGTAGCATGCTCAGAATCACATGTTGCCATTTCCTTTCCTAGAAGCATTCCCAGGTTTGTTTCTCTGTATTGTTTTTTTTTTCAAAGCCACTAAAAAAATAGCTGTAGTGGGATTTGAACTCAGGTCTCTCTCTGTGTTTCAGCCTGAAAAGCTCTGCTGTCAGAATATTTCTCTCTAACAGTGAGGTCTTAAAAGCAAAATTCTATCACATGGACAGCACTAGTTTCTCTAACAAAGATGTGTTAATTGCATTTTAACATTTGTAAAGGAAAGTCTGTATACCAAATGCTGTACAGATACAGGTTTGTGTTCCTGCTGCTACCAAAGGGTTATTTTTAACAATCAGTTCTAAATAGTCTGCAATACACACAAAAGCATTGCACTGCTTTGTGAGAAAAAAAAAAAAAAAACTCGGGCAGAGGGAGAGAAAACATTTTTCTTTTGTTTTCCAGGGTTCCTGCTTTAGCAGATGTCAGCATTAACCAGAAGCAAAACACATTTCCGGAGTCAGTCACTCTGCTTCCGGTGATGTCAGCATAAACCGGAAGCAAAACACATTTCCGGGGGTCAGACACCCTGTTTCCGGTGATATCATAGAAAAGCGACACTGTCCATTTCCGATGACACCCTGTTTCCGGTGATGTCATTTCCGATGATGTAGGCTGGGGCATTGTTGAGGGTGGGAGGACATGGGTGTGGCACAAACCCGGAAGTGGGCACTGATTGGCTAATGCCATCATTGTGGGGCGGGGGTGTGGGTGTGGCACACACCCAGAAGTGGGTGCTGATTGGCTGATGTCATCCTTGGGGGTGGGGTGGGGCGTGTCAGAGTGGGGGGTGTGGCCACACCTTGGGGCATGGATGGACGGAGCTAGCTCACCATTCATTTCTATGGGAGGGGGTGTGGCCAAAGGCAGGACATACACCGGAAGTGATCACTGATTGGCTCTTGTCATCCTTATCTCACCTGTCAATCGGTTTGGTGAGTAGTGTACCCATTATACTACTCATCTAAATATGACCACATCACCTCCCTCTTGAACCACCTTCACTGGCTCCCCATCAGCTCCCGTATCAAATATAAATCTGCGCTAAACATTTTCAAAATCAAACAATACCTCTGGGCAGATGTATTGAAGAATCTCATTAATATGAACAACTGCTCGAGACCCAAAAGATGCACCACCACTGACACTATCATCAAATGCAATGCAATGTGTGCCTTCAAGTCAGTCTTGACTCCTGGCGACCAAGAAGCTCCTGGGCTTTCTTGGCAGTGTCACCGGAAGTAGATTGCCAGGCCTTTCTTCCAAGGCAATGGAGGGTTAAGTGACTTGCCCAAGGCTACAAGGAGTGCTAGTGGGAATTGAACCCTGGTTGCTTGGTTACCAAGCCAGTGACACTATTATCACCCCCAGCATATACGCCAAGTCCAAACAATCCACATCCGGAAGTGTTCTCTCCCTAGCAGCCCCTGCGCTATGGAATGCACTCCCAGATGATCTAAGAGCCATCTCCAACTCCAAGGACTTCCAGAAAAGGTTGAAAACAACTCTCTATTTGGAACATTTTTGGAGACATTACATGACAGAATGAATACAAGTCCTTACCCAGATAGTGATTTCCTCCGACCCCTCCAAACACACCACTTAACCTATTTATACCCTTCCACCTAATCCAACTAATTAATCTGGTTGTAATATAATGTAACTAGCTCAATCTGTAAATAGTTGATCCAAGCTCATACATGCCTCCTCTCCCATTGTTTAATGTAAAAACTGTTTGTTATACTGTTAACTGCTTTGACTGTAAGAGAGAGTGGTATAGAAAACCTAATAAATAAATACCCTGCAGATTGGTATACTTGTATTATTTAATTCAGATGAAGTCAGTACTTATCTGAATAGTGCTACCACCACCCTTGTTCTGTCCACAGGTCGCCTCTGCTCTAACTGGATAGTACCAAGACTGTCTGTGGAAATATTAAATGGCACTATTTTTATTGTGCTGCTGAATATCTCACTCAGCTCCCTTGGCTGTCTGGATAAGGGTTTTGAATATCAGCTGAAATATGTCTACTCTACACCTTTGAGATAAAATTCTGGTTTCTTCATCTGTGATATAAATCAAATTTGCTTGGCGAGATGATTCCAAAGAGGAAACACTTTGCCCTTGAACTTGTAACCCACAGGCTTCAGAGTACCACACCGTTCTGTCCTTCCGGTATGCTTCCATCACCTTGACTACCAGTGATGCTGGTAGTCAAGGTGATGGAAGTAAAGAGGACTCTTTGCTCCTCTTCACTCCGGCATACCTTCTGCTCTCCCAGGCGGGATCGAGCACGCTGGAGCAATGCACCGCCACCCGGAAGCAAGAGCTGCCCAATCGGGGCAGCCTGATCTGATTTAAAAAGGAGCGCCATCAGGCGCACCTGCACCTGGTGGGCCCGCGCCTGAGGGCCTCGCCAGAGGGCCCTTTGGCGTGGCCCTTAGTCGGGGTCCCCAACACAACTAGCACCCTCTCGGAGGACATAAGCAGAAAGGATAACAGAACCCTCGGTCACCTGAGGTTGCCTCGCCCTGCTGAACCTCGTCAAGAACTGAACATTACCTATCTATAGTGAGAGCGCTGCTACAGTCTTATTCATCAAGGACACTTGTCAGGTATCTAGTGGCAACTGCACCCTTAAACACTGACCTAACTTTGTTTTCCAGCCCATAGCAAGTTTCAGAGTAAGCTAATCATGCACTAAATGACCTAGCTAGAATTACACTCTGTGCCCCAGACGAAATGTACCAAGTATCGGCCAGAACTAACTTGCCAGAATTTTTTACACCAAATGTATTGACGCATGTGCTAGAATTCGTATGTACCATCCTTCAATCTCAGCTATATTATTCAACTTAGCTATACTGTATAATTTAACCCAGCTAAATCGGCACACTAAACTGAACCTTTACTATCCATTTGAACCCCCTGTTCACCTAGTCACCATGTTACCACCCACCTGCCTGGCCAGCTGCTGCATGATACTTGCTCTGGCACATGGCACCCAGGCCCTCATCTCCTCTCACAACTCCATTCCAATCCTGCATGGCTCGTGGAGGAGATACTATGGACACCTTAACCACCAAACAGGGAGACCTGGGCGCATGCCATACCCCCACCTCATCTATATTGCCCTCCAGCAGCCCAAACCCCCTCAACAGGAACATCGCCCCCACCCCAGAGACCTTAAGTGTGCCCTCATAAACGCAAGTTCGATCCGACAGAAATGGCCAGCTGTAACTGACATGTTGTCCGCCCTCGATCTCGACATTTTGTGCATTACTGAGACTTGGCTGTCCACCTCAGACACTGTTCTCCTTCACCAGTTTGTTCCCCCTAATTTCTTTGTCCACTCATGTCACAGAACCGACCGAAGAGGCAGAGGAGCAATCATCCTAGCCAAGAGAGAACTACATTTTCAGTTGATCGCCTCCAGCAACACCTCATTCCTCGACTCCATCACCATAACGAATAAACACAGCACCATCAACTTGCTCTACCAAGCACCCTCCCCATCCCCAGATGACCTAGCCACAATAATCGACCTCGCCTGCAACCCCATGAACTCATGCACAGCAAACTGGGTGATGGGCGACTTCAACCTCCCTGCCCTCCAGGACACCCACACCAAGGTCTTCCTCGATGCCCTTGAAGTGCTAGGCTATACCCAGTTGGTTAAATCCCCTACCCACGTCAAGGGAAACACGCTTGACCTGATATTTGCACCACTAGCACTCCTCAACTTCATGCACAACCTCAACCTTTCTATAAACCCGGTACCATGGTCTGACCATTGCCTGATTAGATTCTTGATGCCAGTATGCTCTGACCCTACTAGTCTCCAGTCTTCAGACAAACCAGACACGTCAACATCAAAATGTTTCCGCCCATTCAACAAAGATGAGATCCTGGAAAGAGCACACCCTCTTCTTGACCTGCTTGAATAGAGTCTTGACGACATGATTGCCACTTGGAACACGAGTCTAGATGCCGGAATCGACCCATCCCCTATCATCAAAGTACCTCACAGGAGGACGAAGGTGCCCTGGTACTCGCCCGAGCTAAGGAAATCCCTCCTCCAACTTAGACAGCTAGAAAGACGTTGACGGCGCTCAAGATCAACCGAGAGCCATGAAGCTTACATCGCTCATTTAGGCGGACACCGTTCAGCAGTCACAATGAGAATGAAGCAATACCATGCAGAAATATTACAACGTTCCTTAAATAAACCACATGAGCTTTTCAACCTGGTCAAATCATTAGCAAGAGAGCCTTCCCTTGGCCAATCAAACCATCCGGACCCTCAGGAATATGCAGACTACCTCTGAGCCAAAACGAGTCAGGCTAGCATACCCCCAAACATCCGCTCTCCAGACGATGCACCCGAATTGACCCCCTCATCTGCTCCTGCACAAACCTTAATGGAGGCCCAACATATCATCACCTCCTTCGCAACCCCAACCGAAAAAGACATCCAAGACATCATCAAAAGCATAAACACCACCACAGCACCAAACGACTCATGTCCAGCTCTCTGGATAAAAACCTTATGAGTCGACCTTAGCCCATTCCTTACCAAACTCATAAATATATCATTCCTGACCGGATCCTTCCCCCGAAGCCTGAAACAAACATCAATCAGACCGCTGCTGAAAAACAATAAACTGGACCCTGCAAAGATGGACTCTTATAGGCTAATTTTGAGCATTCCGCTCCTAGCTAAAATTATGGAAAAGATAGTTTAACACCAACTGAACCACCATATCAAGAACAATGCACCCCTTGACCCCTGCCAGCATGGATTCCGGGAGTCACACGGCGTTGAAACTCTGCTGACCACCTTACTCAGTACCCTAACCATAGGTCTGGACAATATCAGACAAGGCTTTGCTCTCATTTTCTTGGACATCACAGCAGCCTTTGACTCTGTCAGTCACAAACTACTTCTTTCCCGCCTCGCCGAGAAGGGAGTCTGTGGCACGGAGCTGGCCTGGTATGTGTCATACCTGAGTGACAGATGGCAACATGTCCGCTCTGGCCCCTCCAGATCAACACCCATCCCACAAGAGAAGGGTGTGCCACAAGGATCATCATTTTCAGCCCTACTGTTCAACGTTTACATGCATCCCATCTGCACTCTCATCCGATCCTTCAACATTAATTTCTTAATCTACGCTGATGACGTTCTGATGTACACGCCAATATCCACTGAGCATCCAGACCTCTCTCGGTTGTCCACCTGCTTCGATGCAGTCACGGATTGGCTACACACACAGAAGCTCAAAATAAATTTCAAAAAGACGGATGTCCTCTTCATCAGCAGAAACCAGGCATCCACTCCGCCCTCATCACTGAAGGTACGCGATGCAGAACTCCTCACCAAGCCTACAATACGATACCTCGGTATCACGCTCGACCAACATCTCAACATGAATGCCCAGATAGCTAACATGGTAAAGGCAGTATACCATAAAATTCGGACACTGCGCCACATGAGACAGTTGCTAGAGCCGAAAGACTTCCGAACAGTCTTTCAAGCACTAATAATGCCTCATTTTGAGACTACGCTAATTCCATACTGCACGGCCTTCTGAAGAGCTCGTTGAATCCCGCGATGAATGCTGCAGACAGAATCCTTCACGGAGCATCTAGAAAGGACCATATCACCCCAGTTCTAAAACATCTGCACTGGCTCCCTGTCCATTGCAGGATTTCCTTTAAGATCCTAACAATGACATTCAAGGCCATCAACAAATGCATGGCCATTTCGCTCTCAGACCTTGTCCAGGCCACCCCCCTCAACAGGCTAAGGAGATCAGCCACCACCAACACCCTACTACTCCCGAAAGCAATCACCAAATGCTCCAAGGCTACGAGAAACCGCACCTTTGCTCTCTACGCACCTTCCTGCTGGAATGCCCTGCCACCAGACATCCGGGCCATCAACAACCTTCCCCAGTTTAGGAAAGCACTGAAGCACCATCTGTTTCTTCAGTATTTTACCAACTCAAATGACATCTTGCAGCCACCCACACCCCATGTACAACCAACACCTCCAGAGTACCCACTCATCACACCATTCAGATCACCTATGTGAACCCCCCTTCTGTAACCACCTCCCTGTGGATACCAACACTAACCTAGATAACGATGAGCTGTCCACTACCCTGCGACATACAACTGGAATGTATATAGTCTCTTTGTTGTGTGACCTGTATATATTGCTGAGATGTATAGAATCTTGGCTACCAACCTGTACATAGATTACCTGTTAGCACTGTTTAAACACCCCGTTTATTGTAAGTCCAATGTAGATCTTCTACATTGCACAAATATGTTTCCTGTGAACCGCACTGATGATGAATAGTGTGGTATAGAAAAAACAATAAATAAATAAAATAAAAAAGAAGACTCCCACTTTCTCCTTTTCCCATCCTTGTGCTACAGCTGCTCTTTTCTGATGTTGTAGAACCTTTCATGTTTCATGTGATAGTTCCACAGAGTCAAAAGCTGTCCTTGGTGCCTCCTTTAGTGCAATGCTGAGGGTGGGGGTCCTCTTCATCTCATGTGACTGCTTCTGCCCCCATGCTCTACTTTTATCTCAGTTAGCGATAACACACTCTGCTATGGCTTCCAGTAGCGGCGACAGTAGATCCAAAATATTAGAGTCCCTCAGACCAAAATAAGGGCAACCTACATCTCAGCGAGATAACAAATGATTCAGTGGATGAGACATTGGTAGTTCAAGTTTTTAATGCTAGAACTAAATTCCTCTAAGTTTGTAATCCAATCCAGTTCCATTCACTAAATTCAAAAACTATCACACACTGTATAAATCATAAAAAATGCTGCTCTGTCACATAAATGTGATGTTTAGTAATTAAAGAATAAAAACATACTTTCCTACCTGCCATGGATGAAGATTTTGTATGAGTCTTGTTTTACCATCAAACTCATCCTTCTGAGCCGTGTCTGAGTACATGTTATTCAAAGCATGAGCCACTGCGTATACAGCAATGTAAACACTGTAAGGCAATCTAAAGTTATCCACATCAAAGGACGAAGCATCAAGGAATCTCAGTTCATCTTTATCTGTACAGTTAGCATAGATGACAGGCCGTTCTTCAGAAGGAATGTTTTCAGGTACACAGTTGAATTCATAAAGCCAAAACACTGAAAGCAAGTTTATGTGCGACATTTTGAAATGGGTGGTTCTATAGATGAAGTCCTTTAACCCAGGAATCTCCCCTTTGTGGAAAGAAATCATCAAGGAGCCATTGAATGGGTATAAATCATCTCTAAACAACTTATCTGTCAGAAGTGTTAAAGTAGCTGAAGCAATCCAGACTTTCTTGGGCAATTGGGCCTTTTGCATCTCTCTCATTAAATCCCAAAAAATCATAAACCTGCTGTATACAATGATGGCATTTGCTGTTGTATTTTTGAGAAATTCTATGGCAGTGTTAAAACCTCGAGGGTCTGGGAAAGTGAGAACTACTAGAAAGGCGACACAGTGACCGCTGCTGATAATTTCACTGCGAAGCTCCTCACTGGCTCTCACATTGCTGTCATCCTCGGAGGCCACTATTCCAACCCAGGTCCAGTCAAAGTGCTTCAGTAATTGAATAATGACTTGATTCTGAGATCTGTCATTGGGAACAGTCCCATAAAAGGAAGGGAACTGAACCCTGTCATTAAAGATGGTATCCATGGTTCCATAACTGATCTACAGAGAAGATAACAGTGGGTCATTACAGACATTAAAGTCAATTAGATTTCAGTTATAATGAGTAAAATACTTTGAATATAAAGCTCACAATATAAAGCTGACCAAGAGGGTCATTCCAAAACACAAATAGGCCACCTGGACTTGTGGGGTAGATGTTTTATTCTTGAAAACGTCTAGAACCGTAATCTGAAACCACGCGGCCCTGCATGTACACGTCACTAAAATGATGATCTCAGAATATGGGCAGGAGGAGGTGGAATGGGGGCATGGCAAGCTGTGGAGACACATAAAGCATATTCAGGAAACGCCCATGTATGTTGTGAGTGTATCCCCCAGACGTCTACGTTATACCAGGCCAGCACTTAGATTTTCTGCTCTGATCCTCAACACATCCCATAGAGATGAATGGCAGTGACAAGTCTGCATTGAACTGGTGCGTCTGCTGTCTGGGAGGGCACAAGATGCAGTGGTAAAGAATGGAAGGCACAGGTGAGGGACATTTATAAGATTAAGTAACAATAAAAACCATCCCAACAGAAATATAAGGCACTGCAATCGTCTTTATTCTGTCTATGCTGGCATTTGCTGTTTGTGCTAAAGGGGCCGTACTAGACTTCCCTAACAATCCCTGTGTTTGGAAAAATGAGAATGTAGATGTAGGAATGGGATGTGAGTTAGTATGGAGCAGAATGTGTTTGGTTGAGAAGTTGTGGTCCTGAGACGTCCTGCTATTATGTATTACCAGCAGTTCTTTATATGTGCAGGACATGGTTTTGGCAGGGGTATGTTATTTTTGACCTCAAGTGTGTGGTATGAGGGCTGCAGGGGAGGCTTTAGTGTGCTGATCCGCAGCTCTGGAGGGAACGTTTACCATAGGGCTGACTGTAGCATCACCAAGTGCCAGTGTGAATGGGCAGTAACTTCTATACAGCTGCTCTGCAGCAACATAGCAGGGTATGTCCTTGTCAATGGTGGGGGAACCTCAGAGTGGGGGCATGCTGTAGTGCAAACAGCACTAATAAATATCCAAAAACACCATCAGAGGTCTCTAAGACTGTGCTATTGACAAAAAACACCTCCGAAATATAATAACTAACATCAACACGACCACCTCCCCCCTAGACCCATGCCCTGTACCATGGATCAAGGCCATGAAAATTGAACTTTCCCCTACCTCCTTTAAATAGGAACCCATTCCCTACTCCAAGAAATTATGCCCACCAACCTAAAAATGACTTCTATTCGCCCCATACTAAAGAACAAGGCCCTAAACAGAAACAAACCTAACTCCTACAGACAAATAGCAAGCATCCCATTCATTGCCAAAATAATAAAAAAAAATGTCCTAAATCAGCTCCAAGACTACCTAGATAATAATGCCACCTTAGATGTGCATCAGTATGATTTTTGCCAATTTTGGCCCTGACTGATAACCTTATCAAAGGCATAGACAACCCTAAACAAGCTTTCCTCTTAGTCTTCATAGACATTACCTCAGCCTTCGACAACATTAATCATAACACCCTCATCTCAAGACTGGAACATCTCGGACTGGGAGGAACAGTCCTATTCTAGTTCAAATCTTACATCACAAACCACAAACTACAGATCCAAATAGGGGAAGAACCTCCAAACACTTTTTCCTAGGACCAAAGTATACCACAATATTGAATACTGGGTTCGCTACTTTTTGACATATTCATAAATGACCTGTAAAAGGGAATAACGAGTGAGGTTTCAAATTTGCAGATGATACAAAACTGTTTAAAGTTGTTAATACCCAAGAGGATTGTGGAAAACTGCAGGAGGATCTGGATAAATTGGAAGACTGGGCATCCAAATGGCAGATGAAATTTAATGTGGACAAGTGCAAAGTTATGCACCTAGGGAAGAACAACCCACACTATAGTTACACAATGCAAGGTTCCACATTGGGAGCCACCACCCAGGAAAAAGATTTAGGAGTCATCGTGGATAACATGTTAAAACCCTCTGCCCAGTGTGCAGCGGCAGCCAAGAAAGCAAATAGAATGCTAGGTATCATAAAGAAAGGGATGGAAAATAAAACAAAGGATATTATAATGCCTCTGTATCGTTCCATGGTACGACCACACCTTGAATATTGTGTGCAGTTCTGGTCACCGTATCTTAAAAAGGACATAGCATTATTAGAAAAAGTACAGAGAAGAGCCACCAAAATGGTGAAGGGGATGGAAGGCTACTCCTATGAAGAGAGGCTACAAAGGTTGGGGCTCTTCAACCTGGAAAAGAGACGGCTGAGGGGAGATATGATAGAGGTCTATAAATTAATGAATGGAGTGGAGCAGGTAAACGTGGATCAATTGTTTACGCTATCAGAATATAGAAAGACTAGGGGACATGCAATGAAGCTACAGGGTAAACTATTTAAGACAAATAAGAGAAAATATTTTTTCACTCAACGTGTAATCAAACTCTGGAATTTGTTACCGGAGGATGTGGTAAGGGCTGTTAGTGTAGCTGGGTTTAAAAAAGGTTTGGACAAGTTCCTGGAGGAAAGGTCCATAAACCACTATTAAAAAGGGACCCAGGATAATCAGTGCTTGACCCAGTACAAGCATTGTGGAACCTGTGTCTTTTGCGGATACTGCTAGGTACGTATGACTTAGATTGGCCACTGTTGGAAACAGGATACTGGGCTTGATGGACCTCGGTCTGACCCAGTATGGCATTTCTTATGTTCTTATGTTCTTATGAAACCTGGCTGAAATCCAACAACCTCAGCATAAACCTCAACAAGACAGGAACCCTCTACGTCACAAGGAACCATAACATAACCCTCCTACAAACAATCACCTTTAATGACATCTCACTCCCAGTCAAGCAAGAGGTTAAATATCTCGGCATAATCCTCGACACATCACTCAGCATGCTAACCCACCTAAAACAAACAGCCAGAACAATCCTATATAAACTAAAGACCATACAATACCTAAGACCTATCCTCGAAACAAATGACTTCCGGTCGGATGTGCAAGCCATCATTACCCCACACTTTGACTACTGCAACAGCCTGTTGCAGAATTTACCAGCAAAAAACCTACACGTCTGTATCGGAATTGGGTATATTATGGGCCCGTTTTCACTTTAGATGTTTCTGCTGGCAGGACGTGGATGTTATAGAATCGGAATCCAAATAAATAGTTGCAGTTTCTACATCCTAGTTGCAAACCTTTATATGTGGTAACCGCAAAGCCTGTGCAATGACTATTCCTGGCATGCTCAGCATCTGCCCATGCAGTTAGCACACAGAGCCTACTTCTGCATGGTAAGTGTATTGCCAGCAGCACCAGTACATTTACTGCCTCCTGGAGAGCCAGTGGTAAGTGTGTCGGCGCTATCAGGGATGCCGTGCTCTTATCATGGCCCGACAGCACCCAACATTTAATTTCCAGTCTCTCCACCTGACACCCGCTAAAATCCAAAAGCAAGTCATCCCATCTCCTAGTCAACATCTACCAATTCCTCACACCCCTTAAGCAGCATCCCTACCTAGTGCTCCAGAGCCTCCAGACTCCCAACCCTTGGCACTTACATGGGTGTCCCTGCTGGATGAGTGGGTAAGAGTGATTACAAAATGCTCCTCCCACATCTGCACCAGAGCACAAAATGTCAGTTCAGGCCCTTAGCAACAGTCTCCTAGTACTATTGCTAGGAGTCAGGCATCTCTGTTTGGCAGCTTGACTCCTAGTGGTAGCACCCCAAGACCACCACTAGGGGTCACAGACACTAATTTGTATCTGGGTGCAGATGGAGCAGGATTATCTGGAATTGCTCTTGCCTACCCACTAACCCACCAGGACACAACTGATTAAGTACCAAGGTGGATTGGGGTGAGGAGATAGGTAGGGATGCTGATCAGAGGTAAGGGATTGCTAGATGTTGACTGCGGAGGGTGAGAGGAGTACTGATACTTATTGGGAGTGGGGTCTTGATAGATGATAATTGGAGATTGGGTGTTGGATGGGTAAGTATGCTGATCAGGCAGGGAAACTGGTAGATGCTGATCAGGGGATAGTCCATGGTAACTGCACATCAATTGTGTGGATGCATTTGTTCAATTCTCTTCAGTAGGAGGTAAGTGTGTCTGTGCTATCAGAAACCATGAAATGCATGGTAATATAGTAGCATAATGGTTGATGGCATATAAAGATAAACATGGTCCATACAGTCTTCCCTATAGAGTTGCTAGTGCAGGACCTGTTGTGCCATGCAGTTTGCTATTCCCATGCTGTTTTGTGTGTGTGCATGTGGATTTTTTGAGGGAGGGAGGGGACCTGAAGTGCAATACAGGATAGCGGACCTCATGCGCCACCCAGATAAGGTCTTAGATAGTGCTGGGGAGGAGTCTGCTGTCTTGGTAAATGTCGGTACCAATGACATAGGAAAATGTGGTAAGGAGGTTCTGGAGGCTAAATTTAGGCTTTTAGGTAGGAAGATGAAATCCAGAACTTTCAGGAAAGTGTTCTTTGAAATACTTCCCGTTCCACATGCAGGAACCAAAAGGCAGGCAAAGTTCCGGAGTCTCAATGCGTGGATGAGACGATGGTGCAAGGATGAGGGTTTTGGATTTGTTAGGAACTGGGGAACATTCTGGGGAAAGAAGGGGCTCTTCCGAAGGGATGGGCTTCACCTTAACCGTGATGGAACCAAGCTGCTGGCGTTAACCTTTAAAAGGGAGATAGAGCAGCTTTTAAACTAGATAATAGGGGAAAGCCGACATTCGCCCAAGAGCGCATGGTTCAGAAGAATATATCCTTGAAGGATACTACCAAAAGCAGAGAGGTTCCAAAAAAGAGTAAAGTTGAAGGCAGTTGAATGGGATGAAAGGCAGCTGCAAATGGACAGAGTGCATTGAGGTCTGAGTCCCATGCGGGATAACAGACCACGTGATGTGATAGCCTGCATGAGATCCTTTAAGATGAAGGAGAAGCTCTTAGCAATGTCACGCAAATTGGGGTCCTTCTAGAGGGAAGAGAGTGCAATCAAGCTGTTTCAGGAGGCAAAGGCGAGAATTGCGAGAGATAACATCGTTGCTGTGCAGAGAAGGATGGAGGTATAAATTATTGAACCCATTTGGACTCCTGGTAACAGTGCAAGGAAGTTAACTAAAGACTGAGAAAAAACTTAGAAATAACTCTTTTCTGTAGAGCTTGTATTAATTGTTGGGAAAATCCTTGGAAGATTACAAAGAAACGAGGACTATATTGCTAGTTAGTTTTCTCGAGGTCCCTGGTTTCCCAAGAAGCAGTCATTTATTTCATCTAGGAACTTTATCTCCCTAGCACGTCCTGCCGTGACACTGATCCAGTCGATACCGGAGTAATTGAAATCACCCATTATTATTACTGCTCTGTAACGTTTGTTAGCTTCCTTGATTTCTTTGAGCATTTCATCATCCATTTCTTATGTATGTTTCATATGTTCTTATGTATGTTTATGCCTTCGCTTTTTCTACCTGTTTAGCCACTTTAAGATCATCAGAAACAATCACGCCCAAGTCCTGCTCTTCTTTGCCCTCTAGACTACACCATACCACTCCCTTGGATTTTTGCAGCCGAAATACATGACCCTGGGTTTTTTAGCATTAAAACTCTCAGCCAAATTCTTGACCATTCTTCAAGCTTAACTAGATCTCTCCTCATATTATCTGCTCCTTCCTGAGTTTCTACTCTACTGCAGATTTTGGTATCATCCACAAAGAGGCAAACCTTACCCGACAGCCCTTCCGCAATATCACTAATGAAGATATTAAAAAGAATTGAGCCACAGAAAAATCCCTGTGGCATACCACTTCTCCTCAAAGTGTGCTCCATTTACATACACATTCTGTCACTTCCCACTCAATCAATTTTTAACCCATTTAGTCACTTTATGGTCCATTTCTAGGGTTCTCAATTTAGTTATAAGTCACCTGTGGATAACGGTGTCAATGTCTTTACTGATATCCAAGTACACCACCTCTAGGGCTCTCCCTTGGTCCAACTCTTTGGTCACTAAGTCAAAGAAATCAATCAGATTTGTCTGACAAGACCTACCTCTGGTGAATCCATGCTGCCTCGGAGTCTGCAATCCATTGGACTCCAGAAATCTCACTATCTTCTGTTTTATTATTAAATTCCATTAATTTATTCACCTCAGAGGTCACTTTTTCAAGATCTTTATGAGGCCAGTCTACAATCCCAGAACTATATGAGAGTACCAGAATTTCCATCTAATTGAGGCTTGTATTTTATTCCATGATGTTAAGCCACTTTTCAATAACGATTTTAATCTCCTGTAGTACTGACCTTTTCTCTCAGTAATTTCTGCTTGAGTGTCATTCCTTCCTATACACCTGGATATTTATATACACTTTTCTGTTCAAGTTCCTTGATGTCGCAGCCCTCAGCCAGGGAGATGTTTTCTAATTTTATCTATTTTCTTCTAAATAAAAAAACAGTTGACCTAGCATATTTATCAAGGTCAAATATAATTCTGATATCATTAGAAAAGCTTTTCATGGCAGAGGCAGCCGTTCCTGATGTAGTTTCCTAATGCCGCATCAGAGGAAGGTCCAGTTTGGGTTAGTTCCCCAGACTTCCCTGCCAGCTCCCTCTGATTTACCTTTTGTTGGTCCTTTGGATGCTTATCTTCATCGGGAAGTCCAGCCACAGATGGGGGGTGAGAAGCCCGGCTGAGAGTTCGCTGGAGCCGGTGAGCTCAGCGTCCCCTTCGGGCAGTGACCTAACACCCCCGGAAGCGTGTGCAGGGGTTTGTTCAGAGGGTGAGGAAGCGGAGGGGCCTTACAGAGGTGAGCCTTTAGTTTTGCTGGGGTCGCCACTGAACGTGACCATGAGTGGAGGAGTGCCCTCGCAAATTCCTTCTGCCCCTGAGATGCTTGGAGTGCAGCGGTTGACGTCTGAAGCAAGGGGAGCAGCTTCTTTACCAGCACCAGCCCCTGAGATGCCTGTAGCTACAGTTGAACCAATGCCCGTTTCCTCTGAGTTACAGAGACTGGAGCAGTTTACCCTGGAAGCCATTTGGTCAGCTATTAAGCAGCTAGATGAAGCTATTATTCCTCAAGTTCAAAGCTTGAAAATCCAGGTGGCACAGACTGAGAGGAACTGTTCTTTGAATTCTGAGTCTATTGAATCACTTAAATCTACTGTTACTGAGTCTTCTGCCCGAGCTGAGCATTTGGATTCTCAGGTTGAGGCATTGATGAAAGATTTCGGGAACATGAGGAGTCGTATGGAAGCCCTGGACAACCATTCAAGATTGACAAATTTACGTATGATTAATTTTCCAAAAGTGGCAGATATTTCTGCTAAAGAAATGTTTAAAAGTTATATGCTAGAGGTCCTCAGGGTTTCTCCTGAGCTCTCTCCACCATTGGTTAAGATATATTATATACCTACTGGTCAAAAGGTTTCCTCAGATGTTGATGTACCTGGTTTACAAGTGGTAGACGTTTTGAATGTTACTTTCTATGTTAGAGTCTTCGGATATGGATATAGTTTCTCCTGCTATCTGCTTAGTAACGTTTGCCTTAGCATCAGATAGGGAATGGCTTTTAAAAATGTTTTTTAAGAAGAGGAATGTTGTCTTTAAGGG
Organism: Ichthyophis bannanicus; assembly: GCA_033557465.1. NCBI lineage: Eukaryota > Metazoa > Chordata > Amphibia > Gymnophiona > Ichthyophiidae > Ichthyophis > Ichthyophis bannanicus. The sequence continues at coordinate 5,366,158 of CM066048.1, forward strand.
CTGCCTGGTTTGCATGTTTCCTGATTTAGCTAGGGAAACCCAATGACGCAGGAAGGAATTTTTAATCCTGTGCCCGAGGGTTTCTCAATTGGGTGGGCTCTTCTTTTTGAAATATCCCTGTAAATGTCTTGTTAAGTTAGAAGGTAATTCTTATATTTTCTTTTTTCCATCTCAATCAATTTCCTTTTTAAATGTCTAAGGGGTTGTTAGTGGTGGGGCCATCACCTGTTCTACTCCGTCTTGATTGAAATTGGCTGATATGTCTCTGTAGATTTCCTATTAGAGTTTATTGTTGAATATTTCCTATTTTGTTTGGATCTCCCATGTTGTGGGCTAGGGCGGGAATTTCAGGTTATTTTATTTCTTCTGAATTTTTGTTATATGTTTATTCTCTGATTTCCCGATTTCCTGTGCAAGTGATTGTATCCTTGTAATAATTTGTATAATCTATAAATATAAAAGAAAATAAAAAAGAAAAGCTTTTCACTACTGGGAGTTGCTCTGCTAATTGTTGGTTACTGAATCTGGAGATCATCAGGTAATGTATACATTGCAAATGTTATGTTATCTCTGGGTTCTTATCTTCTCTAGGATTCAGGCTAAATCTGTATCCCAAAGAGCTGATAAGAGTAGGATTAAGCACCATACAAAACAGAAGTGATGACAGGGAATCTCCCTGAAATATTCCTTGCTGGATCTTGATATTAGGAATAATATACTGACCATCTTCATACTTTAAAAAGAGTGCAGTTTGCTACATTGTCATGGTGAACTTAATGTACTTTATCAAACCAGGATTTATTTTATACATTTCAAGGCAGTTTATTATCCAAGAGTGTGGGATGCTATCAAAAGCTTTCTTATAATCAACCCATGCTATAATGAAATTTCTGTTTTTCTTAGCACTGATCATAATGGTCTTATTCAATATTAGCCTAGTGGTTATTTATGTATGTTATTTTATTTATCTAGGCTTATAAACTGCTTTTCTACCAATCAAAGTGTGTATATTCAGATACTATATATATTTTTTTCCTTGTCCACAAAGGGCTCACAATCTATGTTTTTGTACCTGAGGCAAAGGAGGGCTAAGTGGCTTGCCTAAGGCCACAAAGAGCACCTGTGGAACTAGATCACCAGTCCTTCTGGCCCAAGGTTGCTGTCCTCTAGCAGGATTCAAACCTCTGGCCCTCCAGCCTGAGTTAACTTATCCCAATCACTGGGCCCCTTCTCCCTCCTTGGCATCAGAAAAAACAGGGTTCAAATTCTACTTGTGTCCTTAACCCAGGTACAGCCTTAGATTGTAGGCCCTGTGGGGACAGTGAAATAACAGAAGTAGATTGCCAGGCCTTTCCTCCAAGGCAATGGAGGGCTAAGTGACTTGCTTGAGGCCACAAGGAATGTTAGTGGGAACTGAACCTTGGTATTTTAGTTACCAAGCCAGTGCTCGAACCACTAGGCTACTCCTCCACTCCTAGATACATGCAGCAATTGAACGTAACTTGCCTTGATCTAGTACTTGAAAGACATGAGCTAAATACTAATAAATACATTTCAATATATATTTCTTCTGATTTCTTATCTTCTCCATAACAAATGAATTTTCCTTTTTAGTAGTAGTTTTTGCCAGGAGTTACCACCCTTCTTTGGGGATGTCGGTGAGTGATTGTGAGATGGGCTGTTGTTCTTGAAGATGAGGATTCTAGTGTTGGGTTTTCAGTTTTGAGGTTTCTTCAGAGTTTCTGATTCACATCTCAAGGTGGAATGTTGCTCCTCCAAGGACAAGCAGGATAGCAGGTCATCACAATAAGGGTGACGTCACTGTCAAAGCCCAATGCACAAACTTTGCTCCAGAGTTAGTATTGTCTTGTTGTTGCATTGTGCATATATATGGACCAATGCAGAAAGCTAGCATGGCCTTTACTTGCAGATAATGCAACGTATACGCCTAACGCAGAAAAGAGACTGACAAGTGTGTAAACTGCAAAGGACAAGCAAATGCACACAGTAACGCTAAGCATATTTAAATTATAGGCAAATGAGCTGCACATATTGAAATGGCATGCTAATATTGTCTGTGTCCAATGCAGAGAAACGCGTAGAGGATTACATAACCTGCCAAAGTGCAAATATCTCTATGCTAGGTCTGAGGTGGCTTAAATGTCCTACACGTGCCACAACAGTTCTTTGATAGCATCAGGGGCTTTTCCTGATAACATCAAAATATTATCGGGGGCTCTGTGCCCTCAACAGAAAGCAAATCCCTGGCGTCCCAATGGCCCCGATCCCTCCACCCTCCCAACTAAAAATAACCCTGGTGGCCCAGTGGCCCTAATCCCCCCAACCAACTAAATAAAATAACCCTGGTGGCCCAGCAGCCCCAAATCCACCACCCCCTTCCTGGTATCTTTACAAAGGAGCAAGAGTGTTGCCCATGCATGCCCGCTTCTGTGCCTCCATCTTGAAAAATGCCATTTTCTACCTTATATGGGAGTCTGACCCTGCCCATTTCAACCCAGGATGCACCGCATGAGACCAGGTGCTGGAATGGGAGCATATGAGCAACACTCCTTCTCCTTTGTAAAGGTACTGGGAGGGGAGGGGGGTGGGTTTGGTGCCACTGGGTCACCAGGATTATTTTTATTTGGGTGGGTGGGGGGATCGGAGTCATTGGGCTACTGGGGATTTGCTTTCTGTTGGGGACATCGCCCCTTGACATTATTTTGATGGCATCGGGGGCTTTCCTCTATACTTGGATCATCTGAGCAGACGTTTGACACTTCACCTCAGATGATCCAGGCATCGTGGAAAGCCCTCGATGCCATCCAAATACTGTTGGGGCACATATGCAAATTCACCACACAGTGCCCCTGTTTCTCTGGGGGGGCAAACTTACACCGACTTCTGTGCCCATGCATTTCGCTTGCTCTTCCAGTTTACTGCTGCCATCTGTGCCACAGTTTAACATGCGACTAATTTCCATATGCGTCCCTTTCTGCATACCGGCGCTGAAGTCATGCGCTTACAGTGCGCTGCCTAAAGGCGTACAGTTAATAGTGTGCAACTTCAGTGCTGGCTTTCTGCACCAGCCTGATAGTGATTTAGGGCCTCTTACAAAACCCCATTAGCTGGTTAACAAGGATTTCAAGGCGCGGATACAAGCAGTCGGGAACACTAACACGCGATAGTACCTGCCTTTGCATGCTAAAAAGCACATTAATCAGTGATCGTGGGATTGGGCAGCGAGTGGGCATGGAAATCACATTACTGCTAGAGCCAGGGCAATTGCTATGTGCTCAGTGGCAGCGCGGCTCTTAACATAGGTTCACCTAATGACTCCTTTATAGGAGTCGTTAAGTGAACACGCCTTGGTAAAGTGGACCTTAGGTGACCCCTTCATGTGTTAGCTGCTGGGGACATACTGAACATGCCCTTGATAGCTAACACGCAGCCTTTGCCATTAACATGTGTGAGATTGGCACGTTAATGGCAAATCCTTAGCGGTCTTTAGTAAATGGGGTCCGTAGTTCCTTAAAGCTGTTCAACTAAACTAAATTATTTGCAAAGAAACAAAAATAATAAGCCAGAATTGAAGCAGTGTACTAAAAAAAATTGAATGTATTTTAATTGAGAACAGGTGAGATTTAAGAACAAGTCAGCATGCACTGAAAATAAAGATGCAAGGAGGGGACTGGAAAAAATATTGAATTATGTCAAAAGGTCATGAAGTACTGAAGAGTTATATTTTCAATAGAACAACTTTTTTTAAAAAAAAGTCATCACATTATGTTGTTGGAAAGGAGAAAATTCAGAAAACATTTCATTATAGGATGGGAGAGATTTTTAAGGTAAATTATCAGAAAAATAGGAAGGAGAAGAAAAGGTGTTCAGAGGGGAAGTTGGGGAAAATTTGGGTGAGAAAATGTGAGTATGGGTTTAAATGTTTAAATGTTGGAGTGTTAGGGGATTGATACAATTCAAAATGAAAATATTTGTTAAGGAATGAAATCTATAAAAAGGGAGAACATATCGTGAGAAAAGGAAAGAACTGCACCTCCCCAAAATGCAATGCCACTGATGTTTATATTACTGTAAGATATTACAAATTGAACGTTATCTCCCTACCTGCGGGTACCGGTGTATCATTGTGATTTCTGCTGATGAACGGGATGGAGATGACGTCAGTTGCCCAATGATTGCCATCAGTCTGCCCTTCTGAAAGCAGCTGTAGTTGGGTACTGGGACTCGGCGACCAGATAATATTCGTAAAGCGTTTAGCACTGAAATCTCATTACTATAGCAAGAATCAGACATAAGGAATCCCAGAGTAACATTGGGCAAAAGATCCGTCCTATTGTTGATCTCCTCAATGGCAAAAGCAAAGGTCAGCAGGTGCCGGATATAATATGAAGACAATCTGTAGAGACAGTAATATTTTTGTTCATTTCACAGGAAAGACTTAATATATTAGTATTTTCAAATTGCCCACCTTTATTGCAGCTGCAAATTTGAGTAGCATCTTCATTTATTTATTTGAAAGAATTTAGAGGGTAATTTTATAAGTCGGTGCCTACTTTAAGCATGAAAGTAATCTCCTTCTTAGGCACAATCTTAGCAAGACAATTGGTGTCTGTATAAGATAGTTGTGTAAGTGGCATAGATAGTGCCTCCAGTACAGGTGCGGACAGTGACACATGCCCTGGAGAAGGGGGAAATGCCAGCTTCTAGACTTCAATAGCTCACAAAGAGATATTTGAAAGTTATTTCCATGGTCTACAGCCTTAAATGCCTTAAACGGGAATATTCTACAGCACCTACATGGTTAGTGCCACTGAATATCCCCATCTATGTCCCTACGTGGCCCGATACTATCTGGTTAGCATTGAGGTGTGTTGGGAGCATTTTGGGGCAGAGCGGGGGCATATTTATTTATTTATTTAACAGTATTTATATACCACCTTTTCCTTAAATCAAGGTAATTTACATTGAACTCAACTTTTTCCTTGGGCAACAATGTGGTTTACATTAAAACTCCATCATTGAACTTAACTATTTACATTGCAACAGGTGTTTTAAAGACTAAAATTTGTAATCATCATTGTGTCATAACAGTATGTTTCTTAACTTATTTACATAAATTACTAGTAATTTAACTTATTTATATGTTGTATGATTGTGGGAATTGTTGAGTGGTCATTGCCCAGGTTTGGTGTGGATGAATGGTACTGGTTATTTCTATGTGATGTTGCCGTAGGGTTCAATGAACAGGAATGTTTTCAGCATTTCCCTGAATTCTTTAGTGTCTTTTGTGCACCTGATATTGTTCGGTAGGGAGTTCCGCAGATTTGACGCATATAGGGAGAAGGCCCAGTTTGAATTGCACTGCTTAGCTTTGAAGAATTCCTTTGGTGTGGTTAGCATATTTTTACTGTTTGTTCTTGACGGGTGCTTTTCGGGGTATATTTTTATTAGGTCTTGGAGAGATTCAGCCAATTCCTTCTGGAGTACCTTGAAGATATTTTGCACGAGTCCTGATTGGGGTCCAGTGAAGTTGTGCTAAGATTGTTGTTATGCGCTCATCTTTGTTTATTCCTGTGAGAATATGAGCGGCGGTGTTCTGTACCATCTATAGTGAATGAGTTGATGTTGTTGGCAGGCCTTGGTAAACTGAGTTACAAAAGTGCAGTACTGGTGTGATTATGGCCTGTAGTACTGTCCTGAAGTCATTCTAACTTATCAGGGGCTTTAGTTTCCAGATGGTTTTCAATTTGTGGTAAGCGTTCTGTGTGTCCTTTTAATATGGCTTGTAAGTTTAAATTCTGATCGAGGGTGACCTCTAGGTATTTAACTTCACTTTTGACAGCAATATGTCCATTCTTAGTAGCTATGGTGGAGGGATGGTTGAAGGTCTTATTTCATGTTATTGTGAGTGCTTCCAATTTGCTATAGTTTTAGATGAGATTATGGGAATTTACCAACCTGAGATGTCTGTGAGGCATTCCGTTATGGTTGTATACTATAGGGTTTTGACATCAAATGACATGGATACCATGATGTCATTTTGGCATAGATTTTGTAGTGGGTGTTATGCTTTCGTATGACTTCACACAGTGGCTGAATGTATATGTTAAGTAGCATGGATGATAATGCTGACCCCTGGGATACTCCTTGCGTTAGTTTGAATGGAGAGGATGTGTCTTTCCTGCATCTGATGTACTGTTGTCTGTCATTTAGGTATGACTGGAACCATTTCAAAGTGTTATTGCATGACAAGGTTATGCCTGTGCCAGTGACTAGCCACTGTCTGAACCCCCCACATGTACATTGATAAATGATGATCAACACAAACTGCTGAAACAACAGGTCTGCAATGGGCAAATGTTATCCCAGCCAGCACATAATCTGGAAGCATCCTGTGTCACCTGAACACAACAGCACATCAACACAGGGGTGTATGTCAGCCCTGCCAGTGGGCACCCAATGATGTAATGCATGACAGATATTGTGGATTGTCCCCCCGCCCCCCAAGTGAAGGTCCTTGGGCCTGCTACTAGGGTGACCCATTTGTCAGTAATGATCTCCGTATGTGAATGAACAATTGGATATAGGAGCACATACAAGGTGACTAATGTGACCCAAGCACTCCCAACCGATGTAAAGACTGCATATAAAGCCCTGATGCTTTACAGTAAAAAGTCCACAACGTTATAATGTATAAAGTTATAAGGAAAGAATTCAAACGTTATAATGTATAAAGTTATAAGGGAAAGTTTAAAATGTTATAATGTATAAAGTTATAATGTATAAGGTCAAATGTTATAATGTAAAGTCACAAAACAGATTTTGTGACATGTTAAGTTATATGGAAACCGCCCCTAATCTCTGGAAGGGGCGGTATAGAAAAACGCAACAAATAAATAAATAAATAAATACATGTCAGCCACTACCTTCCTTCCACTGTGAATTTGGTGTCTGGCATACACTAGAGGACCTCAAATGTCATTTTAGGACTATGCGGATACAGAGGTCCATGATCATACAGTGCCCTAGGGAAGAGGTGACAGCAGAAACAGGTAAGTGATGCGCTGTGCAGGACCCTTTTTCTGCATCAAACAACAGCCGTTACAGACAACAAGGCTTACATGTGTACATTACAGCAGAGTAGTTGCATGCACAACAACAGAGTGGTCCGGATGTTCCCATGGTACCACCATTTCTGCCACCATCCACAACTTGGTAGCAGGAGAGCCACACAGTCATCTGTGCTTGCACATGGCATAGATTCATGCCAACAGGGGGGCCCACACAGTGTGTGCTGCCAGTATAACGGTGAACTAGCCACACAGCTCATACACAGACAGCAATGTCAGATGTATCAAATCCATATTTGCACTTGTGTTGCCAGGGCCTGTGTCAATGTAAGTTAACAGGGGTAAAGTAGCAGAAACCCACGTAAGCATTGAGTTGAGTAATATGTCAGGCATTCCCAAATGTGACAAGCTATGAGACAACCCTGCAATCCAGGACAACACTCATTGGCGCTCACATCTGGTTGGGGGCAAGACATAAACAGAGCACACAGGAGCACAGGACAGAAATACTATACCACCAGGTAGAGGGTAGAACTGTGCAGCCAGTCAAGCATGGCATATCAGTCAGTATAATGTGAGGCCCGCCTATCACATAGCTGAATGTCAGGGGGACATATGTGCCGCTAATGAGGCAGCAGATGGGTCAGTTATGCTGGTATACAGTCAGTGAGCAGGCTCAGGTGAGGCAGTATGTGCATGTGCATGTGTGTGTGTGCCTCCATGTTTCTACACTGTCCTATCTTCAGTAGATATGAAGTGTCACCCATGTTATTGGCTGCTCTCCCTCTCTAAAGGAAAAAAGAGGACTGTTGTAGTTGTTGATATGGAAGGACAGACTAGATAGGCAATGTGGTCTTTTTCTGTCGTCATTTTTCTATGTTTCTATCAGGCATCAGCAAGTGGGCACCCTGCCACCTCCAGCTGCTCTTCTGGAAGTGAGGAGGAAGAGACAATAACGGAGGAGGAGATGGAAGAGGAGGGAGTGGAGGGGGAGGTTGAGGATGGGGCAGAAGAGGAAATGGTTGAGGGGGAAGCTCAACTCTGGAATTTGTTACCGGAGGATGTAGTAAAAACTGTTAGTATAGCTGGATATAAAAAAGGTTTAGATAAGTTCCTGGAGGAAAGGTCCATAAACCATTATTAAAAGGGACATGGGATATCGCTGCTTAACCAAATACAAGCATTGAGGAACCTGTGTCTTTTGGGGAAACTGCTAGGTACGTATGGCCTAGATTGGCCACTGTTGGAAACAGGATATTTTGCTTGATGGACCTTGGTCTGACCCAATATGGCATATCTTATGTTCTTAAGCAGAAGGGTAGGTGGAGGAGGGGAAGAGGAGGGGGAGGTGAAGGTGGAGGAGGAAATGGAAGGGGAGTCAGAGGAGGGGGTAGAGTATTAGGAAGTAAAGAAGGTGATGGGGGTGGAGCAGGGGGAAGAGAAGGAGGAGGTATTTGAGGATGTTGAGGGGGATGTGGAGGAGGAAACCAGCACAGAATCAGAGTCTGATTCTGAGGAGGAAGAGTAGGGAACAATGAAACACCTATCCCCTGTGTGGCCAGAGGATGAGGAGGAGGTCACCTGCAGACTGATCCGTCAGATGAAGGAGGAGCCTATGGAGGGGCCCCAGGTGTCTGCATTGCCTCCTACCCCCCAGTGTCACTTGCCCATCCCACCCTGCCACATCTTTTCCACCTTGCATTTGACCTCCCTCCATCTGATCCACCTATTTGCCATTCTTAACTATTAGGGTTTTTCTCCTTTGCTTGCCTCTCTATCTCTATATGTGTGTTCTATTTCTTCGCTTTCCTGTAAGAATTGGCATTATTTTCTAAGTTTCTGACTGCAGCCATTTATTGTACATCGCTCTGATGCTACTGTTTGGGCGGTTAATCAAACTATGAGAAGATAAAGATGTTGGCTACAGTTGATGGCACAGCTGCAGAGGGAGGCACCACAGACACCAAGATCTCCCCAACATACCTGGCACCGAGACCAGCATCACCAGTCCCAGGGCCCCAGGGATGTCAGCCTGCACCAGGCCCAGACCCCTTAACAGTCTAGCAGGCAGATACCTCTGTGGCACTAGCCCATCTGGTAGACCACACCTAAGGCCTCCAGTACATAGTGGTGGCACTGCGGAGCTGAAGTGAGACTACCCCACAGACACAGAGGGCCTGCTCCCATATCTACTGTGGTGTGCTGTTGTGGGACATGGCAACATCCCACTGACAGTGGTTGCCTGTGGAAGCAGTAGCAGGGGTGAGAGGGCCCTGATAGAGCTACAGTCACAAACATTAGTTAGTGTAGCACAGCAGTATGGGGATGGGCTGCTCATGCTGTCAGACTGCAATAACATATTGTAAACTTCTCTATAATAAAAAATGTTCATGGTTTGAATCTCAGTATGTATTCATTGTAGCCAGTAGCATAGATGGGTGACTTCTACATAAGTTGCAGTGATTAAGATGTACATGTCATTGGTCATGTTTTGAGTGGGGTGCTCTGTAGGTGATGTGGGCCTTGGTATGCTCACATACATCTGGAGCCTGCATGTGCCATGGAGGTGTGCATGTGGTGACCCAAATGGTAGTGATGCTGTCTGCGTATGCGCCTTGTGGTGCTCTGAGAGCATGCATGCAAGGAACTGTCTCAATGGCTCTGAATCAGTCCCATCAGGTCTTGCCCCCTATCCTCATGACTATCCAGGCCAGGCCATAGGGCCCTGCAAACAGGGCGGTGGTAAGCTTTACTGCCATTGGCAGTGCGTCTCAAGGTCCTGACAGAGTATGGTGCACAGCTCAGAGATTGTGCCACTGTCAAGACGATATCACTTATTCATCTCCTCCTCTGTAAGTTGGAGGTAGATGATCCTGGCCCTGTACACACATGGTGCCCGGTACCCACGCCTGTGGTACTGGGCCAGTGCCCATTGATATATCTGTGTATTTTGCTGCCTCCTCCTCTGTGCCTGGGCTCTTCAGTTGCATCTTCACCTCTGAAGGATCCTGAGCATTCCCCACATAGCGGGTGTTTGTAGTACACAGGTTGGCTTAAAACTTACACAGTTTATAGCATCTTAGGGCACTGCCCAACCCATATGAATATTGGCTTACATGGGTATGATGGGGCCAAGCACATGCCATGCCCCATTACAACCTTGCAGATATCCGGCTATTGTTGCCCAGCTTTGGTGGATTTTCGATGCTAGGTGCATTGTTGAATATTTGCTGTACCCAGTTATGGCGTTCTTACACGGGTTAGTCATGTATTTAGCATCTATGGCCCGCCTAACACTTCCAATACTGGGCCCTAAAACATTAAGGGCCCAATATTCTAAAGGCATTTATACAGTTTACTGATCTGTAAACCATGTAAAGCACTGAACAGCAGTTAGTGCCATTGAAATAGGTCTCAGAGGCACAACCCTGAACTGGTTCCGTTCCTACCTAGATAACAGAACCCACCAGGTTCGTATTGGTAACGATACCTCCCACCCATTTATCCTAAAACAAGGTGTCCCCCAAGGATCCAGTCTTTCTGCTCTTCTATTTAATATCTTCCTCCAACCTGCCTGTAAGATCTTCCAAAACTACGACATTCAGTATCAGTTATATGCAGACGATATGATGTGCTTCACTCCTTTTAACCTTTCTAACCCTAATTTTTCTAAACTAAGTGAATGCCTAACTAGCCTAAAAACCTGGCTCTCCCAGCATAACCTCTTAATCGATCAATCCAAAACCGAGGTCCTCCAGGTATTTTCCAACCCTGCATACACCCCACCTCCCATTCTTACCTTCGGTGATCTCACACTTACTATAAAAAAACAAGTAAAATACCTTGGTATTATCCTGGATCAGAACCTTACCTTCACTGATCAAATAAAGAGAACCACTAATATAATATACGCAAAGATCCGTACCCTCAGGAACCTCAAACCCCTTTTAAGCCCAAATTCCTTCCATACTGTCTGCCAGGCCCTCACAATCCCTTCCCTTGATTACTGCAATCATATCTATCATGGCCTTCCCAAGAACACTATTCAACCGCTTCAAATAGCCCAGAACACAATAGCACGGCTCATAACTAACAACCCTAGACGTTCCCACATCACTCCTGTCCTCTATGATCTCCACTGGCTCCCCATCCAATATAGAGTTAAATTCAAGGTCCTCACTCTTACACATAAAATCATGTCCAATGAGTCTGCTCCATGCCTCTCCCCCCTCCTTCTCTCCTCCAATAACACAAGAACACGCCGCTATATAACCAAAAACGTACTAACCATCCCTATAAATAAGAGACACTGCAAACAAATCACAAGTAACAGGGCTTTCTCCCTCTATGCTCCATCCTTATGGAATGCCCTTCCTCATGAACTTCGGAACTGTTCGAACCACTCTGAGTTCCGAAAGAAGTTAAAAACCCATCTTTTTCTTGAACATTTCTCCCTTCCACCTTAGCTCATAACCCTTCCACCTTCCTCCCTACTCCTGCAACACTCAAATCCTACTGTACAACCAAATGACTCATTGTAAACTCTTATGTAAATAGTTAATCCTTGATCTTTGTAATTAGTTCCTCTCATTACATATGTATCCATTGTTATCTTGTTACCATATATATCCATTGTTATCTTGTTCCATGTAAACAGTTGAAATATACTGCCAAAATTGTTCCATGTAAACTGTCTTGACTTGTAAAAAGACGGTATATAAAAACTGTTGAATAAATAAATAAATATCCCCAACTAATACTGCTATACGCCCCAATGCTAACCGGTAGCAATGGGGAATGTTGTGGGCATTCTGGTGTGTGGTGTGGGCAGTGGAAGTTGCTAACTGGGTAGCGGCAATGTTGCACTGCTACCCAGTAAGCAACCTGCGGATAAAACAAAAAAAACTGGCCTAGTTTTAAACACAGGAGCTAAATGGATAGCAGTGCAATATCGCTGCTACCTGGTTAGCTTTTATGACATTGGAGTCTGTGTGGTGACCCTGGATATTCAAAGCCAGGGCCGCATATTAGAATGCTGCAGATCAAAGATAATTCCCCGAGGGCTCAGAGTAATTAAGGCACCAGGAATGTATTCGGAGGAAAGTGGCTTTGTAAAATGCTGGAATGCCATTCTGAACAAATGTTCATTAGACTTAATGATTTTGCTCATTAGTACAGCAAATAAAAAATCTGAGTTGTACAAGGCTGATATAGATGAAAAATTAGTGGCATTGAAGGGAAATGATAAACAGTTTGAGAGGTCACATAAGGATTTTGAGAAAAACAATATAACCTTTAAGAAAGAAATTAAGGACAAAAAAATGGAAAAATTTAGAAGGGATGAAGACGATTATATGGGTATGTGTACCCTTGGTGTAAAAATGTGGAAAAAGACCGTATATTTTTTAAGAAAAGGTCCACCCTATTTGATCAAAAAGAACCACCAATAGAGGATGACATAGGGGAGGACCCTGAGGAACCCAGAAAGAAGCGTAACAGGAACGTGTCCATGGAAGGGGATATTGATGGATCGTCATCTCTATTCTCAGCCATGGGCAAAATAGATGAGAAGGAGAAAGAAAAAGGAAAAGATAAAGAAAAATCTGGTTACAATAAGAATTTTTTAAACATGGATTCACTTTGGAAAAAGAACACGCGAGATTCGTCTCGCCCACGGTATCCAAGAAAGGAAGGTTTTTGGGAAAAGGATCAGCAGTCAGACAGGACCTATGCTCAACCCCAGAGTTTCAGGGGACGAGGGCGAGGAAGAGGCAGAGGGAGAGGGAGAGGTCGGGGGGGACCCGACAGATCTCAAGAGAGAAGGTGGTAGATAATGTGATTAATCTTTCAAAACATAAATTAACTCCAGATGAAACTTCATTACTCAATAAAGGTTTGTCTTTTGTGCCAGTCCGTAGGTATGACCCTTTTGAGACTAAAGTTGATTTGTATAAATTTTTTCGAAAAATTCGAGTGAGGAATTTTTTCATTAATCAAGGAGAAATCTCTAATGATGTTTCTATAGTACGAAAAAAATCTAGATGGTTGCCCCCGCCCAATGTGGATCCGTTAATAGAGGTGTTTGAGAAAATGGTATTAAAAGAAGTTAGTGGCTTTAAGTCCGAGCCATACCCGCCTTATCATAATTTGACAAAAGGGGAGAAGTTGGCTATTAAGACACTTCAGAAAAATAGTAACATTATTATCAAACCCGCGGATAAGGGAGGGGCGACAGCAATGTTCCCTCTAATTTTCTGTAGGCTGTGTGCGCATAAAATATCAGCTGTGCAGCTTTTGAAGGAAGGTTAAATTTTTGTGCGTCACATAATGACACTCGGTGTTATATACTTTAAAATTTGACTACACGTCAGAATACAGTATGTACACCACATTGATTTTAATCAAATTAAATGAAAATAGACGATTACTAAATGAAGCAGAAAATTTCTAGTAATTACAATCACAACTTTTAAATTTTAAGACGTCTGTGTTGTTTTCTATCAGAATCAGAACCGTAATTTTTGTGCGCTCTGTTGTAAAGTATGTGTGCTCGCTCGGCGAGGTGTGTGCGCGCGCACATGCGCACAGCTTAGAGGGAACAGTGGGCGACAGTCATCATGGATAAACAGATGTATGTTGGCGAAATAAAGAGGCAACTGAAGGACACCACATTTTATCGTAGGTTGGATGATGATCCCACACAGTCTTTGAAGAGTTCATTGGACAGTTTGGTACTTACGGATTATGAACTTGGGAAAATTACATCAAAAGAGAGAGAGTTCCTGACGGTACCCTCCCCAGTAATTCCTACTATTTATATTAACCCAAAAATACATAAGTTGTTGAAAGATCCTCCAGGACGTCCGATAGTGTCTGCGATAGGGTCACTTTTTGAACCAGTGTCCCAATTATTAGATATACTATTGCGGCCATACATTGAGAGCATGTGGTCATATGTTCGGGACTCCACACAAGTTATCAATATTCTTAGAACTATAGAATACTCCGATGAGCTGTTGCTTGTAACCTTGGATATTGAATCATTGTACACAAACATACCACAGGAAGAAGCATTAATAATAATTCAACGATATCTATACAACAGAAGTAGTCACAAACGTATTCCCACGATATTCCTTATAGAAATAGCTCGGATGGCCTTGTGCCATAATTATTTTTGTTTTAGGAACAATTTCTACCAGCAGATCAAGGGAGTAGCCATGGGCTCATCGATGGGACCAGACATTGCAAATCTTTACGTATATGAGTTTGAAGAGACGTATATAAAGAATAATCCTTTCAATAAGCAGATACACTTATGGTTGAGATACATAGATGATATCCTTGTTTTGTGGAACGGTTCAGTGGAAGAACTGTCGGAGTTTAATGTTTTTACATCCAGATGGGTTGAATATGGAAGAAGATTTATCAGTATTTCTCTAATAGTAATAGAACATGCACACAGTATGGTACAGTAGGTTTCCTTGAATGATGAGAGGAGTATAGGAAGAAGATAGATTTGGAGTCGTAGTATCAGTGATACATTGTGATTGGATGTAATTGACATTATTTGATTCTTTTAAAATGCAAATATACTTCAGGTAGCTATTGTTTATAGCCTTTCCTTTTGCACAGTGGTGAATTTTTGGTGGTTCTTTGCCTATGGATAAAGAATCTGTAAGGTTAGAAAGAGATTCAATGGTTGTTTTAAAGAAACGTAAGTTTATGACGTCACTGTTTTGTTCCCGCGTTTTTTTGTAACCTTTATTTAAACGCGCAGCTGCGGGCGTCTTTTAGAAGTTGTGCAGGAAGAGAGAGAGTGCTCTATGTTCTAACGCACGTATAATTTGAGATAATAAGGATTTTGGGTAAGTCCGCAATGGTGGCTACATTTAGTATGAGTGTTGATATCGGCATTTATGTTTCGGGGCAATTCACATTGTAAGGGACAGTAGTACGAGACGTCTATTATGGGTAGTGAATGGCAAAAAGTGAGAAGTACATGTGCATATGAGGCTTTAACGATAATTTGAGCCATCGGCACTGTTTGGTTTGAAAAAAGTAAGGCACTTTAACCTAAGCTGTTTTAAAGTACATTTGCCGCCCTGTTGTTTTACAGAATTATATATTGCGTTGGAGGACAGAGTAGCATGCATTTCCGTAGTTAATTTAACAAGTAATAAACTTTGGAAAAAGAAGCATGCATTTCCATCGTTTTTAGAGTGTGATCGCTGCTATGGTCTTCATGATGATGTGTTTTTGAAGAGACGATTGATGGATAAGCATTAGTAGTAAGGTAGCAAGGAATTATGCAGTGGTATATGGACTCTTTCTTTTTCTTTTTCTTTTTCTGGTTGACAATAGGATTTATATAACAATTTTATGCATTTATATTGCAGTGAAAACCGGTTTGTGGACAATCTTAGCGCTGTTGTGCCTAGTGCTGACAGTATTGAGTTTTAGCAAATCCATTGCAGAGGTAAGAGTTTATGATGAGATGAGATAGGACATCTAGGTTCCTGTTGCATTTTTCCTGGGTTTCTTTGGGTTTGGTTAATCCATCCTGTTTTGGTTCGATTTCATTATTTATTATTAAATATTTATAATTTTTATTATTTAATTAATATATATTTTTATATGTTGAGATATTGTTATAGGTGCACCTCTTTATGTTAGTCTTTCCCCCTTTTTTCCTTTAGCAAATTCAATGTGGCATATTGCACGGGCAAAGGTAATGAATATTATGAACATAGATTATATTGATTTTCATTTTATTTGTTTCTCTATGTTTTAATATTACTGGTTGTTTTAATATTATCTGTGTATTTATTATCTTTTAAGTACGTATTATTTTATGATATATTAGTACTTATGTGATGTGCACAAGTCAATAGTTAGTACATTGTTACATTTTTATGGTATTATTTATTTATTATTTTTAGTTATTTATGTAATCATGAAATGGAAGTATTTTTTAGATGGATTTTATTTATTTATTTATTTATTTTTTATTATTTTTTATTTTTGAGGTAGTTTTTTTGCTGTACTGTATTAATTAATTATTTATATTCGTTCAATAACATTTTAAATGTTTTATTGATACGCCAAATAGTTTGTTAGGTGCTTTAATTGTTTATTTCATTTTAATATGTTTACATTTATGATTTATGTGTATAGATTATGAATGTTTTTAATATTGTTTTTATGTTGTAGCCATAAGCCCCTGAAGAAGACATAAGCGAAACATGGCCTGTGTCGGGCCTGGCTTTGTAACACAAGAGTGGTAATAAATAGTTTCCTTCCTTGCCTCCGCGCCTTTTACTGGGTTTGTTGTGTGGCGCGTGGTTCGTGCTCGTTTGTTGGACGGATCAATTTTCTTCCTGTCTGTCTTTTTCACTGTCCAGCTTTCACATCCATATGATGTTATTGAAAATACCATGGCTTGAACAAGTCGAATCTTTGTATGGAGAGAGACATCTCTGCTCTTGAGAATCTTATCTAGGTCTTTCATGGCCATTCTGCAAGAGCAATACGTCGTCTGATTTCTTGACTGCTTGTTGCTTCTTTATTGATAGTTGATCCAAATAGGTTAAAGTTGTTCACGATTTCAATTTCTTCTCCTTCAACGATGAACCTGTTGATTATGCCAGTTGTCATGATCTTTGTCTTCTTTACATTAAGGTGCAGGCCCATTTTGAGACTATGTTCTTTGATTGTGAGAAGCAAATGTTTCAGATCATCTTCACTTTCAGCCAGTAATGTGGTATCATCAGCATAGCGAAGGTTGTTGATGAGTCTTCCACCAATCTTCACACCTCTGTTGTCTTCATACAATCCTGCTTCTCTGATGATTTGTTCTGCATATAAATTAAACAGGTAGGGGGAAAGTATGCAGCCTTGTCTTACACCTCTGCTAATTTTAAACCATTCTGTTTCTCCTTGTTCCGTTCTAACTGATGCTTCTTGATCAATGTACAGATTGTGCAAGAGTACGATCAGGTGTTCTGGTATACCCATGCTTCTTAATGTGGCCCAGAGTTTCTCATGGTTTACACAGTCAAAATCTTTGCTATAATCGATAAAGCACAAATAGATATCCTTTTGGTATTCTTTAGTCTTTTCAAGGATCCATCTCACATCCGCAATGATGTCTCTCGTTCCTCACCCTTTCCTGAACCCTGCTTGCACTTCAGGCAGTTCTTGTTCCAGGTATGGTTGTAGTCTCTTTTGAATAATCTTCAGTAGAATCTTGCTGGCATGTGGGATCAGAGCGATTGTGTGATAATTTCTACAGTCAGTTGGATCACCTTTCTTTAGTACTGGTATAAACACAGATCTTTTCCAGTCAGTTGGCCATGATGCTGTCTTTCATATTTCTTGGCAGAGCCTTGTAAGTACGGTAACCGCTGCATCAGATTGCTGTAATACTTCTATGGGAATGTTATCAATGCCTGGTGCTTTGTTCTTTGATAAGGCTTTCAATGCTGCTTCAACTTCTTCTTTCATCACCAATGGTTCCCGATCATAAGGTACAGCTTGAAACGGCTGTTGGTCCACTTGATCTTTATCATATAAAAACTCTGTATATTCCTTCCATCTTTTCTTGATCTTCTCAGCATCATTCAACATAGAACCTTGAGCATCTTGTAACATTCCAATTCGAGGCTGGAACTTTTTCTTTAACTCTCGTAGCTTTAGGAAAGCCGATCTTGTTTTTCCTCTAATAGTTTCTGCTTCTATTTCCTTGCATGCGTCATTGTAGTACTTTTCCTTGTCCTATCTTGCTGCATGTTGGAAATGTCTGTTGAGTTCTGCGAGTGTCTTTCTTTCTCCTCTGGCTTTAGCTTCTCTGCGTTTCTGGGCAATTTTCAGAGTTTCTTCAGTCATCCATTTTGGCCGTTTTTTTTCTTTTTCACCTTTTGTAGAGACTTCTCACTTTCTTCCAACACCACCTTCTTGATGTCATTCCATAACTCTTCTGGAGCTCTATCATTTTTTTAAATTATTTATTTATGAAAAGATTTTACAACATTGCACAGTAAAATTTATAACACAAGAAACATAATATTACAGAAGAAATTAAAAAAAAAGCATAGGAAATCCTTAATACAAGATTATAACCCACATCATTGGGGAGACTTGTCTAAATATTCAAGACAAAATCATAACACAAGGTAAACAAGGCTAAACAGTATTCAAAAGAATCTGCAGCCAACATAAGCAGCCAGGGGGAGAACCCTCCCTTCCCACTCTTACGAGTTACCCTTAGACTTCTCCCTATCCAAAATCCACTTTACCAATTCGGAAGAAGACAGGAAAATAAATTTATCATGATTTATAGAAATGCAACATTTACATGGATATTTTAAGAAAAAGGTAGCCCCTAGACTTTAATACCAGAAAAGCTTTCCTACGTAACTGTGTAGAATAAGAAACATCTGGAAATATCTGTATCCTGTCACCACAGAACTTCACCTCCTTCCTCCTAAAATATGCTTTAAGAATATTGACCTTCTCCTCCTCTGAGGAAAGGGTCACTAATAGTGTAGCACGAGAGGTGATAGTATCGTGGGACTCTTCTAAAAAAGCTGTCAAATTAAAGTTCTCAAGAACCGAAGGAGAGCTATGAGGCAAAATTTTTGCAGACAAATAATAACACTTAATAATTGAACAAGAATCAGCTTGCGTAAAAAGAAGGGCTTCTTTCAAATATTTCCGAAACAAAATTAAAATGAACAGATAGGAAAATTTAGTATCCTCAAATTTTTAGCACGAGACACATTCTCCAGATGCTCAAGTTTCTGGTGCAAAATAAGGCTGTCTTTTGTGAAAACTATGGAAAAATCAGAAGCAGACCTCGCTTGAGACTCCAATTTTGCCACCACGGAGCTCAAGGCTCCAACTTGAGAATCTAGAGATTGAAACTTTCCTACAGCGTCCCTAGTAAAGTGACACAACAAAGGAACAGTCATAGCAAGAGTCTTTTCTGTGCGAGTAACCACTTGTCAAACATCCAAAAAGGTAATTCCGGAAGTTGAAGATTTAGTGGGGAGGGCAGAAGAAGGGCTCCAAGAGACCGCCTTCGGAACCACACCACACCGAGAAGAAGCAACAACAGGAGAAAAGTCACCGGACAACTCGAGAAAACCAGGAGGTAATGGGGGGGTACGCTCAACAGAGCTTAAACTCACTCCCTCGATAGAGGGGTCGAGAGGCACAGTACCTGAGGAGACAGCTCGCGGTGTAGAAATCACATGTTTTTCAATGGCACCAACTTGAGAAGCTTCAGCCGGAGGTTTCTTCTATCGCTTTCCCCTCGGCATGATCAGCACTCCAGAACCGGCTGGGCTCCTAACGGGCTCCTAAGGGGCTCACAAGGGGCGTGGCAATACCCCTTTGGATACACCCCTTAGGAGACGCGCCGACGGCTAAGTGCCGTAGCAAAGTTCTTAATATCAGGGCCCCGAAGGTGACGTCAGCCGGGCTGCCCGCTCCAATCACCAGACTTCAAACCGGCACCTCTCTCCCCCGAAGGGAACCAGACTGCAAGACAGACGCTCCCAAGGAAGGTGCAGCAGAGGGATCTTATATCAGGGCCCCGAAGGTGACGTCAACTGGGCTGCCCGCTCCAATCGCCAGACTTCAAACCGGCACCTCTGTCCCCCTGAAGGGAACCAGACTGCAAGATAGACGCTCCCCGGAGCTCTATCATTTGTATCAAAAGCAGCAAATCGATTTTGCAGGCAGTCTTTAAATTCCTGTGGTATATTCTCAAGGTCATATTTGGCTGCATTCATGAGTGGTTTGCTCTTTTTCAACTTTAGCTTGAGTTTGCATACTAGTAGTTGATGATCTGTACCACAGTCAGCTCCAGGTTTTGTCTTTGTTGATGTTATAGAGCTTTTCCATCGTTGACTTCCACAGATATAGTCAATTTGATTTTTATACAATCCATTGGGTGAAGTCCATGTGTACAGTCGCCACTTGTTTTGCTGGAAGAAGGTGTTTGAGATGAATAGATCGTTGGTCTTGCAGAATTCTATCAGTCTTTCTCCAGCTTCATTTCTGTTGCCAAGTCCATATTTTCCAACTACTTTGCCTTCTTCTTTGTTGCCAACCTTTGCGTTCCAGTCACCCATGACTATCAGGATATCCTGTTTGCATGTTCTGTCAATTTCAGCTTGTACTTGTTCATAGAACTCTTCAATTTCGTTCTCATCTGCAGCTGTTGTTGGGGCATATACTTGAATTATAGTTGTGTTGATAGGCATTCCTCATAGACGAATAGAGATTAAGCGTTCGCTGACTGCATTGTATTTCATTACAGTTCTTGCAAGTTTCTTCTTTATTATAAATGCAACACCATTTCTTCTTTGTCTTTCATTTCCAGCATAGTAGACCATGTGATCATCTGATGCAAAGTGCCCGATGCCAGTCCATTTCAGTTCACTGACACCCAACAGATCAAGTTGTACACGTTCCATTTCATTTTTGACCACCTCCAACTTCCCTTGGTTCATGCTTCGTACGTTCCTTGTTCCAATGTGTAAGACATCTTTACAGCTTCTGACTCTCATTTCATGCGCAGCTACATCAGCAGTCAGACGTCCCGAGGGCTTTGATCCAACCACATCATAAATGCTGGCTTTACTCTGAAAAGTCTTCAGCTCTTCCCCAGTAGCTAGTTGAGTGCCTTCTGACCTGGGGGTCTCATCTTCTAGCACTATAGCACAATTTGTTTTGTTGCAACTATCCATTGGGTTTTCATGGCAAGATACAGAAGTAGATTGCCAGGCCTTCCTTCCGCGCAGTTTAAGTTTGGTGTTTATTTATTTATTTATTTAACGTCATTTATATACCGCCTTATCCTACAATCAAAGCGGTTTCACAGCAAACAATCAAGGGGTGGGCAAGTGTTATCATGCAGTGGTGGGTGTTTGTGTGTTAGTGGTGGGGGAGGATGATTAAGGGTGATCTCTACCTAGTGCGCTATATACATCGTGAGCTATAATATATTCAGTTGTACTGACTTAGGGTGGGGGTGGGACTGTGGACTGTCTTGGTTGGGAACTCAGGGGGTGAGACCATAATGTTCGATGAATAGGGTTGTTTTCAGCTGTTTTCGGAAGTCTTTGAGGTCTGTGTTTAGTCTCAGTTCATCTGGGAGAGTGTTCCAGATGGATGGAGCAGCCAGGGAGAGTGCTCGTTGCGTGGTGTCTTTCCGGGTCTTGGCAAAGTCTTTTGGTATGCTTACACGATTGGAGGTGCCTCTTCTCCTTGGACGCGTGCTAGTGTCGGGTTGTATGAGTGTGTTTAGGCTTATGGCAGATGTGTGTTGTTTGATCTTGAATATATTTATGATAGTTTTGTATTTGATGCGTGAGTTGATTGGGAGCCAGTGTAGATCTTTCAGTATGGGTGTGATGTTGCCATTGTCACAGAAATATGATCCTCCGCCGTCAACACTATCCCATTCTGCTGCTGCCCAGATGGGTGGTTTGTCTTGGTCTGGCACCTCAGCTGAGACCTGTCCATCTTGGGAGACCCTGCCAGTAGTTAACTACCAATAGTTTAGCTCTCAGCATCACTGATGCACACAAGCCCTCACAGCACGACAAGCTGCAAACCAAGTGAGGGAAATAAATAAGTAGCCATCCCAATTGAAAATTGGGCCCTAAATACCTCTTTAGAAATGGGTAAAAGGCACAAAATCTGGAAATCAGTGTGCATTAATGCTCATAGTATGGGAAATAAGATCCCAGATGCTGAGGTGTTAATGGAAGAGGATGATTTGGATTTAATGGTGATTATGGAGACCATGGTTTATGGAGAACCATGACTGGGATGAAATTATACTGGGCTATGATTTATTCAGGAAGGACAGGGTAGGAAGAAGGGGTGGAGGAGTGGTGCTATATATAAAACATAATATTAAAAGCTACAGAATTACAGGGCTTATGAAGGAAGAAGGATTCAATGTGGGTTGAACTGGAACAAGGGAATGGAGCATACATTTGCAATGGTATGATATACTGACCCCCTTCACAAGCAGAAGAACTGGACAGAGATTTAATTTAAGACATGTGCAGTATTGCTATGAAAGGAGAAGTGCTGCTGATAGGTAATTTCAAAATGCTGGATTCTCTACAGGGAGAACTATTCTAGCAACTGGTAACAGAACCAGAACAGAAGGGGCCATTCTGGAGCTGGTGCTTTTGAACTGGGAGGGTTCTTTTGAAGTTCTAGTGGGTGATCATCTTGCATCCAATAATCACCAAATGGTGTGGTTCAGTATTAGGACTAGGGCTGATAAGGCTTTTCAAAAGTGAGGGCCCTAGACTTCAGGAAAACTAACTTTGACAAGATGGGACAATACCTCAAAGAGTTATTAGAGGGGTGGGAACAGCTGGGAGATGTAGGAAAGCAGTGGAGAAACTGTAAGGGGATATTTTAAAGGCAATAAACATTTTTGTAGAAAAGTAAATAAATGTAAAAGGAAAAGGAGGCCACTATTATTCACAAAAGAGATAGCTGAAAGATGATGAAAAAGAGTGTCCTTCATAACATACAAGCGATCACAGAAAGAGGAACACAAGCATCAATATTTGAAAAAGCTGAGAGACGCTAGGAAAGTAGGCAGGGAAGCAAAGATAGAAATGGAATTAAAAGTAGCCAATGCAGTAAAATGGGCAGACAAAACATTTTTAGATATGGTAGTTAGAGGAGGAAGTATAAAAGTAGCATTGTTAGACTCAAGGGTGAAGGGGAGGAATATGTAGAAGCTGATGCATCTAAGCCCTGATCACAGCAAAGAAGTAAGACGGGAGAGAGGCAGCAAAATGTAAAAGGGTTAAAAAAATGTAAGGAGGATGGGGGAATGGAGATCAGGGGGTGGGAGTGTGGTGGACATTGCTTAGCAGGGCCCCGGTCCACTGAGCCTGAGTCCTCCTGAAAAGAATGTGAAGAAAAAGACAAGACAAAGAAATACAATTTCCAGGCAGTTTACCTGTATTTATTCTTCTAGCAGAGACCAGTCACTTAGAGTCACAGTGAACAGGTATCGGTACAAGTTTTGCATGCTATTTTTATAAGCATTATGTTACATAGCTCTAACATGAAGCAACCACGTATCCCCCCCCCCTTACATAGCTTACCCATGTAACCCCCCTCCCTTTTCACTTCACCTCCCTTTTGTTCCCTTACATGAGCATCTCTAAAAAGTGGGGATACTGGTCAGCTTACCAGGTGTGCATATTATAGTGGTTAAGCATGCATATGAGAGCAAAGATAGTTCAGCAAGATAGCGATCAGGCTTAACTGTTTAGCAAGTGTTAAAAGGTCATTTGATCCATTTCTGACATCTGCCTATGTCCGCGAGGAGTGGGGTCAAAAGGTTCCTATTTTCATGAAGCCTGTAGTGGAAAAACACCTTTTGCAGAAACCTACTTGTCTGGGTAAATAGGGGCTTCTGATTGGTTACACGAGGGGTGGCTATGGTTTGCAGCCCCTCTGTGGTTAGGCTCCATTTCCTCTTGAAAAGGTCAGCCAGCTGCAGCTTACAATACATAATTTATTGTATTGTTTTTCTCTGTTGCTCTGTTTCCCTGTATTTGAAACTATAGGCCTCCCAGCCTGTAGTTTGGTTCAAGTGTTGTCCTTGGCCTAAGTGTTGTCCTTTCTTTATTCCTTGTAATGCCTCCTTTTCCCATCTCACGCCCCCCTTTGATTGCCTCCTATGAACTGGAGGCAATCACAGATACTACTCATGCATCCCTCGGCCCAGGTTCTTCATGGCCATCAGCCTGGCTGGGGGGTCCTTGCGTCCGAGGGGTGAGTATATCTTGTTCTGGTTTAAGTACGTCAAGTACACCACAGCCCTATCTCGGGGGAGTTCAGGAGCAAGGAGGTTAGCATTGACAAGTGCTGGAGTGAGGCAGGTCTTGAGAACTTGGGCCAGACTGGGGATACATTAGATGCAGCAGCAAACAGAGATCAAGACAACAGCAATCATGATCAAATAAAAGACAATTTTCTGTAACCAGTCCCAGCCTCCAAACCAATCTACTAAGTTACCCAAACCTGTTTTATCCACGATAACGTCTTGGAGGGGTCACTGCAGGTCATGTAAAGCTGTAATGTGGTGGGTTAAGTTTAGGGTCTGTTCAGAGACATAACTGCAGCACTCACTTGCTATGAGAGAGCACACGCTGCCCTGGGCTGCCAAGAGGTAATCAAGGGCCCAACGATTCTGGAGGCCAAGGTTCCGTAACTGACTCAGTTCTTCCTTAATATTTTCAAGGGCACCTGCTGTTTCATTTAAAAAGGCAGATAGAATAGAGGCAAGAGTGCGTATATCCCCATGATTCATAATTATCCCAATACCTGGGATAATACTACAACCAACAGAATCACCTTCACACTGGGAAGTGATTTTGGACAAGAGCTTATTGTGATCCTCTGTATCTAGAACTGATCTACGATTCCTCCTACGTCCCTCTGGGAAGGTAGGGGTAATATGTATGCCCGGGACAACCAGGCCAAGGAAACAAAGGCCCTGTCCCCCCTTAGGAAAATAGAGAAAGCATGGAAGCCACATACCCAATAATTTACAGGGAGTGGTTTCCAGGAGGCTAAATTACCTATAAGCAAAGGAGAGAGAGAGCAAGTGGAAACGTGACACAGGAGAGAGGTTAAATTTGAGGTAGTAAAAATAGGGGAGGAAGAATTAGGAAAGAAATAGGAAAAATTAGTGTTTTCATGAGTGATGTAGGATTGACACACACACTTCTACCTAACCTCTGACCTAGACCATTCTTTTAAAACATATTGTACCATGACCCAAATTTGTTAGTGAAATGAAGATAGAAGAGGTATTAAACGCTTTTGGCGGGGAGAAGATAGTAATTTATAGTCAACAAGACAAACTTCTATACTTATTAAGGGAGTACCAGCTAGCTGATACGAAGGGACATGGGAACACACATAGCAATTCTGAGTTGTCTGTGAGGCAATTTCCTTGAGCAACTTGACATGAAGGTTCTGGTCCCAGTGGCCAAAATGGGGTTCAGGGGTTGTGGTTATAACAGGTGGCCTTACAAGGAGTGATAACTTTTTGCTTTCTTTAATACGTTTTCTATCCTTTAGGGTAATGACTATGTACTTTCCACAACCGGAGTTGAAATCTATGCATACAGAGGCATTGCTTGAGTTAAGTCGCAAAATGCCTATGAGCTCTGCACAGGGGCATTGGGCGTGGAGCTGGGTGTGGACGGGATAGTAAGTGATGTTGAACAGGCTGCGGAGGCAGGGGAATGGGAAATCCTTATACTCAGGGCACAAACATCGTCCCCCACTCAATCTTAATCCAGTGGGGGCAGGGTTTATCACAGGAAGGTAAATAAAGCATAGGAGATAAACAGACATTATTGAGAAGGGGATGTACCAAAATAGACTGTCCATTCTGCAATAAGCAAAGGAACAATAATCCCTAAAAACAGGACACTAAATAGTACAAAGAAAAAGAAACATGCAGTATTTTCAGTTTCAGCAGTTTTGGAGGGATGCCCTTGAACTACTGGAGCTTCCTCTGGTCGGATCCTCCTTCCAAAAGGATAACAAGTAGGCATGAACAGAGACGGCCCAAGGGGGGTGCAGGGCCATGTGCAGAGACTCCATGTGGGTCCTCATTTGCATAATGAACCTCATTTGCATAAATATTTGCATGATGTTACCATACACTAACTTTTAGTAAACATGCCTCTGAATGAGTTTATGGAGAAAGAAAGACTAAAAGATTTCTACATTACTATAATCCAGTGTCAACCGCCAGGCACATTAGGAACTACTACAAACACTGCCCATTTAGAACCAATAGCAAACCCGCCGTATCCTAACAGCACTACCAGGACTCACAAAGCACCATACTCTACCAATCAAAAGGCAACACTGCAAATATTAAACCAATACATTTCAGAGAATAACAATATATGACCTACTGGGGAAAGAGAACAAGTGGCAATGTCAAATAGGAATTACATAAACAGAATACCTCAGCTCAGTTACACATGCAGAACATAGACCATCACCAAACAAGGAATCACAATTTAGAAATAGGAAGGCAATAATTAAACTGGGAACCCCAAAAGCCAAACTTGGAATGTACAACAACACTGTAGAAATAAAACTATAAATTAATTTCCTCTTGTACTAAAGCGCAGATGTTAATGATGCACATTTCCCAGAGCTGACATATTCCAGTTAATAAATTTAAAATAAAGAGATATTTTTCTACCTTTTGTGCATTTTTTTTTCAGTTGCAATTGCTCCAGCCACTTTCTTCTGGTTTCTTCATGTCTTCTGCTAACTCTCCATCGTCTGCTGTCCATTTGTCCATTTGTCCTTTCTTCTAATTTTTTTCCATTCTCTCTCTACATCTGCTTTAACATACTAATCTTTCTCCTTTTGCTCTTTCCTCATTCCTATTTCATTCACTCAAATTTAAGCCTCCATCCTCAATCCCCACTTACTCTCCCAATACCCGGCCAATTGTAGATTTTTCTTCCCTCCCACACAAAATATTTTTCCCCTCTCCATTTCACTCTCCCAGCCCTATCCCATTCTAATCCTCCCCCAACATCAGCTCCCTTCTAGTTCCAGCCCCACCCAGCATACGCTCCCTTCTAGTCCCCACATCAGCCCATTTCCAGTCCTATCCTAGCCCCACCATCAGCCCATTTCCAGTCCTAGCTCCCCCATCCATTTCCAGTCCTATTCAAGTCCATCCATCAGCTCATTTCCAATCCCAGCCCCCCATCAGCCCATTTCTAGTCATTTCCTAGCCCCACCATCAGCCCATGTCAACTCCTAGCTCCCCTCCACTCAACCCATTTCCAATCCAAGCCCCCCATGAGACTACTTCCAGTTCAAGCCCCTTCATGAGTCCATTTCAATCCAAGCCCCCACCACAGCCCATTTTAAATCTTAGCACCCCCCAACAGCCCATTTCTAGTCCTATCCTAGACCCTCCATTAGCCCATTTCCTGTCCTAGCTCCCTCCCCCACTCAGCCCATTTCCAGTCCTAGCTTCCCCTTCTTACAGCCCATTTACATTCCAAGCCCCCGTCCCCATCAGCTATTTGCAGTTCAAGCCCCCCCTTTCACTCAGTCCATTTCCATTCTAAGCCCCTATACCCATTAGCTATTTATTTTATTTATTTATTTATTTATTTAACATTTCTTATATACCGCCTTTCATGATATCAAGGCAGTTTACATTGAACAAACTGAAATTACATTGAACAGGGCATTACACTTGGAGATAACTATTTTACATGGAACATTTTGCAGTTCAAGCCCCCTCTTCCATTCAGCCCATTTCCAATCATAGCAAACCCCCCACCAGCCCATTACCAGTCCTAACCCCTCATCAGCCCACCTCCAGTCCTAACCACCCCATCAGCACATTTCCAGTCCTAGCCCCCCATAGCCCATTACCAGTCCTAACCCCCCCCCCATAGTCCGTTACCAGTCCTAACCCCCCATCAGCCCACTTCCTGTCCTAACCCTCCCCATCAGCCAATTTCCAGTCCTACCCCCCCCCCCATAGCCCATTACCAGTCCTAACCCCCCATCAGCCCATTTTCAGTCTTAGCCGCTCGATAGCCCATTACCAGTCCTAATCCCCCATCAGCCCACTTCCAGTCCTAACCCTCCCCATCAGCCCATTTCCAGTCCTAGCCCCCCAACAGCCCATTACCAGTCCTAACCCCCCTACCAGCCCATAGCCCATTACCAGTCCTAACTCCCCCCCCCCATCAGCCCAGGGAAAATTAAAAACAAAACAAAACTGGCTGCTGCTGCTGCTTCCACCGTGGCAGCAGCAGAATCAAGAGTCCCATGGGCCCCCCCCTCCCCACCTGCCCAGCAGAGCCTCCCAGAATCACTCCCCTAGGTGCCAGCTTTCAGAGCCGCGAAGGGAGAGTTTCTCTCTCACGGCTCTGTTAAGCCCTCTGGTGCTGATGGGAAACAGGCATTTCCTGTTTCCCATCAGCCCTGGCGGGCTTAACAGAGCTGCGAGAGGGAAACTCTCCCTTTGCGGCTCTGAAAGCCTGCACTGAGGGGAGTGATTCATGGGGCTCTGCCGGGCAGACGGGGGGGGGGGGCCGTGGGACACTTTATTCTGCCGCCGCCATGGCAGCAGTGGCAGCAGCAGCAGCCAGGTTTTTTTTATTTTTATTTTTCCTGGACTTTTGATGAAGAATGTTGCTTGTGCGTGCCCCCTGAAACACGGGGCCCTGTGCAAACAACATTCTTTCTCAATGGATGGGCTGGCCCTAGGCATGAAGAAATACAATGAATAGGAATGATATCAGTCTCTTATTTCAGTCTCTTATTTCAGTCTTTTGAGCTTTACCTTCAGGCCAAGGCCGGGCACTGCCTCTGAGAGCCAGTTTTCTTCAGGAGTCTTCTCCTCTCCCTCACCAGATGCTAGGGCTTTGGCTGC
Organism: Ichthyophis bannanicus; assembly: GCA_033557465.1. Lineage (NCBI taxonomy): Eukaryota > Metazoa > Chordata > Amphibia > Gymnophiona > Ichthyophiidae > Ichthyophis > Ichthyophis bannanicus. The sequence continues at coordinate 5,394,751 of CM066048.1, forward strand.
TCCGATGTCAGCTTCTTCTCGTCCTTGTCCGGAGGTTTGAGGAGGTGGGGCGTGTTTATAGCGGGTGTAGTGAGTCCAGGATCCTTTAGCAGCTACCTTCACTGCAGTCAGTGCTGTCAGAAGAACTTGGAAAGATCCCATACTGGAAAAGGGGCTTGTAGCATGTGCTGGTGGTATGTCTTTACCAGGATCCAGTCTCCGGGTGGAAAGGAATGAGTTGAGACATCTAACAGAAGAGACTGGAATTGCTGAGCATACCTGTGGAGGAAAGAGAGCTGCCTCTGCTGCTAGGAAATACAAGAGGTCAAACGTGACACTCAGGAGTGTAAAAAATAGGCAGTCTTCCATATAACAGTTTAAAGGAGAAAACTTTCAGTCTACCCCTTTGGGGCAATTTTTTTTAACAAAGACAAAGGCAAGATAGTTTAGTTTCTTTACAAAGTTTTTTAAGGTTTTGAAGGTTCCCCCTCTTGGATTGCTGCTTGCATACAACAGCTCATCCTAAGCAACTCAATTAGCTAACAATTTTTTTTTTTTTTTACAGATCAGAAAAATTGCAGACAAGATGCCCACACTTCTACAAATTTGTGTAAGTATCTTTCCTCCTTTGCCACATGTCAGGCCAGGACAAATAGGGGCAAAAAAAGGATAAAAGCATCTGGAAGCACCATATGGCCAGTGTGGGTCTCCCCACAGCTCATCAGGATGAAAAGTGCACCCAGCCGATCTCCATTTCCAATTATTGAATATGTATCTGGGCTGGATGACTTCCAAAACTGGAGATAATGGAGATGGCATAATCAAATATTGTAGAGTGTTCATTGTCAATTTTTTTCTTAGGTGGATACATTATTTCATATCTCAGTTTACCGTCACCATTTTACTGCCAATCCGAGTTCTCTTTTCCGACATGAATATTCCATCGCACTCCTCTCAACACCCCTTTTTTCCCCACTTTCATCATTCCATCAAACTACATGCATAGGTCCTTCTGTTTATAACATACTAATGTATCCTTATCTGGTTAGGCTCTTCTAACACATCAAACAATTATTAAAACTTAACATTGTTCTTTAAGCTAAAATAGCAATCTTCTAAATAAAAAAATCTTTATTAAGCATAACATGACAATTATTAATTGACTATAGCTTTCTCTCTCTCTACTTGTGTTCTTTCCCAAACTTTTCCTGGATCATTGATAACAAGCAAGATTTTGTTTTTGACCAATCAACTTAAGGTAGTGTCTTTAACCAAATTCTAACAGATTCAAGGGCAATGCAAGTTCAAAAGAAACAGTAAGATTTACTCGTCCTGTAATTGCTTATCTATAAAGTGAACATCTGCATAAATATAGTACTATAAGGATGACATTTGGTAACATACATGCATGAAGATAAACTAGATTAAATCATGGTGCTTAAACATATATTTTTTTATTTTATTTATTTAACAAATGCTTATATACCGCTACCTTCCAGAAAGATCAGGTGCGGTTTACAATGGAACAATTTAAACAGGGTAAACATTCTGTTTTTTACATAGAACATAGGAAACTGTGGTTATACATTACAATAAAACGTTTTAAAAAGGGTAAACATAAACTGTGGTTATACATTAATAATTATACTTGTGATATATCAACTATGTACAGATCAAATATATCTGGTTTTCTTAGTTGTTCCTCCAAAACTGAAATCAGGAATGTCTTTTAAAAACAAAAGTGCATTTTCTTAAAAAAACCGTATAATTCACACACAGCAAACAAGGTGCTGCTGTTCTGTTTATCAAGCCACAATCATGAGAGGAAACAGGATGACACATGCTTCTCTTTTTTATAGCACTGAACTTTTACAATGCAGCAACAGCAATACCAGAGAACACTTCCTGGGGTCTTTTTTTTAATTATTTGAACTGAGCAAATTTACATGTGCTTGTTGTTTAAGAAAATCTTGCATTAAGATCTGGAAATTAAACTTTCTTATTTCAGGTAACGGTTTGACTCACATTATTCTGAGCATTAATTAACATAAACATCTCAGTTCACAAAGGACAAGCATCAGGACACAAAACAAACAAAAAAAAGATCAAAATACATATGGGCCATTACATAGAACACCAAACTATGTTCCCCAGAAGGTAATGCATCCATAGAAATTGTTTACAGGAGTGCTGAGGGGAGGGAGAAGGGCAGAGAGTCTGTAAGAGGAATAGAGTCTGGGGAGGGAGAAGGGCAGAGTCTGTAAGAGGAATAGAGTCTGGGGAGGGAAGAGTGCAAGGTGGAGGTTAAAGGGCTGGATGCATGGCGACAAAAATGACAATCTGTATATGCCAAAGGGTGCACCCCCTCCCAGAACATACATGCAAACACCTTATCCCCACACTGCTCATACACCTGCACCCCACCCCCCACTACACACACACACATGCACCCCACCCCCCACTACACACACACCTGCACCCCACCCCCCACTACACACACACATGCACCCCACCCCCCACTACACACACACATGCACCTCACCCCCACTACGCACACACCTGCACCCCACCCCCCACTACACACACACATGCACCTCACCCCCCCTCCCAGAACATACATGCAAACACCTTATCCCAACACTACTCATACACCTGCCACCCCACCCCCCACTACACACACACACATGCACCCTCACCCCCCACTACACACACATCTGCACCCCACCCCCCCACTACACACACACATGCACCCCACCCCCCCACTACACACACACATGCACCCCACCCCCCACTACACACACATGCACCTCACCCCCACTACGCATACACCTCACCCCCACTACACACACACATGCACCCCACCCCCCTCCCAGAACATACATGCAAACACCTTATCCCTACACTGCTCATACACCTGCACCCCACCCCCACTACACACACACATGCACCTCACCCCCCTCCCAGAACATACATGCAAACACGTATCCCCCACACTGCTCATACACCTGCACCCCACGCCCACTACTCACAGACTTGCACCTCACCCCCCTCCCAGAACATACATGCAAACACCTTATCCCCACACTGCTCATACACCTGCACCCCACCCCCCACTACACACACACATGCACCTCACCCCCCTCCCAGAACATACATGCAAACACCGTATCCCCACACTGCTCATACACCTGCACCCCCACCCCCACTACACACACACATGCACCTCACCCCCCCTCCCAGAACATACATGCAAACACCGTATCCCCACACTGCTCATACACCTGCACCCACCCCCCACTACACACACACATGCACCTCACCCCCCTCCCAGAACATACATGCAAACACCTTATCCCCACACTGCTCATACACCTGCACCCCGCCCCCACTACGCACACACATGCACCTCACCCCCCTCCCAGAACATACATGAAAACACCTTATCCCCACACTGCTCATACACCTGCACCCCACCCCCCACTACACACACACCTGCACCTCACCCCCCTCCCAGAACATACATGAAAACACCTTATCCCCACACTGCTCATACACCTGCAACCCACCCCACCCCACTACACACACCCACATGCACCTCACCCCCACTACGCACACATATGCACCCCACCCCCCACTACACACACACATGCACCTCACCCCCACTACGCACACACATGCACCCCACCCCCCACTACACACACACATGCACCTCACCCCCCTCCCAGAACATACATGCAAACACCTTATCCCCACACTGCTCATACACCTGCACCCCACCCCCCACTACACACACACATGCACCTCACACCCCCCCTCCCAGAACATACATGCAAACACCGTATCCCCACACTGCTCATACACCTGCACCCCACCCCCACTACACACACACATGCACCCACCACCCCCCTCCCAGAACCTACATGCAAACACCTTATCCCCACACTGCTCATACACCTGCACCCCCACCCCCCACTACACACACACATGCACCTCACCCCCCTCCCAGAACATACATGCAAACACCTTATCACCACCCTGCTCATACACCCTGCACCCCACCCCCCACTACACACACACATGCACCTCACCCCCCTCCCAGAAACATACATGCCAAACACCTTATCCCCACAATGCTCATACACCTGCACCCCAACCCCCACTACACACACACACATGCACCCCACCCCCCACTACGCACACACATGCACCTCACCCCCCTCCCAGAACATACATGCAAACACCTTATCCCCACACTGCACATACACCTGCACCCCACCCCCCCCACTACACACACACATGCACCTCACCCCCCTCCCAGAACATACATGCAAAACAACCTTATCCCCACACTACTCATACACCTGCACCCCACCCCCACTACGCACACACATGCACCGCACCCCCCTCCCCGCACAGACATGCAAACACCTTATCCCCACACTGCTCATACACCTGCACCCCACCCCCCCGACACACACACAGGCACCTCACCCCCCTCCCAGAACATACATGCAAACACCTTATCCCCACACTGCTCATACACCTGCACCCCCACCCCCCACTACACACACACATGCACCTCACCCCCACTACGCACCCACCTGCACCCCACCCACCACTACACACACACATGCACCTCACCCCCCTCCCAGAACATACATGCAAACACCTTATCCCCACACTGCTCATACACCTGCACCCCACCCCCCACTACACACACACATGCACCTCACCCCCACTACACCACACACACATGCACCTCACCCCCACTACGCATACACATGCACCTCACCCCCACTACGCACACACATGCACCTCACCCCCACTACACACACACATGCACCTCACCCCCCTCCCAGAACATACATGCAAACACCTTATCCCCACACTGCTCATACACCTGCACCCCACCCCCACTACACACACACATGCACCTCACCCCCACTACGCACACACATGCACCTCACCCCCACTACACACACACATGCACCTCACCCCCCTCCCAGAACATACATGCAAACACCTTATCCCCACACTGCTCATACACCTGCACCCCACCCCCCACTACACACACACACATGCACCTCACCCCCCCCTCCCAGAACATACATGCAAACACCTTATCCCCACACTGCTCATACACCTGCACCCCACCGCCCCCCCTACACACACACATGCACCTCACCCCCCCTCCCAGAACATACATGCAAACACCTTATCCCCACACTGCTCATACACCTGCACCCCACCCCCACTACACACACACATGCACCTCACCCCCCTCCCAGAACATACATGCAAACACCTTATCCCCACACTGCTCATACACCTGCACCCCACCCCCCACTACACACACACCTGCACCCCACCCCCCACTACACACAACACATGCACCCCACCCCCCACTACACACACACATGCACCTCACCCCCCTCCCAGAACATACATGCAAACACCTTGTCCCTACACTTGCTCATACACCTGCACCCCACCCCCACTACACACACACATGCACCTCACCCCCCTCCCAGAACATACATGCAAACACCTTATCCCCACACTGCTCATACACCTGCACCCCACCCCCCACTACACACACACACATGCACCCCACCCCCCTCCCAGAACATACATGCAAACACCTTATCCCCACACTGCTCATACACCTGCACCCCACCCCCCACTACGCACACACATGCACCTCACCCCCACTACGCACACACATGCACCTCACCCCCACTACACACACACATGCACCTCACCCCCATTACGCACACACATGCACCTCACCCCCACTACGCACACACATGCACCTCACCCCCACTACGCATACAAATGCACCTCACCACCACTACACACACACATGCACCTCACCCCCACTAAGCACACACATGCACCTCACCCCCACTACACACACACAGGCACCACACCCCCACTACGCATACATATGCACCTCACCCCCACTACGCACACACATGCACCTCACCCCCACTACGCACACACATGCACCTCACCCCCCCACTACGCACACAATATGCACCTCACCCCCACTACACACACACATGCACCTCACCCCCACTACTACGCACACACATGCACCTCACCCCCACTACCCACACACATGCACCTCACCCCCCTCCCAGAACATACATGCAAACACCTTATCCCCACACTGCTCATACACCTGCACCCCACCCCCCACCCCCCCCCACTACACACACATGCACCTCACCCCCACTCCCCACACACATGCACCACACCCCCACTACGCACACATATGCACCTCCCCCCCCCACTACACACACACACATGCACCTCACCCCCACTACGCACACACATGCACCTCACCCCCCCTCCCAGAACATACATGCAACACCTTATCCCCACACTGCTCATACACCTGCACCCCACCCCCACTACGCACACACATGCACCTCACCCCCCACTACGCACACACATGCACCTCACCCCCCTCCCAGAACAAACATGCAAACACTTATCCCCACACTGCTCATACACCTGCACCCCCACCCCCACTACGCACACACATGCACCCCACCCCCCACTACGCACACACATGCACCTCACCCCCACTACGCACACAACATGCACCTCACCCCCCTCTCCCCAGAACATACATGCAAACACCTTATCCCCACACTGCTCATACACCTGCACCCCACCCCCACTACGCTCACACATGCACCCCACCCCCCACTACGCACACACATGCACCTCACCCCCACTACGCACACACATGCACCTCACCCCCCTCCCAGAACATACATGCAAACACCTTATCCCCACACTGCTCATACACCTGCACCCCACCCCCACTACGCACACACATGCACCCCACCCCCCACTACGCCACACACATGCACCTCACCCCCACTACGCACACACATGCACCTCACCCCCCTCCCAGAACATACATGCAAACACCTTATCCCCACACTGCTCATACACCTGCACCCCACCCCCACTACGCACCACACCATGCACCCACCCCCCCACTACGCACACACATGCACCTCACCCCCACTACGCACACACATGCACCTCACCCCCCTCCCAGAACATACATGCAAACACCTTATCCCCACACTGCTCATACACCTGCACCCCACCCCCCACTACACACACACATGCACCTCACCCCCCTCCCAGAACATACATGCAAACACCTTATCCCCACACTGCTCATACACCTGCACCCCCCCCCCCACTACACACACACATGCACACCACCACCCCCCACTACACACACACATGCACCTCACCCCCACTACACACACACATGCACCTCACCCCCACTACGCACACACATGCACCCCACCCCCACTACGCACACACATGCACCCCACCCCCCACTACGCACACACATGCACCTCACCCCCACTACACACACACATGCACCTCACCCCCCACGACCCACACCCATGCGCCGCACCCCCACTACACACACACATGCACCCCACCCCCCACTACGCACACACACTGCACCTTCACCCCCCACTACACACACACATGCACCCCACCCCCACTACGCATACAAATGCACCTCACCCCCACGACACACACACATGCACCGCACCCCCACTACGCACACATATGCACCCAACCCCCCACTACCCAAACACCTGCACCTCACCCCCACTACGCATACATATGCACCTCACCCCCACTACGCATACATATGCACCGCGCCCCCCCTACACACACACCTGCACCCCACCCCCACTACGCATACATATGCACCTCACCCCCACTACACACACACATGCACCTCACCCCCACTAAACACACACATGCACCTCACCCCCCACTACACACACACATGCACCTCACCCCCACTACACACACACATGCACCTCACCCCCCACTACGCACACACATGCACCTCACCCCCACTACACACACACATGCACCTCACCCCCCACTACACACCCACATGCACCTCACCCCCACTACACACACACATGCACCTCACCCCCCCACTACGCACACACATGCACCTCACCCCCCACTACACACACACATGCACCTCCACCCCCACTACACACACACATGCACCTCACCCCCACTAACGCATACATATGCACCTCACCCCCACCTACGCATACATATGCACCCAACCCCCCACTACCCAAACATATGCACCTCACCCCCACTACGCATACATATGCACCTCACCCCCACTACACACACACCTGCACCCCACCCCCCACTACACACACACATGCACCTCACCCCCATTACGCAGACATATGCACCTCACCCCCACTACGCACACACATGCACCTCACCCCCACTACGCACACACATGCACCTCACCCCCACTACACACACACATGCACCTCACCCCCACTACGCATACATATGCACCTCACACCCCCACTACACACACACCTGCACCCCCACCCCCCACTACGCACACACATGCACCTCACCCCCACTACGCACACATATGCACCTCCCCACCCCCACTACGCACACACATGCACCTCACCCCCACTACACACACACATGCACCTCACCCCCACTACGCACACACATGCACCCCACACCCCACTACACACACACATGCACCTCACCCCCACTACGCATACATATGCACCTCACCCCCACTACGCACACACATGCACCTCACCCCCACTACGCATACATATGCACCTCACCCCCACTACGCACACACATGCACCTCACCCCCACTATGCATACATATGCACCTCACCCCCACTACGCACACACATGCACCTCACCCCCACTACGCATACATATGCACCCCACCCCCCACTACCACACACACATGCACCCCACCCCCCACTACGCATACATATGCACCTCACCCCCCACTACGCATACATATGCACCTCACCCCCACTACACACACACATGCACCCCACCCCCCACTACGCATACATATGCACCCCACCCCCACTACGCACACACATGCACCTCACCCCCACTACACACACACATGCATCTCACCCCCACTACGCATACACATGCACCCCACCCCACTACGCATACATATGCACCTCACCCCCCACTACGCATACATATGCACCTCAACCCCATTACGCACACACATGCAACTCACCCCCACTCCGCACACACATGCACCTCACCCCCACTACTCACACACATGCACCTCACCCCCACTACGCACACACATGCACCTCACCCCCACTACGCATACATATGCACCTCACCCCCACTACGCATACATATGCACCTCACCCCCACTACACACACCCCTGCACCCCACCCCCCACTACGCATACATATGCACCTCACCCCCCACTACGCACACACATGCACCTCACCCCCACTACGCACACACATGCACCTAACTTCACATGACAGACACACACAGAGGGCCCAATTCTGAGAAAGACGTGCAGGGAGGATGTAAACATCCAAAATGTGTACGTCTAAAACATAAATGTGATTCTCTGCCCAAGTGCAACAGCATACGGAGTTGTATATCTGCACTGCTAACCATGTAACTCGTGCATTGCGGGGCTTCGTGTTGTGTAAGTAACACATGTAACATCGCTGTAATGCCGTTGACATGTAGTTCTGAAAACGTGTCCACCTGCACAGTTGTCCACATGCAACAGGAAACAGGATACAGTAATCCACCCCCCCCCCTTCAACCACCCAGAGCCTCGGAAAATGTCAAGGTGTCAAGTTAACTTCTCCGTAGCAGAGACCCGCCTGCTCTGCAGGATGCTGCTTGAAAACAAGGAAGCCCTGTTCTCCTAGGACAAGCAGGATGTGTCAGCCACACCTGGTGACGTCATCCGACGGCGCCGGGACGGAAGTGCTCTCTAGCTCATATTTCTGAGCATGTGTGAGGTGGTCCCACCTCCCCGGTCCGCCCCTAGCTCCACCAGTTTCTATTCTTCCGCCTTCGCCTCCAGACGGATTTTCCAGCTCTCATCTACCTCGGGCAAAACATCATGCCCAAACCTGGATTTAAAAACTGCCCGCTGTGCAAGCGGAAGATGAACATAGCAGATACTCACCAGAACTGCCTCAGATGCCTCGGGGCGTCCCACAACGTGCAAGATTGCCTCTGCTGTGCCCGATGTCCCCCCGAGCCCAGAAGCTTAGGGACTACTCATTGAAGGACCTTCTAACGACACCGGAGCAAGCTCCCCACTCCAGAGCACCGGAACGCAGTAAGTCCTCAAAGGGGAAAGCCCCTGCAAAGACCTCTCTCCGGGCGGCCAAAGGCTCTGCTGCTCCTCCCTCCTCGGGAACCTCTGTGCCTTCTACTTCGGCCCCTGCGGTGCTTCGGGGAAGCCCCCCTCCGCCAGCGGCTCCAGCGATCTGCCTTCCTGCAGTTCCAGCGTCCCTGTGCTGCAGCCAGAAAGCCTGCCCTCCTCCGCTAATTCTCCCGCTGATCGCCATCAACCACGCGGCTCAGGCAACCTCGGGCAAGATGGCGCCGCCCACGTGGCCCTGCCTGTCTCCGCCCACCGGGATTCCCCCTCTAACCCGATTGGCCAGAGCGGGTCAAGCATCATCGCTGACGTCGAGCTGCCTCTCCAGCGCCGCTCCTCCTCCTCCTCCCAGGCCGGCGATCAAAGGGCTGCCTCTTCTGATGTTTCCCGCGCCGACAGACACCGCGCCGAGGGCCATCAGCACGGAGGGCGGAACAGGCATAGCAGGCATCACAAACGCCGTGCCGACAGCCGGGAGTCCCCCCGTCGGCGCGGAGACAGCAGCAGGAGTCACACTAGCAGCAAAAGACGCAGGAAGGACCGCCGCTCCCGATCCGGCAGTGACAGCACTGATGACAGGTCCAGCCGCAGAGACAGCAGACAATCCAGTGCCAGCAGGGGACATAGAAGCAGCAACTCCACAAGATCCACTACCTCAGAGGCTATTCTACAGCTACTAACTCGCCTGGTGCAGCAGACCGCCCCTCCAGGCCAGGAGAAGGCAGCTGCAGCCCCTTTGGATGTACAAATCTCCCCGGAACACGGGAACAGATCCCCTACTCCAGGCTCTCCTACCAGGGAACGGAGCCCTTCCCCTCTGCTGGGACCCGACTCCGGAGCGAGTGCGGAGGAGGAGGAGCATCCTGCTTCCCCTGCTTCCAGATCCACTCACAACGAGCAACAGGAGATGCAGACGCAGGTACCTGAGGACCTCACTTATCCAAAGTTTTTAAAGAAAGTGGTCGCAAAGCTTGGCCTCACCAAGGAGGAGGCCTCCAAGGAGAAGGATCCAGAGGTCATGAAGTACCTCAATGGCCCCAAGCCGGCTCTGGCTCTTCCTCTCCACCAGAAACTCAAGGACAAACAGTCCACCCTGTGGCAGTCCCCTGCCACGGGTCACGCCTGCGCCCGACGCCTGGACAACAAATACCTCCTGCTGACAGCACCTGGCTTCGATAAGCCTCAGCTGCCCCACCAATCCATAGTGGTAGCATCTGCGCTCAAGAGAACTAAGTCTTCACGCACACAGGCTGCCCACCCTCCAGGTCGGGATCCCAAGCTCCTCGACGACCTAGGACGTAAGGTATTCCAGGGAGCTATGCTGAACGCCAAAATCTCGGCGCATCAGTTCCAGCACGTGCTGTTCCAAGACGCCCTGCTAGCAGAACTCAAGAGCCAGATACTCACGCTCCCTAAGCAATCACAGCACGCAACCTCAGCCACGCTCCAAGAACTGGCCGAGTGCTCTAAGCACCTCATGAGCATGGCCTTCGACAATTTCGATACGGCCATCCGGACGTCGGGCACGGCCATCGCTGCTCGCCGATGGGCTTGGCTACGTGCTTCCGGCCTGTCTGACAACACACACGACAGGATCGCGGATGCACCCTGCCTCGGAGACTCCCTGTTCGGGGACAAGGTCGCTGACACTGTGAACGGCCTTAGAGAGGACTGCACCACTCTCAAAACGTTAGCGGCGGACGGACTCGAACGCCCTTCCTGGTCACAGAGAGGGAACTATTTTCGCAAACCCTTCTCCTCATCACGAAGATACTATGGGACCAGTAGACAGTGGCAGGCCCCAAAATTCAAACAGAATTACAGCAAATCGTCTTTTCAGAGACAACCGCAAAGAGACCGAAAACAGAAACAAGCGAACCCTCAGCAGGCGGGTAAGAACCCATCCTCCTTCTGACTATCCGCCCCTGCTGAAACCGAACGTCCCCTCGGGCCCACCGGTGGGAGGTCGCTTATCCAGCTTCCTGTCCGCCTGGCGGGAGATCACCACGGAACAGTGGGTCCTCCAGATCATTCAAGCGGGCTACCGCTTGCGGTTCTCTTCCCCATCGTGGCAGCGCTCGCAACCCACCAGCAAACCTCCTTTGCACCTGGAAGCCGACCTCTCGGAGCTCCTTCAGCAACTGATAAGGACAAGGACTATCGAACGGGTTCCCCCCAAAGAATTAAACACTGGGTTCTACTCCCGGTACTTCCTTATTCGCAAGAAGTCCGGGGGCCTTCGCCCCATCCTGGATCTACGCAAGCTGAACAACTTCCTCGTGAAGGAGAAGTTCCGTATGTATTCCCTGAACTCCATCCTGCCCCTCATCAGAGCGGGGGACTGGATGGCAACCTTGGACTTACAGGACGCGTATTCTCACGTACCTATCCACTCCTCTCACAGGAAATTCCTGAGATTCATAGCCATGGGTGTCCACTACCAGTACCGGGTGCTGCCCTTCGGACTCTCCCCTGCTCCCAGGGTCTTCACGAAGTGTGTAGCCGTGGTCACGGCGCACCTTCGCAGACAAGGGCTCGCCATCTTTCCCTACCTGGACGACTGGCTGATATCTGCACCCTCCGCTCCGGAACTTACTGCAGCAGTCCAGAAGATGACAACGCTGCTGGCCCAGCTGGGATTCTTACTCAACAAGAACAAGTCGCGATTGGATCCAACACAGCGCACGGAGTTCATCGGGGCAGTTATCGACACCACCTCATCCGAGGCCTTCCTCCCCGAGAGCCGCCAGGAGACTATCATCCACCTAGCCAGGAAGACAGCCGCCGCGAAACATACCAAGGCCCACGACATCCTACGCCTCCTGGGTCACATGGCAGCGACTACCTCAGTCCTGCCCCTCGCCAGACTGCACATGCGCACTCTCCAGTGGCACCTGCGCACGCACTGGAAACAACTGTCCCATCCACTCAACACTCTCATACCTTCTTCAGCAAAAGTAAACCAGAGCCTACGCTGGTGGACGTCTCCTGCCAATCTCTCCGCGGGCAAGAGCCTACAGCCCGGCGGCTACCAACTCATCTTGACCACGGACGCCTCCACCACTGGGTGGGGAGCTCACCTGCTGCAACTCAGCACTCAAGGAGCTTGGTCCAGAAGAGAGCAATCCCTCCACATCAATGTGCTCGAGCTCCGGGCGGTCATGTATGCACTACAGACCTTCATGCCCCACCTCGCGGGGAAGACAATCTTGATTCAAACCGACAACCAGGTGGCAATGTTCTACCTCAACAAGCAAGGGGGCACAGGCTCTCGCCCTCTCTGCAGGGAAGCTCTCGAGATATGGTTTTTGGCCCTGGCACACAACTGCCTGCTACAAGCGACTTACCTGCCCGGGGAGCAGAACACACTAGCGGACAAGCTGAGCAGACAACTCCTACCGCACGAGTGGACACTTCACGAGGAAGTGGCGCAGTCCATCTTTCGACGTTGGGGGAGTCCTCGGATCGACCTCTTCGCCACCGAAGCCAATTCCAGATGCCCCCTATTCTGCTCGAAACGCCCCTCCTCCCGGAGGTTGGCCTCCGATGCGTTCGCAGTGCCGTGGGGGGAAGGGGAGCTCACCTACGCTTTCCCCCCGACCCCCCTCCTGACAGCCACCATTCAGCGCATCATCAGCGACAAGGCGCACATCATCCTGATTGCGCCCCACTGGCCACGGCAGATGTGGTTCTCCCGGCTGCTGCAGCTCTCACAGGAGCCTCCCATCCGCTTACCGCTGAGACCGGACCTGCTCACCCAGAACGACAGCAAGACCTGGCACCCCAATCTCCAGACCCTTGCATTGACAGCCTGGAGGCTGAAAGGGTAAGCCTCCGCGACCTCCACCTGCCCGCTGATGTGCAGCGTATAATGCTGGCATCCAGGAGACCGTCCACCCGAAAGTCTTACAGCCTCAAGTGGAAACGCTTCAGTATCTGGTGTGCAGGACAAGGCATTCCTCCCGCCTCTTGCCCCATTCCCTGGGTACTGCATTACCTCTCCACCCTCTTCAGCCAAGGCTTAAAACCGCAGTCCATCAAGATACACCTCGCTGCCATTGCATCCCTGCATCTCCTACACAGCGACTCACCCAAGGGCTCCATGGCCTCCCTTCCCATCGTGTCCCGCTTCATGAGAGGCCTCCGAAACCTGCAGCCCCCGGTTCAGAAACCGGTTCCCTCCTGGGACCTCAGCATTGTCCTCCAGCAGCTGACACAAGAGCCTTTCGAGCCCATGCTCTCCGCTGCCGAGAAATTTCTCACCTGGAAGACCCTCTTCCTCATCGCCATCACATCTGCAAGGAGGGTCAGTGAGCTACAGGCCCTGGTGGCTCACCCACCGTACACCAAGATTTACCACAACAGAGCATCCCTTCGGACACACCCCAAGTTTGTCCCCAAGGTCGCCTCTGCCTTCCACGTCAACCAGTCGGTGGAGCTGCCCTCCTTCTTCCCGGACCCCCACGGGTCCCCCGAAGAGCTACGCCTCCATTCTCTGGACTGCGTCCGAGCCCTGCGCATCTACATCGACAGGACAGCCCCCATTCGTCTAGGGGCCCAACTCTTTGTGTCCTTCGACCCCAACAGACCGGGGAGACCCGTCACCAAGCGCACGCTCTCCCACTGGATCTCCGACTGTGTCGCCTACTGCCTACAAAGGGCCGGCGAGCAACCGGCAAACAAGGCTAGCGCACACCAACTCCGCGCACTGGCCACCTCCCTCGCCAACGCTCAGGAAGTCCCAGTAAGCGAGATCTGCAAAGCGGCAATCTGGTCCTCGCACCTCACCTTCCAGAAACACTACTGCCTAGACCTACAGGCAGAAGCGGACAGCTCATTCGGCCGAGCAGTCCTATCTGCGGCAGCAGGGCCTTCTTGCACTAACCCGGTGGACACCTCCTGAGGGAGTCTCTTGACAGGACACTTGGTCATGGCTCGGTGACCTATCCGGATTGTTTATTTGCATAAAATTGTTATTTGCACATTGCTAATTGCACAGTTCTCAGAATTGCACGGTTGATGTTTGAATTACACAGTTGGTTAATTGCACTTGACGTTCTACCTCAATGCATGTTGCACATTGTAGTCTGTGGTTCACACTTGTTGTTTGCACAATAAATAATGGAGTTTTCCTCTGACGCCTAGTCTCCTCCTTGCCTACGGCCCGTCCAGGGCCACCCTCAGCCGCAGCGCTGATCACAGCTAGGGAGACACCAGGTGTGGCTGACACATCCTGCTTGTCCTAGGAGAAAACAGAGTTACTTACCTGTAACGGAGTTCTCCGTGGACAGCAGGATAGGTCAGCCACACAATCCCGCCCACCTCCCCTCGAGGGTGGCCTGCGCGGTCCGCACCCTAGCCTCATGGCTCAGCTATTCTCTAACTGGTGGAGCTAGGGGCGGACCGGGGAGGTGGGACCACCTCACACATGCTCAGAAATATGAGCTAGAGAGCACTTCCGTCCCGGTGCCGTCGGATGACGTCACCAGGTGTGGCTGACCTATCCTGCTGTCCACGGAGAACTCCGTTACAGGTAAGTAACTCTGTTTTCCCCACAGGGCACCGAAGGCCAGCCCTTGCTGCAGCATGCAGGGGCTGGAAAAGAATCGGGACCACCTTAGCTCAGTAAGTAGGGCAAAGCGGGAAAGGGAGGAGGCAGGGGACATACATGTGGTGGGACAAGAATCATGCAAAGAGCCAGGAAGTAGCTGCAAAGTGAAAGGGCAAAAGGAGCAGTGGGTAATCTGGACCCACCACACAACCAAATGACAGTAAACACACAAAACAGGGCCCACAGAGGAAACAGGCAAAGAGAAACACAATGGCCAAGAGGAAAGCAAGGTGGAAAAAATGCAGAATGGAGAAAAGGGAAAGCACATGGAAAGGAAACCTGAACTAAGTGAAGAAAATCCACTGTGTGTAACAATGCAGCAACATGACCAATACTGTCAGCCAAAACACATCACAGAGGAAACAGAGAGACATGGTGCTAGTAAAGACAACACATGGTTGATCTAGGCTGCCCTCCACTACCTACCACCACACCAGTGCCCTGAGAACCCTGTGTCTGCCCCATGCCCCTTGAACTCTGATACTGTCCACAACAGCACCACCTCCAATGAGAAACCGCCCCATGCAGCCACCACTGTGTCCACAAAGAAAAAGCCTTGCATATCACACCTGAGTATAAACCCTACCACCTCCACAGCATGCACAAGCCCAAAAAGGTCACTTCCAGAATGTAAATCATATGAATACTGCAAGGTATACTATTCTACCATTTGTTATACATCACATCAGGTAAACATCGGATACGGAAGGAGAAAAGAGCCTCAGAATCCAAGGAGGTAGGGGCTATGGTATAGGTTAACCACGAACCAGGCCCGATCCTCCTCTCATCAACAGCTCTAAAATACGCCCACCAATTACCTGTTCAATTAAATTCCATTTTATTAAAATAGCGATTCCAAATCAAAATTATCAGTAGTAGCTGCCCCCCTGCAAACTCTCAAAGTATAACACATGCTAGAGAAACCAAAAAAGAGGAACACCTATCCTCCCAAGCCACCGCCTTCTACAGGCTCACAATCACCGCTGAGAACGTAGGCATCATCGCACAAGCCAGGAAAGCGTGCCACAACACCCAGGATCTCAATCTGGGCATTGCAGATTATCTGATGTTCATAGAGTGGTACGACTTCTGGTTCCGGAAAACATAGAAAAACATAGAAAAATGACGACAGAAAAAGACCACATGGCCTATCTAGTCTGTCCTTCCATATCAACAACTACAAAAGTCCCCATTTATCCTTTAGAGATCCTCTGTGTTTGTCCCATGCTTTTTTGAATTCAGATACTGTCCTCATCTCTACCACCTCCACTGGGAGACTATTCCATGGATCCACCACTCTTTCCATAAAGAAATATTTCCGCATATCACTCCTGAATCTTTCCCCCTTTGCCCTTATCCCATGTCCCCTCATAGCAGAACTTGCTTTCAATCGAAAGAGGCTCTCCCCCTTTGCATTTATGCCACAGAGGAATTTAAACGGCTCAATAATATCACCTATATTCTGCCTTTCTAAGGTGTACATATGAAGACCACTAACCATTAGCCACCCTCTGTACTGACTCCATCCTGTTTATATCTTTTTGAAGGTACGGTCTCTAGAACTGCACACAATACTCCAAATGAGGTCACACCAAAGTCTTATACAGAGGCACTATCACCTCCTTTTTGCTGCTAGCCAGTCCTCTCCCTATGCACCCAAGCATCCTTCTAGCTTTTGCAGTCGCCTTTTCTATCTGTTTAGCTACTTTAAGATCATCAGACACAACCACATCTATATCCTGCTCTTCTTTAGTGGACTAAAGTACTTCACCCCGTATACTATATTGCTCCCTTGGATTACTGCAGCCCAAATGAATGACCTTGCATTTTTTAGCATTAAATCCCAGCAGCCAAATTCTAGACCGAGCTTAGCTAGATACCATCTCATATTATCTACACCTTCCTGAGTGTCTACTCTATTGCAGATTTTGGTGTCATCCGCAAAGAGGCAAACTTTACCTGACAGCCCTTCCGCTATATCACTAACAAAGATATTAAAAAGAATTGGACAAAGGACAGATCCCTGGGGCACACCACTGTTAACATCCTTCTCCTCAGCTGAGCTCCATTTATCTGTACCCATTGTTGCCTCCCATTCAACCAATTTCTAACCCAAGCAATAACTTTAGGGTCCATCCCTAAGGTGCTCAGTTTGTTTATAAGTCACCTGTGAGGAACAGCGTCAAAGGCTTTACTGAAATCAAAATACACCACCTTTAGGGCTCTCCCTCGGTCCAACTCCCTGGTCACCCAGTCAAAGAAATCAATCAGATTTGTCTGACAAGACTTGCCTATGGTGAATCCATGCTGCTTCAGATCGTGTAATCTGCTGGACTCCAGAAATCTCACTATTTTCTCTTTCAGCAGCGTTTCCAATAATTTATTCACCACCGAAGTTTAACTAACCAGCCTGTAGTTGTCAACCACATCCTTACTTCCACTTTTGTTTAAAGGGACCACATGAGCCTCTCTCCAATCCTTTGGCACCACCCCCGACTCCAAAGAGGCATTAAAAAGGTCAGTCAGTGGAACTGCTAGAACGTCTCCAAGTTCCCTCAGTAATCTGGGGGTGTATCCCATCTGGTCCCATCGCTTTGTCTATTTTAAGTTTAACTAGTTTCTCAAGAACACAGTCTTCAGAAAATTCTTCAAGATGCCCCTCGCGTCTGTTCCTGTTTGTGGATATTTTCTGAGGTCCTGTTTCTGGTTCTTCATCTGTGAACACAGAACAAAAACATTTGTTAAGCAATTCCGCTTTATCCTCATCAGCTTCTTCATATTCCTCCCCTTCACCCTTGAGACTGACAATACCACTTTTGCCCTTCCTCTTCTCACTAACATATCTGAAAAATGTCTTATTCCCCCATTTTATTACATTGGCTATTTCCTCCTCTTTTTGAATCTTTGCTTTCCTGACTTCTTTGCTAGTTTCTCTAAGTTTTTACAAATATAGATGCCTGTCTTCTTCTCTGAGATCTCTTGTATTTCATGAAGGCCTCCCTCTTTTTCTTCACCTTTCAGCTACTTCTTTCAAAAACTATAGCGGTCTCCTTTTCCTTTTACCTTTATTTACCGTTTTAACAAAAAGGTTGGTTGCCCTTAAAATATCCCCTTTCAGTTTTGTCCACTGTTTTTCTACATCTCCCAGCTGTTCCCATCCCGCTAACGACTCCCTGAGGTATTGGCCCATCTTGACAATATTAGTTTTCCTAAAGTCTAAGATCCTTGCTTTTGAATGGATTCTATCAGCCCTAGTCCTAATACTGAACCACACCATCTGGTGATCACTGGATGCAAAATGATCTCCCACTATAACATCAGAAACACTTTCACCATTGGTAAGCACCAAGTCCAGTATGGCCCCTTCACATGTGGGGGTCTGTTACCAATTGCCTGAATAGTTCTCCCTGTAGAGAATCCAGGATCTCCTTACTTCTAGATACTGCTGCAGGAATGTGCCAATCAACATCTGACATATTGGAATCCCCTATCAGTAGCACTTTCCAATTCCTATCAATGCTGTGTATGCCTTTAATTAACTCTCTGTCCACCTCTTCCTCTTGTGAGGGAGTTCTGTATATCATGCAGGTGCAGTGGGTGGAGGACGAAGGGCCACATGGTTACAGTCAATGGTCCTGAGGACAGACGGGATCCCTGCAACCTCAGTGAATGTGAGCATGGTCTGATGCTGCTGCTGTGGGGTGTTGTGCATTGGAAGGAGATATAATCTGCAGCACATCCCACAAAGGCATCCAGGAATTGGGTGATGCTGAGCGACACTGCCGCCTGGCTCAGCCCCGATGCCATTCCCACCATGGACTGGAATGAGCCGGTCCCCAGAATGCCAGAGCTGCCGGCACCTTCATATGGATGGGTACTGTGTCCCATCTGTGTGTCTCTGCAATGAGCTGTGGCTCCATCTCCTGACACAGAATATGTATCGCCTCACGGTCGAACCTCAACTAGGTTCGGCACAGCTCGTCAGTGAGGTCAAGGAAATGGAAACAGGGCCTGGGGACCCTGGCATATGGTTGGTGGCATGTGGTGTGCTGGTGCTCATGGTCAGTCAGCACAGGAAGGGTGTTGACGATCACAGCTCTGGTTCTGTCCTGTTTCATCCTCTGACACCTGGCTCCTGCCACTGGAACTTGTGGGGGGATGCAACAGGTCAATGGTCAGTCTGGGTCTCGGGGGGATACCACTAACTGTCCCCCAAAGTCCCCTGGGGGTAGCAGGGGAGCAGGTGTTATTTAATGTATTATTTATGCATTTATTTGTTACATTTTTCTATTCCGCCCTTCCAGAGATTAGGGGCGGTTTACAGATAACCAACATGTTACAGGTAACTGATAGATGAACTTTTTATATGATTATTTTAACAGTAAACAGTATAAAACAGATAACTATATACAAGTTAAACTATATACGAGAAGTTATATGGTGGTGTGCTAAACCAATGATGCTTCACCCTCCCACCGCACACATGTTCTTATGTTCACTGCTGCATGTTTGAATATCTACCTGTGAACCTGACCATTAGTGACAGGTGCACCCCTATTTGTACACCACTGGGCTGTCCTTTGCTCCACACATGCAGCAAGGTGTTCAAGCACACCTATTGGCATGCACCTGTGGGGGCCAAACATGTGCACCCCCTGTACAGTGACAACAGTATGGGGCTGGGGAAGTGGGGTTGGGGCAGGACCTGTCACGCCTAACTGCAAGACAGTCATTCCCTGCCTCAGACAGCAACATACCCACACCTGCTTGCTCTGTGGTGCTGTGGTGTGTGCCTGTGCAGGGCACCTGGCCACCGCACCCAGGTCCATGCATACCATTGTCTCCCACAGGGCCACAGGCACCACAGACATGCATCAGGAGCACAGGCCCCAGCATGCATACTATCGCAGTTACATCAGAGACCCTTTGTACCTACCCTGTAAATGGCAGTGCTGCTGTAGAGGTGGTTACGTTGCAGTGAATCAGCTTCCAAGATGTCCAAGACGCATTGCACATGAGAAAAGAAAAACGTGTGGAGCTGTATGCGTATTTAGACATGTTCCACGAATGTTGGATATATGCATATGTCTAGACGCATACACATGCGTGGAATTCCGAGAAGATGGACGTACACGTCGTTGTATGTCTATCTGCTATAAAACGTGTAACAGTGTTGTGGACACACTTCCAGGAACGCCATGCCATTGTGTGGATCACAGACGCCTGTTCAGGATCTGACACATGAAAATGGCTCCTAAGGTGTCTGCAAGGATGCGGAACTTTACCTAAGGGGAGCAGGCCCTCCTCATTGAGAAGGTGCTTGCAAATTATAGCATTCCCATGGGCACTAAGGAAGCACATGTGGGGGCATATGAGCGGCAGCGCAAGTGGCTGGTAGTCTGCAGAAAGCTCAATGCCATCTACCACAACAATCATGATATTGAGAATGTGAAAATGAAGTGACAGCAGGTATGGCACAAAGCCTGCAGGAAGGCGTGAGCTGTGGGCTCAGATGGGCATGGAGTGCGGCTCACAGAGTTGGAGCAATGCATTCTTGCCACCGTGGATGTCGCCACACTGGAGGGCATCGGGGACCAAGATACATGTCTGTGCTGACATTTGCATGCTGTATGTCCCCCGCCCTGTATGGCACCCATGGTATGGGGACACATTGAGGCAGCCATTGCCCCTCTCACATATGCCCCCACTGGTTTGGGGTTGGGCATGCATGCTCCTGTTCCACTGTGACTTCCCCCACCGCTGGCTCACTGGATGATTCTGTAGTGGTGGGACCTCCCTGGTCTGGCTTGCACTCTCCCAGCTGCCTCATGGTGTCCCTGTGGCCGTAGTGCACTAATGCGGCCCATGAGAGGGTGGGGGTAAATTGCTGCCCACATTAGGCTCACCATCCTAGCTTCTCTCAGCAGGTGCCACCACAGATGCTGGTCCCAATGCTGGGCCCTCCCATGCCTCACTGCCAGCAACCCCACCACTGCCACCAGAGGGGGCTGTGGAACAGCCAGCAGACCAGCCAGAGGTGCCTGAAGATGGGGGTGCAGAGCCAGCCTCCACCGCAGAGCCAGGCTGGCACCAGCTCTATGAAATGAGGACCAGCTGGCACATTTCCATCACCTGAACTCCAACCCAATCTGGTGGCAGCGGTCACCATGGGTGGTGCCTCAGACTGGCCTATACCCAGCTGGCTGCCCCACCATCTGCCTGCAATGTGTCCACATGGACCATGGTTTGGGCCACAGTTGTGCTGGGGTCCAGCAGCATTGGGCAGTCCTACATCCTTGGCCCTGTACACCGGGGTGCGGGGCCCCCATTGGTCTTCCCACCCTTCCATGAGGTGCATGGGGAGACCAGTGGGGAAAGCAACAGAAGCACAGTCTCAGGGGGGGGGGCATCAGCCACACCACTTGTTGGCCAACCACTGAGGCCCAGTGGTGGTGCCTCTGGGCAGGGGAGGGGTTGGGGCAGGTTAGGGTACATGGGGGGTGGTGGTAGGCATGGGTACCATTGGCTATAAATGGGGTGGGGGTTGGTGGGTATGGACTGGGATGGTGGGGTGAGGGTGTGGGTTGGAGGCAGGGCCAGAAGGTTGGGGGTGGGGCTGGGGGATTGAGGCTGATGGCTGGGATGGTGGAGTTGGGGTTTGGGGATGGGGCATACTTTTATGGATTTTGGGGGGGGGGGAACCTTGGTGTATGCGTTGAGTGTGGTTGGGCACTCTGTAATGTTATTTTTGCACATACTAAATTTTGTGCTTCCCTCTGCCTCCATCACTGTAGGCATTTGTATCTTTTTGGTCCCATTTCCCTGGCAATGCATGTTGTTTTTCATGCACCTTTTACATGCCCCTCCTTCGTGCATTATGTATGTATGTACATCTGCAGCCTGTGCACCCTGCTACAGCAGGCACACAGGTATTGTCACTGTCACACCTCCTGTTTGGATGTGGTGGGGCACAGCATTATACAATGTCCAGCTGTATGTAGTGATGGTTCTTTCCCTTCTTTTGGCCCCTCTCTATTTCTGGCTACCATTTAGACTCCTATTGCTTCCAATGGTTCTGTTTATTTACCTTCAGTCTGCATACTCTTTCACCTAACTGAACATCAAGGCATAGGAATTTCCATATTTATTCAGATCAGAGGTCCATCTAGTGTGGATCACAATTACAGAGTAGCATCCTATGTAGCATGCTATGTTGCTTACCTTCAGGGTAAGAGGCATTTTTTTCTCCATGTCTACCTTATGAACTTTCCCCCAGGAACTTTTCCAAATACTTTATAATCCAGCTATGCTACTTGCTTTATTTACACATAGATGTCCTTTTGTGTTATAACTTTAACAGACATATGCTGCTATTCCACATTTCAGCAGATCTAATGTAGACGTTCACGATGGACGTCCATGTTTTTGACAGAATACAGTTTGGACATTTTCCTTGTGGGGCACACCCATGCTCCTCCCCTCCACGTCCATGATCCGACCCCTCCCGCTTATGTCCAGACCTACATGTATATCTCGGTTGTATGTGTACAACTGCTTGTTCACAGAATCACATCTAGATGTTCACGTACCGCACGCATCTACACTGTACATGCAAACAGCTTATTCATGGTTGAAAATGACCCTGAGAGGCACCATACATACACACACACATTCGCGCACACATTCCCTGTAAAATAGTTCTCTGTGTGCTGTGCTTTCCTGTCTAATCAATGTGTTTATACCTCAAAAATTTCCTGTCATGATTTGACAATTTCCAATCTGTAATCAAAAAACGCTGCTGATTGCTGGAAGTAGCAGTATACAAATGTATACTAAATAAAATAAAATAAATAAATAAATATATACCTCACCTCCACATCACATATGAAATACACACACTCAGGCAACCCATCTCTATACCACACACAGATGCTCCCCAGCTCTGTAGCACCCACACACACATACACTGCTGACCTGCATCTCCCCACACACAGATAGGCACACCATCATTGTACCACACACCCACAGATATACTTGCTATCTCAAGCCATAACTATTGTTATCTAAAGATGATGCATGGTGTAGAAACTCTGGCGCTGGTCTCACAAGAACATGAGCGAGAAAACCAGAGCGAGGGGGGATGAGAAGGTGACAAGCACTGGCTCCTAAGATTTTGGCCTGGCTCTCATTAGCCGGTTAAAGTGTCACTGGCAGTCAGAAATACTAATGTGCAAACATATGTGCCATCACATGGAGGGCCTAGTATCAGCAAAGAGCTTTTAGTTGAAATTTTAGAACTCAGCAGAGAGCTTTTATTTCAAATTTAAAACTCAACAGAGATCTTCTAGTTTAAGTTTAAAAATCAGGCAGGGCCTATTATCAGCTTTAATTTAAATCAAATCAGTGTATAGCTTAGCATAAAAGGAAAAACAGGGTCAATATTCTTTGAGCAGAAAGGAATAAATTGTTTCTAGAGACCTTTACAAAGAAGCCTTCTTGATAGGGGGCAAGAGACCTGTGAAATTGTTTTAAATAGGTGTTAAAGCCAAGTGACAGATCAAAGGGGCATTTTTGAAAGACTCCCTCTATCAAAGCAAGTCTGGGACCTGTGTATCAAGCCAGCCTTTACTAACTGTTTGTTTCCTCCCACCCACCCCGACTCCCATCGACCCCAGGCATAATCTTACCTTTATAGAGTCAGATCTATTAAAGGGGGAGGTGTATTCAAATTTACTTTCAGATTCAGCTGGTTATCCTCACCAGGAATAGATGAATTAAGGCCCTGAAATTAATCTTGAGGTGAACAAAATCCCTTAAACTTATTTGGTATAGTTGTATTATTAGTACAAGTATCCCTGGAAACTTCAAACAACTTAAATAGCTAAACAAAACTTTCAAACTAAGATGCAGACAGCAGTTCAACAGCGAAATGGGGGCTATCCAGTGTTTTGCACTGAGTGTCACATATACAATTTTCTTCCAGTTGGTGAGGGGTCCTAACTGTGCACTAGGTACAAGGAGCTCTTTGCCCTCAGGGCATCAGTCCGATCTCTGAAGGCTAGAGTAGGAGACTTAGAGGACATAAAGAAGTCAGAGACATACATAAAAAATGATCTACGGGGATGTAATATTGAAGCCCCATCTCCAGTCTGGCAGTCTCTCAGTTACCATGGAGGAGAGAGGTCACATAAAAGGAGATCATCACATTAGTGAGGCAGGAAGAGATGCCGTAACTAGGACCTGTCCACTAGGAGATGTAAAACCATCTTGGGGATGGGTTGGGAAGGCCATTATAGTGGGTGATTCGATCATTAGGCATGTAGATAGCTGGATGGCTGGTGGACGTGAGGACCACCTGGTAACATGCCTGCCTGGTGCAAAGGTAGCGGACCTAACGTGCTATCTCGACAAGGTTTTAGATGGTGCTGGGGTGGAGTCTTCTGTCTTGGTACATGTTGGTACCAATGACATAGGAAAATGTGGGAGGGAGGTTCTAGAGGCCAAATTTAGGCTTTTAGGTAGGAAGTTGAAATCTAGAACTTCCAGAGTAGCATTCTCTGAAATTCTTCCCATGCCACGTGGAAGACCAAAAAGGCAGGCAGAGCTCTAGAGTCTCAATGCATGGATGAAATGATGGTACAAAGAAGAGTGTTGTGGATTTGCTAGGAACTGGGCAACATTCTGAGGAATGGATGGGCTCTTTTGAAGGGATGGGCTCCACCTTAATCGGGATGGAGTCAGGCTGTTGGCATTAACATTTAAAAAGGAGATAGAGCAGCTTTTGAATTAGATAACAGGGGAAAGCTGACAGTCACCCAATAGCACATGGTTTGGAAGAATGTATCCATGAAGGATACTAGAAAAAGAGTGAAGTTAGGACATCTTAACAGAGAGCTTCCAATAAAGATAAAAGTAACCCAGACGCCCTTAAGTACAGAGCTGAAAGATTCCAAATTACCACTATCAACTGAATAATATGAATAAAATATAATCTCTAAAGTAATATGAATAAAATACAACCTCTAAAGTGCCTGTATGCAAATGCTTGAAATCTAAAAAATAAGATTGGAGAGTTAGAATATATAGCTCTAAATGAGAGGTTAGATATGATTGGTATCTCAGAGACCTGGTGGAAGGAGGATAACCATTGCGACATTGTGATATCTGGGTGCAAACTATAATGCAATAATAGAGTAGATCAAATTGGTGGAGGGGTTAGGGAGGGCATTGAGTCACAAAGGATTAAAGTTTTGCAGGAAACAGAATGTGCTGTAGAATCTCTATGGATAGAAATTCCATGTAAAAAGGGGAAAGCAATGGCAGGGAGGGGGGTGTGTGTACTACCGACTGACTGGCCAGAATGAACAGATGATGATGAAATGCTGAATAAATCAGGGAAGCTAACAAAAGTTACATCACAGTAATAATGGGTGATTTCAATTACCTGGGTATCGACTGGGTCTGTGTCACAGTAGTACATGCTAGGGAGATAAAGTTTTTAGATGAAATAAATGACTGCTTCTTGGAGCAGTTGGTTCATGAACTGACAAGAGAGGAAGCCATTTTGGACCTAGTCCACTCAAGATTTGCTACCAGAGATTAGGGTGTTGGGGCCACTTGGCAATAGTGATCATAGCATGATCACATTTCATTTAATAAATGAAAGAAAGATTGCAAGGAAATCTACAATACTACCTGTTTATTCATCCTCATCAATGTCAGGTCAATTAGAAATAAAATCCCACTTATAATTGACCTTATCACCAGGGCCGGCCCGTCCATTGAGCAAGAATGTTTTTTGCACAGGGCCCCGCGTTTCAGGGGGCCCCGCGCAAAGAACATTCTGCTTTTCTCAAAATTACATTTAAAAAAAAAAGCTGGCTCTCTAGCTGCTGCTGCTGCCGCCGCGGCAGAATGCAGTGTCCCGCGGGGCCCCCTCTGCGCCGGCTGAGCCCTCTGCCCGGCTTTCAGATTCGCGAAGGGAGAGTGTCTCTCCCTCGCGTCTCTGTTAAGCCCGCAGGGGCTAATGGGGAAATTTCCCATCAGCCCCTTTAGACGCGAGGGGTTGATGGGAAATTTCCCATTAGCCTCTGCGGGCTTAACAGAGACGCGAGGGAGAGACACTCTCCCTTCGTGAATCTGAAAGCTGGGCAGAGGGCTCAGCCGGCGCAGAGGGGGCCCCGCGGGACACTGCATTCTGCCGCGGCGGCAGCAGCCAGAGAGCCAGCTTTATTTTTTTTGACTGCTAATGGGCTGGGGCGGGGGGGCTGTTAGGACTGCTAATGGGCTGGGCAGGGGGGCTGTTAGGACTGCTAATGGCCTGGGGCGGGGGGCTGTTAGGACTGCTAATGGGCTGGGGGGGGCTGTTAGAACCGCTAATGGGCTGGGGGGGCTGTTAGCACCGCTAATGGGCGGGGGGCTGTTAGAACCGCTGGGCTGGGGGGGGGCTGTTAGAACCGCTAAGGGGGGGGCTGTTAGAACCGCTAATGGGCTGGGGGGGGGCTGGGACTGGTAATGGGCTGTGGACTGATGGGGGCTGTCTGGAAATGGGGTGATGGGGCGGATAGGACTGCTAATGGGCTGGGGGGGGCTGTTAGGACTGCTAATGGGCTGGGGGGGGTGGGGGGGTTAGGACTGCTAATAGGCTAGGGGGGTGGGTTAGGACTGCTAATGGGCTGGGGGGCTGCTAGGACTGCTAATGGGCTGGGGGGTGGGGGGGTTAGGACTGCTAATGGGCTGGGGGGGTTAGGACTGGTAATGGGCTGTGGACTGATGGGGGCTGTCTGGAAATGGGGTGATGGGGGGTTAGAACTGCTAATGGGCTATGGGGGGGGGGCTAGGACAGGAAATGGGCTGATGGGGAGGGGTTAGGACTTGTAATGGGCTGTGGGCTGATGGGGTTAAGACTGGAAGTGGGCTGATGGGGGGTTAGGACTGGTAATGGGTTATGGGGGGGGCTTAAACTGAAAATGGGGTGATGGGGGGTTAGGACTGGAAGTGGGTTGATGGGGGGCTAGGACTGGTAATGGGTTGGGGGGTTGCTATGACTGGAAATGGGCTGAGTGGAAGGGGAGGCTTGAATTGCAAATAGCTGATGGGGAGGGAGCTTGGAATGGAAATGGGCTGTGAGGGAAGGGAGCTAGGACTGAAAATGGGCTGATGGAGCAGCTAGGATAGGACTGGAAATGGGCTGTTGGGGGTAGCCAAGATTGGAAATGGGCTGTGGTGGGGGCTTGAATTGAAATGGACTCATGGAGGGGCTAGAACTGAAAGTAGGCTCATGGGGGGGGGGGCTTGGACTGGAATTGGAATGAGTGGAGGGGAGCTATGATTTGACATGGGCTGATGATGGGGCTAGGAAATGACTAGAAGTGGGCTGATGGGGGGGCTAGGATTGGAAATGAGCTGATGAAGGGACTCAGACTGAAAATGTTAGGGGGAGCTAGGACTGGAAACGGGTTGATGGTGGGCTAGGACTGGAAATGGGCTGATGCAGGGACTAGAAGGGAATGGATGCTGGGTGAGACTGGAACTAGAAGGGAGCTGATGTTGGGGGAGGATTAGAATGGGATGGGGCTGGGAGAGTAAAATGGAGAGGGTAAAAATATTTTGTGTGGGAGGGATGAAAAATCTACAATTGGCCTGGTATTGGGAGAGTAAGTGGGGATTGAGGATGGAGGGGTAAAATTTGTGTGGATGAAATAGGAATGAGGAAAGAGCAAAAGGAGAAAGATTAGTATGTTAAAGCAGATGTAGAGAGAGAGAATGGAAAAAGAAACTAGAAGAGAGAAGAAAGAACAAATGGACAGCAGACGATGGACAGTTAGCAGAAAACATGAAGAAACCAGAAGAAAGTGGCCGGAGCAATTGCAACTGAAAAAAAATGCACAAAAGGTAGAAATATCTCTTTATTTTGAATTTATTAACTGGAATATGAAACCTCTGGGAAATGTGCATCATTAACGTCTGTGCTTTGTTTGGTACAAGAGGAAATTAATTTATAGTTTTATTTCTACAGTGTTGTTGTACATTCCAAGTTTGCCTTTTGGGGTTCCCAGTTTAATTATTGCCTTCCTGTTTCTAAATTGTGATTCCTTGTTTGGTGATGGTCTATGTTCTGCATGTGTAACTGAGCTGAGGTATTCTGTTTATGTAATTCCTATTTGACATTGCCACTTGTTCTCTTTTCCCAGTATTCTCTGAAATGTATTGGTTTAATATTTGCAGTGTTGCCTTTTGATAGTTAGGGTATGGTGCTTTGTGAGTCCTGGTAATGCTGTCAGGATACGGCGGGTTTGCTATGGGTTCTAAATGGGCAGCGTTTGTAGTAGTTCCTAATGTGCCTGGCGGTTGGCACTGGATTATAGTAATGTAGAAATCTTTTAGTCTTTCTTTATCCATACACTCATTAAGAGATATGTTTACTAAAAGTTAGTGTATGGTAACATTATGCAAATATCTATGCAAATAAGGCCACTTATGCAAATGAGGCCCCGCACTGAGTCTCCGCACATGGCCCCGCACCCCCCTTGGGCCGCCCCTGCTTATCACTGATGAAAAGCCAGATCTCCTTTGTATCACTGAAACATGGTTAACTGAGTCTGACTCAGTTCTCCTAAACCAACTGAAAGTGCATGGATACACTATTTTCAGCTGCACTAGGGATCATAAGAGAGGTGAGGGAGTACTCATAATAGCGAAATCTGGTCTCAGTCTCTCCCCCCACCATATGTGATAATCAGAATGGAATGGATATCCTCAAAATAGAAAATAAAAACATAGCTATTTGCCTTATATATAGACTCCCCACATCTAATACTCAAAACATAGCCACAATCCTTGAATCTGCCTGTAACTCCTCTTTAAGGAAACCTCATATTATTCTGGGTGACTTTAATCTCGCTTCTCTTTCCAACAACCAAGAAATATCTTTCCTTGAGTCAATGGAGGAAATAGGTTTCAGACAAACAATTAACCACCCAACTCACATCAAAGGCAGCATCCTCGATTTGGTATTCCTCCCAGTACACTAAACCAAGCTACCATAATATAGTCCACCCGCCATAACTCAGGTACCCTGGTCTGATCATTTTCTGATACGCCTCTCTCTACACTGTCCTTATACTGCCACATGACATACTGATGCCACACACGAAGGGCAGAGATTCCACCCATTTGATGAGGAAAAATTCCTGGAATCAATTATTTCTAAGATAGACAATAATTCAAAAAATCTCAGCAAGGTAGTAACAAATTGGAACACCTCTATAATGACAGCAGCTGTACCATTTCCCTCAAATAAAGTTCCCCAGTGGAAAGTAACCGAGAAATGGTATACTGCCGAGCTAACTCCTTTAATGAAGGAACTCAGGAAACTGGAATTCAGATGGCGACAGAAAAAACTCCAGAACTCAGACTACGCTATTTTGCAACCCTCAACTCCTATAAGGAAGCTATAAACACTGCGAAAAAGCAACACCATACAAAAACTTTATCGAAAGCCATTGACCGTCCAAGGGAGTTATTTGAGATTATTAAATCCTTAATTGAAGCTCTTGCTGCTAACCCCCACAAGATCCCTGTCAACCCTTAGACACTAGCTAACCATTTTGCTAACAAGCTTAAACAGAATAGCCCCTCAGCACCTGTCCTTTTATCTTCTACAGCAGATAACTCCAATGAATGGAACTCTTTCCATCTTATTACAAAGAAGCAACTGCTAGAGACAATTGCAAAACTCAACACAACTACATCACTCTTAGATCCATGTTTGGTAGCCTGGATTAAGGCAGCAAAATCAGAACTAGCCCCTTACGTATTAAATATAGTGAATCAATCACTACTTCAAGGCTTCAAGCCAAATGACCTTAAACATACAGCAATTCGCCCTTTACTAAAAAATAAATCCCTTAACAATAGTGACCCTACCTCGTATCGCTCCCATTGCCAGCATACCTTTCCTCGCTAAAATTATTGAGAAGGTTGTTCAAATTCAGCTGCAGGACTATATAGACAAAACTGCTCCTCTAGGTGAGCATCAATACGGGTTCCGCCCATTTCATGGTGTAGAAACCCTACTCCTAGCCCTCTTTGACACTATTATCAGAGGCATGGATAAAATTAAGAAAGTCTTTATTCTTATATTTCTTGATACCTCCTCAGCTTTTGACAATGTAAATCATAACACCCTCATCTTTAGACTTACTCAATTAGGTATAAAGGAAAAAAATCTTGATTGGTTTAAATCCTATATAGCTAACCAGATCCAATATGTACAAATAGATCAAGTCTCCTCACTGCCATTCCCACAAGAACAGTGAATTCCAAAAGACTCTGCTCGTTCTGCTCTACTTTTAATCTGTATCTTCAACCTATCTGCTCCATATTCAAACGCCATAATATAAACTACCACATTTATGCGGATGACATCATGTTGTTCTTGCCATTTGACATATCTAACCCCTATTACAACAACATAGCAACCTGTCTCTCTGAAGCTGAACTGTGGCTCCATTCAATGAACAAGAGCATTAACTTCAAAAAGACTGAAGTGCTTTTTGCATCTAGAAACTACAATTTCATTTCCCCCCTCAGTTATCAAGCTTAGGAACATCACCCTCCCAGTTAAATCCGAGGTAAAATATCTAGGCGTTACCCTTGACAGGACTTAGCTTAACTCCCCATATAAAACAAACTGCTAAAATGATCTTCTTCAAACTTAGGACCATTCAACAGCTCAGACCTGTCATAGACATAAACGATTTCAGGACCGTTGTCCAAGTGCTAATAACACCGCACCTAGACTATTGCAATGGTATACTACAGGGCACAACCAAGAAAAATCTACACATACTACAAATGGCTCAAAATGTCACTGCCCGGATTATCTTTAAAGCCAAACTATATGACCACATCTCTCCCATTCTATACTCCCTTCACTGGCTCCTTGTTACCAGTAGGATTCAATATAAATCCATAGTGACCACTTTCAAGCTCATAAATAAAATAGCCCCATCTCATCTCTCAACATTGATTCAAAACCCCCCCTCCCCGAAAGCAGATTGAAAAGAAGAAGGAACCTCAACACGTTGCTAGTTCCTGACTCTATATGGAAAACAAAGCAGATAACAAGCAATTCTGCTTTTTCATACTTTGCACCCAATCTATGCTACAATCTCCCAGTGAACCTAAGAGAGATTAAAGACCTCCAAACCTTTAGAAAGGAGCTAAAAACATACCTTTTTATCCAGCACTTCTATAATCTACAGCACACCCCTGATCAAGCCTCACAAGAGCATGCTGATCATCAAGGCCAAACCGACCCTTCCTAATACACTTCATACAAAAAGCTCAATATCCTCTGTCCTCTGCATAGTCATTCCTTACTCCATACCATGTAAGTCACATAATGTAACTTGAAATCTAAGTTTAATATACAAGCCTGTAAATAGTTGATATGTTTCTGTTCACTGTAAATAGTTATTATTTTTCAATATGTTATATGTTTTGGTTTATTGTAAATAGTTATTATGGGGTATGTTTACTAAACTGGGCTAATGGTTAACCCAGGCTATCTGCAACTAGGTCCCATTGGATAATATGGGACCTAGTGGCAGATAGCCCGGGTTAACCGCTAGCCCGGTTTTGTAAACATACCCCTATGTTTCAAAATGTTCAATGTCATTATTATTTTTCTGTTCTCTGTAAACCGCCCCTGATCTCTGGAAGGGGCGGTATAGAAAAGTTTACAAATAAATAAGTAAAATAAATAAATCCAAATGGCAGATGAAATTTAATGTGGACAAGTGCAAAGTTATGCACAAACCAAACTTTGGTTACACGATGCAAGAAATCACAGCCCAGGAAAAAGATTTAGGAACCATCGTGGATAATACATTGATACCCTCCACCCAGGGTGCAGCGGTGGCCAAGAAAGCAAATATAATCTTAATAATCATAAGGAAAGGAATGGAGAATAAAACCAAAATAAAACCAAGGATATTATAATGCCTCTGTATCAGTCTATGGTGCAACCGCACCTTGAATATTGTGTGCAATTCTGGTCACTGTATCTTAAAAAGGATATAGCATAATTCAAACAGATACAGAGAAGAGCCACCAAAATGGTAAAGGAGATGGAAGGATATCCCTGTGAGGAGAGGCTTAAAAGGTTAGGGCTCTTCAACCTGAAAGAGAGATGGCTGGGGATATGATAGAGGTCTATAAATTAATGAATGAAGTCGAACAGGTTAACATACATCAGTTATTTACACCATCAAAAAGTAATCAAATTGAGGACAAGTACAAAATACTTACCCCCCACATTCATTTGCAAAAGGATGTGTTGTAAAATCGGGTGGATGTAAGTAATTCTGTATAGATAGTTGCAGATTACCACCCAGTATGAAATCACCATCTTTAGAGTAGTTATATATGTCAGAATAATAACGCCCAGATGTCAAGAAGCAGCCATTACCGGGATGTGACTGTATACCAGGCAGAACAAAGAAACTCACAGTTATTAACAGCATCATATGCATGCTGCTAGTGCATTTAATCCTAGCTGATAACCACATTTGGTTTTTAACAGCCTTCAAAGACTGCACATGCCAAAAGTTCTTTCTAAGATTAGATTTCACACAATTAATAGCAGTCAGATGACAAGATTATAGAATCCACTGTGCTGACATATGTGACTGCTTGTTCCACTGTCCCACCTCTCCTCTGCTGGTGACAATACATAAATACACGTATGCCTAAGGATGGTAGAGATGCAAAACCTTTTATACTAGAGGTGTTTGGGGAAGTTTCCTCTAGGCATCATGAAGGATTTAGCATATTATGTCCTGGGGAATATATACAACTGAAAATTATGTTATCAGAAAAAAGTAATAATAATATAATTACTAGCTTTGATAAATTAAGGAATTAATTTTTTTTTGGGGGGGGAGTTGAGAAATCTTAAGGGAGAAGCAATGAATTCTGAAGGTCAAAAGTGAGGTAATACAGGTGTTTCTGTTGCAATTGTTTCTTGTGCATTTAAAACGTATTCCATCTACATACATATAGTAACATAGTAAATGACGGCAGATAAAGACCACTATGGTGCATCTAGACTGCCCAGTAAGATGGCAAGAGTAGGTGCACCTGCTGCTCCGTGCAGGCCACCCCTCCCCATGTCGTTGTTTAGGGGTGAACCCGCTGCTCCATGTAGGGCACCCCTGTTTGTTGAGAAATTAGTTAAGTTTATTTTGATTTTATCCTGTAGATGTAAAGAGATACACTGTGTCTGTCCCATGCCATTTTGAATTCTGTCACTGTATTTGCCCCCACCACTTCCATCAGGAGGGCATTCCAAGCATCCACCACCCTTTCAGTGAAAAAGTATTTCCTGACATTGCCTTTCAATTTACCACCTTGCAGCTTCATGTCATGCCCTCTAGTTTTACAGCTTCCCCGTCTCTGGAAGAGGTTTGTTTGTTCATTATTTCTCTTTAAGTATTTAAAAGTCTGAATCATATCTCCCCTATCCCTCCTCTCCTCCAGAGTGTACATATTTAGGACATATTTGAGTGAATCTTTCTATAGATAGATGTGGATGTAGATATAGTAATAGGTACATTATTTAAAGGGTTTATGCTCCGAAATTTGCCTTTTTAAAAACTTACTTGTGCCGAGTGCCGACATCTTTGCTTACAATTTCACACTAATGTGTGCTCACCATTAGCATGAGGTTTAGCATGCGATAAGTGCACTCGTGATAGTCTGGTAGCAGACAATCGGGCGGGGAGTGGGCGGAATGTGAGCATGAGCATTTTGGGTGCGCACTCACTGCGAAGGTAGCTGTTAGCATTGGTGCACATAACACCACCTCAGTGAGTGATGGTAAGCATATTTATGCGCTGATAGCATGGTATCATGTATTACACCACGCTAATGGCTGGAGGGCGGATGCACATGCCCTCAAACGTTGGCATTCATGCCTGCACTCACTTTTGGCCCTCAACACACATTATCAGTGCTCTCTTTAGTAAAAATGTCCCTAAACTCCTAGGGCCTGATATTCAATTGGGACGGCTATGTGCCGCTATGATGCATACCCATCACCGCCAACCTCTAACTCCGGATATTCAATGCTGGGGTCATATGCAGCACTGGCATTGAATATCTGGGGTTACCACACAGTCTCTGATACCACAGAAGATAACTGGGTATCAGTGATATTGCACCACTATCCAGTTAGCTCCCGCAGGTAAAACTAAGCAAGGGGCATCCATCCCCGCTATTCGTGCCCCTGCCTGCTGGCAGCTAACTTCTCCGCCGGTTTACGAGGAATATAGAAGGGGGCGGGGAAGGGGAGCATCGGGAGTGGAGTTAGGGCAGGCAGTGGGCGGTTGTTGGCCTTGGACATTCAAGGGCAATTCTAATGTCGGCCCTGTACGTCCAGGGTCAGTGACCTGGACGGGGAAGTTATTTCACCTCTTAGTTACCAGGGGTTGGTGAACCCGGGGCCAGAAAGCTGTAGGAGGGGGAAGTGAGTATTCCCCAAACCCGACCCTGGCCTTGGGAGGCCGGATCGGAGGTCAGGCTGCTGGGAATGCAGTGCAGGAGCTAACGGCTGTGATTGCAGCTTTACAATGGAGCCACGGTGCCATGGCAACCGGATACCATGGCGCCACGGCTCCATTGTATATCAGACTGAATTCGTCAGGCTTGTCCTGTACATGTAGGCCAGGCTGAATCACAGTCCTGGACTGCACGTACAGGCCTGATCGCGATTCTGATCCTGCAGGGCTAGATGTGCCCTGCGGAATCAGAATCGCAACACCCTCTGTGCATCTGGTTCAGACCGGCTATACAGAGGGCTTATATGTCTAGGATGGGTTGTCAACAACCACGGCACACCTCAGAACGCCCATGACACATCTTGATACTAAGCATAAATAGCATTAGTTGAGGCATTCCTAACAGGGGCTCTGCATTTCAAACAAAAGTAAGAATGTGTGGCTTTTTAATTGCTAGCTCTCTGCCTGAGAGCTCTTAAAAGGGTTTTGGTACATTTTTAAAACAAAGTTACATTATTTTTGTGCTTTAGTTGAAAAGGCAAAATATTTAGTGCTTTAGTTCAAAAGGGGAAATATTTTCATTAGTGGTGTAGGTTTAAAACTCTGCTTTTAGTAACTTTTTCAGCTCTTTGAAGCAACTGACACCTCATCAGGTGTTAGTTCCCTCCCTACCCCCCCCCCCAACTCCCACCAACCCCATGTGAGCAGTCTTGTTTTTAGGGCACCTCCCCAATTAGCTACACATAAAGACTTGGAAAAGCACATCTAACTGTTTTTCTCTGAAAGGACAGCTGGGAAACCATCTGGTACTTTGGTAAGTTTCTCTCTCTTTTGTTGCAACAAGTACCTAAGCTCCACCAACTGACCAATGGCTGGGAGAAATTGTATCGCCAAAGCTGTTGCTCCCATTACAGCTTCTACCTCTGTCCAGACAGAAATCCCAATACCAATTGAAGGACTGGCTCCATGTGGAGAATGCCTGCATGCTGAAGCTCTCAGGAAACAGGTGGAGGAGATCAGAGAAGAGGTGGCAAGGCTGAG
The DNA here is from genome assembly GCA_033557465.1 of Ichthyophis bannanicus. Taxonomy (NCBI): domain Eukaryota; kingdom Metazoa; phylum Chordata; class Amphibia; order Gymnophiona; family Ichthyophiidae; genus Ichthyophis; species Ichthyophis bannanicus. The sequence goes on from CM066048.1 coordinate 5,431,185, forward strand.
GAGACTTCATGGATCTGGGACAGAGGGTGAAGCAGAAAGGGGCACTGGTGATGTTCTCTTCAATCATCCCTGTGGAGGGTAAAGTTCAAGGTAGAGAAGCTCACATCCTGGAGCTAAATTTATGGTTGCATGGATGGTGTCATAGAGACCTGGCTCTCCTCAGACGACACCGCATCCATTGCCTCTCCCATACACCTCGATCTACTGGTCGCGGTGGTGGCATTGGCTTCCTACTCTCTCCCTCCTGCCAATTTCAACCTCTCCTGCCACCCCAATCACACTCCCCCCCTCTCCTTCAAAGTCCACTCCATTTGCCTCCTCACACGACTTCCCCTCCGAGTAGCTGTTATTTATCGCCCACCCGACAAATCCAAATCAACCTTCCTCACCGACTTCGACTCCTGGCTTTCTGCCTTTATGGACCCCTCCTCCCCCATTCTTATTCTTGGTGATTTCAACATTCACATCGACAACCCCTCTGACTCCCATGCCTTAAAGTTCCTCGCTCTTACCTCCTCGTTCGACCTCAAACTTTGTTCCACTGCCCCCACACATCTACACGGCCACTGCCTTGACCTAATACTCTTCTCCAATTCCTCTCCCTCAAACTTCCACAAATCAATCCTCCCCTCATCTGACCATCACCTCTTAACATTTACTCTTCAGCTTCCACCGTCCCAAACTCGTCCTGTCTCCTCCAACCTATTTAGAAACTTTCATAATATTGATCCCATGACTCTCTCTTCCACTATTTCTCCATCTCTCTCCTCCATTTTATCCTCCAAGTCCGTCGACGAGGCATTATCTTCATACAATGCTACACTATCCTCGGCCCTTGACACTCTTGCCCCTCCCACCCCACATCCTGTCAAATGATCTACTCCCCAAATCTGGCTTTCACCCATAATCCGTTACCTACGCATCTGCGCCCGTTCTGCCGAACGAGCTTGGTCTAAATCCCGCTCCCCCGAAGACCTTCTATACTTTAAATTCATGCTTGACTCCTTCCAATCAGCCTTAGCACTTGCCAAACAAGATTATTACATCCATCTGACCAACTCCCTTGCCTCTGATCCTCGCCGTCTCTTTAATACTCTCAATTCTCTCCTCAAGGTCCCCCCGTCCCCAATCCCACCCTCCCTTTCTGCCCAAACCCTTCCTGACTACTTAACGACAAAATTCACAAGATTACCCTTCAATTCCCTACCACCTCATCTACCTCCTCTCCTCCCCAATTCTCCTCCTACATCCATACTCCCCCTGCAACCCTCTCCTCCTTCCCTCCAATCTCTGAAGAAGAAACCACACTCCTCCTTTCCTCCTCCAAACCCACCACCTGTTCATCAGACTCTTTCACCACCCATCGCCTACGTTTCATCTCCTTCACCATTGTCCCCTCTATCACTCATATCCTCAACCTTTCACTCTCCATGGCAACTGTCCCCGCCGACTTCAAACATGCTGTGGTCACACCCCTCCTCAAGAAACCCTCACTTGATCCCACATGCCCTTCTAATTATTGACCCATTCCCCTCCTTCCCTTCATATCCAAACTATTAGAATGAGCCGTCCACCGTTGCTGCCTCGACTTCCTCACCTCCCAGGCTCTCCTGGACCCATTACAATCCGGCTTCCGTCCCCTACACTCCAGAGAAATGGCACTCACAAAAGTCACCAATGACCTGTTCCTGACTAAATCTAAGGGCCTCCATTCCATCCTCATCTTCTTTCTGCTGCCTTTGATACCGTTGACCACAACCTTCTCCTCACCGCCCTTTCCTCGCTGGCTTTAGGTACTCTGTACTATCCTAGTTCTCCTCCCATCGCTCATTCAGTGTATGCTCTGGTGGCTCCTCCTCCTCCCCTACCCCGCTACATGTAGGTATACCCCAGGGATCTGTTTTGGGCCCCCTCCTCTTCTCTCTCTATACCCAGAGCCTTGGCGTGCTTATCTCCTCTCATGGCTTTCGGTGCTATCTCTATGCCGATGACTCCCAGATCTACCTCTCTACACCTAATATTTCAACCCAGTCCAAGATCTATATCTGTCTTTTGGACATTGCTGCCTGGATGTCTCATCGCCGATTGAAACTGAACATGACCAAGACTGAACTCCTTGTCTTTCCACCCAACTCCTCCCCCCCCCCCACTTCCCCCTCTCTCAGTCCATGTGGATGGATCTACTATCCTTCCTGTTCCCTCGGCCCGCAATCTAGGGGTTATCTTTGACACCTCTCTCTCCTTCTCAGCTCATATCCAGCTTGTAGCTAAGACCTGCCACGTCTTTCTCTACAACATCTGCAAAATCCGCTCCTTCCTCTCTGAACACACTACCAAAACGCTTATCCACTCCTTAATCTCCTCTCACCTCGATTACTGCAACCTACTCCTCGCTGGTCTCCCTGTGAGCCACCTCCTCCCCCCTTCAATCCATACAAAATCACACTGCTTGACTAATCTTCTGCCAGCCTCGCCATGCTCACATTACTCCTCTTCTCAAGTCGCTTCACTGGCTCCCTGTCCAATTCCGCATCCAATTCAAGCTTCTCCTACTGACCTATAAATGCATTCACTCTATGGCCCCTCAATACCTCTTATTTATTATCTCCCCCTACGTCCCCTCTCGTAATTTGCGCTCCACTAACAAATTAGTTCTATCAATGCCTTTCACCCGCACCGCAAACTCCCGACTGTGCTCCTTTCACCTTGCTGCACCATTTGCCTGGAACAGCCTACCTGCATCTGTGCGCCAAGCATCCTCCCTGGCCCTCTTCAAATCCAGGTTGAAGACCCACCTCTTCACCGTTGCATTCAGATCCTGACTCCATCCTCATCTTACCCTAAGCCCCGTCAATGTTTATGACCAAACTATAGTCCAAATTGTACCACATCGTACCTTGCGCAGAACTGACTAATGTTCTGTACTGTTTTCTTTTAACTAGACTGTAAGCTCCGATGAGCATGACTCTGACGGGCAGGGACTGTCTCTTGTATGTTGGCTACCTCTTCTAGGTTAGCTGTGCAGCACTGCGTGTGTGGTGCTTTATAAGTGCTGAATAGTAGTAGTAGTAGTAGTAGTAGAGTGCTTTGGTTTCCAAGGGTTGCAGAGCAGAGATGGCATCAATCTGTCCAGGTGTTAGTTCCCTCCCATCCCCCTACCCACCCAATGTGAGCAGTCTTACTTTAGAGGGAACCTCCCCAATTAGCTACACATAGGTACCTGAAACAGCACATTTAACTGCTTTTTCTCTGAAAGGACAGCTGGGAAAATGTCTGGTACTTTGGTAGATCTCTCTCTCTTTTGCTGCAACAGGTACCTAAGCTCCACCAACTGACCAATGGCTGGGAAAAATTATATTGCCATTACAGCTTCTGCCTCTGTCCAGACAGCGATCCCAATACCAGTTGAAGGACTGGCTTCATGTGCAGGATGCCTGCATGCTGAAGCTCTCAGGAAATAGGTGGAGGAGCTCAGAGATGAAGTGGCAAGGCTGAGAATCATTCAAGACAGTGAGAGGTACATTGATGAGATGCTTCATGAAACATCCAAACTCCCCAGTAGATGTGAGGATGGGAGCCTACAGAAGGACGGAGTTTGGACACGAGTCGCCAGGGCCTGCAGAATCATGAATCCAACTCTTCCAGCCCTTGAATTGAGAACCATTATGCAGCCCTGGAATTGGAGGAGGTGAAAGCACCACTGGAAATGGAAGAACCAGAGCTTGAGCACCCCAAAACTGCAGAATCAGTGACCACAAGGAAGTGAAGGGTAGTTAGTGGTGGTTGGTGACTCTCTTCTGAGGGGTAATGACGTGTCCATCTACTGACCAGACTTGATGTCCAGAGAGGTATGTTGTCTGCCAGGTGCCAAAATCCAAGATGTTACAGAGAGTTTGCTGAGACTCACCAAGCCCACTGACTATTACCCAATGTTTCTCATCCATGTTTGCACAAATGATACTGCCAGGTATCCTTCTGAGCATATCAAAGGGTGCAGGTGATGTTCTCTTCAATCCTCCCTGTTGAGGGTAAAAGCCAAGGCAGAGAAGCTTGCATCCTGGAGATGAATGCATGGCTGTGTGGATGGTGTCATAGAGAATGCTTTGGTTTCCAAGGATTGCAGAGCAGAGATGCCATTCATTTGTCCAAGAAGGGTCAACATGTCTTCAGTAGCAGACTGATTAACCTACTGAAGAGGGCTTATTTATTTATTTATTTAGTATACATTTGTATACCGCTACTTCCAACGATCAGCAGCAGTTTGATTACAGATTGGAAATTGTCAAATCATGACAGGAAACTTTTGAGGTATAAACACATTGATTAGACAGGAAAGCACAGCACACAGTGAACTATTTTACAGGGAACATGGGCTATGGAGGGTTAAGTGGTTTGCCCAAGACCACAAGGAGCACCTGTGGGACTAGAAACCCCAGTCCTTCCGGCCCAAGGTTGCTGTCCTCTAGTGGGATTTGAACCCCCGACCTTCTGGCCTGAAGTACCTTGCCCCAACCACTAGGCCACTCCTCCACTTTAAACTAGATTCATTGGGGATGGGTGAAGAAAGCCTTCAGGTAAGTGAAACATTATGGAAATGGGTAAAAGGGGCAACATATGGAAAGAAGTGTGTATAAATACTCACAGAATGGAAAATAAGATCCCAGGTGTTGAGGCTTTAATGGGAGAGGCTGACTTGGATTTAGTGGCAGTAACAGAGACATGGTTCACAGACAACTATAACTGGGATGTAATTATACCAGTCTATACCTTATTCATAAAGAACAGGGTAGGAAGAAAGGGAGGAGGAGTGGCACTATTTGTAAAAAATAATATTAAAGCTATGGTAATACAGTGCTTAAAGGGGAGAGAGGAGGCACTCTTTGCTAAACTAGAAAGAGGGAAAGAGAAATCCATTTGAATTGGCATGATATACAGAAATCCCTCAAAGGGAGGTGGACGGAGAGTTAATTGAAGACTTATGCAGCATAGCCAGGAAAGGGGAAGTGCTACTGATAGGGGATTTCAGTATGCCAGATATTGATAGGTATTGCTGCAGTATCATTTAGAAGTAAGGAAATTCTGGATTCTGTATGAGGAGAACTATTCAGACAACCAGTAACACATGAAGGGGCCATACTTGACTTGGTGCTTACCAGTGGTGAAAGTGATCTGCTGCTTTAGTGGGAGATCATTTCACATCCAGTGATCACCAGATGCTGTGGTTCAGTATTAGGACTAGGGCTGATAAAATCCATTCAAAGCGAGGATCTTAGACTTTAGGAAAACTAACTTTGCCAAGATGGGCCAATACCTCAGGGAGTCATTATCAGGATGGGAACAGCTGGGGGATGTAGAAAAACAGTGGGCAAAACTGAAAGGGGATATTTTAAGGGTAACCAACCTTTTTGTTAAAATGGTGAATAAAGGTAAAAGGAATAGGAGATCGCTATGGTTTTAGAAAGAAGTAGCTGAAAAGGTGAAGAAAAAAAGGAGGCCTACATAAAATACAAGAGATCACCGAGAAAGGAAGACAGGCACCTATATTTGGAAAAACTTAGAGAAGCTAGCAAAGTAGTCAGGAAAGCAAAGATTCAAAAAGAGGAGGAAATAGCCCATGCAATAAAATGGGGGGATAAGACATTCTTCAGATATGTTAGTGAGAAGAGGAAGGGCAAAAGTGGTATTGTCAGATTCAAGGGCGAAGAGGAGGAATGTGTAGAAGCTGATGAGGATAAAGCGGAATTACTTAACAAATATTTCTGTTCTGTGTTCACAGATGAAGAACCAGGAGCAGGACCCCAGAAAACACCCACCAACAGGAACAGAAGCAAGGGGCATCTTGAACGATTTTCAGAAGACTGTGTTCATGAGAAACTAGCTAAACTTAAAGTAGACAAAGCGATAGGATCAGATGGGATACACCCTAGAATACGGAGGGAACTTGGTGCTGTATAAGCAGCTCCACTGACTGACCTTTTCAATGACTCATTGGAGTTGGGAGTGGTGTCAGAGGACTGGAGAGAGGCACACGTGGTACCTTTACAGAAAAGCGGAAGTAAGGATGTGGTTGAAAACTGCAGGTTGGTTAGTTTAACCTCAGTGGTAAGTAAATTATGGGAAGAGTTTCTGCATTCCAATGGATTACCGGATCCAAGGCAGCATGGATTCACCAGAGGCAGGTCGTGTCAGAATAATCTGATTGATTTCTTTGACTGGGTGATCACGGATCTGGACTGAGGGAGAGCCCTAGATGTTGTGTATTTTGATTTCAGTAAAGCCTTTGACACTGTTCCTCACAGACGGCTTATAAACAAACTGAGCACCATAAGGATGGACCCCAAAGGTACTGCTTGTGTTAGAAATTGGTTGAGGGGAAGTGACAAAGGGGTTCACTCTGAAGAGAAGGAAGTTACCAGTGGTGTGTTCCAGGGACCTGTCATTGGTCGGATTCTTTTTAACATCATTGTTAGTTATATTGCGGAAGGGATGTTGGGTAAGATTTGACTCTTTGCGGATGATGCCAAAATCTGCAATAGAGTAGACACCCAAGAAAGTATAGATACCATGAGTTGATATCTAGCTAAGCTTGAAGAATGGTCTAGAATTCAGCAGCTGAAATGCAATGTTAAAAAATGCAAGGTCGTGCATTTTAGCTGCAGCAATCCAAGGGAGCGATATAATAGAGGGAATTAAGTACTTCTGTCCACAAAAGAAGAGCAAGACCTAGGCGTGAATGTCTCTGATGATCTTAAAGCAGCTAAACAGGTAGAAAAGGTGACAGCAAAAGCTAGAATAATGCTTGGGTGCATAGGGAGAGGAATAGGCAGCAGGAGAAAGGAGGTGATAGTGCCTCTGTTTAAGTCTTTGGTGTGACTTCATTTGGAGTATTGTGTGCAATTCTGGAGACCGCACCTTCAAAAGGATATAAACTAGTTGGAGTAGGTACAGAGGGTGGCTACTAAAAAGGTTAATGGTCTTCTTTATAAAGCATATGAGGACAGACTTACGGATCTCAATATGTATATTTTAGAGGAAAGGCGGGATAGAGGTGATATGATTGAGACATTTAAATACCTCCATTGAATAAATGTACAGGAGGAGAGCCTCTTTCGATTGAAAACAAGCTCTGCTACAAGGGACATAGGATGAGGGTGAAAGGGAACAGATTCAGGAGTAATATGCAAAAATATTTCTTTATGGAAAGAGTGGTAGATGCATGGAATAGTCTCCCAGTGGTAGTGGTAGAGATGAGGACAGTATCTGAAAAAAAGCATGGGACAAACACATAGGATCTCTAAAGGTAAAAAGGGACTATTGTAGTGATTGATATAGTCTTTTTCTGTCGTTATGTTCATGGTCAGTGGCATTTACATGATTTGCAGGTCAGTAGAACAAGCACTGCTGAACTGAAGACCCATATATTCAATACCAACTTGGTCTGATAGTGGCAAAGCTAACTGGGTAGTGGCAATATTCAATAACCGCCCAGTTAGCTTTGGCAGTGAATGTTAGTCCACTCTTTAAAGTGCCTTACTTTTGCCGATTAGTGAGAACTGGGCAGTGTTTGATATTGGTACTGCACAGGTGGAGGCCAATTCTGAGATGTGCATCTCCGGGCCATCCGGATGCCAGACATCTGGATGGCTCAGGGGTGCACCCAATTCACTTCCATGGGGTCTAGATGGCCCCGCAGGAGCAGAATCACGTCATAAGACCAGGACATCCAGGACGTGCCCCGATTCAGGCACCCCAGACATACCAACACTTACCTGGCTAGCTCAGTCAGGCTCCTGAATGGAACAGCAGTGGCATGGTGTCCTGTTGCCATGCCACTACAGCTCCATGCAGGAGCCGTGATCACCGGTGCACTCCGACATTCTCATTCCCCAACACTTGATTCCCGATCAGTCAGGCTGTGGGGAACCTCCTGCACTCCCTTACCCTTATCGTCTCCAGCTGTTGACAGTCCCGCCATCCAGGGGGACTTATTCCACCTCCAAGTTGGAATAAGTCCCCCATCTATCCTGGTGAACCTGGACATACAGGGCCATTACTGGAATCGGCTCTCTATGTCCGGGTGGTGTGTCCTGCCCTCGGCCCACCACTCTTCTCCCCATCGCCGCCCCTGCCCGCCTCCGTCCAGAGCTCCCCACATATCGCCTTGTATGTGTGGGGAGCTTTGGGCTTGGAATATGGCCCTGGGCGTTTAGCAGGGAAGGATGTCCAAACTGGACGTTCATCCCTGCTAAACATGCTTCAGAATCTACCCCTTATTGTCTGGGTCTATAATCCAGACATGGTAATTCACACCTGCTCTTGAACAGGCATAATGTCTGTTTTTGCAAAGTATCCATGATTTGAGTTGGATTTACACTATCGTTTAGTAGTAGTAGTAGTTGTAGTAATCCAAAAAGGACACTGAAGAAACCAAAAGTTACTTTCCCCTCCAGTTTTGTTTGTTTACTCCCCCGCGTGCTCTCCCAGGAGGGATTAAGCTCTGCCGAGACCGGGACGCCTCCAGCTCATCAGCTGCCCAATCGGGGCAGTGTGACACATTTAAAAGGAGCCCGCCAGCAGGCACAGAGTCCTTTACTCCCCCGTGTGCTCTCCCAGGAGGGATCGAGCTCCTCCGAGACCGGGACGCCTCCAGCTCATCAGCTGCCCAATCGGGGCAGTGCGGCACATTTAAAAGGAGCCCGCCAGCAGGCACACCCGCGCCTGAGGGCCTCGCCAGAGGGCTCTTTGGCTTGGCCCTTGGGCTTCGGCCCTTTTCAAGAACAGACCCACAACAATTACATCTATCTTCAGAGGATCACCTTTACCCTCTGCGTCCACCTCACATGACTGATATACGAAGTCCCAAGCAGCGAAGACAAACAGCAGACATCACAACATCTTAAGCACACTCAGCACAAGAAGAACACGCTACAGGCGTAATCTGCTCTTGGCTTGGCCCATGCCCGAGGGCCTTTGGTGCTACTTAAGATTGGCAGAATATCAGTATCAAGCCAATAAGGTACGACCTACCCTTATGCAAATCTATAACACTCAATAGTTTAAATAAAACTGTTCAATTCCTCATATCTCCTTTGTTTAATATATGATATAATCTGTTACCATTGTAGTAACTAAACTGTATTGTGTCATGAAGAAGACCCTTCTGAGCCTATGGAGTTGGTGAGAGAAGAGAATTCCATTGCAGAAACTGACAGGCAGTCTGAGCACATGGCTCAGTGTTTTCAGAGAAAATGTAAACAAAGAGAGTCACGAGCTGGAAAGACACTCCCACGCTAGTTCAGGAGATAATGAGATACACCTGTTTAAGGGAGGGGCACATCTTATCCTGGAGAAACAGGATGATAAAAAGTGGTCATTAGCTTGGACTAAAGGGGAGCAGAGAGAAGGAAGATGTCAAGAGGTGAGAACCAAGGGAGCCATAGTCCTAACACCAGAAAGAAGCAGCACAGGACAGGTAACATCGGGTAAAGGCAAGAAGGATAAGATATTTCCTGGAAGGCAGGCTTGGGAAAACTCACATACTCCAGAGAGAGAAACCTGCTGGCTTGAAAATACTTGTACCTCTAAGTCTGAAGTTATGAGGCTGAGAGACAAACAAACACAAGCCGTGTTTGGGAATCAGTCTGACTTTGCAGAGCTGAGAATTCCTTTCCCTGCAAAGCCGAAAGGTAGGCTTCACAACTTACATAGATTTGAACCTAGTTATAAAGTATTTCCTTGCAGTTGCCAGAATGTAGCAGACTCTCTAAAAAGAAACTTCAGTATATACGGTAATTCACAGTCCTATCCTTTAGAGTGCTACTGAGAGAAGCCATGTGAGGATAGTGAAGACGTCTGTTTTAAAGTTCAGGACAGTAGCTCACTGACACACCCTGCTATTGCTGACGCTGAAGAAATGCAGATTGACTCTGATAGCAGTGAAGTAGTGGATAACCAGGTGGACTGCACGTTATGTTTTGCTGACCACGTTGAGTCTCTGTGCTGAACACTGGTTTGAGAAAGCTGGTGAAGCAGCAGAAAGAATGGGGAGCATTTTCTTTTGCTGAAGGAAGCTGTTATTGTTTGTTTGTACCCAGCACTGCACGTTGTGAGCCTGAAGCTGATAAGGCTAATTTACCTGAGTTCTTGTACATATCCCTCAAGCCAATTGTATGGCAGTTTGTCCTAAGTTATTTACCTGCACAGAAATCCGTTGGGAAGGGGAAAAATAAATTATTGTCATTGCCTGAAACACTCAACTACAACTCTTATGTTCTCAAAGGGTAAAAGGGACTACCATTCCCAGAGGGCCTTGCAGGACCAATGCAGGGTGACACTCTCTGAGTCAGGAATACAAAGGCAGACCAACTCTCAGCGCCCTAGGCGCTGGGCTGGCCACCGAGAGGGTGACAATTGATATAATTTGTTATCATCGTAGTAACTAAACTATTTTTCTCTCACTTGCAAGCTTTACCCACTAGCTATAAAACTACCTTATTTATTTATGTCCAAGACTGCAACATTGTAACATTATTATCTAGCAACAAGCTTTCCAGTAACTATGGATTTTTCGGCTTCATTTTAACAATAAACTGCAAATTGCAGCATTGATTTTTCTAATTTCCTCTTTTGTCCTTAGCATTGCTAGACACACCTTCCCTCTCCTTACTGAATTATTATACAGTACTACTATCAACACTAAACTTAATCCTAACCCATTTCAAAATGAAGCTAATCAGCATTATGATGCACATTCTATACTCCCTAGGTATTATTATGTCCCTGCTATGTCTTTCCAGCTTAGGCCTACAAACACCATATCCATCTCTAAACCATATTGGAATGGCTCACATACATATTATCCCCTACCAACATAGACAAAAATATCACAATCATTTCAACTCATACTCCTCTACATATAGGAACCCCCCCCCTCCCCTAGATCCTCCGCAACACATTCAAACAGATTAATTCACATAAGTTTAAAACCAGAAAATGAAATCAAAGAAATAAAGCTAGTGTCTCAAACACTAAAAATCATCCTTATCAATGTAAGATCTATCAGAAACAAAATCCCACTGATAACAGACCTCATCACTGATGAAAATCCAGATTATCTTTGCCTAACTGAAACATGGCTAACCAACCAAGACACAGTCCTATTGAACCAAATAAAAATAAAAGGATACACCTTATTTAATTGTAACCGGAATAAAAAAAAGGAGGTGGTGTACTCATACTTGCAAAAACAAATCTAGACTCTTCCACAATCTGTGAAACCAAAGAAAAATATAGATATCTTAAAGATAGAGAATAAAAACATAGCCATTTGTCTCTTCTATAGGACCCCTTCATCTGATGACCAAAACATAACAACCATCCTAGAAACAACCTGTAAATCTTCAATGATTAAACCCCATATCATTCTGGGTGACTTTAATCTAGCAACCCTCAATAACACACAAACCTCGGCTTTCTTAGAATCGATGGCTGACATGGGCTTTAAACAGACAATCAGGTACCCTACACACATCAAAGGTAACACCCTTGATCTAGTATTCATTCCTGAACACTTGATCGAATTACCCCAATATACCCCTCCCACTATAACTCAGATTCCATGGACTGACCACTTTATGATACAATTTTCTATCAATATGCCATGCAAAACTAATCCTCACCAAGCTAAATCATACCAAGGGCCATGATTTCATCCATTTATACCAGAAGAATTCCTTGGAACAATTGTCCCCCAGCTAGATATAGAAAACAATCTAAGCAAAGCTATTACAAATTGGAACAATGTAATAAAAACAGCATCCAAACCACTTTCTAGCAAAGCTAATAGACGATATAAAAGATCATCTGAAAAATGGTACACGCATGAACTAACTTTAATTAAAAGAAAACTTAGAAAATTAGAAACCAAAGGGAGAATAAATAAAGCACCTGAACTCCGTGAACTATATTTTTCAACTCTTAATAACTATAGGTCAGCCACAATCAATGCCAAAAAACAATATCATACAAGTATCCTATCAAAAGCTATCAACCACCCTAGGGAATTATTTGAAATCGTAAAATCATTAACTAAAACCCCAACTGCTAAAACAAGCAGAGCACCTCTTAACCCACAAGAACTAGCAAACTATTTTGCTAATAAACTTAAGCTGATTTCTATACCGATACCCAGCCCCCCCCCCCACCCCACACACACAAATACAGCCTACAATGGAAATGTTTGGGACTCTTTCCATCTTATTGACAAAAAGCAACTACTTAACATAATCTCTAAAATTAACACAACCACATCCATCCTAGATCCTTGCCCGGTATCCTGGATTAAGACATCTAAAACTGTACTAGCCCCCTTTATATTAGACATAGTAAACAAATCTCTTCAACAAGGACTATTACCCAAGGAACTCAAAATAACTGCAATCCGCCCCATTCTTAAGAATAAAACACTAAATGACAATGACCCATCATCATATCGTCCGAATGCAAGTATTCCCTTCCTAGCTAAAATTATTGAAAAAGTTGTCCAACTACAACTGCAGGATTATATAGATACATCTGCCCCCCTTGATGGTCATCAATATGGGTTTCGTCCCTTCCACGGTGTGGAAACCTTACTACTTGCCCTTCTAGACACTGTCATTAAAGGCCTAGACAACACGAAGCAAGCCTTCATCCTGGTATTTCTTGACATATCCGCTGCATTTGATAGTGTAAACCATAATATACTCATATCAAGACTCAGTCAACTAGGATTACAGAAAAAAACTCTTAAATGGTTTAAGTCATATATCTCGGACCATTCACAATATGTGCAAGTTGACTAAATGTCATCACCAACATTTCCCCAAGAACAAGGAATACCACAGGGCTCTGCTCTATCTGCCCTCCTATTCAATCTTTATCTACAACAGATATGCACCATTTTCCAAAAATATAAGTTGAATTGTCATATTTATGCGGATGACATTATGTTGTTCAGGCATATTACTGAAGAGCTATCACGTCTCCATGGGACTAGTCTAGCTGATCTGCCCTTAACTCTGCTGATGATATTCCTTCCTGTTTTGTGATTGACCCAGAGTTTGTCTGGTTTGGAGCTTTAAGGAAAATGCTAACTGTTTTTTGCCTCATGACTCTTTTGACTCCTGCTGTAGAGATGTACCTCAAAGATTTTTCTTTTGCCATGTTCTTGAGCTTGGTAGAGATGAGGACAGTATCTGAATTCAAAACAGAATGGGACAAACACAGAGGATCTCAAAAGGAAAAAAGGGGACTGTTGTAATTGTTGATATGGAAGGATAGACTAGATAGGCCATGTGGTCTTTTTCTGTCATCATTTTTCTGTGTTTCTATGAAGAAATAGGATAGTGCTGCCATGGTCAATTTATTTTTATGGGCGATAGCAGCACTTAACACGCTTTAACTTTCACTAATACACGTTAACCTTTAGAAAACATGCCCTAGCATCAGCACTACATTTTTGTGACCTAACTTTATTGGGTTTGTTATCTGGTTTGCAGACTGAATATTGCTGCTAACCAAACTCCATCCCAGCTTCACCCATGTATCACCCTGGAACTACACTCTGCCTGTCTTTGCTTTGCTGACTTACATGCCCCGTCCTCTTGTACTTAGCCCCTATGCTCTGAGCTATTCTGGCAGTTTCCATTCCCAGTCATCCCTCTGTATTCTGAAGTGACCCACTGATACCTTCCTGTATGTGTGCTTGGGGTACAGTTCTTACTTTAGCCTGCAGCCACCCTACTTTCACAGTTGTTGCAATCCTTTTCCTGATGTGCATTGGCACCATGCGCACTGTGCACATTCGCCACTGCCACACGTTTGCTACTACCGTACTAGTGGCTTCTCTCATTGCTGTCTCAGAGGATAACATCAGTCTGCCTCTACTTATTGGCAAGTGAGTATAACCCACTCGTCTAGACTGGTCTAGCAGGATAAGGAATTTTCCTAAACTAAGGAACTTAATTTAGGTGCCATGAATCTAATTTTATAACAGAGCATCTAGGTTAAATGACAAGGCAGGAATCTGTTTTAAGTTTGTTTTATAAACCCTAGTAGATTACTATTACTACTGCTGATCATTTGTATAGTGCTACACGGCATATGTAGCGCTGAACAGAGACATGTAAGAGATGGTCCCTACACATCAAAGCTTACAGTCCAGTTAAGACAGATAGCACAACAGCTGGGGGCAAGGCTATGTCTAGGCGAATAGTAAGGAATAGTTGGAGAGCAGGAGACTATGCAGATCAGGATCCAGAAGCAGCCTCTCCAATAAAGTGGCTAGTGGTTGTAGCAAGTTACCTCAGGTCAAAGGGCCAAAGGTTCAAAGTCTGCTAGAGGACAGCAACCTTGGGCCAGAAGGACTGGGGTTTCTAGTCTCACAGGTGTTCCTTGTGGCCTTGCCAAGCCACTTAACCCTTCATTGCCTGAGGTACAAAAACATAGATTGTGAGCCCTTTGGGTCAAGGGGAATATATACTGTATATACTTTGACTTGTTGAAAAGTGGTATCTAAGTGGTATCTAAGCCTAGTTAAATAAATAATATGCTTCCTTACCATTCCAGTAGAAACTATACAAAACAAAATAAAAAATGTTGTTGATATTTCCCATGTAATTTCAAACAAATGTGTAACCCCTATCATCTGATAGCCCAGCCAACACATTCCCAGGCTTCTTTACGCTGATAACTCTCAGATCTACCTCTGTACATCTGAAATCTCTCCGGGAATCCAGGCCCATATCTCTGCCTGACTATCTGACATTGCTGCCTGAAAGTCTCATCACCATTTGAAATTGAACATGGACAAAGCTGAGCTTTTTATCTCTCCCCTTAAATCTACCCCCCCCCCCTTTTTTCCTTTCTCTATTTCTGTGGATAATGTCCTACTCATCCCTGTTTCTTCAGCTTGCAACGTTGGTGTCATCTTTGACTCCTCTCTCTTCTCCACATAGCTAAAACCTGTCATTTCTTTCTCTATAACCTCAGCAAACTTAGCCCCTTACTTTCTGATCACTACTAAGACCCTTATCCACTCTTTAGTCACCTTCCGTCTAGATTATTGCAACCTCCTTCTTGCTGGTCTCCCTCTGATTCATCTCTCTCCTCTTTAATCTGTTCAAAACTCAACTGCACAGCTAATCTTCCATCATCCTCGATACGCTTATATAACTCCTCTTCTCAAGTTGCTTCATTGGCTCCCTATCCATTTCTGTATCCAGTTCAGACTTCTACTACTGACCTGTAAGTGCATTCACTCTGATGCTCCTCACTACCTCTTATCTCTTCCTACATCCCTCCTCTGGAACTCCGCTCTTCTGGAAGATCGCTTCAATCTGTGCCGTTCACTTCCACTGCCAACTCCAGATTTCCATCTTTCTACCTTGCTGCTCCTTATGCCTGGAAAGTATGTCAGGCTCCATCTCTGGCTCTTTTGAAATCCACCAAACCCCCTGTGAAACAAACTCAACTTTTTTTGTTGGATAATACTGGAAAGGGACATGGACTGAAAACCATGTTCTCCACACGGTTATATCCTATTTAATCATTTTGTTTAAAAAAAGAACTCAATAAATATTCTCAAAAATAGTCTTTTGTTACTTAGCTGATTCGAGAACTGGAGCACAACGTGCACGTTTCGGGTTGAACACCCTGTTTCAAGTGCTAACATGTCATGTGGAAATGTGAGATCATTTGGATATCACTAATTTGGGGGCTTTTTTGTTCGATCTTTTGAAATCCAGGCTAAAAACTTACCTCTTCGAGGCTTCTTTTGGATCCTGATCCCCTTAGTCGTCTGCTCTTCAGCTATGTTTCCTTACCATTCTCCTAGACATATCCTAGTTCCCAGCTGTTGTGTTGTGTGTCTTTACTACATTGGTAAGCTCTGATGAGCAGGGACTGTCTCTTACATATCTCTACAGCGTTGAGTGCACCTTGTAGCGCTACATAAATGATCAGTCGTAGTAGTAATTGGCAGCAGGGCAAGCTGTCAGAGGGAGCAGGGGCGGCAAGCCATAAGCGCACATAAGCGCTACAAGGCTCACCGTGGTTTGTCTGCCACCAATTTTCTGAATGCTAGAGGGGTCGCAGTGCCACCCATCGGTATCTGCGACGCTAGGCGGCTGCCTAGTAGATGAGCCAGTCTCCTTCCAAGATTGTATTTTGAAGCAACACCCATCACTGATGTTTGCTCTTAACCTCTGCAGCTGCTCATTTTTGTATTTTTGCAACCATTTTCCTCATTTTACTGTAGTCTCCCTTCTGAAAATTAAACACTGACATAGTAGATTTCCATAGCACACTCATTCCCGTGATTAAGTCAAATGTAATGATATTATGATCACTAGTGCCAAATGGTCCCAACATGATAGCGCTTGTACCAAGTCCTCAGTTCCACAAAGGGTTAAAGTAAAATAGCTCCTTCTCTAGTCCATTCTCAAACCAGCTGCTCTATGAAGCAGTCAAAACTTCACCTCCCTATCATTTATTATCCAGTCAT